>JARHVA010005652.1:50000-792500 GCA_037957365.1 Torreya grandis | reverse complement strand
CTAACAATAATACATCACTATCACTACCTCTCTAATGTGCACTTGAAGGCACACTAGTAAAATACAAGGATGCAATTTCAATGGCATCAGCACCCATATCATCCTACAATGTCATTCATCACCCACTAACTAGCAAATATAGAATCTGATACACATCCTCTAGGATCACAGTGATCTCCCTTATAGGTAGCTATAATGTATAAGTGTCTACATTCCACCTCTCACATAAGGTAGTGATCAAATACCGATCCCACTATATAGTACCTAGGTCACATACATGGCCCAATCCTACTCCACCTATCATAGCTCTCTCATTAGTCAACAAGGGAAACATATTCAATGTCTCCATCACTTGGCCTTTATGGAACTCTCTCATATGTGCCTCACCTTGAAAACATCATAAAATAGCATATATATTAGTCAATCATGCTAGGAAAAATAGCTAAACCATACAACAACATGAAACAACTCAAAAACTAAAAAAACCATCCCTAGTGGATAACAACATTACAAAAGGACACTAGCATTGGATAACAACACTAAAAATTGGACAGCAGCGTTGCATCCTGGATAAAAGTGTTTCCTCTAGGATAAGAGCACTAAAACTAGCCAAACATTTCCTAGACTACTTAAGACAACCTAAAAATTTTAAATACGGAAAAACTAGGTACTCTCATTAGTCACCAAGGTAATATCTCCACTGGCCTAAATTTGGGATGCATGCTACTCAAAATGGGTCACAAAAGGTGCTCATCTCTTAGGCATTTTCTCACTCTAGAGGTCCAATATCTCAAACTAGTCAATGCATAAATGAACCCAAAGTCAATGAAAATTCCTATATCAACCAGCTTTTTTATTCAAAAGCAAAACACCAATTTACCCATTATTGGAACCCTATAGCTCCATTTTACACACCATTTTGTTCTATAAAATCATGACAATGATACCTTAAACATCATGAAAACCTTTCTTTCTCACTATGTCATCTTCCTACTATGGCATACACACATCCCTATACCTCTTTTTGTACCCTGACATATAAAATGGTACCTATCAATTGAAAACTCATTAAAAACATTCAAACAACCTAGCTTAATCGATCAATCAACTTTTAAATCCATTCAATACTACTCATTTGCCTACCATGAAATAAATGTTTCTATATCTCTACTATACCCAGACACAAGCTTTGGTCCTAACCAATCAATAACACATTCCAATAATTCAAATCTCACCAATCAAATAAAATACTTTTGATCTAGTCACTACATACCAACCTAGTTATTATTCGCACACCACTAGTCTTCACTTTTGGCTCAACCTCCTTTATCACAAATCTCATCCCTCTCCCCAAAAGGAGCGAATCATTCTTACTATCTATAAAAATTGAATAGCATTCCTATCCACTCCTATATATGGATACACCATGGTTATTTCACATCTAGAATTTAGATTATCAGCATTACTTAGTATAGATTGGTCAAGATTATATAGTGGTGTAGAATATATGGGTCACTTAGCATCACTCAGCTTAGATTGGTTACTATTATATGGTGATTCAATTTATGTGGATCACTTAGCATCACTCAAACATTTAGAGGGTTATAGCATCAATTTATAGATACATAGACTATTCAAAAATAATGGTTTAAATTATATGGACTCATAATGACTTTGATACAAACTCAGATACTAGATTTGGGGGCATGTACATTACTACACATCTCAAAATATAACTTCATACAACATGACATAGTTATAGGACTAGATAGCAAATTATAGGCATTGTGCAAAGCACATTGTTTTGATCTCCATTTTTACATATGGGACATGGCACGATAGATCATAATGCATGTGGTTATGTAGATTTATAGATTATCTAGATGCATCACTCACATAATATATTTGGGGGCATGACATAGATGATCATGTTATTCATCATTCAAGATTATATGGATTTGAATGGTAAGACATGCCATTTTATTCTTACACATTTACCAAAGTTTTTAGATCACACCTAGGCATACCTACGTTATCGCTAGGTTGGATCATATAAATCATCTGTAGTGGTTGGTCCATAGCATCACCCAGACCTAGGAGTTTGTGTAGGAAATAGGGTAAACATTAGTTTTAGACCTCTAAGCATTTCCTAATTCTAGTTTAGATTATTTAGAGTGGGGGCATGATAGATCTTATTCTTAATAGAATATAGTTTCTATACACACATTCTAGATTACATGAGTTTATGTGGGACAGAGGATAGACATTGGTTTTGGACCTCTGAGCATTTCTCATTTCTAATCAGATTTAGTATAGGGGGCATCCATTTTAGGGATTCCTTCTTTCTCTAAGCACTATTTAGATTCTGTATAGGGTGAATCCATTTTAGGGATTCCTTCTTCTTCCAAACACTATTTAGTTCTCCATCCACTTCCTTGACCAAAAAGTTGGACCCTTTTTTAGCACACTTATTCCCACTCAGGTAAGTTCAAGTACACATCTTCTTTATTTATTTTACTCTAGTAATTCATTTTATTGCATCACTAGATCAAAAGGGGGTAAAATGCATACACCTTAAATTGGTCAAGCAACCACACATATCATGTCTTTTTCATAGTCCTTTTACAATAGACTATGATTAGAGAATATGAGTCTTATTCACATATAGGCATGTTTTTTGTTTGATTTGCCTTGGGCCTATTTCATACACTAGACACCTTTTTGACCATTCCAAATCATTCATAGCCTTCCAAACTTAACCCTTACTAACCTAGGTTACTATTTCCATGTTTATTCCATCCCTCCAGGTCTCGAACCCTCTGAAATATAGTGCTTAAATATTACTATAGTGCTGAAACCCAACATGTCAAGTTTTTAACATTGTTGTCTAAGTGCAAATTTGGTTCTAATGGTCAGTTTCTCTCACTTCATAAGTCTTAATCCTTTTCTTAGCTTCATCCTTAAGTCTTCTAATGTTGTAAAAATGGGAATAAAATATCCAAAATTAAAAACAAAGATTTTCATATATAAATGACTTCACAAGGTAGTTTATATATATATATATATATATATATATATATATATATATATATATATATATATATATATATATATATATATATATATATATATATATATATATATATATATAACTCACTACTTTGGCAAAATAGTTAATTAAAAATTAGTCAATAGTATATCTCAACATTTTGCATCACACATAGACTTACATGCTTGATCAAGGAGGGGCCTAGGTAAAATTCGATGTTTCATATATCGTGTGCATTGATTATGCATGTTCCCTAAGGAAGAACTACATTATATCTAAGACCCTATCTTGAGGGTTAATATAGGTAGTAATTAGAACATCAAGGGTTCTTGATTATGTGATCATTCTTCCCCTAACCTAATTTTTTTCCTTTTTCTCTTTAATGTATTTATTATTTTTATGTGTGTATGTGAATATATGGTTTTTAATATTATAAAGGACCTATAATGAGCTCTATACACTTTCAAGCCTTGATATTTTATAGATAGGGTTACACAAATTTGGTGAATAAAACCCAAAAAGCTTAGATCTTTAGGACAACATCATTGAGGTAAGACTACAACACCAGACACTAGGGTGTCTTATTTCCAATGATCCTATCCAATCAAGAAATGAACTCCAAATTCTTGTTTGTGATAGTATCCCAAGCTTACAAGTAGATTTTTAGACCTTATCTTAGTTAGAATAGTACATAATAAGATAAGTTTGATTTTCTCTCTCTCATTACTAATTTTAGAAAACCATAATTATAGTCAAATTTCACAAATCAGTAGCCTAACTATTATACATTATTTACTAATTTTATCTACTAAAACCCATTTATTATTTTGTAATTAAACATCTAATTTCCACAAAATAAGAAATCAAGATCCTTTTATAATTTTTGAGGATGATTACTTCAGCATCGACACAAGTTCTCCTATTATCTTCTATAAGGAATGTGATACCTCTTCCTATTCCATTACCATTCCACATGCCATTACCACCAACCAACATAGCCATTATATTAACCTCCCACCTCCCACAAGTGTCGATTGGTACCAACAGAATTATACCTTATTGAATTTTATCCATGGTAATATATCAATTTAATAATATCAAGGGGATCAAAACCACAATCATATATAAGAAGAATAATCTCCTAGTGAAACCTTTTATGAGGTGTTAGGGGACAATCAAAGTCCAAACTCAACATCTTCTAGTGAAACCTTGTTTAAGGCATTAGATGAAAATAAAAGTCACAAGTTAACATTACTTAGTGAAACCTTCTTATAGGCAATATGGGATAATTAAGACAAATTCATTAGTGAAAACCTCTTTGAGGTGTTAATAGCTGAGCACAATTGTTCTTCACTGCTTGATGAAGATATTATCAAAGATAACATAAATATAATTTCCAATCTATGGAATAATTAAATGGTAGCTACTCTCAAGTCCAAACAAAATAAAAATCTAAGGGTCTTATTGAGATCATATTTAGAATTCTTCAGCCCCACCATAACCAAAACTATGTTGAATCTAAAATCAACAATATTATGTGTACTTGAAAATCCCAATCTATATCTATTTCCCAACCATTATACATTCCATTATCATCCACCTTTACATTATAAAATAAGACCTATCAACCAATATTTTTCTATATTTACCATCCCTAGTTGCACTTTCCTTTGTAGAAGATACAAAGACATCTTGTCTCGATGTTTGAAGGAAATAGAATCAATGAATAGTAAAAATAACAACAATATTATTAGAATCCAAATATATAGTAGGTTCTTGATAGAGCATCTATTCAGAAGATGTGTGGGCTAATAATTTAAATGACTAACTATTTTTATTGTATCACATACTAATCAAAATGTGCATCTCCATAGTAGTAGGAACAATAGAACTATGTACATTGCCTTTTTCATTTTTCATTTTCCTTGTCATTGTTCCATACCCTACCATTTACCTTACCTTATCACTTTAGGATAAACCTATTACCATTATATCTAGTTTACATAACATCATATTACCTTTCATTTTACCTCACCCTATACCATCCTACCATGCCTTTATTATTAACCAAACTTGTTTTTTACCTTCCTTATCCAACCCATTTTGACCTCAATTTTGTTAGTTCTTTAGACACATTCTATGAGGGGATTCTAATCTAGTTTTATTAGTTTCATATATGTTTCCACATGGTAATATATAAAGGTATTATAATTGTGGATCTATCAATTGCATATTTTTTTTATGCTTGACAGGTTCCACTAGTTATAACTGCCTTTGGGCAAATCAGTATTCCAGCTTGTGTTACTAACTATAATCACATATGGGCAAATTAGTACCACTGACTTATGTTGTTTCCTAATTATAAATATTTATGGGTAAATTAGGGATAACACCTTTAACATGAATTATCACATTACCTTACCATTGTTATTAGCATTTGCCTTTACATTTGCCTAAATTTAAGAGCTTGTTATGACCTAGTCAGATAGCACCACCTTTTATGTTGGCAAAACTGTTATGACTTGAGGTCTTGATGAGATTATGTAGGTGGCACTCAATTCACATTTAGGTTAACTCTGTACCTTTTTTCCAAACACTCTTAACATTTTTTTAGTACCTAAGCCAATGCTCTCATTATTTTATGAGTGGTATCTATTCAATCTCTAATGAATTAAGATAACCCAAAAATTCCAAAAACATTAAGAAACATTTCAAAATCCTAAAAATTAAAAAATTGGCTTACAATCTCCTAGAGAGATATATAACCACAAAACCCAAAAACATTATCCTATTTAAATCTAGTTAGTCATCCTCGATTTTCCCTATTATGGCAAATCAATTATTGGTTCTAATCCATTCTAATGCCATTGGGGGTGTGACCTTCCCTTTGCATGTTGTTGACCAAATTTGACTTTTAGGTCAAATTAGCACAACCCTAGGTAAAAAATTAACTTATATATGTTTTATTGGGATATAATTTATTTTAATGGGGTATATTACATGTTATTTGATGTTATTTAATTCACTTCTAACCTTAGTCATAGTTCTATAGGCTTATTTATCAATTTGGGTCATTTTATGTGCTTTTAAGGGTCATTAATGTAAGTGGCACAATTATTAAGGTGCCTAGGTATCTTATTTTAGTTTCAAACATAAAAAAGTTCAGTATAACTATTAGTTATGTTAGTTACATCAGAATATTACATGTTGTCTAGCTAAAATTGTAGAAACCAACTAAAAAGGGAGAAAATGGCACTTGTATGACTCATGGGGAAGTGTACCACATGGGAGAAGGAGGGAATTTTCACCTTCCTAAAACTCATCCCAACATTTGTTTCACTTTTTAAATTCTATTTTGATTCCAAAACCGTTATACACCTTTCTTGGTTTCCTAGGCACATAGAAGTGACTTTCAGGTTTTTACTCAATATGGATAGCTAAATATGTTTCAAGTGAAATTATTTTGGGAGGTTATATTAAACTCGAATAATTTTTTTTACATATAAAATTTTTGAATAATGGTGGTTTTTTATTCATGAACCATCCTCATAAAGTTGAATGTACTTTTCTAGTAGTTATTTCATGTACCCTATACATTTTGCTCTATTTTGGTCAAATTTATACAAACCAATTAGTGATGTTATCTCAATAAGATTTTTTATTACTTCTTATATGTTATCCAATCTTATTTTAATATTTCATAATGTTTGGATGAGAAAATTAGTCCATGTTACAAGAGGGTGTCACCATATATAGTCTCAGTTGAAGTTATTCCTATTTACTGAGTGTTTTTCTCCTATAGGGGTCTCATATAGCTAGAAAATGGTGTTTCATAGGTATTTTAGTAATTTTACCACCTCATTCCATGTTTTGGTTTCACCATACTACCTTCTGAGTAGTTTATAACCTTGTCTTTCACCATTATCAACTCTTTGCCCAACTTCACTTGCAGTCCCATATATAAGCTTGTTCAAATTGTTCATAGAGTTGTAATAAGACTATATTAATTATTTAAACCATTAGGAGTTGGAAGTGATCCAATTGAGAATTTTTGTAAACTTAAATTTTGATCATATGCTCATTCACCATGTCAAGCAGTCATTTGATGCCCTTGTTTACTTTATTCCATGTATATACTAGTGATTTTCATGTTGAAGAAGATAGTTTAGAACTAGTTTTAAGGTGTCCAAGAATGGAAATAATGTATTTTAAGGTTGAAAATGAATTTGAGTTTTTTAATCTATTAAAAACCATGTTTTAGCCCAATTCCATTCCCTACCTATGTAAAATAGCCTAATGCACATCTATAGAGTCCTTGTTAACATCATGTTGATGTGTGGAAGAGTGGAAGTGTGTTCCAACCTATTAGTATTTATAGAGGTGCATTAGGATGTTTGATAAAATAATACAAATTTCATATTCATGGGTATTTTCATATTGTTCATATCTAGCTCACTATTGGTGTACCAAAGCATTCACCTACACATTGTTGAGCAGGGTACTAAAATGCTTTGATGGAGAGGATGAAATAATTAGACACCTAATCAAGGTTGTGGCATGATAATCAAGCCTTGATAGGCCCATAAAAAATGTTAAATGAGAAAAATAGGTGTGTAATCATGTTGAGGAGAAAAAAGACTATGTACTAGGAAGTTGTCCCTAGAATGTCCAAATAGAGGTCAGGGGGATTCTTGTAAGTATCTTAAAACATGCTTTCAAAACATTCCAAAGCATCTAGCCTATCCCATATTGTATCCCATAGCATAAGAGTCTGCATGCAAAGAATTAAGGTAAAACAATAAGGTAATATAGGTTGTTTGAGGCCTCAAATATGCCCTAAAACACATTGAAATACTCTAGTAACATCTATAAGCTTGAAGATGTAAATGGCCTTTTGTCAACCTAAGGAGCAACCTTAAATAGACCCCCATGGGTAAGATGGTTTAAAATGAAGAAAGGTTTCACTAATGACTTGAAGGTAATTAAGAAAATAAAGGAAAACTCCTATAAAACACCCCATGACTACCTACTGGTGTCCTTAAGGGAAGGGAATGTACACCTACAGTAGTCAAAAGTAAGATACCTCAATCATGGTGAAATGAACTCAGTTAAGGAGTACAAAAGGAATTTTTAGCGAGTAAAATGTACAATAATATATCAAATGGTTCTTATATCTCTAGATAAGTTCCACCAACATCATATTCACCTCATTTAAGGTTGTAAACACCTACAACAAGCCTTACAAGCAGAGGTTTCTTAGTATAAGCAAGAGAGTGTAGTTTTGTGTTTGATAGAAGCATTAAGTAAAACAAAGATGATTATGAGTGTTTTTTAACCTTATAGGGTGATAAAGGAGACCTATAAGAACCATGAATAGATTAATAATGTTATATACACCTACAAGTAAGGTTTAGGGGCAGAGCATCTCTTCCTAGATAGTGACCTAAAGGTTGATGCAAAGATGGTGTCCTAAATTTATCCAAGAAGGATGATAGTTACATCATGTATATTGAGACATATATGGGCTAATTAATATCCTCCATACATATAACACAAGGCCTAAGTACACTCATAGACACCTACATGTAGGGGTAAATAGGGTGTCTCAATCATAATGCGGAAGGTCAATTTTGAGTCTAAAGAGTATATGAGGTGAGTATAGGGTATGGTAAGATATCAAGTGTTCCATTTTATCATAATTTATATAGGATTCCTTTCACACATAAATAATTCTAAAGGAATTAAATGTAGTCTATAACAGACCCTAAAGACATGTGTCTCAGTCTAATAGGGTATAGTCTTAGAGGTAGGGCAAGGAATAGGCTTGTCTGGATAAGATAGGTAGGATACAAGCACTATAAAATTATTCATGATAGTATAATATGTGTCCTTAAAATCCCAAAACCTTGATAATATAACCATATGTCTCCCCTACTTGGCTAAAAGACAACAATCTATACAATGAGCTAGGAAACCTCTTTGCTCACTAGGCAAGTATGAGGAATCCAAGGAAAGATAATTTTTTGGGGTGAGTAAAAAGATTAATTATAATTAATTTAGGATTTAAAACATGTTTAATAATAATTTTTTTATCATGGAATGGTTAATATTGGGTGGATTTGAAGGAAATGCTATAAAATAGGGTTTTTAGAGGCCTTTTTTAGGCATTTGGAGTTGGTTAGACACCTAAACCATGGAATAAAGCTAAACCCTATAGTAAAAATAATAATTTATAATTTTAAAAAATAATAAAATATTAAATTTTCCATTGGGATGAGGGTTATACCTGACTATTTTGTCTAAGAGGTCAGCTAGTCTAGGAAAATAAGGCTTTGGCAAAGTGAGCTAGTGAGTGCAAAATGGGTAAAGGGCTTGATATAAAACTTTTTGAACTTAAAAAAACATGTTTGGAGGTATATGGAAGGTTAATATGTGTTTATAAATACTATACCAAACTAATATCCCTTAATATAACCAAAATACCCCTACACATAGTCCAACTAGGCAATGTTTTCACTCGGCCTAGTTAGTGAATGAGGGAAAAGGAAGAAGTGGAGTGTTTTTGGGGTTATATGATGTTTTCACAAGTTTTAATGAATCATTAATAATAATTATATACCATCCCAATAATTAAATATTAGTTCAAGTATCTCAAACTTGCAGGGTGCATGCTAAACCCTTTAGGCATTCAAAGGACCAAGAACTAATTTGGGGTCCATATTCATTTTCCAACTCTTTTTGGGATATATAGATGATTTTAACATGTTAAGGGGATTTATTTAGACCTTTATAAGCTTTTGGAGTGAAATTAAACCTATAATAAAGCTAGTTTTAGCTTAGAGAGGGTATAAACATGCAAGAAAGGCAAAAACAAACTTGATGGGTTAACTTCAAATTCTCATATCTCCTATAAGGGTTTACATGGGAAAAAAATGAATTGGGAGAGGTTATTAGGGACCATTTTCATAAATTTTTTGTTATCTGGTGGTAGATCCAATGTCAAATCTTAATGAATAAATCTTAAAACTAAAAACTACCTAAAACCCTACTAAACCCTTAACCAAGACCTGATGGAGAAAACAAGCTTAGAGAGATATCAAAATGACATATTTTGACCATGTAATATATTTTAAATTTTATATTACTCCTTAAATATTACTCCAATATAGATGAGCTATATAGAATTATACAAATAGCATGCAAAATATGGTATTTTTGACCATTTTTGTGTTTTATAGGTTCTATGATGTTTCAAAATATGAAATAAATATTGGAGGAAATATTTAGACTTATTTTAACTCCCTATGGTAATTTAATACTAAGGTAAAAGTTCTAAGTGTTTAAACAATAGCTCTCCTTTTAGTCAGTCAAAACTGGCATAGTGGACATAAGGGTGAGAAGGGTGAAAACTCTAAGTGTGAGCCTTTTTAAATAATTTTTTATGCCTATAATTATATGGAGGGTCTTAAAATGTGTCATCCACTCACTCCCATGTATTTTTATGTAAAAATTAAGGCGTTTTTGAGGATAAGTGTGAGGGGTGACTAAAAAAGGAGTTTTTTAGACTACAAATAATGTTGGCTTCCTTCTAGAAGTTTTTAGATGACTGGGAATAAAGCCAATTAATGGAGATGCATGACTTAATTCCTTCACTCTTATCACAATAATCATATTGATCTGTATTTAGTGGTGGGATGTTCAAATAGGTTCAAATTATAAAGGTAGTTTTTTGAGCTAAGATTGGGAGTTTTATGCCATTTTTCATAAGTTTCATGGCTTGTATGGACACTTGGTCCTCCTAAAATTGAATGGTTCATCCAATATATATTTCTCATGAAATTTTAACCTATTTTATTATATTTAAAATTGTCCAAGTGACCTTTGGACTTCCTTTATCTTACTCTTCTATCAAAGGCTATAAATATTGGATCTTTTGGCTCTTTTAAGCAACCTCTATTGGTTGATGGTGAAACCCTAGCCAATTTTGTACTTGAATTACTCTTGAAGAAATAAATAAGTTATTTTTCCAACTTAAATTTTGTAAAATTGATTTTTATTGCAATCTTGTTGGGCTTATCTAGTAGAAGATGATCTTTTCTAACATGTTATCCATGATTGTTCACCAAGTGTGTAAAAGAACAATTGTTACAATTATTTTTTAGTGTTATTTTCTAAGTGTATAAGTGTATTATAAGTGTTTCATGATTTTATTCCATAAATTAATCATTCATTACCCTATTAAATATCAAAATACCTTCGTGAACCTAATTTATGAAACATTGATGTGACAACACAACTTGAATTGTGAGTTTTATGTGAATAAAGCCTTATTTAGATCTAAGTAGCATAATTTTAGTCAATAGGAGGAAATATAATATTGGTTCATCACATATAGTTTTTTTAGTTTGTATTTTTAACCCTTTTCATGAAAATTTGATAGATAAGAGAGTGTTTCAAAGAGTGTATCAAGGGAACTAGCCCTTCTAGAGATTCATCTCAATAAATTGTTACCCATAGCAAGAGAGATGTTTCCATTATGAAACTTGGATGAAGAGAGATAGGAATATCCTCAAGGGTTACAAATCCAAATGAAAATATTTTTTATCACTCTAGATGGGACTCTAAGTCCTAGAAGATCATCCAAGATTGGTGTTGGTCTTGGCATAGTTACAGCTACAAGAACATCTACATTCAGTAGCTTGTGACTCCACTAAAGTTTTTAACTCTTTATTTTTTGATCACTCCCTAATTTCCATGCCAAATTTTACCACTAGGTCTACTATTAAAGGTATACCCTTTGAGTTTGTGTAATTGCCTTTGTATTATGTCAAAAGGTTTAGCTTTGTGAATATTAATACTTATTCAAGATAGTTAGTGTTTAATAAGTCTAAGTTCCTACTAAGTTTAACCTATAATAATAGTAGTCTACATTCTAAGATGGATATAAATTAACCTTTTTTACCTTTCCCTATATCATCTCCTTTGAATCTTTCCCAATATCACCAAATTCTAGGAGCAACCCTTAAGAGTGGTCCATATTTTAGTGGAGAAGGCCCTATTACTACCATTAAACACATTAGAAACATAATAAACTTATTAAATATTCATAATATCACTAAAAATAATGTGGCTATTAGGTTATTGACATTTTATTTCAAAGGAAAAGCTTTAGATTGGTATGAGACTCTACCTAAAAATTCTATTGGTTCATGGGATGAACTAGGAGATCTATTAACTAAGAGGTTTGGAGAGAAGAGTGATCATCTATCACTAGTTGAGAAATTGACCACTATCAATAAGGCACCATAAGAATTAATTCAATATTTTAACACTAAATTTCAAAAAACATGGGATAATGTCCTATCCCTTATGAGACCTACCCTAAATTATGCCTTCTTATACTATCGAAAGGCATTAAATAGTGATGTGTCCATGATGATTCAGTCCATGGGTAGGAATACACTTCTTGCTACCTATGAGATAGATATAAATTCTAAGAAGTATCATTTTCAAGTAGGGAAGATTGATCTTAGGCCACCAATGCCATTGTTCCCTAATTTGCAGCCTCCTAGTCAAGTTGCATTACCTACCTTAGCACCTTTGCCTAGTTAAAAAAGGTATGCCATTGTCCCAAACAATGAGATCCATGAAGTCAATATCTTTATCCAAAGTGTTACTAATGAATTATTTTCCCTCAAAAGGAAACAAGATAAAATTTATAGACCTTATCATACCTATGATCAGTTTGGACAAGCAAATAGGCCTCCTTTTCAAGGCAATAATCAAGGATAAGGTAAAATCATTCAAGATAGACCTTACCAAAGTTATAATAATAATTACCCATAATCTTCCAAATATCTTATCCCCACTCAAAAATATTTTGTTCAATAATAACCATGTTATCCCTCCTGTGAACAAAATCAAGGCCAAGTTGCATATGCCAATGAAATGCCTAGTCAAGACAAGATGATGCAAGGTAATCAAGCATGTCAATTTTCCACTTTTGAGATGCAAATTCAAAATTTAATGGATATTGGACAAACATAATCTTATTATACTCTCATAAATCATTTTGAGGGAGATTTTTGTGCCATCAATCATTTGGGGAATTCAAGCAATGTGAATGCTAAATTGTCCTCTAACATTAGGGCTAAGAAGAGGGTTGTTGAAGAGATTAAAGGGGCTAATCAAGGATATATTTTGATTCCTACATTATCTCAAGTTTTAGGTGGGTTTAAATCATCTCCTAAGGTGAAATAAAATTATAAGTTTTAAAATTTAAGGCTTGTTCCTACACATCTACCTCTATAAGCTACACCACAAGGTACTAGTCCTTCAAAGAGCCTTTCAAGGTGAGAAATATTTATATCAATGTTTTAGACTAGATGAATAAATTACATATGAATATTTACTTATGGTATTCATTGAAAATACTAGGACAAAAGGATATTCTTTAAAAGTAATTGCAAGGATTAGGTAAACAATTTGGATCAACTAGGAATGAGAATGTTGTTTTGGTGAATGGAACTCAACCCATTGATGATAAAGTGAAGAAAAATAATAAGACTCCTCATTTTTACCTATCTTTAATATTTTTTGAATTCTTATTTCATAATTTCATCATAGATAGTGTGGATATTACTTCAATTATGCCCAAGTGTATAGCAGATAAACTAGGCCTTAAGTATGAAGCAATGGCTAAAAGAGTTTTAAAATTGGATGGATCACCAACAAAGACCTTAGGAGTAGTCAAGGATTTTAACTTGATCTTAAATTTTTGTCCTAATTTTTCCATTCCTCATGATATAGTTGTTGTAGATTTACCTCCATACTTTGCTCTTTATTTTTCAAGAGAGCTTACAACTAAGATAGGTGGATACTTGGTAGCCAATTGATCCTATATGTTTTTTAGGACAAAGTATGGTACTAAGGTGAATATTGAATTAGAGCCTATCCATCACAATTTATTATATCCTTACATGCCTAAAGTGGTAAATGTCAATTATGCCATTATTGATGAGGAAGAACTTCACATAGATCAATATCCAACATATTCTCTTGAAGGATTTTCTGATTTGTACTTAGATGATTGGGGAGATGAAAATTATGAGCATGATCCTTAAAAATTCATAGAGGAAGATAGTATTTGAGTGTTTTACATACATGAGGAGTATTTTTTGTGATAAATTTGATGAATCCAAGTAAATAAATGAATGGTTTATGGCATCTATTCTTTGATGGATCTAGAAGCAAAGTTGGGGTAGCTAATAGAGCAATGTTGGTTTCACCATCCAAGGAAATTTACTATTCCACTTTCATATTTAAATTCTCTTTTAATTTTAATGTGGAAAAATATGAGGCCATTATTCATGTCCTTGAGTGGGATAAGAAAAGAGGTGTGAAAGAATTACAAGTGTATGTTGATAGTGAGTTGATTGTGAATCAAGTAAGAGTCCAAAATGTGACTAAGAATTCTTTACTTAAGTCATATAAGCATAGAGGGTGGGATATAGTGGAATATTTACAAGAATTTAACATCCAAGATATCCCAAGAGAGGACAAGAAACATGCTGATAGGTTGGAAATAATTGGATCTCAATTTGATGTTCCAAAACGGATAAAAGAGGATAAGAACTAGCCAAATCTCAAGGTGATTGTAAGGCCCTCCATACTATATAATTTCACTAATTATCAAGTGTTTGATAGTGACCAACAAATATCACTTTTTATATAAGAGGAGGCTTATTTTTCTTCCAAGAATCAATCCAAACTATAGCAGCAATATGGAGGTCAAATTATATAATTGAAGTCAAATAAGCTCCCTAAAGGCTTAGTCACACTTGAGAGTATCTTCAATGATGATGACCAGTTGAAGAAAGAGAAGGTAAGAATGTATAATAATAAAGAAAACTATGATAAATTACAAATCCTTGAGGATAAGTTGCTTACACTTGGGAAGGTGTGTACTAGTGAATAGAAACATGCTTTCATTGAGTTATGCAAGGAGTTTTTTGATGTCTTTGCATTGGAAAAGAGTGATTTGAAGGGCTTTGATACAAACTTAGCTTAACATACCATATAAATATATGAGAATACGAATCATATAAATAAAATACAAAGACCAATCAATCTTAATATTGAGCCTCTCATGAAGAAAGAGCTTACTAAGTTGATTGAGTCCAAAATCATTTTTCCTATTAAGCATTCATCTTGGTTGGCAAACTTAGTCCCTATTAAGAAGAAGAATGGGGAAATCAGGTTATGTGTTTATTTTAGGGACTTTAATAGAGTTTCATTGAAGTAAAATTATCCTCTTCCTTCCATGGAGAAAATTTTACAAGTTGTGGTAGGTAGTGAAAGGTTTTCTCTCCTTGATGGATATTTCGAGTACAATCAAATTTTGGTAAAATAAAGTGATCAATATAAGACAACCTTTACTACTAAATTGGGTAAATATGATTATATTAAAATGATTTTTTTCTTGTATAATGTTGGAGATACATTTCAAAGTGCAATAGATATGACTTTTCAAGGACTAATAAATGACATTATGTTATTGTATCTTTATGATATCACAATTTTATCTAAGGATGCAAAGGATCACTTTAATCACATTAGGTAGATTTTTTAGAGATGTAGAGATTTTATAATCTCTCTTAACTCAAATAATTATGTGTTTTATGTCCATGAAGGCAAAATTTTAGGACACATTATCTCAAAGAATAGCCTATCCATAGATATTGAAAAGGTGATTGCAATCTTGGCATTGGCTTTGCCTAAACACAAGAAAGGTTTGAAAAGTTTATTTGGGAAAATTAATTTCACAAGGATGTTCATTATTAATTTTTATAATTTATTCAAGCCTCTAACCTCTATGCTAAGGAAGGATGAAGTGTTCACTTGGACAAGAATAAGGAAGGAGAGTTTTGAAGAGATTAAACAAGCCATTGCCCAAGCTCCAACTCTTGCAAATCCTAATTTCTTAAAGGATTTTAACTTGTATACCTTTATAAATGAGGAGGTAATATCTTCCATGCTTACTCAATTAAATTAATAAATCTTGGAGTAGCCTATTACCTTCTTTATTCAAGGTTTGGAAGGCTATGAGGTAAGATACACCTATGTTGAGAAGTAAATACTTTCAATTGTTAGAAGTCTAAATAAGTTTAGGAATATGTTATATAAAAACAAGATTCACATATTGGTACCTCATCCTATTGTCAAATAATTTATTTTGAGCAAAGATTTATATGAAAAAAGGGCTGGTTGGATCACAAAATTGATAGAGTATGATGTTGAAATAAAGACAACCAAGCTGGTGAAAGGAAAGGAGTTATGTGAGCATCTTCCTTCAGATTTGAAAGAAAAAAAAAGAGGTATTTTTATCACTTCATGATTACCATATGATAGCTTCACCTTCATCTATGAGAATTTGGACATAAGAAATGATTCATTTTCTTCAAACTGGTGAGTGTCCCTAAGGTCTAGATAGAGCTAAAAGAAGGTACTTTAGATTGTAATATATTCCTTATGTGATTATTGATGGATTTTTTTTGGGAAGGACTTATTAGGTGTGTTATTGAGGTGTGTTGAATCAGATCAGCTTGAGAAAATATTTCTTGAGTTTCATGATAGATCATCTAGTGGTCACTTTATTCTAAGAACTACAATTGTTAAGATAATGAGAGCTAGATATTTTTGGCCTAGTTTGTTCAAAGACACCCATGCTTAGGTCAGAAAGTGTCAAAAATATGCTCTCTTTGATGGTAAATAAAATTGTATTGCCTTGCCTCTTTATCTAATACAGGTAAACCAATCTCTTATGCAATGGGGTCTAGAATTCATAGGCCTAATCAACCCACCTTCTAGTGCTAGCCATAAGTGGGTGTTGACTGATACAAATTAATTTAAAAGATGGATAGAGCTTGTATCTCTCAAGGAAGTAAATTAAAGTTAATTAATTTACTTCTATGAAGGCATAGTGATAAGGTTTGGGACTCCTTCAATAATAATTTTAGACAATGCATTGGCTTTCCTTGGAATGAAGACAAGTGAATGGGCTTTGAAACATGGAATCTATCTTAGTAATTCCTATAAATATTATCCACAAGGGATTGGACTAGCTGAGTCCACAAAAAATAACCTAATCAAGATCATAAATAGAATAATGGAGGAGAACCAAAGGACTTGGCATTCTAAGTTGAAGATAACTCTTTAGGTTGATAGGATTACCCCAAAGAGAGTAATTAGAAACTCACCATACACACTTGTTTATGGGAGAGAAGCTAGACTACCTATTTCAATTGATCTAACAACCTTGGATCTCACTTATAAGCTAGATTTGATGGAGAATTAAAGCATGGAAGTCTATAAGTCAAGCTATGTGAATTGATGGATCTTGAAGAGATAAGAGATCAAGCTATGAAAAATATGAAAGCTCACCAAGATCAAAAAAAGAGATACTTTGGCAATAAGGCCATTCCATGAAGCTTCCAAGAAGAATACATTTTTATAAATTAGAATGAGTATATGGATAACCTTGAAAGACACACAAATTTTGATGCTTTGTGGAGTGGCCCTTATGTTATCACCTTATTCAAGCAACATAATACTTTCCAAATCTCAAATTTGGATGGAGATAATCTTCATATCTTAGTCAATGCGATATATCTAAAACATTGTTACTAATTTTTTCCTCTCTCTTTGTATATATTTTTTTGTTTTCCTTGTGTTCCCTAAGTGCTTATTCACATGTCTGAGTCTTATTTGTGTCTTTCTTTATCTCGTGTTTTTCTTTGTCTTATGTTTTATTTGGTGTGGTGTGTTTGTTTTGTGTGTGTTTTAGTAAATTATTTTCTAGTTTTATTCAATGATACATTTACTCCCTTGTCCCTTGATAGGATAAGGCTACTAGTCCTTAGTATAGTAGCCATACTACCCCTATGAGTCACCAATTTGTTGACCAAATTTGATTTTTAGGTCAAATTAGGGCACCCATAGGTAAAAAATTAACTTATAAATGTTTTATGGAGATAAAAATTATTTTAATGGGGTGTATTACATGTTATTTAATGTTATCTAATGCACTTATAGCCTTAGTCATAGTTTTATTTGCTTATTTGTCAATTTAGGTCATTTTATGTGTTTTTAAGGGTCATTAATGCAAGTGAAATGATTCCCAAGGTGACCAAGTGTCATTTTTTAACTTTAAATGTCAATAGGTTAGTATAAATATCAGGTATGTTAGTTACATCAGAATATTTTAGGTTGTCTAATTAAAATTACAAAAACCAACTAAAAAAGGGAGAACATGGCACTTATATGGATCATGGGGAAGTGTGACATGTAGGATAAGATAATGGAGGGCCTTTTCACCTTCATAAAACTCATACCAACATTTTGTTAAATTTTTAAATTACATTTTGAGTCCAAAACCATTCTACACCTTTTTTGGTTTCCTAGACACATAGAAGTGACATTCAAGTTTTTACTCAATACAAATAGATGAATATGTTTCAAGTCATAAAATTTTATGAGGTTATATTACACTAAAATAAATTAATTTACATATAAATATTTATAAAAATTGTGTATTTTTATTCATGAGCCATCCTCATGAAGTTGAATGTACTTTTTTGGTAATTAGTTCATACACCCTATAGGTTTTGCTCTATTTTGGTCAAATACATTTAAAAAAATTGGTTTTATTAGCTCTAGAGTATGTGATCTTCCCTAAAAAATAGTCTCCATTCTTATTTTCATGTTTCATAATGCTTGGATGAACAAATTAGTCCATGGTGAAGGAGGGTGTCACCATATATAGTCGCAGCTAAAATTCTTCCAATATGCTAAGTATTTTTCTCCTTTAAGGGTCTCATATAGAATGAAATGGTGTTTCATAGGTCTATAATTAATGTGACATCATCCTTCCATGTTTTTGTTTCACCATGCTACCTTTTGAGTAGCTTGCAACCTTGTCTTTCACCATTGCTAACTCTTTGCCCAACTTCACTTGTAATCACTTATATAAGCTTGTTTAACTTATTCATGGAGGTTTAATAAGAGTGTATTAGTTGTTTAAACCATTATGATTTATAATGGGTTCACTTGATATTTTTGGGAAAGTTCAATTTTGATCATATGTTCATTCACCATGCTAAGTAATCATTTGATGCCCTTGTTTGCTCTATTCCATGTGTATATAGGTGATTTTCATATTGAAGAAGATAGTTTGGAATTGGTTTTAAGGTGTCCAATAATGGATATCATGTATTTGAGGGTTTTAAATGCATTTTATTTGTTTTTAAGGTATTTAACACCATGTTTTTACCCAAATCCATTCCTTTTTTATGTAAAATAGCCTAATTCACTCCTATAGAGTCCTTACTAATGTCATGTTAATGTGTGGAAGAGTGGATGTGTGTTATAACATCTTAGTATTGATAGAGGTGAATTAGGATGTTTGATAAAATCATACAAAGTTCATATGCATGGGTAGTTTCATATTGTTCATATCTATCTCACTATTGGTATACTAAAGCATCCAACTACAAGTGGCTAAGTAGGGTACTAAAATGTTTTCATGGAGAAGATGAAACAATTAGACACATAATTAATGTTGTGGCATGATAATCAACCCTTTATAGACCCATAAAAAGTGGAAAATGATAAAATTATGTGTCCAATCACGTTGAGGAGATAAAGGACTATATTTGTGGAAGTTGTCCTTAAAATGTATAAATAGAGGTCAAGGGGCTTCTTGTAAGTATCTAAAAATATGCTTTCAAAGTGTTCCAAAGAATCTATCCTAGCCCATCTTGTAGCCCCTAGAATAAGAGTATACATTCCAATAATGAAGGCCATAAAATAAGGTAAGATAGGTTGTGTGAGGCCTTAAACATGCCCTAAAACACATTGAAATGCTCTAGAACATCTACAGGCTTAAAGATGTAAATGGCCTTTTGTCACCCTAAGGAGCAACCTTAAACACACGCCCATGAGTAAGATGGTTTCAACTAATGGAATGTTGTACTAATGACTTTAAGGTAAGTAATAAAATAAAGGAACAATCCTATACAACCCCTCATGACTAGCTACAAGTGTCTTTAAGGGTAGGAAATATACACCTATAGGAGTCAAAAGTAAGATACCTCAATCATGGTGAAATGAACTCAATTAAGGAGTCTAAAAGGAATTTATAGTGAGTAAAATGTATAAGAAGATATCATAGGGTTCCTATATCTCTATATAAGCTCCACCAACATCATAATCACCTCATTTAAGGCTGTAAACACCTATAACAAGCCTTACAAGTAGAGGTTTCTTAGTCTAAGTAAGAGAGTGCATTATTGTGTTTGATAGAAGCATTAAGTAAACCCAATATTATTATGATTGTTTTTTAACCTCATAGGGGGATAAAGGAGACCTATAATCACCATGACTAGATGAATAAGGCTATATGCACCTATAGGTAGGGTTTAGGGGTAAAACCTGTTCTCCTAGATAGTGACCTAAAGGTTGATGTAAAGATGGTGTCCTAAAGTTCTCCAAGAAGGATTCTACTTCCATCATACATATTGAGACCCAAATGGGTTAATTAATATCCTTAATACATCTAACATAATTTCTAAGTACACTAATAGACACATATAAGTAGGGGTAAACAGGGTGTCTCAGTCATAATGAGGAAGCTCAATTTTGAGTCTAAGGAGTAGATGAGGCGAGTACAAGGTATGGAAAGATATCAAGTGTTAATTATTATCATAATTAATTTATTATTACCTTCACACATAACCAATTCTAAATGAAGTAAATGTAGTCTGTAGTAGACCCTACAAACATGTGTATCAGTCTAGTAGGGTATAGTCGTAGAGGTAGGGTAAGGAATAGGCTTATCAAGAGAAGAAAGGTAGGATAAAAGAATTTTAAATTGATTAATTATAGTAAAATAGGTTTCCTTACAATCCCAAAACCTTACTAAGGTTAATATATGCCTCCCCTACTTGTCCAAAAGATAATAGTCCGTATAATGAGCTAGGAAACCTCTTTGCTTAATACGCAAGTATGAGGAATATAAGGAAATTGAATGTTTTAGGGTGAGTAAAAATATTAATTATCATTAATATATGATGATAAACATATTTAATAATCATATAAGGATGGGTTTAGCATGGAAGGGTTACTCTTCGATGGATTTGAAGAAAATGCAAGAAAATAAGCTTTTTAGAGGCCTTTTTGGGGCATTTAGAGTTGGTTAGACACCTAAACCATGGAATAAAGATAAAAAATCTAGTAAGAATCATAATTATGAATTATAAAAACTCTAAAATTATTAAATTTTCCATGGGGATGAGGGATATGCCTGACTATTTTATCTTAGAGGTCATCCAGTCTAGGAAAATCAGGGTTTGGTAAAGTGAGTTAATGAGTGAAAAATGGGCAAAGGACTTGATATAAAGATTTGAGAAATTATATAAACATTTTTTTAGGTGTATTTAAGGTGAATAGGTGATGATAAAAAATTTACTAAACTCAGACCCCTGAGGATCACCAAAATACCATTGCACACAGTCCAACTTGGTAATGCTTTCACTAGGCCTAGTTAGTGAATGAGGAAAAGGAAGAAGTAACCAATTTTAATGAAGAATGATTGAGAAATAGATACCAGCCCAAGAATTAAATATTATTTAAAGTATCTCAAACTTTCAAGGTACATGTTAAACCCTTAAGGCCTTCAAAGGACCAACAACCAATTTAGGGTCCATATTTATTTCCAAATATTGGTGGGATATATAGATTATTTGAACATGTTATGGGGATTAATTTATACCTTTTTAATCATTTATATTTCAAGGAAACATATAATAAATCTAGTTTTAGATCAGAGAGGGTAAAAGCATGTAAAAAAGGCAAGAACAAGCTCGATGAGGTAACTTCAAATGTTCATATCTCCTCTAAGGCTTTTCATGGGAACCAAAGTAATTGGGAGAGGTTAAAAAGTACCCTTGGCATAAATTTTTTTTCATATATTAGTAGATATAACATCAAATCTTTCTGAACAAAGATTAAGATAATAAGTACCTAAAACCCTACTAAAACCTCAGCCAGGACTCGATGGAGAAAAAATATTAGAGAGATATCTAAATGACATATTTTTACAATGTAATATATTTTTAATTTTATATTACTCCATAAATATTCCTCCCATATAGATGAGCTATACGAAATTGTATAGATAGCATGTAAAATAGGGTATTTTTTACCATTTTTTGTGTTTTATAGGTTCTAGGAGGTTTCAAAAGATGAGATCAATATTGGATGAAATATTTAGACTTATTATAACTCCATATGGTCATTTATTTCTTATTTAAAACTTATAAGCGTTCAAAAAATAGCTCTCTTTTCAGCCAGTCAAAATTGGCATAGTGGACACAAGGGTGAAAAGGATGAAAACTCCAAGTGTGATCCTTTTTAAAACATTCATAATGAATATAAGTCTATGGAGTATTTTCATAGGTTTAATTCACTCCATCCCATGGATTTTAATGAAAAAATTAAGCATTTTTGAGGCCAAGTGTGAGGGGTGACTGAAAAAGGAATTTTTTAAACTGTAGACAGTGATGGCTTCCTTCAAGGAGTTTCCAAATGAGTAGGAATTAAACTAATTAATGGAGATAAATTATTTAATTAATTTAATATTATCCAAATAATCATACATATCTCTATTTAGTTTTTGTATGTTCAAATAAGTTCAAATGATGAAGGTAGCTTTTTGAGCCAAGACTAGGAGTTTTATGCCATTTTTCATAAGTTTCATGACTTGTATGGACACTTGATCCTAATGACATTGCATGTTTCATCCCATATATATTTATCATTAAATTTTAACCTCTTTTCTCATATTTACAAGTTTCCAAATGACCTTTGTACTTCTCTTGTCTTGTTCTTCTCTCAAAAGCTATAAATATTGACTCTTTTGGCTCTTTTGAGTAACCTCTGTTGGTTGATGGTGAAACCCTAGCCAATTTTTTACTTTAATGAATATTTAATAAATAAAAAATTTATTTTTTCTACTTAAATTCTATACAATTTAGTGTTATTTCAATCTTTTTGGTCTTGTCTAGTAGAAGATGATCTTTTCTAGCATGTTATCCTTGATTGTTCACCAAGTGTGCAAAAGAGAAATTATTATATATATTTATTAGTGTTATTTTATAAGTATATAAGTGTCTTATAAGTTTTTCATGATTTTTTTCCAAAAATTAATCATTCATTACCATCTTAAGTATCAAAATAACTTCTTAAACCTAACTTATGAAATATTGATGTGACAATGCAACTTGAATTGTGAGTTTTATGTGAAAGAAGCCTTGTTTAGCTTTAAGTAGTATAATTTTAGTCAGTAGGATTAAATATAATATTGTTTCATCACCTCTAATTTTATTATTTTGTCTTCTTAACCTTTTTCATGCAAATTTGATAGATAATATGGTGTTTTAAAGAGTGCATCAAGGGAACTAGCCCTTCTAGAGATTCATCTCAACAAATTATTACCCATAGCAAGAGAAATGTTTTCATTGTGCCACTTGGATGAGGAGAGATATGAATCTCCTCAAGGGATTAAAATCCAATTTATAACAAATTTATTCTTGCTTTGGGGCACCACTTATTTATCATTTTTTTAAACCTTCCTGCGTATATATTGACTTGGTTGATGATAGGATTCTTTTTATTGATTTTTACTTTCAATATTTATATGTATTTTTTTCCTTAGTTGTTTGTTTGTTTTCATGTTTGTTTTATTTAATTTATGTACCTTGACTTAGTCTATATTATTCATTAGGTTATTTCTAGTGCATTATTCTTAAGTCTATCCATATTCATACATCAACATTGTCATCATGGTTTCTATCTTGGTGCATTATTTTCAATTATTTATTGGATCGAGAATCAATCCTTATTCACATTATGTATATTTAATTATGGTGTTTTATATCATAATGTATACCATCATGTACTACAGTAAAACTCATCTCAATAAATTTTAAAAGCAATGGAGCCATAAAAAATTCTCCTTGGTGACCTTGGTAAATCCTCCCACCCTCGATCAAATCAACCCCTTAATGATTTTAGTTGTATCAATGATAATAAGTAAAATAATCTCCACATTTTTAGGTACAACAAAATCATTCACATTGATCAATTCTTCTCCTATTCCTCATTCTATTTTCTCCCATGTTTTGGTGAACTATATTAGATTGAGGTCTATTTAGACTAGATAGGCAGTGCGTAGATACATGACATATCTCATGTTATCTCTATCACCTTACACATCCTCATGTTCTTGGATATGTATAGCTTCTTTAGTCATTAAACCATCACATTTACATTTGTGCCCACTCATCTTTAATCTATATGATAGGTTATATCCTTGACTTATGATTGTTAATCTACCCTATTAGGGCATAACCAAAAATCATTATTCAATCTAGGTCATCTTAATGATTATAACCACCTATGGGCAAATCATTATTTTGACTCATCATCCCTACTGGGGCATGTACCTATGCCACTGATTATAATCACCTTTGGAAAAATTAGTGTCTCAACCTTTGTTATTGATTATAGTCACCTTTGGTCAAATTAGTACTTTTTAAATAAATGCATGCAAGCATTATATTTATTGGATTAATCTCTCCCATGGGTTATTTTAATTCTTTTTATTACTTATTTTTTAGGGATCATCCATCAATCATATGTGTCATCCTCTCCCTCAAGGGAGCATATTTATAGGCTTACTAAACATTGTTTCAAGATTCTTATTTAATCATTATCTTCTTTCATTTCTATCATCATTTTTCATTATTTGAGAAGATGTTACTTTGATTATATCTTAAAATGCCTTCCCAAATAAGGGAAAATTATAGACACCCAATTCTGACCACAACTAGTTTCTGATTAGACTGTAGATTGATTCATCTTAACCATTGAAAATTAGGCCTAATAATCATTAAATATCCCAAATTTATTTTTACATCATTCATCAATGCTAAAAATCATGTTGAAGCATCCATTTTTTGTATACTAGCCCATATACAACAATAACCTCTCATGGATTCATCCCTAATCACCTTATGGCATACTAACTATTAATCTGGCCTATGGACCCATTAAATAAGGCAGTTGAATAAATCTTGAAAGAGAAAAAAATATACTTAGAATCAATTAACAAATCAAATAAAATTAAATGCCTAGATGAATTATCCATTTGAAATTAATAAATATCTAAAAATGTAAATTCCAAAATTCAAAATATCCAAGCCTTTCATCATTGCCTTTATTAGTTAACAAGCTCTTTGAAAATATCTTAAAAATATCTAATTTGAGAGCCATACCTAGTAGTTGTAAATAATAATTATATGACAACTATTTATTCAACTAAAGATAGTTTTAACACACCTAGGGTTAGTTTTAACCCATTACAAGATTAAACTCAACCTTAACTCATCTTGGGTGAGATTTAATTCCTAAGGATATAAATATAAATCCATACCCCTTCATTTATAAGCTTGGATATTGTAGAGTTATTATGTAAGATTTACTCCATAAGACTCATACAAGTAATGTTACCATGCCCAAATATTAATCCAAACAAAACCAAAGCCAAGGTGCCAAGGAGAGAAGGAGATAATTAAACTCCATTATCAAAGACTTCTTGATGCACAAGTTGGGAAATCCATTCAACAAGCTATTTATAAGCTCCATGTAAGGTAAAAGAGCTGTTTCTTTTATGTTTTTATTGTTCTTTCATTTAGTCTTGTTATCTAAGATCTCCCTAATGTCTAATCTAAATGTGTTAGTATTTTACTATGTTTTTTGAGTTTTATTTCTTAGACTAACACAAGACTAACCTCCCCTCTACATAGTCCTTGTTCACACAAAATATAATACTTACACCTACTCTTATTCTACATTTAGATCCATCACTCAAAATCATTAAGAAAATGTTTGATAATTAGAGAGGGATTAGTTAATGAATATGTAGACAATTGATCAACTACAACTTGACTTTTTATCAATTTTTGGGATATAAATTTTAGATCAAACTCTGTAAGTTACATCTCCCATTTTTAAATGCAGTTAGTGAGATGTGTTTTATTTATAATAAAATTTAATGAATCTTCATTAATTACAACATGGACCTTATTTTTTATCAAATAATGTCATAGTTTTTGTGTAAAAAAAACCAAATCTAAACATAATTTTTCCATTTTTATATATTTGCATTCATAATCAACTAATTAGTGAATGATGTAATAGATTACCCATTATTTTTTATCATCATCATATTGTGATATTAGGGATCTAAGGCTTGATGAGTGGTTGAGATATAGAGAATAAATGGTATATCTAGAATATGAGTCATGAGCATTGGTGGGTTTTCTAAATATTCTTTGATTTTATTAAAACTTTGTTGACAAATGTCATCCCATGAAAAATTTATCCTTTTTTAGCAAATGTGTGGAAGGAATTTTTTATTAGCCAATTGAGAAATAAATCATCAAATAACTTGAATTTTGACTTGAAAACATCATTAGGGTACTAAAGTTTGAACCCTAGAATCTAGATTAAATAATCTAGGGTTAAAGGGGTAGAGATAGCCTAAGGCAGAAGGGCGATAAACTATCTCTATAGCAAGTTAATTAATTTACAAACTTAGATAAATAATATTCTAAATTTAAATATTGATACAACCAATGATTATTACAATCATTAGAAAATAATGGTACTTTTTTGTATTACCATGTACATTCAAATCAAATATGGAACATTTTGTAAATAGACTAGATCTAGATTCTAGATCAATCATCAGATTCTAGAAATTTGACCTATGTGACCTTAAACACTTGTGTCAACCTCAGATGGTTACATTGATTCTTATATATAATTTAGATATATGTGTTTATTATGTAATACCTACTAAATATAGATGTGAACACCAAGAATTTTTTAGGTTTTTTGTCATCTTCTCTCTAGTGTGCTCAGATTTGGATCATGCACTATCGCTCCTTATCAAATAGCAAAACCCTAGTTCTTCATCTTCATAGTGATTGTGGGAAAAAGGAGTTAGTGGGATCATTATGTTGAGTTACCCTCAATGACCCCTCTATCAATGGGTGTTACCTACATATCCATTAATTTTAAGAGGGCCTCATACTCATGTAGTTATACCATATGTGTGGGCTTGTGTGTGTTCATAATGATGCAATATATGATATGTAAGTACAATAGCGACCTTGCTTATAATTTTGAAAATATGACTCATGAATTGCTCCTTCAGTAATTTAGACTTGTACATGTGTTGTCCCTATGACTAATATGGAAATAGGGAAAATAGGGAAGTTTTACTCACTTGAATGATTGATTGAATGTTTTTTATAAGTTTCCTTATGAGTTGTTTGGTCTATGATAGCTTTGTTTTAGGTGGTGAATGAATGAGGATTGATCATGCATATATAACAATCATTTTGGATAATATTTTGCATTAAATAACCTACACCAATCATAGGGATAAAATTCATTTATAAATTAGATGACTTTTAGGGAATTAGACACTTATGTCTGGATTGGACACTTGCATTGACATAGGTATCTAACTGGGACATGAGTGTCTAGGTAGTTAGAAAATAGGCACATGTCCATAACTTTTAGAAATATAAGACAAGTAATTTTATAACATTCATATCATGAGAGAAGGTCTGAATCATCAAAATAACATTAATTTAATTAAAATGTAAATAATATAAATAGAGAGATTTCATATGTGAGCCTTTCAGCAATGGGAAAGGGTCTAGAAGTAAGAGTAATAGTCAAGGTGTGTATTTTTCAAGTGTATAAGACTGAGGTGTTATATAATTTAAAAATAGTTTCTATAGAATTGGTAAACTTATTCTTCTAGATAACCATTTAGGAAGACCTTCTTGACATCTATTTGATGTATAATCCAATCATTCTAAGCTACAAGGTCAATAATAAATCTTACAATACTCATTTTTATATAGGAACAAAGGTTTCAACATAGTCAATCTTAAGTTTTTGAGTAAAACTATGAGAAAATAATCTAGCTTTGAATTTTTCAATTTTACCAATTGAATTATATATGATTTTGTAAAGCCACTTAGAAGAATAATATGTTTTTTAGGTGGAGGCAGGACAAGATGCCAAGTCTAGTTTTTAATTGAGGATTTATTTTTTATATTTCATACAAACTTTCCATCTATCACTTTTTAATAGATTCCTCAAAACATTTAGGTTACATTCACACATAATCATTAAACCATGATAGGTATATTGACTCCTAGTTAGTTTTATAAGATTATCAAGATTAGATGACTGAATTAGGGATTTATCCAAATATGAATTTTAGTTTAAGCACAAAGTGGAGAAGGATATTTGGACTCAAATTTATCCAAAATTAGATCAACTTACTCTAATTCATATTATTCTTCATAAGGATTAACATAAGATCCAGGATAATCAAAATAAGAAATTTGAGGGGGTTCCATAGAAGGCTCACAAATAGGTTTTTCTAGGATTTGAACATTCATATTCTTGATGATTTGTATTTAATATGTATCATAAACTCTTGATATTTTAGTTTTTCATCCATAACCTACAAAAATGCAAAAATAAGATGTAGGATTAAGTTTCTTTCTTTTTTCTTTAGAAATAAAGATGGAAGCAGGACTAACAAATATCTTAAGGTGAGGAACAATCAGTTTTTTATTAGATAACATTTATAAAGTGTATAAAGATGTAAATATTTATTAAATACTCTATTTATAATGTGTACAATAGTATTCTTGTCTTCATCCCACAATAATTTAGGAACCTTTGCATAATACAATATTGTTCTAGCCATTTCAAAGATGGTTTGATTATTTATTTTATAAATTCCATTTTATTGTGGGGAATAGGGATTTATTAACTCTCTTTATATACCAAAATTAATGAAAAATTAATCAAATTGTTTATTAACGTATTCACCATCATTATCAATTCTTATTCTCTTAATAGAAATGTTAGAAGAATTTTCAACTAAAGCTTTAAATTCTTTGAATTACTTCAAATTTATTTTTAATATAATAAAACTAGATCATCCTAGATTAATCATCAATTAAATTAACAACATATAAATAAATATTAATAAATTCAACTTCTATAGGTCCTCTAACATCACTATGAATAAGCTCTAAGGGATGAGAGGAGTTAGCATCATGACTTTTTTGAAAAGTTTTAGAATGTCACTTACCACATAAGTAGCCTTCACACATTTCATGATGAGAATAAATAATAGGAATACAAAACAAAATATCACAATGATAAATATCATATAAAATTCTAAAATTAACATGACCCAATCTTTCATGTCATAATTGAGACTTATTTCTACTTTACAATGAAAGATAACATGTAGAAGAAGCATAAAACATATATAATCCATTCTTTTGAATTCCTTCTACAATCAAAGAGCCAAATTTATTGTTAATAAAAAATTTATCCTTAATAAAATTTAGTTTGAAATTAATTTTAAGTTAAGAATAAGATAACATAATTTTCTTAAGTTTAGGATCATAAAAAACATTATATACGAATACATTTGCAAATTTAGTTTTTCCTTCTCTAGTAACTTCTATAAATGAATTATCACCTAAATAAATATTTTCAAATATAAATTTAGTATCAAATAAAATATTTGATAAACATGTCATGTGATATAATGCACTGCTATCTAAAATCTATTCTTTTTTCATTAGAAGTAAATAAGGTAGCATACAATGCAAGTGTTAGTATTATGATCTAGATTGTCATTTTGATTCTAGTTTTAATTTTTTTTATTGATTATAATTAGAACCTTTCTTCCATTTTTTATTTTTAGATTTTTTTATTAGATATGTTCTTGTTTTTGTAATAGTCTTCATTTTTATGTCTAAATTTACCACATAGATTATAATTTCCATTAAATTTGACTTTGTAATTCTTATTTCTAAAATTCATTTTCTCATCTTTGGCATTGGTAAGTTTAGGTTTATAATTAGATCTCTAGTTTATAATGTTTTTAGAATAATGATTAGGTGTGAGAAGTTTCTGAGTGGCATTATCATTAAAATCAAAGTTTAACACTTCTTTTTCTTCTTAAATAAGAAGAGCAAATAGTGTAGTGAGGTCAAGAGTGTCTTATTTTATTTGGTATTTCAAATTAAGAATATAAATGAAATTGCAAAAAAATTCATGGATGTTCAATTAAATAATAAATTAAAAATATGATATTGAATAATATTAAAATTACAACCATCTAAGTGAGATTTAATGTTTTTTTATTTTTCTAAGAAAAATAATTACTTTTTCATCACCTTTCATAAGAGTAGTAAGTAGTTCAAGTATAAGTTTAATGATTTTTTAAAGATGAATTCCCTTGTTAATAAACTCAAGGAATTCAAACATAGTTGGTAAAATATTTATTATCTATATGGAGTAATAAATTATCCTTTACACTCCTAAAAATAATCAACATGGCTTCTTGTGATTTCTATTGAAATGCATTAGTATTTTCAATCATGGCATGTCTCCCTGAAGGGGGTTTTTTAGTATTAACAACAATGTTCCAAATTTTTGAGCCATAAATTTAGATATAATACATATTTTTGAAATTTTATATTTAGACCCACCCAACATTTATGACTTATCTAGCACAAAATTGGGAGAAGCCATAATTTCCCTTCAAAGTTTGACTCTTCCTAGTTTTTGTTTTATATTAAAATTACACCAAAAAAGTTTTAAAATTAAACTTTTTAATGTGATTTTCTACTTTAATTTTTTAATAAATCATATAGTTTAGTGTTTAAACAACAATAACCACTTAATTATATGCAAAACAATTGAAAATGCAAAAGAAACTATAACAAGAGTCACAAGTGTTGTAAGAAGATTTTAAAAAGGATAAAGAATAAACTCTTTGAAAAAATAAAATAAACTTTTAGTTCATTATAATGCTTTAAAAATAAGTTTCATCAAACAATTTTTGACAAAAAAGATAGGTTCAGTGATTTTTAAACTTTGTACCTCGCTTTTACAAATGTTCTACAAAACTACACTAGCCAATTCCCCACAATACTTCATGAAACATATATGCACAATATCATATTTAAAGTTTATTTAATAAATTTTATTTAAATAAAATAAGTTTCTATGTATAAAATAAATTACTTGGTCTTTTACTTTTTGTATTAAATAAAAATTCAAAAAGTGGGGCCCTAGTTCCATGTATGTTTATTTTATTTTAAAATATATATTTAACAAATAAAAAATTTTAAACTATATACTTTCCATTGAAATTCCACTTACATAGACATGGCATAAGGAGGGAGGAAGGGTGTAGAAAGGAGAGTGTAGGAGACCAACATGTGACTTAAAATGATTTGTACAACCTTGGAAAAGGCTCATGGTGCAAACAAAAAGTAGAACTGATATTTGATGTTAAAAAACTAAATTATATGTTTTTTTCATCTATATCAAACTATATATTAATTCCATAATAGGGATAAAATTTAATATAAGATGATTATATGCTTCCATAGGCTCTGTAAGGGGTCTTAATAGGCCAAAAACACTAAGCATCCACCTTTAGAATAGAAAAATAGGATTGAGAAGAACTGAAATGAATTTGCACTAGTTTTTCCATATCTTAGGCTATACCATCACACCATTGGGAAGTTTTTCTTGTATATTTTTTGTTTGGTTATTTCTTGGATTGAAGTTTTATTGTTTGTTTTATCAAAAAATACAGATTAAACTTCACATGCTCCACAAAGATGCCAAAATTAAATTATGTTCCTCTTATGCCATACAAGAGGTCATATAAGGATAATGTTATATACATTTATTTTCACATGGGTCTATGATTCTCCACAAGCCAAAAAAATCAACATACAAATATTTCTAATAATCAACACCTATCAAAATTGTTCTAATACCATGTTAAATTATTTATATGCATAGATATATGGATCTAGATATGAATATTATAACAAAGACACAAATTCACAACACCAATATACTTGGGAAAACTTCCAAAATAGGTACAAAACCCCATAATTATTATTCATTATTTTTGAAATAAATTAGACCCAATATACATTCAATCTTCCTCTCACACTTTTTTTGATACAATCTCCTTCAAAAAACCATTTCTTGAATATTAAAAATATATGAATGCTCATAATCTTGAATGTATGTTTCAATTATTTGAATGTTTGAATGCATTAATTTTACTATGTAAAATCAACTATATGTGGAGTTAAATTTTGTAACCAATGGGTTCAACCTCCCACTAAATTCATAATGGTAATAAATATAACTATGTATTTTATTATTTATTAACATAAGAATTAACCCAATTAATTTAAATAATAAATTAAAATATTATTATTTACCATGTAATTATTATTATTATTAATGTTTTAATGCATGTTATATACCACTAAAATTAATTTTTATAACACTCATTATTCATCTAGAAAAAAATTGGCAAGCACATCTCAAGCTTATACTACACTAATGAAAATAAATTGCACAACTAGGATATGATGCCATATTCTTTCCTATTTTTAGATTAGTCATATGAGTAGTCATATTATAGGTCTAAAACATTCAAAGATAATATCATGAGCCATACTTGTCAAGTTACAAGATAGATCACTACATTCACTTGTATATAACATTCTACACCATTCTTCACACACAAGATAACACATAAGGGAAAACTACATATGTATAAGGCCCTTTTTAGAATATTGGCTATGTAGGTAATGCTCATTGATAGATGGGTTTTTTATGTCAACTCAAATTTATGATCCCACTAACACATTTTCGGAAAGGTGACAATACCTAAGAGGGGGATATTGAGTTTGAATTATATTCTAGTAGAAATATTTTTTGTGTGCAACTTAACCACATAATTCAAAAGGTGATAGAAAACCCATAAATATCTAGGTGGAATTTTTAGTCAATAGTTAATAATCCATACATAATAGATGCATTGAATCAAAAATAGTATCATCAATTCAAGTATCCAAAAGGTGATGCAAGTTCCTATGCTAACAAAAATCTAATTTTCAAAATCTGATGAACTGATTAGAATATTCATGCAATCTATTTCTACACCTGCATTACTCGAACCTACTTTCACATCAATGTATAATCCAAGTATAATTTATCGTTTATATTATTATTATTATTATTAGAATATTGAATGTTTTACTTTCTATGTTTGGCACATAGATTCAATATTTCTTATTAGAATATTAGTGGAATCTAAAATCATTAATTGGCCTACTTTTTAGAGTATCTTACCCTTTCTTTATTAGGATACTCTTTCATGTTAGACCTTATTTCCAAAAAAGGTTAAATATTTGGTGAACCTGACATCTAAGTCTATCTAATTTTAATCCTAGTGAGCCCTAAGGTTTTATAATTTCATGATTTCTAAATTGTTAAAATATATTTAAAAATCAAATTTCATTTGAAGTTCATAGTTAAAAGAAATAAATTATGTTTAACAAAATGAATACATATAGTAATTTTTCCTTTATCAAATACATCATGATAGTCATTACTTTTTGTATTACATGTATTACTAATTTAATCTAAACCATACTTAAATGGGGTTAAAAAAAGATAGATATAACAAAAGTGTTACCCCTCATTATCATAATGTTTACCATGAACTATTACATGTTACTATTAAGCATCAAAGGGAGTGCATGAAATAACTATTTTTTGCATATACTAGTGCAAACAACTCTAATAAGGTTATTGATAATATTTCACTCCTTGACTTATTACATAAGTATTCTTGATACAAAGCTATTTTATTGGAAGTGTTACGCATGATAATATTTCCAAGTTATGTGGAGCCACCATATGTGGCCTCTATGTTAAATTCTATCAAATGGACAAAACATAATATTTATTTTAATAAAGAATATTTACTATCCCAACATATTATTGATTATTTTTTTCCTTATATATTCAATCATGTTTTCATAATAATATAGTTAAGATGATACCTAAGGATAATGGTTTAAGAATTAATATTTGTAATTTATCCTTCCTTTCATTACTTGGCATTGTGGCTAAATATTTGGAATCCTCTAATATGAGTATTAAATGATTTTCTAACATCTACATAATAGAATTGGGATAAATTACATTGCATATTATTATGGGACCTTGTACCTTACATATTATATTTCAAGTTATGCCAAATGATTTAAAATATAACATATTTTTAGGACATCTTTATATACATGAGATGTATGTGTTTCATATACTTTACATTCATGTTTAAAATTTATCTATCAAAGGTTTATTTACACATCCCATAGATACAAGTACCTTCAAACATTGTATGACGCTCCATTTAATGAATACTTACATACCACATTCAACCAATTTAATTTTGGCTCCTGATATTTATTAAAACATGGATACAAAGGTCAAAGATTTATCAAAAATAAAAAAGGTATAACCCAACCTCTTTGCGTATTAAATAATAAAAATAGACAAACCTTAGTATTTTCATCAAAATATGTATTTAACAAATAGAACAATAATCACAAATCATGTTTCATAAAATCTACTTCAGAATGCATGCATTTCCTCTTATTTTTGATCCACAATTTGTCAATTCTAATTTGACTGATGAAAGTGATTTAACAAATATTTATAAATTTTTGAGTTCTCTAATGATTATTTATTGATAAATTACTTGGGGGCATATGTGTATCTCCCTTCCTTCTATCATAGGCATAGGTTTCATTATGCCACCATTGCTCATGCTTACTTTGGTGAGAATGATGATTCTAATATTCCACATGATATGCATGACACCATTCCTACTACACCATTTATTATAGATATATCAACCTTAATTAATTAATAAAAAATAAAATGTCATTAATTTTTGGAGTTTATAGGTTGCACCATAGCTAAGGAGAGAAGTGTTCAAGTCCTAACCTCAAACCTAGTCCAACATGGGAATGACCTTAGGCTATGGGTCACCTATTATTAGGCCAAACCTCTATATTTTAAGGGGTTAGCTCCTGTAACTTGTTAATTAAATTCTATTTTAAGACCTAAACTTATGGGGATGAAAAGGGTAAAGGATTTACATGAATTAAACCTACTCTAAAGTGTGGTGATGTACCATGAATTAAACCTACTCAACTTAAACTCAAATGACACTAATGGATTAAAAAAGACTAACATGATACCTTTAATGACTTTCAAGAAACCATGTTTCCTATATAGGTCATTTTGATTGAATTAAACAAGAGGATAATGAAGATAAGGCCTAATTCAAAGCACTTACAATCAGAAATCCACTTCAAGCTTGAGACATCAACATCAAGACACATTGAATGACCTAAAAGGAAGGTTTGTTAGTACTTAGGTAGAAATTGGACCTAAAAATGGAATATTTAACCAATATTTCATATCAAAATAATCATAAAACACTAATTATTAATGAATAAAAAGCTACAAAAGTTCTTATTCATTCATCCAAGAGGTCTACAAGTATAAAGCTTGGCAGAGTTTCCTCACACTAGCCTAAGGGATACAAACTAAGGTAAAAGTCCTTCAATATAAAAAATAAAATCAGATAGGAGGAGAGAAATAATGGAATAGAATAGGAATGATGGGTCATGAATGACCATAATTGACTTTTACTTCAATTACAATAGTTACAAGCACCTATTCTAGCCCTTTCCATGTGTATCTCCTCTTTAATAGATTCTTAAATGATGTGTTGGCATTGAAAATCAAGTAAGGGAGGTTGATTCAACCTTAATTATCATTATAAAAGTGTTTAACATACTTAAAATAGTCCATCATGCTTCTCTATGGTAGTTATAATCATGAAATAGGCCACCATAATCATGTAGCAACCCATACTCCTTTAAAACAAATTGAAAAAGTCAAGGAAGCTATCTTATCCTCCATAATGGATATGGAATTCACATTTAATGATATTCAAGGGTTATTTATCAATATAACATCCTTACATTTACTCATTACACTAACCCTTCAACACCAATTGAGTTCTCTTTGTTGATAACATAGGCCAATTAGGCCTATTAAGACTAATTGCCTAACTAATTGCATATTGACCTCCATGAAACCTCAAAAATAGATTGATAACCTATGTATGAGTGTGTTTCATGCTTAGAAAAATACCTCCAACCATGAAATAAGCTTGTATAATATTTAGACACCTAAAACCCCACTTCTCCAAGTTGGCTAGTTCATCTCCCTTAAGCATGGTAGATTATTAGTTTTGAAGGTACTTGTAGAGACTCTCCCAAGTCAAATATTTGGAATTTTATGCATTAAGATCTAGATTAAGTCCCAAACCAAATACTCTAAGGATTTGAATCACTATGTATCATTAAACAGCCTTATTTCTATTCAAACCCCTTAAAAGTGCTTATTTCTGAAGATTTTTTACCATAGGTGGATTCCTCTCTGAGTTAACTTTACCATCCTTGAGATTTTTACGTAATTATGGGGTGTTAGGGCATCAAAATATTGAGTTTTCTAAGACTGGGTTTGAATAGGGTTTTAGGGAAGTTTAGGAGTACTCATGAGTCTTAGAGGTGATTCATACTATACAAATGTATAATTTTATAATAAATTCCATGGATATAAGGTAATTGACCTACTCAAATTTCATGAGTGGAATGGACTCCCATGCAAAGGTTGAATGAAGATATGAACATCACAAAGTGACCTTGGGCTAGTCTATAGGCCATTTGTAAGTGCCTAATTTCTTAACATTTGTTCATAATTACTATCCCCCCAATGCTCAAAAATATATCATTAATTCATATTAAATATGGATACCTAAAACATCCTAAGATTTTTGGTCCTAATATCTTAAGTGGTGGATGGGGTTAGTGCTTGAAGTTGGTCTTCAAACTGCCTATGTCTAGGGTTAGGTGCTTAGAGTCATGTTTTGAAGATATTATGACTTTTCCTCACTCAATTCCACCTAAAATTTCTTCATTAGGGTCTTTACATCCACATAATTTTCCATTTTATCATATAACTTGTTGTATTAGCTTGAAAGAGCCATGATGTGGCACTAGGGTTTATAATTAGGCCTAAGTGCTTGTCTACCTAGTCTATTTCTAAAGCATTTGCCTCTATCTATGAGTGTTAGATTTTAATAATAGGTCTGATAACCCTTAATCATCATACTCCATTTTCTCAAAAAAAATTATGTACTCTAATCTATTTTTTAGACCTCTCAAATCATAATTCTACCTGTTTAGCTCATAGACTACCTATCTAGACATAGCTTGGTCTAAGATAAAATAATGGGTATTCCCACTATTTTTATAAATAATATAATATTATAGACACCTTTTATTACTCACAATCACCCTCTCTTCAAAATTTGGAGACTTAAATCTGCCTAAAAGGGCCTCAAATGAACATTTCGGGCCAAATTGGCCTCATACTACCTACAAACAATATGGTTGAATGTAATGTTCTATTGTAACATTTTTTTCTTGATCCCCTAGGGCACTCTAGTTATAAACCTCATTTTATAGTCCTTATACCTATCCATTAGTCACCCTTAGGTCTCATTACCTTGATAATGGTCCTTCTCTATCTAACCTTTCCACCAACTGCCTCAATAGTAGTCTCTTGTCTATTGGTCCACCTATCTTATCTTGTCCTTAACATGATGATTATAGGATTTCCTCTATATTAGTAAATTTTTAAATAGTATTAAGGTATCCTACATTTTTTTTTTCTTCTTGAAGTATCATCAACACCTTAAATTCCTTAAGAGATACCCCACAACACTATGAACATGTTCTTCTCTCCAACTCCATTCATATGTCAAGTCTAATCTAACTGAGGTGACTGTAGTATATTCTACCTTATATGGGAGAATATGATCTGATATGTTATGAATTAATGATTAATATAACAATATTTCCAAGAATTAAGACCTCTCTTTATTAATATTGAGGCAATTCATTGTCCTTTCAAGCTTAAGGCCAGGACCTTGATTGTCCTTTTAGTACTTAGTCATCAAGGAGTGTAACCCTATGTATAGACTGAGATAGTTCACATGTGACACTTAAGTTTAAAATTGTTCTAGACTCCTTATGGTAATTATATATCATTGGATCCTTGTCTATAATGCATCAAAAGTCTCCTCTCTATCACTTGCTTATCTTTGAGGACTTTTTTAGTGATGTTCCCTTGGTACTAATATAGTGACCAAAAGGTTGGTTGTATGTTATTAAGTGGTTGTAGATGTTTGTCTATGTTATGCCCTCTTGAGAGTATTAAAGTCTCTTACATGGATGCTTTACTTCTTTTAGTATCACCCATACCTTATATTCCAAATAGAAACTTCACAGCCTTATCAAGCATATCCTCTATTAAACCTTCTCCTCATAGACCAAACCTAGGCTAATCAATTGGATACAGGTGTTATTATATCATCTTAAGTGAAGTGATTACCCAAAATTTACCACTTTATATTGTTTAAACTTGTATTTCCTTATATGAATATTGTTTCTAAGTCTAGGCAAGGTAGAGATATCAACATACAATAATTGTGTCATAAGTGTCCACATGTCCTCATGACTATCTATAAGTGTTTATCTATTAGGTATGTGTGATAAAAATTTGATCTAAAATCACTTTAATTTATTTTATCATGGACTTATAGCATCATTCACGTTTTTAAATGTATATCCCCTGAGATACACACCAACCTTTCATGATTTTGAATGGTCTTCATGATGTCTTTTGAATACCCTACTATTGTAGCCCTAAAATTTTGACTATAGGTATGATTTTCCTCTTTGATTAGGTTAATTCCCAAATGGTCTCATCCCCTTATGAATTTATCCCTTTTGAAGGTTCCAAGGAAGTAGGGAAGTTCATTTGCATGGTTCATACTTAGGAGGGAGGATGGGTGGGCGGATAAAGATTGAGGTGGAGGTGGAGTGATAAGGTGTGAGAACATGAAAATAGGGGTAATAACATAGTATAAAGGTAGTGAAGGAATGTAACATGATAGTGGTAAGGAAAAGTTATGAAGTGAAGGGTAAGACTACTCCTAAGACCAACCATTTGTAATTTGGATAACCTCAGACCTATACTTAAATAATCATGAATTTTTGGAGGCATAGACACATCATAGAGAACCTAAAAATGAAACCTCAATATCTCAAAAAACCTTAATTTTCATGAGGAAACCTTAAATTTTACTAAAAAAGGAATTGTGAGTTTGGGAGTCAAGAGGGGTGGCTTCTAGGTCCTCAAGGATGACAAGGAGGTAGAGAGGCTTTCTTGAAAGAATATGAAGATGTTACATCATCAATATACACTTATTTCTATGTTTTGAGCTCCCTTTTGAAGTTTCATAGATGCCATTGATAGACATAATAGTGCACCTAATACAACATCCTTCAAGTGTGGTCAAGTCCCTTTCTTGAGATCTTTTGAGATAACTAGGGGATGTTGAATGTCTAATATGATCAAGTATGAGGGGGAATGAAACACCCCATCCACATTTCAACTTAGTCACAAACTTCTAGATAGACATTAAAACACGTTGTTAATCACTAAAATTTCACTATAGGCTACACACATGAACCAATAATGAATATTTTCCATTTATTTGAGCTCACACATGTGAGACATGTGCTCAAATTTCCATAAAATGTCTCTTCAATACCTAAGACAACAACATCAATGAATGGATTGAGCAACAAATCATAAATCCATGAAAACCATCTTGTTATATTTGGATTGTACATATGTGAAGGGCATACACATTCCTTAAATTTTTAAGGAAGGTTCATAAAGTTGAGGAGACCAATATTTATAAAATGTCCATTATTAGAATTTGGTTGAGCCTAATTATCATGGCCAAGAGTTGGGACCTCTACTCTCTCTTCTCTATAGGGTATAAGTAGAAACCTAAGGAGTTGTCCAAGCTTGTTAAGAAGGGTTGATGAAGTGTAGATTATTTTTGAGCTTGTTTGGAATTTTTTTATCATGAAACTTTGTAGATACAACATAAATTATATTATTTTCATCTCCATATACTTTGATGTATGGTATAGGTTGTATAATTCTGTATAAATATATAAAATCCACAAAAAGAGTGTTTTCCACCATTTTCTCTATGTTCAAACCTTGAAATGCCATTTTAGGGTCATAAATATATAATCACAATTTAATAATCATCTTCAAACTAGGAGAAATGTAGGGAGGAAGTGTAAAGGTCATAAAAAGGCACATGGGGCCCACTTGGCTAATGGAATGGGTGTGGGTGGGCCTTAAAAGGACTTTATGTGGCATGAAATGTATATGGACAACCATTTAGCATAGATAAGTATATTTTATTCCCCCTTTTAATATAATTAATCAATATATCTCCCCCTTCTAAATTTTATAAGGAAAAATAGGCTTATGAAGGGGATTTCAGGGGTGATCAATGGTTTAAGAGGGGTAATGAAGGAGTTAAGTGAACTTAGATGAATATATCATGCATAAATTATTTTTAATACACTATTAACCTCATCTAATAACCACCAAAATTTCCTAAAACACCTTCATATTACCAAAGACCACTATATTTATCAAATAGCACTAAAGCATTCATTGGCTTTTATGACCTCTTGATAGCCTTCTCTCTCATTTTAAGACACAATGATGCCTAAACATCACCAAAATGAATTAAATAAATTATGAAACCATGTATCATTAATTAAATTATGACACATGATGATGCTCTTAATAATTATCCAAAGACTCTCAATAAGACAAGGGTGACATGACTAGGTCAGGGATCACTATGAGTAGGCTAAGATAGTGGTCACCAAAAGTTTTAAATATTATGGGTTTAAATTTTTCCTATGAGACCAAAATGTCAAAATTTATGGTTAATATAATGTTTTACCATCTTATTTGTCAAGATAAATAATACATTTACATGATAAGTATGGTGTGATGGTTCAATAAAGTGACATGGCTTGAGGATCACTAGGTGGACTACCAAGCTATTTTGTACTTCATGACATCTCTTATACTTGTATTAGAAACAAGGGATATAAAAAAAAATTAAATAAAACAAACATAATACTAATAAGGACACCCAAAAACTAGGAACAACAAGGTAAGGAAATGAAATAGTAAAACACTACCTATAAACTTGTGTAACACACTTATTTAGACAAGACAACTAACTACTACAAAACTAACCTGAAACATGAATTAATCCCCCCAATATAAAATGGGAATGTCTTATAACCACCATGGCACCATTATTTTTATTTTCCATGTGCTAACTTGATGTTTATTAAGTATTGTTCATTTGAATGTTCCCACTTATATATAAGATTAAGTGCATGCTCATGACCTCTCATGACATCAAATATACTTCCTTGATATATCTCTTGGTGCATGAGTTGATTATTTGAGTTGAAAACCTAGTCATAATAATTTTAAATCTATCTCTTTTTCATGAGATATGTTTATTCTACCTTAGATATGGGTTGAATCTAATTTTCCATGTCTTGGTCTATGTCTTTATTCTGGTATACTACTATAGTAAACACCCCACTATTCCTTCTATCATCTTATATTTTTTCCTCTTGTGGATGAAATTTGATATGGTCAAAAAATAATATATATATCCAACATGATATACATGATGTGTAATTCCTTAATAATCTTGATATTCATTTCAAATGTTTATGAACTGTTTCCAAAGGTCTTCATTATCAATTTGACAATCCATGTAACCATGATCATATTTTGATCCCTCATCAACTATTGTGGTCTCATGCTTGTCATCATATTATCTTGGCATCAAGGAAGGAACCTTTTGTCTTTAATTAAATTTGAATTATTTTGAGCATATACCTTCCTTTGAGTGTTTAGAGACCCTTGGAAGTTGTCACTTTACCTTTCAACTACTACAAAGTGAACACATAATTCATTCTCCCATTTTATAGTAATGTGATTAAAAAATATGTCTATCATTCAATTAATGAATTATTCCTCTTGTTTAGATAATGTGTTTCCACTTTGTGGTTCATCAAACTCATACAATTCATTCTCTTCTACACCTCTAAAAAATGAATGGTGACCCTCCTTACCAAGTGGTGTTCCAAAGACAAGTTCCTCTCCAACATTTGATAATTCATCATCATAAAATGCAAATTCAACCTCATTTTCATTACTTAATTCTTCAAGGATATTTTATATCTCCATGAATTTCATATGATATTCTTGGAGTCACTCCAATAGGGATGAGATGTATGCCACATTCCTTTTTTTCAGTTGTTGGTCTTCAAAAATCATCCCTTCCTCCTTTTTCATATTTATTTGGATGGATCTCCATGAGGGAAAGGAATTATAATCTTGATGAGGGAGGGATGGGGTTTGAATGACCTTATATTTATTTTACTTCTCCTCTTTCCCTTTTGACTATAAAACATGGCTCCAAGATAGAAATTTGGGCTTATGATTTTCTTACATAGTGCGTATTGTGGCTTAGGGAATGAAATGACGTATGTGAAGTTGGGATGATGTTGTTTTTTTAGATACTACTATTTGATATAAATTTTTATCTATAGATTAAATTTTCATGTCAAGGGAGGCTTTAAAATTAGACCTTGATTTCTCATGATGACTAGTTCTTTCAACACAAACCTTTCCTTCTTCTTGGGACTCTTCTTTGGATAAAATTACATGAGGGGAAGGTTGAGAGGAGTTGGGAGGGACCTTGATGACTTTGAAACTCAATTGATGGGATATTATAAGGGGTTATGGGAAGCTCATCATGATATTGACATGGGGTGAATGAAGGAAGACAAGATGAGTGATGGGGTGTTTGTTTCCCTTCATGTGCTACCAAATTCTTCTCAATCTTGGAGATTAGTCCCTCTATATTAAGCATGTCATTATTGTTTATAGAAAAACCATACCCTAATGAAAGACATAAAATTTTCCTTTGCCTAAAATAATTAATTCCTAATACCTTTAATGACATGTTTAATAATTTCATTCCCATATCCTTTCAATGTGTTAATGTTCATCATGTGCTTCTCATGGCACAATAGAGTTTTTTTAAATCTAGATATTGAATGGCTTGGGGTATGATTAGGCTGGTCAATAATATCATGTTGCTACCATGACTGATCAAGTTGGTAAATAGGCTAAAAGGGTGGTAAATGAGACTCATATTAATGTTGGTAATCTTGGTAATAGGGAGACTCATCATAGGATTGTTAGGGGTGAATATGGAGCTAATAAGGGTCAGGACAGGGTGGGTAGGAATCATGATTGAGTTGGTAAGGGTCATAGGTCTATCCATAGGGGTATAAATAACATATTCCTACCTGATATACCTCTATACTTCATCATCAAACAAAAAATGGATAAAACTAGGAATGATAACCTTTCTTACCCCTAAATTAAATACTTATATGAATTTATTGTAACTTTTTGACTGTAACTCTCTTATGTAGTGATTAAATCTCTCAAATATGGATACATGTTGTCCTTCCATGATGTCAAAGAATGCTTCAAGGCACTTGAAGTTCATCCCACTGGGCATGCTAAAACTATTGGAGGCTCTAGATTGCACCCTAGCTAAGGAGAGAAATGTTCAAGTCCTAACCTAAAACCTAGTCCAACATGGGAATGACTTTAGGTTGTGGGTCACCTATTATCCAGCCAAACTTATATATTTTAAGGGGATAGATCCCCTAATTTTTCAATTAAATGCTCTTTTAAGACCTAAACCTATGGGGATGAAAATGGTAAAGGAGTTGGATGAATTAAACCTACTCTAAAGTGTGGTGATGTACCATGAACTCATTTATCCACTCAACTTAGACTCAAATGACACCAATGGACTAAACAAGTACTGACATACTACCTTTAATGACTTCTAAGAAACAATGTTTCAGCTAGAGGTTAGTTTGATTGACTTGACTAAGAGGGAAATGAAGATAAGGCCTATTTAAAGGCACTTACAGTCATAAATCCACTTCAAGGTTGAGACATCAACATCAAGACATAATGGATGACATGAAAAGAAGGTTTGCTAGCATTTAGGTAGAACTTGGACCTATAAAGGGAATATTTAACCACTATTTCATATAAAAACAAGCATAAAATAATAATTACTACTGAATAAATTTCTACAAAAGTCCTTATTCATTCATCTAAGAGGTCTGTAAGTATAAAGCTTGGCAGAGTTTCCTCATACTAGCCTTAGGGATATAAACTAAGGTAAAAATCCTTCAATATCTAGAAGATAATCAGATAGAAGGAGAGAAATAATTATGTATAATAGGAATGAGGGGTCATGAATGACCATAATTGACTTTTTCTTTAGTTACAATAGTTACAATCATCTTTTCTATCCCTTTCCATGTGTATCTCCTCCTTAATGGCTTCTTGAATGAGGTGTTGGCATTGGAAATCAAGTAAGGGAGGTTGAGTCAACCTTAATTATCCTTATCAAAGGGCTTACCAGACTTAAAATAGTCCATCATTCTTCTCTATGGTATTTACAATCATGAATTAGGCCACCATAATCATGTAGCAACCCACACTCCTTTAAATAAAACTGAAAAGTCAAAGATACTCTCTTATCATCCATCATGGATATGGAATTCACATTAAATTATATTCAAGTGTTAGTTATAAATGTTACATCCTTGGATTTACTCATTCCACTATCCCTTCAATGTTAATTGAGCTCTTCTTGTTGATATCATAGGCCTATTAGGCCTAATTACCTAACTGCTTGCATATTAACCTCCATGAAACCTACAAAAGAGATTGATAACCTATGTATTATTGTGATGCATGCCTAAAACAACACTTATAACCATGAAATAGTATTTTATAATCTTTAGACACCTTAAAACCCACTTCTCCAAGTTGGTTGGTTCATCTCTCTTAAGCATGCAAGGCTAGCAGCTTTGAAGGTACTTGTAGAGACTCTCCTAAGTGAAATATTAGGTATGTTATGAATTTTAAGGATGGATTATGTCCCAAAACAAATAATCCAAGGATTGGAATCACTCTGTATGGTCAAACACACTTATTTATACTCAAAATACTTTAAAAGTACCTATGTTTTAGGATTATGTACCATGTCCATATAATCAAGTACCATTGGTAGATTCCTCTTTTAGTGAACTTTACAATCCATGATGTTTATAGGTCATTATAGGATGTTAGGGAACCAAAATATCAAAAATTTTGAGACTGTGTTTGGATATGGTTTTAGGGAGGTTTAGGAGTGCTTAAGAGTCTTAGAGATTATTCATACTATCTGTACATCCAAATTTATAATAAATTCCATGAATCTCTAGGGCATTGACCTACTCAAATTCCATGAGTGGATTATAATCCCATGAAAATGGTGGATGAAGATATGAACATCACAAATTGACCTTGGGGTAGTCTATAGGACATTTATGAGTGCCTAATTTATTAACAAATCTTCATGAAGAGTAACCCCCAATGTCAATCAATCTATCATTAATTCCTAGTAAATAGGTGTACCTAAAACCTCTTAAGATTTTTAGTCCTAATAAATTAAGTGGTGGATGGGGTGAGTGCTTGAACTTGGTCTTCAAATTGCATATATGTAGGTTTTGGTGCTTTGAGTGAGGTTTTGAATATATTCTAATTTTTCCTCACTCCTTTACACCTTAAATATCTTCATTATGGTATTGACATCCTCATACTCTCCCACTTTATCATACAACCTAATATAGTAGCTTGAAAAATCCTTAATGTGTCACTAGCATCTATAATTAGGCCTAAATGCTTGTCTACCTAGTCTATTTCTAAAGTATTTCCTCTATTTATGAGTGTTAATTTTTAGGAGGAGGTTTGATGACCCTTAAGCATCATACTCCATCTTATAAAAACTTTATATGGGCTCCAATATATCTACCTATTTAGCTCCAAAATTGCCTATCTAGACATAGCTTGGTCTATTGTAGATTAGGGAACACAAAATTGTCTTAGTAATTTGTGGACTTATTACACTTAGTCATAACCAATGGATATTTCTTCTTCTATGATCAACATTTAAACACTTGGCTGCATTTGCATCAAATCACATAAGGCACATGCCTTATATGCTCACCTGAAGCACAACTAAAAAGGAATTGGGGCCCGTATTGGGTTAGTTATGCCATGGTAGAAGGTATCAATTATAGGACTTGGTCAATTCAAATGTGGTCTCAAGTAGATCCATAGGCACAAGCCTTTCATGGACTACACTTAGTGGTCTATAGGCACAAGACTTTATGGTATAATAGTTATATACTCATATGAGGGAAAACCTTTATTAAACCGATCATAGCATTGTATTTGTGATTGATGGGTCACATGGTTACTTTCACTTGAAATTATCATACTAATCTCACACTTTTATCATGGGTAGGAGCACTTGACATAGGATCTATATATACTTAGTCATTATTACATAAGTTATAGCTGACATCATCATTTATTACAGGGATGCCATTTATGTCATAAACCATAAAAACATTAACAACATTCTTAACATAACTGAATTGGAATTACAAAATTATGATTATTTTGAATTCAAATATCAATACAAAGATATATAAACTAGACAATTTTTTAAGGTAACCCTTCTTTGTCATTACTTAAAGATCAAATTAAACAGAGTTCATAATAGTGAAAATAGAGTACATTCTATGTTCAATCTATCTAACAAACTAGAGGCTCACAGGTGATCTTGGGAATATAAAAATATATCCTCATGGAATATAATCTAGTCCTAAGTCTAATGGTGGTTCTTTCAATGCATACAAAACCAATAAAAATTCTCCAAAGCTTCATTGCACTCAGTTCACATTTTTCCAGGATCAACTAGTTTGAGCTCCTTTTATAACTAACCATAATAATTTACACTATGGTGGAATGTTGAGGTGTTTTCAATTATTTCCTTAAGGTTTCCAAGTATGTCCATGAGTTTTCAAGTATGCATGGTTCTCAATGACAAAGTGTGCCGTAGTGATCATGCATGGAGATTGTTATGTTTTCTTGGTTAGGAAAAGTGATGGGTGTTGGTGATGTGTTAAATATGTTTAAATTATAATATGAGTTGTCAAGAATACTTGGGGTAATTTTTTAAGTGAAATTAATTCATTGGAGTAGTCTTGTGAAACTCTAGGTTCTCCTAGTCAACTTGGTAGATCTTCTTGAGTAAGCAGATTTATGACATCATCATTCACATGTGTGAAGTTGTTAAAATAAAATGGTCACATGGGTTTATTGATATTTTATCCTAGATAATGTGTTTCAAATTTCACGTCTTTAAATGAGGTTTATAAAAAGTTATTTTAGTGTAAATTTGGTCTCCCAAGTAGATTTCACTAGTTTCCATAGTCAATTTTGCATTAAAAAGTGACCATTGGAATTCAAATTTTTGAATTTACAAAGGAAAACTAGTCCTCATTTGTTTGCCTATAAATTTTAATTTAATAGTAATTTTATTATGGTATAAAAATAAAATTTATATATAATTTTAATTTAAATCTAGGAAAAATGATTTGGAGGTTTGACTAGTTGTACACCTATATTTATTGTGGTCCAAAGTTGACTGAGGGTTTGACTTTCTTTTGCATGTGTCCCAAGAAGGATGTTTGAGTTTTTCTTGATGGTGTTTGGATGTTTCAAGGTTAATTATCCATTATATATTATTTTATACTCCTTTATTATCATATGTATTGATTTTAGAGGTTGATCAATCCATATTTAGTATAAACAATTGCTTATAAGTTAACTTTTGGTTCATTTATGGTGGTTTCAAGTACAAGACAAATGTTTGTTAGGTTTTGCATATGAAAAGGTGTGTAGGTATGAATGTAATAATTTAAAGATGTCTTAGTCATAATTTGGTATGGAAATATATATTTTAATGGGTCTTGTGTTCTTATTTTTTCTCAGTGAAGTGCTAAGAGGGTGAATAGGTCTCCATGGACCTAAAAGAGATTCTTGGGCCAAATTGAAAGGTGTTGATGCTTCAAGGTGATATACCAAATTTATGGATGACCTATGTGTATTATGTTTATATTATTATAGTTTTAATATAATTCTTAAGGTTTAATTTATGTCTCATGACTGACTAAGAAGATGATGATCATGAAGGCTCTATAAAGAGTATAAATAAAGATGAAGGTTTCTAGAGAGTTGTTATGCAAAGTATAGTGAAGTGTGAGTGTGTTTGGTGGATAGATTAAAGAGAAGAGAAATTTTATTAATATTTTCTTTACCTATAGGTCATATTTTTTATGTTATAATATTTTTCTTTAAATTTTGAATATTGAAGATGAGTGAGTAGTATAAAGTGATCCAAAAGGGTGCTTTGGATGCATCATTTGTATGTGAAGTTTTGAGAAAGTGTTAAAGGTTGAATATAATTTATATTTACTATTTATCCATAATATTGAAATTAAATCATGGATATATATGTATTTATATTAGAAGGTGTTGTGTGGGTGCTCAAAATCTAGGATAAGTGGGTGCTTGTTCATGCATAGGGGTTGGTTCTCCTTGTGAAGTGGGTGATTCACTAAAGTCTCTTTTTTTTAAATATTTTATAGGACTATAGTCCAATTTTTTGGAGACTTGAGAGTTTTTTAATCCCCCATGAGGTTTTCTCACATAATCCATGTGTCACGAGTGTTAATCTTTCATAGTTTCTTTGTTTATGGCAATAACTAGTTTATATGTTTCATGGATGCTTATGTTGAATGGTTGAGAGTTTGAAGTTTTAAAATTGAAATTGAATTAATTGAATCATTGATTCACCCCCCCCCCCTCTCATTGATTTTAACTTTAAAAATTGGTATCATATCCATACCCTCTTTGCAATTTTAACTAATTGAATGTGATCTAAGGTACAATAGGTATTCATCAAATGCAAGCTAGTTTCTCTACTAAGAAAGCACCACTATTAAATGGATCCAACTAATATATTATGTATGGTTATTCCATACCTCCTACTCTTCCAACTAGTGTAGTTGATAAGAATTTGAGTGAGAACAATTCTAAAGCTATGAATGCTATCAATTGTGGCATATTAGAGGTTGAGTTCAAGATAATTCATTTCAAATGTGCCAAGGAAATATAGGATAAGCTATAGATTATCTATTAAGGAGATTCAAATGTTAGGTTGGCTAAATTAGAGACCTATCAAAGGCAATTTGAGGGCCTCAAAATGAAAGAAGAAGATAATGTGGCATCTTATCTTGTAAGGGTTGATGATATAGTAAAAATGATTAAAGTTATTGGATAGGAGATTGAAGAAGCTATTGTTGTAAAAAAGGTATTAAGGTATCTCACCCTCAAGTTTGATTCAAATATTTTTGCTATAAAATAAAGTCATGATCTCACCAAGATGAATATGGATGAATTACATGGAATCCTTACTACCTATGAAATCAGAGTCAATGGGAACAACCACCAAAGAAGGAAATAACCATCAAGGTGATCAAGGAGATAAAAAGAAAAAAGAGCAAGATAAGTCTTGAAGATTTTGATCTTAATAAAGATCAACTTCAATCCATGGTTACAAGAAAAATTAATGTGGGATTAGGTAAGTATTAAGGGAATATTCCTTTTAAATGTCTCTCATGTGGTAAAGTTGGTCATTTTACATCTAAGTGACTAGATAGAGGCAAGTCAGAACATAAGGAATCTCATGAGATTGCGCATAATAAATATAAGGGTCTTAGCAAGTATAAAAAGTTATTCAACAAAATAAATGGAAAGGAGTCATACAAAGTTAGTAATAACCTTTAAAATGAAGAAGACAATAACTCATATACTAAATAAGGAAACACATATGATAATGATGAGTTATCTCATGATGAAGATAAAGAGACACTATTAATGGCTCTTAGGGATGATGAAGGTAAATGTTCTTTAGGTAGAGATATCTTTGGTGGAGATAGATCAAAGGAAGAAGATGATAATTTCACTCTTGAAGACCAATATCTAAATACTTTGGAAGACATGAAGCTATTATAAGGCAAGAACAAAAAGCTATCATCCTTAATTAAGTCATATGAGGAGAAAATTGGCTTGTTTGAAGAAAGTTTGAGTAATGAAGTCAAAGAACATGATAAGATCACTCAGCATCTTGAAACTCAATTTTGTACCCTTGATCAAGAGATAAAAAGTAAGGATGAAGAATGTGTCAAATAGAAATCATAAATGGAATCTTTACAAGTGAAAACTAGATCAAGATATAAGCAATCGTGAAACATATCAAAAATTTGAGAAAAGTACAACTGATCTTAATGATATATTGAGTAGTCAAAAGGTATAAAAATAAAAATCAAGTCTAGGGTTCCACGAATATGTTCAAAAGTATAATAATATTGAGATAAAGTGATGATAGATCAAGGGACTAATCATACTAAAGAGTGTGCTAATAAAGATAAGAAGGATGATACTTTGAATAAGAAGGATAAATTCAAAAGCTACATAATTTCAAATCAACTAAAGAAACCTAATGCAAGGAGGTATAGTAACTCCTTTAATGGATACTATTACTCTTGTCATTAGTTTAGTCATAGGATCATTGATTATAAAATAAAAGATCTTAGTAAGAGATTTGAATGAAATTATGAGAAAAAAATGATAAGCTTGAACAACATCATCACTCAAGAAAATTAATAGGCCCATAAGGAAATCATGACATCTTCTACTATAGGTGTCAAGGGATTGGTCATATTGCAAGGTTTTATAATGCCCTAATTAGGAGACCAAATGATCAGATGTATGAATGGGATAATGAAAATTTAAAGACTCATCATATGGCTCATGCACTAGGTATAAACAATTAGAGAAACTTCATTTGTTTCAAGTTTCAAGAGAGAGGTAAAATAGAAACATTTTAAAGGAATGGCTAATATACTACTTCAAATAATTATTATCATAACATGAAGAAAAGGAGTCATAATGAATGAAGACCTAAGGAGGTGAATGAGAAACAAGTTCAAAATGGACTATTTTTTATATTAGAAAAAGGTACAATTTCAAGTGTCAAAGATTAATCCTTATCTACTCAAGTGGTCAAGAAGATCAATTAATATTCTAAGTCAAAAGGAAATAATTTAGCGAAGAACTCAGTCAAAGTCAAATGGATGATTAGATAGGACTACAAGTCAAGTAAGAGCTTAAAGATGTGAGAGTATCCTAAGTTTTGGGACATTTATTCCCTATATGATAGGTGGGTGTCTCTACCTATGCTTCTTAGGAGACATATTTTATATATGTAAGCAAGTATGTGTGATCTAGATGATGTACAAGATGCCAATCAGTACAAAGGTATGTAGAGTTATTGATTAGTCTTTAAGACTAATGCCATTTTGGTATAATAATAGATGATATTATGTTACCAAATCCTTATATTAATAATTATAAATAACATTGGTTAATGGGGATGAATAAGTTCATGATATTGTTCCATAGGTTTTTGATGAAAAGCTTTAAGGGTTAAGTTCAGGGACATTGGTCCTAAAGGCATGTTTTTACTCAAATTTTGATGCTTGGTTTGATAGGTAAAATCATGAATTATGAAGATAAGGTTGATATTTATTGTATATAATAATTTTTAAAGTGTATCCCATGTGGTTTCATGCATTGGTTTGGTCACAAATAACTCTAATGATCATTTGTTCAGTTTGTCCATTTTGCTTAATGATCATTGCCTTATGAGAGCTCATATTGAAAAATTGGTGATCTTGGGGTCCATGAAGCCAACCAAGGGTATATTTTATTTTTATTTGATGTATCCATGTGAAAAATTATTTTAGGATATTTCATAATTCTTCCATAATCATTCTAATGTGTTTTGGCATAGTGACAAGGGTATACACAAGGTCTGTATGCATAGAATTACTATTTCTAGGTGTCAAATGAAAATTGGTGAGTGTCCAAGATGAATTTATGGAATAAAAATGTTTTTTAATTCATTAAATTATTATCCAAGTATTTTTAGTATTTTAAGGTCTTTTGAGGACAAATTGAAATTTTGTGAAGGCTCTCGGGTATGACTATCATGGCTTAAAGACTAGTAGGTCAAAAACCATTTCATGGTTATATGGGTTTCTAAAGGATTAAAACCTAAAAACATTTTCCATAAGTGTGTATTATTTACCTCCAAGTGTGAGATAATTTTATGGATCTATCATTCACTAAAAGATGATAAGTTGACTAGATTTCTTTTTTATGCCCTAGATTTTGCACCATATGGGTTAGTGACTTTCCCAAGGGATTTGAGGTATATGGATGATTAATATATTGAAATGGACAAAAGGGTACTCAAAAAGTGTTTTAAATTCATTTTTAAGTGCATGGTTTAGCCTATGATTGAGTTTTTATGCAAATGGAGGGTTAATTAGTAGGGTAGTTTGTGAAGGAGTTATAGTGTAGAGGAATAATTGTATTATTATTCTTGGAATGCATGAGGAATAATATTATTTTACTCTAGATATGAAATTTAAATCCATGAGGATGCATAAACAAAAATTTATGGTCTCTTTAAGGTTTAGGTAGGGCTATTAGGCCTCTAGGCAAGGTTAGTATCAAGAAAAGTGATCTTTGGTCTTTTTCTTAAAAATAAAAAGGTTTGTTTTTTCCTAAATATGTTTCTAAATTATATTTATGAATCTTGAACTTTAATGATAACTCTTAATTCTATGGGTGGCCTTGTGAGAGAAAATTTGAAGGCAAGTATGGAATTTCTACATGATTGGAGATGGTATAAAGTTGTTTAAGGGGTACCAAAGTTTAGGTGACTTATGGGGAGTCCCTCTCAATTTTATCAAGGTATTATCACTCTCATTTTATTCATATTTTTCATTTATTATTTATATAGCAGTGCATGATCAAAGCAGAGTGTTTTCAATGAGTAACCTTGAGGTTCTCAAGGTAAGGATTGGTATGCATAATGATAGGAGGAGTTTATATAATATATAATAAAATATAACTTCATGATGTTAGATTTGAAAAAACTTATAATTTCTTAGTATCAAAAGGTAAGCCCACTTTGTCATTGTGTCAAAGGGGGAGAAAGTGTTTGTAAAGGGAGAAAAAGTATGTGCACAGTTTTGTTATTAGCTTTGAAAACATTTATAGATGTTGACATAAATGAAAAAGGGGGATATTTCATATGTTTTATAAATGATTTCCTTAAGGTTTCTAAGTATTTCCATCAGTTTTTAAGTATGTATGGTTCTCAATGATAAAGTGTGCCTTAGTGATCATGCATAGAGCTTGTTATGTTTGCTTGGTTAGGTAAGGTAATGGATGTTGGTGACGTGTTAACCATGTTTAAAGGGTCATATGAGGGGTCAATATTACTTGGGGAAATTATTTTAGTCAATTTAATTCATTGGATCAGTCTTTTGAAAGTCTAGGTTCTCCTAGTCAACTCGACAGATCTTCCTGAGTAAGCAGATTAATAACATCAACATTCGCACATGTGGAGGTGTCAAAAGAAAATGGTCACATGGGTTTATTGATATTTGAGCATAAATAATGTGTTTCAAATTTTAGGTATTGAAATGAGGTCTATAAAATGTTATTTTAGTGTAAAATTGGTCTCTTAGGTATATTTTATTAGTTTCTATAGTCAAATTTGCATTAAAAAGTGATCGTTGGAATTCAAATTTTTGAATTTACAAAGGATAACCAGTCCTCATTGTTTTGCCTATAAATTTTAATGTATGATGAATTTTATGGTGGTATATGAATAAAAGTGTTATATAATTTCAATGGAAATCTAGGAAAAATGATTTAGAGGTTTGACTAGTCATACACATTCATTTGTTGTGGTCCAAAGTTGACTGAGGGTTTGACTTTCTTCTGCAAGTGACTCAAGAAGAATGTTTGAGTTTTTATTGATGGTGTTTGGATGTTTCACAGTGAATTATCTATTTTAAAGTATTTTATACTCCCTAAATATGATCTATATCAAATTTTTGTGTTTGACCAATCCATCTTCAATATTAACAATTGCTTATAAGTTGATTTTTGGTTCATTCATGGTGGTTTCATGTACAAGTCAAATGTTTGACACGTTTTGCATATGTATATGTGTGTAAGGATGAATTTAATAATTTTATGATGTCTTATGGGTCATTTTTCATGGACCTATATGCTTTTAATGAGTCTTTTGTTCTTAATTTTTCTCAATGAAGTGTTAAGAGGGTGGATAGGTCTTCATGGACCTAAAATCACTTCTTAGGCCTAATTGAAAGGTGTTGATGCTTAAGGGTGATCTATCAAAGTTATGGATAACCTATGTGGATTATTTTTATCCTATTCCAAGTGTAATATAATACTTAATGTGTAATTCATGTCTCATGTATGACCAATAAGATGATGATCATGAAGGCTCTATAAAGAGTATAAACAAAGATGAAGGTTTCTAGAAAGTTATTATGCAAAGTATAGTGAAGTGTGAGTTTGCTTGGTGGATATATTTAAGAGAAGAGTAGGTTAATGAATATTTTCATGACTTATATTTCATATTTATGATGTTATAATAGTGTTATTTTAGGTTTTAATATTGAAGATGAGTGAATAAGTATAAAGTGATCCAAAAAGGTGTTTTGGATGCATTGATTGTATGTGAAGGTTTGAGAGAGTGTTAAGGGTTGAAGATAATTATTATTCAATATTTATCCATCATATTGAAAGACAATCATGGATATGGAGGTCTTTATATTGTAAGGTGTTATTTGGGTGCTCAATATCTAGGACAAGTGGGTGTTTTTTCATGCATAAGGGTTGGTGCTCTTTGTGAAGTGGGTGATTTAATAAATTATCTTGTTTTTAAATCTTATTATCACTTATATTTTCACCCATTTATGGGATTTATCATCTCTCCTCATCCTAGTGGAACAATTGAAACACCTCTAGGCTATGGGTAGCCTAAGAATGAGGTGAATCTCTAGATAGGGATAACTCCATTGATGTACCACTTTTAGGTCACTACACCTATGCTTACAAGGAAAATGTAGAGAAACTAAAATTAAACTATCCTAAAGTTGGTGATACACCAAATTAATTGATAACTAAAAACTAGTTGCATGTGAGACATGAGACCAAGAGACTAACTAGGCATACACTTCTCTAATGTGAATCTTCTCACATCAGTATTTCATTATGAGGTTATGATGAATGTTTAGGCTAGGATGATTAGACAAGAGTCATATAATATAACTATTGAATATAATAACTCACTCAAACTTGACACTTCATACAACACTTCACATGATTTTCAAGAAGAAGCTTTCAAGTTGTAAATAGGGGAGAGAATGAGACAACAATGCTAAGGAAATAATAGTCATCACTAATAAATATCAATAACTAAATTTAACACACTATGAAAATTCATATAAAAGGTAAAATTAGTAGTCTTTATTAATCCATTATATGTAAATGAGTAGGGCTTCACCATACTCATGTGGAGCATTCTTACAATAGCCAAAATGGCTAGTTCTTATAGAACTTGAGAGAGAGAAGAGATGAAAAATAAGTAAAAAGGTCACAAGGACAAGTTTCAAGATAATAAAATGAGTTAAATTTTTATGAGAATGAAGTAGGATACATACCATGCAAGTTTTGATAGGATAAATGGTTCTTCAAACTATGTAACTCATTAAATGTGGCATAGGAGTTCTTTTTTTGCACAAGAAAATTTCCTTCTTCATTCACCCCTATTGGAACGTCCAAAAACTAAATATTGATATATTTCACGATCTAAATTATAGTTAGTGGTTATGTAAATGCTTTTCCATGCATTTTTTGCATTCCTAATCACCTAGATTCCTCTAGAAAGGAGTGATAATTGCCTATAGTTAAAGAAACTCCATATTTCACACACCTTATATACTTGGATTAAAAAAAGGCCTTATTTTATCATTAAAATCCAAAAATTGAGGTTAATTACATGTTCCAATTCCATCCATGGCCTTAGAGGATTAGTCACACATTAAAAGTAGCTTACTTGAAGTTTTTCACCCTTCTCACTATTATGTTCACTATGCCAGTTCTACTTGTCTGAGATGAGATCTCTTATTAAGTCACCTAAGATTTATTATGAATAATTAAATTTAAATTGTGATGTGTATTAAGTCTCAATATTTCCTCCCATGTGATTGGCATCTTCACACTCTTCTTAGAACCTTTAAAAACACAAAAACTATCAAGAAAACTTTGTTTGTACTTCATTCATATAATTGTGTATAGTCCAAATGGATGGGGAGTAGCCTAAGAGAGTACCATACATAATCCAATAAATTTTATGGTCTAAATATTCCATTATGGTATCTCTCTATCTTCATTTTCTAAGTCAGGTCCTTTCCAAGGGTTTGTAAGGATTTTAGGTCATTTTGCTCTTAAGCTTTATTCATAAAGATATGACATTAAAACTACCAATAAATTCCAAAAGAGTGATTTTCAATACCATTTTCAACCCCTAAAAACTTCTTGGATCTCCATGAAAATTTTCAAAAGATATGTGAGCATCTCAAGAGGCTTACTCGAGCCTTTCCTTCTATTTACATAGGCCATGATGTGGTTCAAAGCCAAAAGTGTCTCTCCTTGTGTTTCCTATAAAAGGTATAATATTATAAAAAATATTAAATGACCTCATAAAAATTATATAATAAATTTTATTTATATTCCAAGTTTTTAATTCAAATTGACCTTTCATTTAGGCTCTAGGCCTAATCATGCCTAATAGGCCTGTTTATAAACTTAATAGTCCAGGCCATCTTTTTGATATTAATCCTTCTATGATTAACTTTACATGTTTTTTTAGGTGTTTTTAAACTCTCCACACCTATCTTTAATTTTTTATTATCCATTATCTTATCCCTTTATCCCTACTTTCCAAAACTGTAGAGTTTGCATACAAAGGGAAGTCCTCTCTAGCTGAGTAAAATAGAGAGTACTTCCCCTATTTCCTTAGAGAAGTTAATTTTTTTTAATGATTATCTAAGATATAATGATTCCAAATATTTAATTTCAACCTTTTTTCACATGATTAGATATCTCAAAAACACTAAAACCCAAGACAACCTATGGGGAGTGGACTATATGCAAGGTCTTACCATGTGGCTTTAGGTTACTTGATTAGAACCTCCTCTATGTATTACTATCATATCATGAGAGTATTTTTGAGGTTTTTTACACCATTATTATTATATTCACAATGTTCACAAACTCTTATAATCCATTATTGCACCTTGTTCCATATTCTTACTCAGTTAGGCTTAACTGATAGGCTAACCCTATTTATATATTTATCCTACCTGTAGGTGCATTTGACACATAGAGATACTTACATTGATATAAGTTCTTATTTAAACCATTAATTCCATATAAAAATCTATTTATTCACCTATACCATGCATTTTCTAGGCCAAACACCTAAGAATAATAATCACTTATGTCACTGTCAATTATAGTTGATTGGAGTTCCCAATTATTGGAGAAATATGAGTATTGTAGGAATACACCATCTTTGGAATCACTTTTAAATGCATTTTGGATCCCATATATGTATTATAAGAATTAATTCTTATCAAATATTAGTGTCTTCATATTAAACTCTCCTCAAAGATGATATATGGTTTCACAATCAGCTATAGGTGGATAGTCTTAAAGTAAGGCACCCTTGTAGGTGTATATGCGGCCTAAAACATAGTATCAACATTATATTGATAATAATTATGATCCTTGATATTAATTTTAAATTTATAAGGTCATTTAATTATTAAAATATGTTTCACTTGTACCCTTGGGTATAGGGACCTTCTTTAGAGCTTAAAACCTATAGATGTTATTGTCTAAATTCAATACAAAAAAGTATAACTTTGGGTTTTTCAACAACCATTTTCCACTAATGATCTACCCTCCATCCTTTGAATATATCTTTTCCTATGTGGTGGATACAAATTAAAATTCATTAAGATGCATCAAAATTATTTGTAACCTTGTTATATAACCTTGACAAAATGGCTCAGGCCTCTATTTTGTGTTTTTAGGGATTTGATCCCTAAACATAGTCTTTTGACCTCTTAAGGGATCCTCACTCTTTATCTACCCACTTAACATACCAAAAATGCATGTCATGATCTCTTTAACATGTTAAGAATTTAGTATGAGCTCCAAATTGTTTCAACACTTCTATACATGTACTTTTATATCTCTTTATAGCCCTATAGATGCTCACACAATAGTATACAAGGTGCTAAATACAAACCAAGATCAATGTGTATATCACATTACTTTTTACATGAATATAAATGAAAATTCATTTACATAAAATTACAACATTTCAATGCTTGAAACAATATCAACTACCCTTATTCCAAGATGACATCTTTCTAAGAGATGCTTATAGATGTACATTCATGGTTGCTTGACTATATATGTTGCATATGATTGCCACCACAAACCATTTTTGTTATTTTTAAAGTTATATCTAACTATTCATACAACAAAAACATGACAAACATAATTTATACTCTCTGGTTATCCTCTATAAATATGATTAAAGCTCGAACATCATGATTGTAACTAAGAGTAAGTATAAATTTGACTATCAGCTTAGAATGATTGAGTGTTTGATCTAGGTCTGATGTTGTAAGGTCCAACATGGAATGGAGGTGATCCTTATGGAATTTAAACATGGAAAACATCATATCCAATTCACATGAAATGCTTTGTACAAAATGTAATATTTTGTAAGTGGTGAACTTGACTGCCATTCCACCTAGAACATGAACTTACAAACTGAACTAATTATCCTGTGATATATTTTCCAAACATAAAAATAGTCATGGCAATAATGAGAGGATATATTCAAAATAATTTGGATTAAAAATCACTAATTGGATTGTATGGACTTGTCTATACAAGAGCAAAACCTAGAGGGTATAAGAAACAGTGAGCAAAAAAACATAGTCAACTTGTTAGAGATGAGTCATAAATCATGGTTGACCAATACTTGAAAAATTATTATGTAAATTAATCTAATTTTACTATCACCTCCTAAAGGTGTTTGACTTGGAACCCTTCCAACTGGTTGTACCAAGCATAAACTTGTTAACTAGTTCTGCATGTCTAAAAAGGAGATGAAGGAGCAGAATAGTTTTAGCTCAGATTTGGCACTACCAAATTATTTCAATAATGTAAATGAGTCTAAGGAATATGAATATCCATTAAATTACCTTATTCCATGTGTCACTCTCTCTCATGGGCTGTACAAGTGCTTAAATCTTCCTTTTTTAGTTGATTTCCTAATTTCAATTAGAGAACCTATAAGTTTTAGATGAAACTAACATCCTTAATATGTAATCTAACCCCTCAGACATTTTAAGGAAAATTAGGACACTTTTACACCTTTAAAACTATGCCACTTGCATATATGACCCTTAAATGGCTATTAGTGACTCAAAATGACATATAAACTAATTAGACTATGACTTAAGCTAAAATGGCATTAAATTAAATAAAATAGACTATAAAACACCCTATTAAAAAATATTATATGCCTATAAACATTTAAATATCAATATTTTACCTATAGGGGGCTCAACTTGACCTAAAAGGTCAAATTTGGTTAACAAAATGGTGACTCATAAGGGTAGTATGCCTTTTATACTAAATATCAATAGCCTTATCTTATCCATGGGCTTCAGGAGTCATCTAAACTCTAAAACAAAATAAAAATACCTGACACTTAACAATAAGGCTTTAACCAATACAAGACAACTTATTACCTTAACCACATAGAATAAGGACACACACAAAGCAAAGTAAACACACTAATAAGACACACACATGTGCTCAAAGTACTTAGGGAAAACAAAAATAATATGAACAACTATAAATTAATAATAATTCCTTTATAAGATCAAAATTAAAGTTCCTTGAATCTTCTTCATGAGATAAATCATAGTACTAAGCATGTTGATCCTTAGATTGGATGCTTAGTAGATCAAACCTATTCCTTAGAACTTCACTTGATCTAACTTCAAGTAAATCATCCTTAAATAGGTTTCCAATGTAAATGTATTGCTCTTGAATTTTTACACATACCTCACACTAATTCCCACTCTTCATTTCATGATCAACTTGTATCTTCTTTGTAGGCATGGCTTCAAGAGGAGTAGTTTCTTGTTCCTTAGAAGATTGAGGTTGTTCCTTAGAAGATTGCGGTTAATATAATCTTGTTCTATCCTTAAAATTTTGATATGTTTCTCCCAACTAGTTGAGAGGATGATAACCCATATTGATTATTTCAAACATATCATCATGGGATGCATATGCCTCTTGAAAATATAAATTTATAAAGTTGCTTCTTCTTTGTATACTCAGTTGAGTGTCAAGGTTACCTTCTCCATTTTTGACTAGATCATAGCCTCCTTAAAGAGGAGTATAACCTACTCTAATGATTTTAAACAAGTCATCCTAAGGATTATTAGAGACTTGTTCTTACCCATCTATGATATATTGGATAGTGATGGAAGAACCAATGATGATTTCCTCTTCTTTGACACAAGGAAAACATTCTTCAATATCAACACAATCAGAAGATTCAACACAAGAATCACATTTTCTCCAACATTTATAACCTATTGATGGATATCAAGTTATATTTCAACCATTATAACCTGACTTTGCTCCTCAAGGACTGCAAGATCCTCAATTTCTTTCTCCTTCTTAGTGATGCTAATGTTAGGCATTTTGTAATCAGGTGACCTAGCCCAATGAGGCTGCTAAGGAGCTATGTTTTTTTTAAGTAAGATTTATAAATTATTATCAACCACATTTTCCTCTTTAGGTTACCACACCACAGTTCCATGAAGGAAAAGAGTGATAGGGTGAGGACAAGATAAACTAGTTGGTGGAGGTGGAACATAGAACTCAACATTAGATTGAGAATGAATTATAGGGGATCCTTTTGGGAGTTCTTAAAGAAGGGAAGGCAAAACTTGGGCTAAAATAGCTTGGTTTTCTTCCTTAAATTTTACAATCACTTCATTTAAAATTTTTTATCTTTATCACTCTCTTAAGGAAGGTTATATGGGGTGTGTTTAGGCATAGGATCTTTTTTTGGCTCTAAGCCTTCCATCAACCTTGATTCAACAATTTCATTATTGACTATAACTCTTCAATTTTCTTGGATAGGTTCTCTTGTAAAAGTCTCTCTTGAAGTTGATATGCATCTTCATGAGTATAAGTAGTAAAAGAGGGATGATATGGAAAATAAGAGATCTCTTGATGAAAGGTGGGAAGGGCTTGCATAGGATCAAGATCTTTCTCAACTTCACACTCTTTATCTAGGACTTTGTCCCCTTTCTTTTCCCATGATTCCACTAAACTATTATAGCTTAGGATGTTAGGATTAATAATTTATTCTTGAGGTAGTGATGTAATTTGAGGATTGGATGAAGTGTTCAATAAACTTGGGATCTCATTAGGCTTGGATTCTCCACCTTATCTCCAACTTGGGATTTCATATCTAGAAGTCTCTTCTTGTGGTGGGGATGTAATGGGAGAGCATAATTAGGGATTAGATTATAATTTATTTTCTAATAATATGGAATGATTCATATACTTATTGGCTAACTCAATCTTCCTATCAAGGTTTGCTTCAAAAACAAAGTTTGTCTTTCCAACTCTCTCTTCCATCTAATTGGGAAAAAGATGACTATAATAAGCTTGATTAGGTTCATGAGTATGGGTAAAGTAAAACTAATAGAAATATTGGGGAGGTGGATATTAGGGCTGATATATTTGGTGAGGTTTCTCCTCATGAATTCTTATATTATCTTCTAAGGATGAAACTAGGCCATTCACATCTAGCATCTCACTTGTGAGCCCTTGCCAATTTACTCTCTTAATAGGTGCCCACTCTATTTTAACTAGTTCTAATGCATATCTCACATTATTAATGAGATGACTAGGAAAATATTGACCATGTGCCCTTTGTATGTCAAGATCCATCATGTACTTCTCATATCCCAAGAGAGTTTCCTTTAAAGTTGAAATGGACTAATTTAATATTTGACTATGTTGACTAGGAGGAGCAAGATATTGAAAAGGCTAGTTATAAGACTAATACAATTCATGATAAGGTTTATAAGGGTCATATTGGATATATTAAGGATCATGAAAAGGATGATAATAATACAAAGTCTGATAGGGAATTCCATAAGCTTGAAATATCTCATCAACTTGTGTAAAACAATACTCAACACCAAAACCAACCATATAACTTCATTGGGAAATATGAACACATATGAAAATTACTAATAATATTCAAAAGGAAAACCTAGGTTGCTTAACCAGTTGATGTAACTTATGAGCCACCATTTATGCTTGAATAGATGCCTCCAAAGGGTAATGTGTTGAAAGACAACACCAAAAATATTTCAATTTTTTGGATAATGAGTCCAATCAGGCATGCCAAAAACTAGTGTCACTTGGATTTGTACCCCTTGAGGAGATGTCTCAACTTTCTTCATCCAAGTGGCACAATTGAAACACCTCTAGGTTTTGGGTAGCTTAAGAATGAGGTGAATCTCTATATATGGATAGATCCCTTGATGTACCACTTTTAGGTCACTACTACACTTATGCTTGCAAGGAAAATGGAGAGAAATTAAAATAAACTATCCTAAATGTGGTGATACATAAAATTAATCGATAAATACCAACCAAATTCATGTCACACATGAGACCAAGATAATAACTAGGAATACACTTCTCTAATCTAAATCTTCTCACATCAGTTTTTTCATTATAAGGTTATGATGAATGTTTAGGCTAGGAGAACTAGACAAGAGGCCTATAATGGCACTATTAAATATAATAACTCACTCAACTTGACACTTCATATATTACTTCACATGACTTGCAAGAAGAATATTTCAAGATGTAAATAGGTGAGATAATGAGACAACAATGCTAAGGAAACAACAACTATCACTAATCAAGACCAATAATTCAAATGAACACATTATTCATAGTCATAGAAGAGGTAAATTTAGTATTTTTTATTTATCCATGGTATGTAAATGAGTAGGGCTTCACCATACTTAGGTGGAGCATTCTTACAATAGCCAAAATGGATAGTTCTTATAAAACTTGAGAGAGAGAAGAGAAGAAATAATTCCAAAGGTCACAAGGATAAGTGTCAAGATAAGAAAAGGAATTACATATGTATAATAATGAATTAGGAGATATATCATGTAAGTTTTGATAGGAAAAATGGATCTCCAAACTATGCAACTCATGAAATGTGGTGTAGGAGTCCTCATTCTATAAAAAAAATTGCCTTCATCATCAAAACTTGTTAGAACATCCTAAAACTAACTAGGGAGATATATAATTATTATAATAAGAGGGAGGGGTTATGTACATGCTTTTTCATGCATTATTTTTATTCCTAATCACCTAGATTCTTCTAAAAATAATCCATCATTGTTTGCAGTCAAAGAAAATCCTTATTCCACACACCTTGCACACTTAGATTCCAAAATGGTTTTAGTTTCTCATGAAAATCCATAAAATGTGGTGAATTACTTGTTTCAAGGCCATCCATGGCCTTAGAGGCATCAGACACAACTTAAAAGTAGCTTACTTGAAGTTTTTCACCCTTCTCACTATCATGTTCACTATGCCAATTCTAATTTAATAAGATGAGAGCTCTTGTTAAGGAACCTAATAGTTTATTTAATTAATTAAATGTATATGGGGAGTTTTCTTAAGTCTCAATCTTTCCTCTCATATGATTGGCATCTTTAGACTCTTCCTACAACCTATAAAAACACAAATAATATCAATAAATAAATATTTTGTACTTCATCCTTAAAATTTCATACAATAAAAAAGGATGGGTTGGCTCCTTATAGAGTCCCCTACATCATCCAATCACTTTTATATGAAAACTAGTCCATTAGGGCAGCTCTCTATCTTCATTTTCTTAGTCAGGTCCTTTCCAAGGGTTTGTAAGGATTTTAGGTCATTTTGATCTTAAGCTTTATTCATAAAGATATGATGTTAAAAATAACAAAAAATTCCAAAAGAGTGATTTTAAATACCCCTATTAATACTTCCAAACTTCTTGTATCTCCATGTAAGGTGTCAAAATAGATGCGAGCATCTCAAGTTGCTTACTCAAGCCTTTCCTTACATTTACACAGTGCATGATGTGGTTCAAAGCCAAAAGTGTATCTCATTATGTTTAATCTACAAGGTATAATATTATAAACATATGAAATGACCTCATAAAAATTTCTAATACATTTGATTTTTATTCCAAGGTTTTAAGTTAAATTGACCTTTCATTTGGGCTCTAGGCCTAATCATGCCTAATAGGCTTATTTGTAACCTTGAGAGTCCAGGCCATCCTATTGAGATTAATCCTTATGTGATGGAATTTCCATGTTTTATTTTTTGTGTTTTAATTCTACACACCTCTCTAAAATTCCTTATTATCCCCTATCTTATCCCTTTATCCCTACTTTCCAAAATTGTAGAGTTTACAAACAAAAGGAAGTACCCTTTGTTTGAGACAAAACATAGGGTACTTCCCCTATTTCCTTAGATAAGTTAATTATTTGAGAGGATTATAAAAGTTATAAATATTTAATATGTTACTTTTAAACCTTTGGTCACATGACTATATCCCTCAAAAACACTAAAACCCAAGACAGACCTATGGGGACTGGACTGTATGCAAGGTCTTACCATGTGGTTGTAGGTTACTTGATTATAACCTCCTCTCTATATTAATATAATATAATGAGGGTATTTTTTAGGAATTTTTCACCATGATGATTAAATTCAAAATTTTCACAAATTCTTATAACCCATGCTTGCACCTTGAACCATATTCTTACTCAGTTAGTCCTAACTGATAGGTAGATCCTATTTGTATGTTTCTCCTACTTGTAGGTGCATTTGACATGTATATAGCTGATTAAATTGATATAAGGTCTCATTAAAACCCTTAATTACATATAATAATCCCTTTATTAACCTATAATATGCATTTTATAGGTCAAACACTTAGAACAATCATCACTTGGGTCATTGTCAGCTAGAGTTGACTATAGCTACCAATTATTGGGGAAACAGGAGTACTGTAGGCATACACCATATTTGGAATCATTTTTAAATACCTTTTGGATCCCATATATGTCCTATAACAATTAATTATTATAAAATATTGGTGTCTTCATATATAAACTCTCCTCAAAGATGATATATGGTTTTGCAATCATCTATAGGTGGATAATCTTGTATTCAGGCACCACTTCAAGTGTATATGGGGCCTAAAACATAGTATCAACATTATCTTGATAATAATTATGCTCCTTGATATTTATTTTCAATTTATAATCTCATTCAATCATTAAAATATGTTTCACTTGCACCCTTGGGTGTAGGGACCTTATTTAGACCTCAAAACCTTTAGATGTTATTATTTGAATTGAGTGCATAAAAGTGTAACTTTGGGTCTTTCAATAACCACTTTCCACTAATCATCTACCCTCTAAAATTTGAATATATATTTTCATATTTATTATACACAATAAAAACTCATTAATATGCATCAAAACTATTTTTAAACTTGTTATATGACCTTGATAAAATGTCTTGGGCCTTTGTTTTATGTTTTTAGGGATTTAATCCTTGAACACAGTCATTTGACCTCTGAAGGGTTCCTCACTCTTTACCTACCAACTTAACATACCAAACATTCATGATAGGATCTCTTTGAAATGTTATGAATTCAATATTAATTCTAAATTGTTTCAACACTTCCATACACGTACCTTCATATCTTTGTATAGCCTTATAAATGCTCACATAGTAGTATATAGGGTAGCAACTATAAACCTAGATCAATGTGTATATCACATGACATTTTAAATTGATCTCAATTATACTTCATTTACATGAAATTAAAAAAAAAATCTTAAAAAAAGATCAACTACCTTTATTCAAACATGACATATTTTTAAGAGATGCATATAGATGTACATTCATGGATACCTGACTATATATGTTGTATATGACTGCCACCACAGACCCTTTATGTTATTTTTAAGGTTCCATATGAATATTCATACAAAAATAACATTAAAAACACCTTTTATACTCTCCATTTCTCCTCCATAAATGTTATCAAAGCTCAAACATCATGATTATATCTGAGAGCAAGTAGAAAGTTGATTGTGAGCTTAGAATGACTGAGTGTTTGATCAAGGTCTAATGTTTCAAGGTCCATCATGAAAATGAGGTGATCCTTATGTAATTTAAACATGGAAAAAATCATATCCAATTCATATGAAATCCCTTGTAGATAATTTAATCTTCTGCAAGTGGTGAACTTGATTTCCATCCCATCTAGAACATCAACTTGTAAACTAAACTAATTAACCCATGAGATCTTTGAAAAACATGAAATTAAACATGGAATAATGAGAAGAGATATTAAACATAATTTGGATGCAAAATCACTGATTGGATTTTATGAAATTATCCATACAAGAGCAAAACCTATAGGGTATGAGAAATAGTGAGGAGAAAAAAATAGTCAACTTGTTAGAGATGATTCATAGATCATGGTTGACCAATCCTTAAAACCTTATTATGTAAATTAATCTCTCTTATTTTAATATCACCTGCCAAATGTGTTTGACTTGGAACCCTTCCAACTGGTCATACCAAGCACAAACCTTCTGACTAGTTCTACATGTCTAAAAAAGGAGATAAAAGAGTATAATTGTTTTAACTCGAATTTCACACTTCTAGAGTATGTAAAGAATGGAAATGAGTTTGATTAATATTAATAACCATTACATGACCTTCTCTCATGTGTCACTCTCTCTCTCTCATGATTTGTACAAGTGCCAAACTCTTCCTTTTTCAATTGATTTCCTTATATCAATTAGAGAACCTACAAGTTTTAGATGAAACTAACATCCCTGATAGGTAATATGAACTTTTGGATATTTTAAGGAAAACTAGGACACTTTAACACCTTTAAAACCATGCCACTTGCATATATGACCCCTAAATGGCTACTAAGTGACTCAAAATGACATATAGACTAATTAAACCATGACCAAGGCTAAAATGGCATTAAATTGCATCAAATAGAATATAAAACACCCTATGAAAAAATATTATACCCATATAAACATCTAAAGATCAATTTTTTACCTATAGGGGGCCCAATTTGACTTGTATGGCCAAATTTGGTCAAAAAATCTTTTATAGGACTATAGTCCACTTGTTTGTAGACTTGACAATGGTTTTTATCCCCCATGAGGGTTTCCCACATAATCCATGTGTCATGATTGTTAATCTTGCATAATTTGTATGTTCATTATAATAACTAGTTTGTATGCTTCATGGATACTTATGTTGAATGGTTAAGAGTTTGAAATTGGAATTGACTTACTTGCATTGTTGATTCACCCACCCCCCCTCAATGATTATACCTCTAAAATGGAATATGCACATTAGCTATCAAGATAGAGCCTTTGTGATCATTCCACCAATTCCATCACCTTGTGCACTTCTTGCTATAGCTACCACATATCACCACTCTTAGAACATGCCCTAAATATATAAGCACTACTTAACCATCTACCAAATGGTGCAAGGTATGAGATGAAGCCTCCAATTGGTGTTAAGATGTCAAACATTCATCACTCAAAATTATACCTCATACCAATGTGTCTATTTTGTTAGCATGAACCCTTACATACCAAAATAAGGGGCCCAATATTACCCCATACAAAACTTTTAGTACATCTTTAGACTATTTTGTTATGGTATTTGGGGTGCAAAACTTGGGTCCACTCTCCTTAAGTTCTACACTAAATTCTTCAAAAACCTTTATGGTGAGCTTGTTTTCTTTAGCAGTGCTATCTATTTTAGTGGAGGCTGCACTAAACACAAACATGTTAGTCTTTCTAGATCCTTCCTAAATGACTCTACATTTTCATTAGCCTTAGTCACACATTTAGGTTTTTCTCTTGGTCCCTTATTTGGGTTCTTAGTACATTAACTCTCCCCATGGTCTATATGTGCTTTAACCTACTTGCTTAGTACACCTATGCCATCAACTTCTCCTTATCCTCCTTTGATTATTTAAGGTGCACATATATGACTGATGCTTGGTTGGATAAGCTCAAGAAGATGGCATATGATACATATTCTCCCTTATGTAGCTTCACACAAAGGTCTTCCACCTTTTTGAGCTTAGTAGTAAGCTCTTTCTATAACATGATGTAGGGATCTTCTTCTTCATGTGTCAGCTCAGTTTTCATCCTTGGGAACATATATTCCATAATCGCATAGATCTTATCAACCTTAAAGAGGTTCAAAGTATTGATGGTGACCAAAAGGGATGGTTCAGTCATCTCTATACACTCACATAGCTATTTTAGTTTAAACATAGTGGCCTATGCTTCCTCATGGGCTTCTTTATGGAATTAATTCCATGTTCTTTCCCTACCATCATTGATTATATTCTGATGTGCAACCTTGATTTCCATCATGATAATTACATTCACAAATCACATTGGGTTCATGGTGTGCAAGTTTATGATGAGGGAGTCATGCCCTTCCTTAGGTTATTCTATGCCTAAAATAGCCACTTTAGGTACCTCAAAGTGAGGCTCATCCATGTAATGATCAAACACAAATGTAATTTATTTTCACATCCTAGTAGTTGTGGCTTAGAGGGCATGGTGTTAAACATGTACATCTCATCATTATCCAATCCATTTTACACCATTTCCCTTATGCTTAGTTCTATGTCATCCTTCTCGATGATAGCCCTCTCTATTTGTTCTTCTTCCTCTTCACTAGTGCCACCACTCTCTTTAGTGATTTCCTTTGAGGACCCTTCTATTTTTTCCTTAGGGGTTTCTTCCTTAAAATTTTCCCCTTCATCTACTTCTTCTTCCTAAGGCTTCTTGATGTTCACCTCTAGGTTAATTCTAATAGTGCCAAAGTCACCTTATTGTTGTTGGGGTTCCTTAGCTATTTCCATTTGTTGCTTTGAGTTACCAGTATTATTTTCTTTTTCTTTATGTGCCCCTTCACTACTTGGGTGCACCTTTGTGTAGCTTCTTCTACTTGGCTTGTGGTGGCATTGGTCACTTGCTTGACTACTTCAATGGCTAGTTCATCACCTTTCAAAACGTTTTTGGCCTTCTCTACCTTTGTCACTTCTTTTTCCTTCACACGTCTATACTTCTCTTCAAGCACCAATGCCATCTCAATTTCTTACTCATTTAGGCCCATTTTCTTCCACACCCTTCTCTTATTCTCTTATATTCATGAAGGTAATATGGAGGGTTATTTTCTAGATGAGGATCCCATTAGTTCTTCTTCAAGCATGATGGTTTCACCCCTTCAAATGGCCTCCTAAACATCTTCGGTGCTTGGTTCCTCTTCTTCTTTGACTTGCATGATGTAGTTCCCTTTGCTTTCTTCCTCAATTTCTTCCTCTAGACCACATGCAAGGGTATTTTCCTTCTCCATTTTTTCCAGAGTTATAGTTGGGAGTGAAATTAGTCCCTTAGAATTCTTCTTTTCCTTCTTATTGGAGAAAGAAATATCTAGCATGAAGGTTACATGCTTCTTGGGAGCTAGATGTGTAGCTTATTAACCAGAGGCAATCTTTAAATTAATGTGCTCCTCAATCTCCTCAAGTGTCTCTCCTCACTTATTTTGGGGGGTATTCTCCTAGATATTCAATGTTGGCTTCCCTTCATCACCTATCAAGAGGGGGTGATCATCAAATTTTTCCATAATGGTGCCCTTCTTGTGAAACTTAATCTCATAATATATATTGAATATGCACTTAGTTATTATTTCCCTTTATAGGGGATGAAGGTCCATTTGGTTGGATTCATCCACCTCCTTTGTGGCCTTAGACCCAGGGTACACATACTGGTACCTCAACATGTTCCTTTCTTGATCCATAGTCTTCATTGAGATCTCTAGTTGTTACATGTTGGGAATCCTCCTTAGCACTACTATGAAAAATTTATCAAAAAATACGTAAGGCAATTTCAAATTATTAGATAGGTTTTTTTATGTGAACACCAAGTGCACTACAAAAAAATGTTTCATGAATAAAAAGGTCACCATTCCCACCATATGTTTGGGGAGCTCCTATGGGATGCACCATTCAATCCCAAATGCCTAGATATACCTATTTCACCACCCTTAAACCATTGTATTATATTTTTTGGAGAAGTTAGGTGGGCAGATAAAGTCTTGGTAATTCAGTGCTAGGGAGTCATTGTGTGGTGGGAACACCTAAATATTGTCATCATTATCATTAGGCATGTTAATCTCCTCCAACATAATCAATATTATCATGGACCCCTACTGAAAGGTCTCATGCGCCTTATGGCATTCCAACATATTCTTAACAATATCCTTCAAAATATACTTGGAGATATTGAACTTTTCCCCTTATACAATGTGGTTAGATATACACAAGTAGGTCTTACTAATGTCAAAACACTATCCACAGAGGCATAGCTTAGATCTAACCAAGTATTATGTGAACCTCATGCTAAATTCATATATGTCCTTGATCAAGAATGAAAACCCAACCTTGACATAACCTAAGATCTTTGCAACCCTCTCCACCTTCACATCATTTGATGTATGGCTTCCCCTATGCCTAGGAGTCTTATGATTATATTGATGAGGCATGTTGATATCTATATGTACCTCTCTATAAAATATAATAGATCACCATGGACATGAGAGGATAAATTACACCAATTCCTCTAACTTGCCAAAACTTGGTAGTTCATACAATTAGTTCACACTTATTATCACCAACTTATCTCAGATGGAAACATCAAATAGTGTCATGCCCACCTTGGTCTTCTTTCCTGTATTAACCATCCAATCTTGGTTGAGTTCCTACACATTGCTTAGCATCTAATGGTTGTATTCCTTTAATCTACACATATATGTGAAGGATACCCATTTTTTCCCCACTATGACCTCAAAGGTAAACTGCATTTATCTGTAAGTAAACTTATCACTTGCTTCTAGATCTACCACCATGATGCTAACACCTTCTACCAACTACACCTCTTTCTTCACAACATCTATTTCTTTAACCATTCATGCCTTCTTGGCATCCTTCTACACCTATGTTGGCCCTTAACTTAATCATTTCTTACCCATTATGAACCAGATACTACTAAAGTATGGTTGGTTTATCTTTCTAAAGCCCTTAATTTTTCTGTGTGCTTCTTCATAATCATAGGGTCTATGAATGTTACTTTGGCTCTTGATCTTCATGCATCATTAATGCTAGCCTCAGCATTCTATAAAATTCCTACTACCTAGTTTCTCTATCAATCTCTCTCCACTCACCTCCTTTCTAATTTTAAATGGAATGTAATCTCTATATTAGTTCAACCATTCTCGCTTTAGGTTATGGATGCTCAAGTTTTCACTTATGGTAGCATTTTTTTGGTTTGACTCTAGTTTAGCTCTATCTTTGGCTTGGTTTTTTGGTTTAAATTCTCTCAAGGTTTGTAACCTAGTCCAATATGACATTTTCCTATTTATATCTTATTTTTAACTACCCCATTAATGGCTAGTGAGCAATGTCATGGTAGTGCATTGATTTCTTAAAATATGTAAAACCCATGAAATCCATAAAAATATAGCTCCACATTCTCATTTATTGTGGATATTTATGGCTCTACAATCACATTCATTAAATTATCTTAACAAATTATTTTTTGAAGTGACAGGTGATTCAAATAGTCACTTCCCACCGATCGTTGGGTAGGTGCCAACTATCTAGACAATCTTTCTCTTATGTTTTGTTAACCTTGGAATGGCCTTCACCTTTCTTATGGTAACTTGGGCATAGAACTTCACATGCACATTATTCTACCTCCTCAATTACATCTCTCCTTCTTGTTGTGATTCCTTTTCTTGGTCAATTTCTTACACTTCCATGTTTTACTTTAGATTTACATGTCCCATACAAATCCTTGTGTTTGTCTTCCAATACTTCATTCTCTCTTGTTTTTTATACACTATCATCTTGTATGCCTCCTTTTGTCAACTTGGTACTCTTAACTTTCTAAATATGAGAAACTTCATGCACCCAAAAACTTAGGTGTCTGACCTCAATTGCTTAGAAAGGGTCCATGATCGACTCACCCAATTGCATTTATGCATTTAAGCACCAAATAAGTTCTCTTGTAGGCCTAAAAGTGCCACACTCATTATCTTAACACAAATAAAACAAACACAATGAAATATCTGGCTTACACCAAATCTTGTTTTGGTCAATCACAAAGCAACTAATTTATGACCAGGAAGTTGGTGTCTGATGGCACAATCACCATCCTAGTGACTATAGGGCTTCAATCTATTTCCATTGAAATTCTTAGGGATAATTTCACCTATCAACATATGCAAATTTCATACACCAATATCTAATGTTCTATGAATGACATAAGGTCACATCCACCTAATTTGTATCTTGCTTGGGTGTTTTAGGTATTTGGAGTCATATAGAAATACCAATGATCCTTTAATAAGTACTTTGCACTTGATGTGCTTGTCATTTTAGAGATTATAGCATGATTTTTATATTTTTTGGTTCTATCTTGCTTATGTTTATGTCTCATCCAAGCATTCCAAGTATTTTAGGCATGCACTCAAAGACTCTTGGTCATCCAATCAACCAATAAAATCAATGCACAGCGAGGGCACTTGAAATTACATGGGTGAAATGGTCTCTACACCGAACACCAATTAAAATGGTGTAGATTTGTTTAGGTGCTTATATGTAGTATGATAGGCCCACAACATTGCTAACACATAGTCATACTAATCTTTGTGACAAACATCATATATATTTTTGAGGCATGTCCCCAATATCTTATTGAATGCTTCAGTGGTGCCATTTATTTAGGGATGATAAGGTGTCATCTTATGGTATGCTACCATATATTCATTTAGTAGGATTTGAATGGTTACATTAATAAAGTATGCACCATGGTTATTAGTTAATATAAGTAGGCATACATAGTGACTGATGATGTTTTCCAAGATAAACCTTGCTATGATGGTGGCTATGTAATATTTGGTTGGTACTACCTTGGCCCAGTTGGTGAAATAATTTATGGCCACTAGAATGTATCATGCACTGATGTACCTCATAGTAGGATTAATAGACCCAATAAAGTCAATGGCCTATTTTTTTAATAGTACCTAGGCAAGGATGGGAATGAGAGGCATCGCATCGTGGTGGTTCAAATTTCCCATGCATTGGTAGATGTCACATGTTTTGACACACTCTTTTCTATCTTGGAATGAACTTGGCCACCACAAGCTTGATCATATCACCTTACACACCCTAGCATCTCCAAAGTAATGGCCTCTATCAAACCCCTCATGTGATTCTTGCAAGATTGATCCCAACTCATGTTGTAAGACACATCTGTGCAAGACCTCATCTCAACTCAACTTGTACAGTTCCCTACCAATGAGTTGAAAAAGGGTGGCATGAATTATAAGTTACTTCTTCTCCTACTTTTGCATAGTCTGGGTGAAGATCTAGATGTCAACAATGTAGTGATCTCTACTAATTATTATAGGATGTAATGGACCCTACATAGTTGTGTGTTAGGCATATCATCTTCTATAGGCACTATTGCATTGTTAGAGTTGATGTGTGATAGATGATCTGAGCCTAAGTTTTATTTTATAGGTTTTACTATAATAGATAACTGGATCTCTTGAAATAAAACTATCCATCAACAAATGCACCTATGGAGAATGGGCTTGTTCACTAATTACTTAATCACCTTGTGATTAGTGAATAAGATGAAGGGGGCCACCAATAAATATTGTCAAAACTTTTATAGGGCATAGACCATAGTGAGCACCTCATGCTCAATTATGGTGTAGTTTTATTCTACCCTAGTCAATTTTCATCCTATAAAAGAGATGGGATGGTCCATTTTTCCTTCACCTAGTTATACCAAAATGGCATTGACCATAGTATTATATGCATTGACAAAGACATGGAAGGGATTCATCCAATTGGGAAATTTCAATATCAATGTCTTTTCAATTTGATATTTAGGTTCTCAAATGCATCTTCCTATGTTGTGACTTAATATAATGGGCCATCCTTTCACAAGAGTTCATCTAGTAGTGTTATAATCTTGGCATGGTTCTATATGAACTTCCTATATTACCCATAGTGGCTAAGAAAGGCATGAACATATTTTTTCATTGATGGGGTCTAGAGTTCAAGGATGATGGTGATCTTCACTAGATCAATGAGTAGACCATCCTTTCAAATGGTGTGCCTAAGTAAAATGCCAAACGGTGTTGATAAAACACACTTATTGAGGTTAAAAGAGATTTAAAAGTAACTGCACCTCTCAAACATTAGGTCTAAATTGTCATAGCAATCCCTCATTAATCCACACACAATCTAATCATATAAGCACACTTGTGGGAACTTGTGAATGAAGTCCTTAAAAGTGGTGATCACCACTTGAGAAAATATGGTTGGCATATTATTTATTCCAAAGGGCATCATGTTATATGTGAAACAACCCCATTATATTGTAAAGGTCATTTTGGGCTTGTCATCCTCCTTGATCTAGACTTGATGGTATTCTAAGAATCCATCAGTAAAAGTGTATATTTCACAACCTGTGATTCCATCCACAACTTCATGGGTGAATGTAGTTAGAAAGGGTTGAGTTACATAGGAGGCATTAAATAATATATAGTTGATGAAAATATAGATGCACCCATCCTTATTGATGTTGATGAATATGGGGCTAATCCATTCAGATTATTTCATAGATTAGATGACACCTATGACTAGCATACTATCAATCTCTATTTTGACCTTGGCATGAAGATTAGGGTTCATCTTGTAAGGTTTCTTATTGATAGGTCTTGCACCATAAATTAGCTTGATGCTCATCTTCTTGAAGGATGGGTGTGTTTTTTTCATTTCTTGATAATTCTTAGGGAACAAGTCTTAGAAATATTTCAAGAGATCAATAATATGCACTAGCTCCATGTCGGACCGGTAAGTTCCTAAAGTAGTAATATTTGGTTCCCCTTTTGAGATGATATCTACCTTTGTATTTTTTATTAGCATGGGGTACGACTCATTATTTTCTTGGTGAAAATCCTTGACTTTTTTATTTCCCTCAGTCATTTCTATTTGAATATGGGTAGGTTTTTCTTCTTTTGGGGTGATATCCTCAACTTGGCACACTAACTTTCTTTTACCCATCAACATCTTCCAGTTCGTGCCTTTCATGTTTCATCATACTCATCACTAAAGTCACTATTGAGGATTTACTCTTCAAACAAGGTTGAGAGCATCAACCCTTTTTCACTAAACATGTGATTTAGGCACTCCTCCAATATTATAGTGTCCTCAAATACTAACCTTCAAACTAGTTGTAGTGGTTCAATTAATTCAATGTTTTTTAATAAAAGGAGAAGGTGTGAACAAACCACTCCTTAAGTGCATCCCATTTGTATATCTTTTAATTCTTCTCATTTATAACGTACCATGCCCACACCCAAGTCTTTAAGGTCATATATAAGGCATGCACCCATAGGTACCTTGGGGTATTTTCACTATAGACAGTCCAAGTTTCTTCATATAATGCACATGCACTATAGGGTTTGAGTCACCAGAGTAGGTTGACATGTCCAGGTCCTCACTAATCTTCTTGAATCTAGTGAAAATGGTTTCCTTTGCATCTTTATAAGTTTTCAATATAGGCCTTTGCACTACCCACCAGTGTGTGGTAGTGCTCTTTAATGTATACACTAGTGTACCCATCCTATCCACCTCTTTTGGGACACATGATTTAAAGTCTCAAACATAATCCTCCACTAGATTAATCCCCTCATATCTTGGTAGCACTAAAATTTTCCCCTTACTAAGGAAAAATGCTCTCTTTCCCTTTTTATTGGTGCAAGGGACTGACCTTTTAAAAATGTGATCAATCTAGACCCAACCTATCTTCACTAGTTTTGGTGCCTTTGCACACACTAAATGGTATCTTCAACCAATGGTATAATATGTTTCCTTGACCCAATGTTCATAATCAAAGTTAGTGGTGTTTGAGGCTGATTGTCTATCTTCTTATGAAAGCACTCCTTGATCATTGGTGTTTAGCATCTTAGTGCCTTATACCATGATGTTATATATGTGGTTGATATCATCCTCAAGGTCCACACTTTCAACATATGGGTTTCCTTAGTATTATGAGAGGGATATATCTACCCTCTACTTTTCATTTGTAAATTTCATGTATCACTTCTTGAATTGTATATCTATGTTATTCACATAACACCATGGTCTTCCTAGAAGCATTGGGTAGTTTTCCTATTCTTCCAACTTGATCACCTCAAAGTCCACATGGAATTTGGTGCCCATGATGTCTAAAACTTCACTCTTCACAATTTTGATAGGCTATGCTTGGGTATTATTGGCCATGAAAATTACATGAGGGGAAGGCCTCAAGGCTAGCCTACCCATCTTCTCCAAGGGATTCTTGGTCAAGATGTTAACCTCAACACCATGTCTACAAGGACCTCACAAATACACCATCCATAAATAGTGGAATTAAATATGAGTTCTTGGTTGTACTCTGCATTTTATGTATACCTAACTTCCCATGCCCTCTCCATGCATGGTGTAGTGACTTCAATTAGATTTTTACTAGCATGATCCAAGAGCAATTTATTCAATAGGGGTAGCATTCCCTCTATTTATAAGAGGCACATGATCTTTGTTAATTCCTATTTTTCAACTTCCTATTTGAATTATTTATTTTAGGAGGTAGCATCCTATGTTTCTATATCTCATTCTAATCATAGATCCCCTTATAGCTTTTAGATTACACTTAGTACCTACTATAATACATCTTTCTAGTGCATCAGGTCTAGGTATAGTACAACTTTGGGTTTAAGCCATATTATGTGTTCAGTATAACCCTTATCCTCATATTCTAAGAATAATTTAGGTATTGGTGTAACTATAAATTGAGTGGTGAATTAATTATGAGTAGTCACATGTACTTTGACCATCTCTATGTAGGTTTATTTCACCTTCAAGGTTTACTTGTCTATCTTTGACTCATGTGTAATCATTCCTATGCCCTTATATATGTTAGGCCTACCTTGGGTCAACTTTCTATATAACTTAAGGAACTCTTAAACCTTATGGGACCCTCAAAAATACCCACATGTGGGATGTGTAGGGAAATCACACTAATAATTCTCTATCAAGCCACACTTATGACATGAGCAGGGTGAGAACCTTCCACCACCACATCCTCTACCTCTCACTTTGGTGCCTTATTACATCCTAACTCCTACATTTTATTGATCATATCATTCATTTCCTTAGTTAGCCTACCATCTGACTACTATAATGGCATGCCTTGTACCTCTTTCCATGTTCTTTCACATCTCATCAATCACCCAATAATTAGTAGTATGGGTGTAAGAATTATACAACCTATAATATATGGTTGCATTGACCTGGCTAGCATGTTTTAATAAATGGTAGTTTCTAACATCATGTACTTATCAAAAAACTTTATAGCTTAGAATCAGTTTGCACACATTCCTTTTTGGGTAGTTATTCCTATTATGGCCTTCTTCTTTGTATTCAATGCACCAAATCCATTTCAAGCATCTAAAAATGAACTAGCAATAAGATTTTGGAATTGGAAGTCTATAGATACAATTTGCACCTCCATAAATGGGTTGATCCTAATATCAATGCTTCCAACTACCTCAACTCTAATCATGGCTTCAATTGCTTCATGAGCATCTATAAAAGTCTTCATGGAAAGTGCTCTTTGGAATGGCACTAGTAACCCTCTAATGAACCACTATGCATGCTAAGAAGGGTGAATATCATATGGGAGATTTGAAATGAGAGTTTTAAACCTTGTATTGTATAGGTGTACACTTTCCAAGATTCCTTGGGTAATCTCTTTGAGTACCATGAAGCTCTACTGATCAAAATTTGGAATGTCAAATTCCTTCAGGAATGCCTCGTTTAGGGTATCATAATCAGCCATGGCCTACTTAGGGTCAATTTTATTATACCAAATATGGGCATGATCAAGTAGAGTGGTCATAAATCGAGTATCGTTACACTCTAATCAGGTTATTCCTAATGCATGCCACTATAGTTCACACTTCAACACATACTCTATGGTATTCTCCATGTCATGATACTCTAGCAAGTGCATGGCAATTTTTTAATATATTTTTTGTGGGGGCAATTAGGATCTGAGGTTCTTATCTCCTTATCATCTACCTTAGTTAAATTCCTCCAATACCTCCAACCACTAGGTTAAGCATTGGTCTTATTGCTACTATTGGCACCATTGATGTCATTGGCACTATACTACTTATGGTCTTGAACCACTTCTTGCAAGCTATTACCCACTTTGCATTACTGACATTGGCTAAGCTAGTATGTTTACACTCAATTTATATTGTGTTGAGTTAGCACCTATTAGTCTAGATGTAGTGAAACTCACCTCCTTATATATAATATTTTTTAAATCAAAAAATTACACTCTAAGTCTTTAAAACATCTAAAATCTATGTCAATAATAGGATCAATTTTCACTTCTATATTGTTTTCAAGTGGGGGATCTAGCACATGATCATGTGTCATAGACTCAAATGGGGTAGGTGCATCAATAATATCTTTATTCACTATGTCTTGTAGGAACCCAGTGAATTCCACACCTATCAAATATTGAGCTCAATCCATCATTCAATTGTTTCTCTTATCCTTGCACTATTGTATTTCAAGATATCCTTCCCCATACCCTTCCCACTTGTTATAGGTTCTCTCAACACTTCTAGGTTTCATATATTTCATCAGACTATATCATCTCTTGTCATAGGTCTATCTTCTAAGATCTCATGTGTCAATCTACTCATCCCCTTCTATTACACTTCACCTACACATCCCCTTTCCTCCTTTGCATTACTCATATGTGAAATGACTTTATCCTTCTATCCCCAAACTTTCAAATCCATAATCCACCATTAGTTTTTTGATCTTGACACCAAATTCCTTCAAAAACATGCCTCTATGTTCACATAAAAATCGGTATTCTACTACCTTAGGGAACAATTTTTTTGAAACTATGAACTCAAACATGCAACTATTCAATGCTCCTTGCCACCATTTGTCTACTACTCTAGTCCAAGTGGCATCTAGGGTCTCAATCCTCCCTAGGTTCTCCTTCATCCACTCATAACACTATCTATAGCTTCATTTTCTATGGGTTGAATATGCATCCAACCATTAATACACATGCTTAGGTAGCTCATAGAAAAAACCTCATACAAATCATCATACATGTTATTTTGAACCCATTTTCTTGGCTTCCATCCTTTACAAGCTAGATGCTTTAATGAAAATCTATTTTCCACATATTGTACCCAATGCTTAATTTTTTTAAGGGAAAGTTGGTACATTATTCTATCACATCATTATAGTAAGAAAATTCAACATGGGTCCTAACAACCTAACCATAATGTTGTATATTAGGGCACATAAAGATGTATTAATCAGTTCTAGACTTATTACAGTTAGGTGAAACCATTGGATATTTCTTATTTTGTACTCAATATTTGAACACTCAGTTGTACTAAAATCAATTCACATAAGGCACAAGCCTTATGTGCTCAATAGAAGCACATCTGAGAATGAACCAAGGCCTTCATTAGGCTAGTTGTGTCATGGTGAAAGGTATCAATTATAGGACTTGGTCAATTCAAATAAGGTTCTAAGTAGATCCATAGGTGCAAGCCTTTCATGGAATATGCTTAGTGGTCTATAAGCACAAGCCTTTATGGTGGACTAGTTCTATAGTAATAAGGGTGAAAGCCTTTATTAAACCTATCCTAGCATCATATTGGCACTAAATGGGTCATAGGGATGCTTCAACTTTAAATGATCATACTAAGATCATGTTTTTAGCATGGGTAGGAGCAATTGGTATAGGATCTATATATACTTAGTCATTATTGCATAGGATATGGTTGACATCTTCATTTATTACAAGGATGTCATTAATATCATAAACTAGATGCTCATTAATAACATTCTTAACATAAATGAATTAGAATTACAACATTATGATTATTTCACATTTAAATATCAATACAAAGATGTGTAAACCAGACATAATATTTTAAGGTAATATTTCTTTATCGTTATTTAAAGATAAAATTATACAAAGTCCATAATAGTTAAAATAGAGTACATTATTTTTTAATCTATCTAACCCAGATGCTCATAAGAGAGCTTGGTCATATAAAAATGGAGCCTTCATGGTGTTTGAGCTAGTCTTAAGTGTAATGGTAGTTCTTTTAATACATATAGAACTAATTTCAATTATTTAGAGCTTTGTTATACTCAATTTTCATTATTTTGGATCAACTAGTTTGAGATCCTTTTATAAATAACTAGAAACATCTTCATCAAGGTGGAATACGCACATCGGGTACTGAATTAGATATTTTATGATCATTATACTAGATCCATCACCTTGTAAACTTCACACTATAGTTGTCACTTATCACCAATCTTAAAATATGCCCTAAATATTTAGGCACCAGTTAATCATCTAATAGCTAGCACAAGGTATGAACTAAAGCCTCTAGCTAGCATTAAGATGCCAAAAAGTCATCATCACTCAAAATGATGCCTCACATCAATGTGTATGTCATGTTGGTATAAATCCTTATGTATCAAAATAAAGGGCCCAACATGGTCTAAGATAAAATAGTGGGTATACCCACTATTTTCTAACCAAGACAATAGTATAAGAACCTTTTATTACTCACAAAAACCCTCTCTTCAAAATTTGGAGACTTATTCTACCTAAAATGGCTTTAAATGGCTATTTTGGCCTAAACTAGCCTCATACTCTCTATAAATTGTATGGTTGAATGCAATGTTCTAATGTAACCTTTTTCTCTTGCTCCCCTGAGGCTCTCTAGGTATAAATCTCATTTAATAGTCTTTAGACATATCCATCAATCCCCCTTAGGTCTCGTTACCTTGAGAATGGTCCTTGTCTATCTATCTTTTCCACCAATTGCCTCAACAATAATCTCCAAGTCCTACAACCTATCTTATCTTGCCCTTAACATGATGACTGTAGGCTTGCCTTTGTATTAGGCCTTTTTAAAATAATATTAAGGTCTCTTAAATAGCTATGTTATGATTATTGAAGTATCATCAACACCTCAAAATTCTCAAGGTACACCCCATAACACCATGAACATGTTCTTCTCTTCAACTTCATTCATATGCCAAGTCTAGTCTAATTGAGGTGACTGTAGGTATATATTGTGCCTTATATGGGAGAAGATGATCTAATGAGTTATGAATTAATGGTTCATCTAACAATATTTCCAAGCATTAAGAACTCTCATTATTCAACTTAAGGTAATTCATTATCCTTTCAAGCTTAAGGTCAAGACCTTAATTTTCCTCTTAGTACTCAATCACCAAGGAGTGTAATCCTATGTATGGACTCAGATAGTCCATATGTGACACTAAAGGTGAACATTAATCTATATTATTTATGGTGATCATATATAATCAGGTCCTTGTCTAGAATGCATCACAAGTCTCCTCTCTATCACCTACTTGTCTTTGAAGACTTTTTAAGTGATGCTATATTTGTACTATTGTATTAACCAAAAATTTGGCTATAGGTTATTAAGTTGTTGTAGATGTTTGTCTATGTCAAGTCCTCTTCATGGTATTAAATTATATCACATGGATTATTTGCTTCCTTAAGTATCACCCATACCTTAGTTTCCAATCAAAAAAATCATAGCCTCATCAAGCATATCATCTATTAAACCTTCTCCTCACATACCAAACCAAGGCCAATCAGTTAGGTTTAGGTGTGTTTTTTTCATCTTAGGTGAATTGATCACCCAAAATTTACCCATTTGTATGGTTTTTTAGTGCCCAAAATTGCACTGAATCAATTGGGTCCTTGTCTAGTGAAAATGCCCAAGTCTTTAGCCCAACTTCCATCTTCAAGTATTCCTTTGGAAGGTCAAGTTCATGTGAAAATTGGATAAGTCCTAATTTGGTATTTACTTGGTGAATGCATATTTCCCTTATATTATTTTGGCTTTTTTCATGAATAAAATGTTTGATGGAAATAGGTCTTTGGGTTTTTTATCTTGGACAAAAATTTTGAAGACTTATTTACATCAGACATTATGCCTGCTACAAAAGATTTGAAGGAATTCAATGTCTTGGATAAGTCCCATTTTCATCAAGCTAAGTGTTTCACAAAAAATATAAAGGGTCATTTATTCTAGACATTTTTTTTATAACAAAAGGTCTGAAAGGCACTTACCCATGTGGCATTTTACCCATGAAAAAAGCCCAAAATAAATGCAGTCTTGTTTTGTTTCAACCAAAATTTTGTGCAAAAAATCCAAAGGGCACTTACCCTTCGACAAAAGAGATAAGTCTAATTCCTCTAATAAAAATGTGGGGTCCATTTTTATCATATTTTTCATCCATGCTAAAAAGTCTGAAGGTCACTTCCCCTTCAAGCATTTTTCCCATGGTAAAAAATCCTAACAAAAGGTCCTTTCTTCAGCAAAAGTGTTTTCTCAAATTATTCTAAGGTCATATTATTTTATGTATTTTGTCCACACAAAAATCCTAAAGGGAATTTCCATTATTTTGAGAGAATTTCAAGGATTTATTTATTTCAGCCAAAGTGTTTACAAAAAGTCCAAAGGGTTAATTCCTTCGGGCATTTTACCCATGCAAAAAGTCTAAAGGGTTAATTCCTTTGGGAATTTTCCCATGCAAAAATTTCAAAGGAATTGTCTTGAAAAAATACTTGAAAGGATTATTTTGGAACAAAAATTTTGAAGGCATGTTGCTTGAATACAAAATACAAAAAAATAGTAGTATTACAGTCTCATAAACACCATTGATGATCATGTGAACTTATTTGGTAGTCATGTGAACATCTTTAATAGTCATGAGGACATAAAAATTAATCCCAAGGTAAAAACCATAGGGGTTTAAATTTTTATGGTCTTGTGGATGTCATTGATAGTCACGTGAATGTCTTTGATCATCGCGAGGATGTCAAAATTTTAGCCTAAAGTATTAATTCATATTGATTAATATGAATCAAAACCTCAGTCTAAGATTGTATCCTAAATCTTATATTATTTTTGAGCTCTAACTTAGTTATATTTTTCACTATCTGTAGGCACCAATCACACTTTGACCTAATGGATTACAAATGATAACTTGCATTTGCTTGGGAAATTAAGATCAGATGGTGTGAGTTCAAATTCAAAATATCAAGCTTGTAATGCATGATAAGTATCAAGCATGTTCTCATCAATTGATGGTACATAGTTAAGTGTACACCTTTCAATTGATGGGTTGTATTAAGTTAAGGTTTCAAACTAATCCCAAAGTGAATGTAGTGATGACACATGTCATAATTACATTAGATAGAGTATTGAGAAGTAAATGGTATTTACTCCTTTGGATTAAAATCCAATGGCACATGTTGATCTGGCCTAGTAAGATCCAAGGTGTGAGATCAAAGGGTCCCTTTTATTTACATTTTAACTTGGTATAGGTTTTTACCCTAAAGTTTCATTATATTTATTAATACAATAAAACCTTAGGTTAAAACCTTATGCTATGTCCCTTTTTATTAAGCACAGGGACCCCTTTAATTATGTCTTGATCTTAGTCTAAACTTTGGCCTAAAGTTTTATTTATGTTCATTAACATAAATAAGATCTTATTCCAAAGACTTTAGCTTAAATATTTATATTGTTCCTCAAGTTTTGACTTAGAAATTTTATCATTTACAAGAACAAATCATACTCAATATCATGGATTGTAATTTGATAATGCACATTTGATCAGATGAAGAGATATAATGGTGTGATAGCATGATTAAAAAGTCAATGTATGGTCCCTGGTTAAAGATCAAGTACATTCCCAGAGATTGATGGTATGCATTCAAGTGTACACTATTTAATCTACTATGCATATTAAGATAAGACTTTTCAACAAAGCCCAAAATGAATGTGGGACCACCACTTGGAAAGAGCACATTAGCCTGGCAAGACTGATAGAGTAGGATATATAAATTCCATGGAACTAACAAGTGAAACCATTTTGGTATAAGACCCATAGATATCCAATGGAATTTTATCCTTTGGATCAAGATAAATGGAATGTGTTTTCTTAGGTAAGTATATCCAATAGCGCCAGCCAAGATGGACTTTTCAAAGGGATCGAGACCAATAAGCAAGTGACACATGCCTAGATGAAAGTTAATTAAGTAACCTAGTCAATTTTAAACCTCATGAGTGCCTAATTGGATCTGATTTTGCATTCCAAGTGTCAATATTAGTTATGAATCTAAAGATCAAGTGTTCTTTCACAAATGGGAAATGATTCAAAGCATAGAGGGAGGTATATAGGCCATTCTAAAGCATATTTCTCAATCATAACCATGGATCATTTTCTATTTACACCATAACTAGATAATTCACATGACATCATTATAAAATTATGTTGTTCCATGGCATGTACTAAGGAAAAGGTAGTTGTCCAAGGGATTCCAAGTATGTAGACAAGTGGTCAAGAGCTTCTCCAGATGGTTGCACATGAGGACAAGGTTTTTTTGGCCCTTGACCATGAATATTCTCCTTATAGGTTGAATGAAGATATTTATAGCCACAAAATCAAATATTTTGTTCCAAATCACTATAATTCATTGTAGATTCAGTTAGAGCAATGATTCTTTTATTGCAAATGGATGACGATCTTAGGCATGGCATATAATATTTTCCATCTAGGAGTATCTTGGTGGGACTTGATAGTTTGTTTTGTAATTCTATAAATTATAACCTATAGATCAAAATTTGACAAGGATTGAGAAATGTGTAAATAGGGGGTTTATCCTTTACTCAAGGTTGTTGTTTATTTCTGCTAGTCTTTGTTATTTCTAAGTCTAGGTCCTACAAATTTTTTGGGACCAATTATTGTTTGTAGATATTATCTCTCTTGCTAAGGTGGTTACAACTACATAGCCATGAGCAATATTTGAGAGCATGTTTATATTTCTCCCTTATCAAAAGATAAAACTCACCATGATTGTCCCCTTGGCATCACTTTGAACAATTGATGTGTGTAAAGTTTATTTCTTCAAGATTAATGAAAGTACTTGTGGTTCTTTGCTTTTTCTTATTGATGAAGTATAGTAATATGTCTTACAATTCTTACTAATTAGATATTTGGATTTATGTTCAATATTGATTATCATCTTGAGAATAGATCTAGGTTATAAATCCCTTTCTATAGTTTAAATTTGAAAATGTATTATTGAATGACCTTGTAGAGCACACTAGCTTTACAAATTTGATAGGAAAAAGTTTCTTGAATGTTTAGTTGCAGTGTAAGCTCTAGGTTTTCAGGGACCATTTGGTATTTCTCATTATCTTGTATTTGATTCTTTTCTACATCTTTTGCTTAGGATAATGTCATGAACATTTTAAGAGACCTTGCTATTTGAACAATCCACCAGCAGTCCACCTTCCATTTTTATATAATCATCTAACTATCCTACCTCATCCCTTCCTACAAATAATACACCCTTTGAATACTATAAGTGTTGTTTTCCCTTGAAAATGCATGAAATCTTGTATATTTTAAATGTGTTTGTAGTTTGTGTTTTAAAGCTTAGAATTATAGTCTTTTATTTGACCCCTTTATTTTGAAGATTCTTCAAAATGAAAGTTGCAGTCATATACATATCTATCTTCAGTAGATTGAATGTGACCTAGTGTATTTTTTCATTCCTTATGACAACTCTTCCTAGGTGGAGTGTGCAAGTTTGGTTGTGTCTAGATCACATCTATGTATTTTTGTGTTGATAATCCCCATAGAGGTTGAATTATATAATCTCTCCATATGATCAAGCTAACCCTTACATCCTCTCACCTTGGTTCAAGTAGATTTAGAAGTAGCAAGGAGTTGAACATACCCTTTGTCAGTGCCTCTCAGTCATTTTCTCAGTCTGGTCCATTTTTTATGTCTAAGCCTTCCCTAGATATAATGACATACTAGTGGGTTTCTCATTGTTTTTTTCCATTTTCTTCAAGTGTGCAAGGCTAGATTAGAGAGGTGCATAACTAGGAACTAATACTTTATTGGCATCAGTATCAAGGACTAAAATAAACTTTTGGTCACTTATGTTGTTGATAATTCTTACAAAGAGATATGATTATCTCATCTTTTGAATTTCTTTGTTGTTACTACACATATTAGACTATTTTGGCTTCTAACATCATATCACTCCACTAGGGACACGCTATAAAGTTTATAAGGTTTGAAAATTTGACTTTTGTTGAGTTTATTGAAAATAACTATTAACATTTCATGTTGAAAGGTGTTTTTATCCCTTTTGAACATTATTTTGAAAATTTTAGTGTCTTTGTTATGTATCTCATTTAACTTTATCAAGTCTAATTTCAGCTTGTATCACAATAGTTTGTCAACTGTTATATTCTATAAGTTTGATTCTAGTGGTGTCTCTAACTTTATTTTATGGTTTCAAAAAATTGGTGCCTATTTTGAATATTCTAATAACTTTCAATTTTTAGTAGCTTCTTGTTTGAAAATATGAAAGGACTAAGATCATCTTTAGAAGTGACCCATCAAAGAAACTCATCTCTCTTTTGAGTATTCCTCAAAGAAGAGGGAGACAAGTTTGGAAGCCTATTAAAGGGTAGATCTCATTTGCTAAAGGTTGTCTAGATTTTGATAATCTTGAGATCTTTGTTGACCCCCCATTATTGAATACTATCACAACTCTTCTAATTATTCTAAAATACATAGTCTCATTTATTTTCCAACTCCGTCCCAATCAGTTAAATCCCCTCCCAAGTCTAATCCACCAAGTCCACCTCACTCACCCCCTCATATCCCTTTTCTATTTATTATTAAACTAATCATGAATCATAGGGACCAGGATGAGAATCCACATCCTACATTTTGTGTTCCAAAATTCAAGCCTATCAATTTTAATGAAATGGAAGGCTATCCTAATGAAGTTAGGAAATGCCTACCAAAATTCCAAGGGAACAATTCAATGAGTAGCATCTAAAGGCCTTTCAAAATATCATTGAATATTATGAGGTTGAATATGAGGATGTGTGAATTAAGTTATTTTTACACACATTAGAGGAATATGCTCATGAATGGTTCAATTCCATTATTGTTGGATACACTAATTCATGGGAAGAGATATAGAATGTTTTTAGAATTTTGTATGGTGTTAGGATTGATCCAAGGTTTCTCTTATATTAATTTGAAAATATAAAAAATAATCATAGTAAGTGTGTACAAAACTTCAACACTCGATTCAACAAGACTATGATGTGGCTACCCAAAAACATTAGGCCTAGTGATACAACATGCTTGATAAAGTATTATGATGACTTTGATAAGAATATTGCATACTACTTAAGGGATAAGGCTTGCATTAACCTAAAATTGGCATTCAATATGGCCATCCAAATTGAGAACAACATAAAGGTTATAGGAAATCCCATAAACAAGCAAGTTGATGTGAAGCTAGTCAATCTAGAAAAGACATAGCCTATAAAGATAACTAACTTGGAGGAAACTATCAAAAATTTGGCTTTTATTGTCAAATAAATGTCATACAAGTTGGTTAGAGCTGAAAATGGGGTCCCTCATGTGTCTACTAGCTATGAGCAGGGTCCAAATCCAAATCAAGTACCAAGGGGTCTTTCTTTCCATAATAGAGATAATGACAAAGGGAAGAGGCCTCTATGTGAAGAAAGAATGTAAATAAATAAGAACAAAGGGTATAGAAAAGAAGTGCCTAATCCTTTAAATTCCAAGGTGAATGTTTTAGATTCTGACATTAATATTGATTGGTGTGATAAGTGCTTCCTTACACATCCCTCATGTGATACAGTTGAACTAATTATTAAAGATGCAAATGAACTTGAGTCTGCATCATCTGATGATGAGATATTGATGTTTAATTTTCAAATCCCCTAGAATGAGATGATTTCCTCCTCAAAATTATTGAGTGTTATGATTGTTGATCAATTTTGGAGTGCAGTTGAGAAGGTAAATGTCCCAACTCCCAAACATGTTTGTGATGTTAATATGGAACAAGCATATGAATTTCCCATTCATGACTTTGATTTCTTATGTTCTATGATGATTAATAAATATGATGGGGGAATTTCATTAGTTGAGGATAGGCAACTACTAATCAATGTAGCAATTTCCCAAGAGAAATAGTATCACTTGAGAATTAAATATTAGGCTATTGCTCCTTAATATACTACCCCTATAAATCCAAAGGTAAGAGAAGTTGATAAGGATTATAATAAAACTAAAGTAGTCACTAAATCTTCTAAAATAATGCATGTTCCCCAATTTGCTAAGCCTAGAGGTAATCCAGCCAAGAATAGACTACCCATGTTGTCTAGTATCCCTAAGGGTGTTAATGATGATAAAGCTATTCCACCTTTGAAGGTTGATGTAAAAATGTTAATCCATCCTAGCCTACTTCACTTTAAACCTTAAATTATTATATTCTAGCTGAAGTTATTATCACTCATCCAAAAAATACTCCTCTTCCTTGGTATAACATATGTGATATGGCCCAAGTGTTGAGCCAACTAAAAATCACTATGCCACTTGTTGAATTGTTAAGAATATGAACATAGGAAGAGATCATTTGATTACTTAGAATTTGAGAAGTTAGCTATAAATGAAATAGAGTAACCCCAAACACCCCCAAAAATGATGAAGAATTAGAAGAGGCTATTGAACCTACTATGGAGGTTTATTTGGGGACTATATTGGTAGAGATTTAGCTAAATTTGGATCCATTTTATATAACCCTACTAATAAATGATTGATTATTCATAACTAAATGTTTGACTCTAGAGCTTATTTCAATGTGATGCCCTTGGGTGTCCTAAATGAAATTGAAGTTAAGATCACGTCAGCATTTGGAAAGTGTTATGCCATGGACTCATGAGAGGTTATAGTTATTTGACAATTCAAGGGATTATTTGGACAATTGGTAGTTCATCCTAGTAAGTATTTGAATATGGATGTGGTAGTTTTGGACTTCCCACCAAAGTGGGAGATGTTGTTATCATGTAAATGGGATGTTAGCATGGGTGGAAGTGTGCAGATGGACCTTTCTTATGCCACCATTTTGTTGGAAGGTAATATGGTCAAGATTTATAGATATTTGAAGATGTTACATGTGATTGAAGATCTAAAACATGCTCTTAATGAAGTACTATACATGGATGTTGATCTTGGCAAATTTGTTAGGAATGTTGATACTAGTGAGTAGCTTATTGTTCTTGATGTTGAACTTAACAAAAAAAGTGAAATTTGGAATATGTGCTTTGATGGGGATTGCTCCAATATTGTAAATGGATTTGGGGTTATATTTTATGCCCCTAATGGTAAATTTTTTATGTTTTCTTTTCAGCTTTCCTTTTAGTGCATGAATAATGCTACTAAGTATGAGGCACTCTTGCTTGGTTTAAGGATTTCTCATGAATATGAAATTAATGTTTTGGTTGTTAAGGTTGATTCTAAGCTAGTGATAAATCAAGTCTACAGTGATTTTTCCATAAAAAATAAGAGGTTGAAACAATATCAAAATTTTGTTTGGTATGTTCTTGAATTCTTTGATGCATTCAACATTTTTCATCATGACAAGATTTCTAACCAAGAAGCTGACAAACTTGTAACGTGAGGTACTTAATTTGATGTTACAAATACAAGCCCTAATTATTAGTTTTAAGTGGAGGTGATACACCTATAGAGAGAAGGAAATCTTACTCTATTATTGGTGATACACCTATATTTTTGGTTCATCCACTCAAATTAAACTTCTAAAACATTGATTAGACAAGCAAAGACTGAATCTATAACTCTAATTGAATCCTATGCATCAATATTTCATGAAGAGGTTTTATTAGTTAATATAAGCTTGAGGGAAATGGTGAAATAAACCTGATTCAAGGCACTAACTAGCCAATGTTTATCCACTGTCAACTTAAACAAATGACATTAAACACTAAACATGACCTGCATAATATCATACCAATAACTAGGTGACATCAAGACTTGATAAGGGAGATATTTATACCAGATATGAAAATCAGACTCCTATTAACACACTATATAAGAGTAATGTAAATTTGAAACAATCTTTTATTTCTCTGAAAAGGTTACAAAACTCAAATTTTGGTAGAGTCTGGTCTTGCCAAAAGAGGGATCCCCAAAAAATGGCTAAAAAGCCTACATATATAAAAAATAGAAGCAATAGACAAGATTGGAGTTGAAAAAAGAAGAGGATATTAACTGGATGTTAAATCTAGTCAATTTTTGAATTAAAATTAATTATAATATTCTTTAAATATATCCTTCTTTCTTTATCTTGCAAGAAACCTTCTTTTTAGAGTTGGAAAAGTGGTGGGCCCATCTTGATGTCAACTGAAGTCATAATACATGAAAATCCATGCCATTTATTGGAATATAACTCCATATTTAACTTGATTTTAAGTTCTTTAATGTCTTTATCTTGCATTAAAAGCATGGGAGATGCGTGAAACTAGTCAAACTCGTCAACTAAAGAGATGTGGACTCAAAGACTAGTCAACTTCCACTTGAACTCAACTTGTATGAAGTGGCACTTGAGGATTGAGTTAATAATACTATTTACACATAAAAAATAGATATGGCACGTGTTAAACTCCATTTTAACTTAATATAGATATTTCAACTCCAAACTTCATTTATTTGATTGATAAGATGGCCTATTAAGCCAACTTCTATTAATTAGAAGCGTCTTGGAATCTTAAAAACAACAAGAGATGGTTTTTTATTCATTTTTAAATATTTAAAAACACCATTATATACCTTCAAAACTCACACAAGAGTTATAAATAATCAAAATCTTGAATCTTGCTCTTGGAGGCCTCATCTTGCTCAAGCTTGTTTTCTTCTTGATTGTGTTTTGAGAGGCTTAGATTTTTGTAAAAATAGAAAGTAATTACACTTCTCCAATGGACTTTAAATTTTTATTTATGATTTATAAACTCATTATGATGCTACACACCAAATTTGGAGTCAAAAATACACTTGTATATGCTAGAAACCTCAAATTTCCTCAAAAAATGCCCCATTTTGCATAGAATTTGTGCATACTTGAATGTATTTTTTAATATTTTTAGAGTTTATTTAATGGAAATAGATGTTTTATAGATAAAATTAATTAAATTTTCCATTTAAACCTTGTTTTATATTAAAAAAAACCTTAAAAAATGCAAAATTTCCTTAAACCATGTTAAAACTAGGCCCTTTTGGAAGCTTGGAAGGACCAAGATTTGCCAAATAATGGATATTTTTAGAAAATTTATTTGGAAAACCTGATTTAAAAAATTAAAAAATTTATTAAATTATGAAAAATATCCAAAAATAGAATCTTGAAAAAAAATGTTTTCTCTCTCCAACCCTACATTTTTCTTGAAAGCATGTTAATTTATATATTTGACAAGCTATTTTTCCTTGCTCTATTAGACCATTAAATGTATTAATAATATATTAAGTATGAAATTTATAGATATATTAAGTCCCAAATATTCTTTAACAACTTTAAATCTCATGAAACCCTTCCCACGTGAGGAGAAATTGAGAAAAACATGTTGCCTTTCTAGTTGTAATGCTACAACAATTGGCCTATCTTAAACCTGATGGTACATGATCATGAAAAATACAATTTAAAAATAAAATAATCCATGATAAATACCTCTTATTCTAATTTTTTACACCCACAAATTTATATCTGTACCCTTCTCCATCTAATTGTATCATCATCAAACCTACCAGCAGGTCACTATGTGCAAACTGGGAGTGCTTGTATGAAACAGTTTTGGACATTTTATGCATCAAAATTCCATGAAACTTATGATGAATATTTTTCATAACTTTTTATTTATTTTCCCATCCCCTAATGTAAAAAATCCATACTGATATGTACTTCTCTTCTTGAAAGTGAAGAAAATAGCTTATTTTTGGCTTTTTTTTTAAAAAATCAAGATTTCACCTCCAAGATAATGCATGATATAGATTTACATGAATATATTTCATGATTATACATTAAATTAATTTTTTACATTATTTTTAGGTTAATTTTGGCATGTGTGGGTCCAAATAAGTCTTTTTAGCTTTAAAAATGCATTAAATTACCTTTTAAAGCCATGAAATTTTAGGATAAGGCTAAAGTTATATTTTTAAATATAAATAAAGATATTTAGAATAATTTAATGACATTTTGAGATAAATTTGACATTTTAAACACCAAAAATGACATTTTATACCAAAATATTGATTTGATTAGATTGCAGAGGCTATTAATGGTTTTTACAAATTTTGAATTGCAGGGATTAGAATTTGGCCTTGACAGGCCAAATTACCAATATTTTTGGCAACTCACAGGGATTGACCATCCTAATGGTCAAAATAACTCATTGGTTTTCATTGGCAAATAGTCTTTTTTTGGCTTTGTAATACCTTTTCTGACTAACACAATAAGACTAAAGGGAGACATGACTAATCTAAAAAGTAAAGACAACTAAACTACAAAAAAATAGGAAAACAATGAAAGGGAAATAGATTTTTGCTTGTGCTACTCAGATATTAACATAAATCAAACCTAAAACAACTAACCTAAATTAATATGCTTTTCTCTACAATCAAATGGAAAGTTATCTGATGCACCATGGATCCTTGAAATGTATTTGTCATCTCTTAATGGCATCTTCTTGTAGATAAGAGCACTTATATGTTCATGTCTTCTAGATGATGCAGTTGGTATTTCAATCTCCATTCTCATGTGCATGGATTGAATATATGTATCCAAGACCCAATCATCATCCTCCCATATTCTTATTTTTTGTATCAAGAATGTTATCTCTACCTTATTCATAGGTTGGTCATGATTTATCTCATTCTCATCCAATGATTGAATTGGCAAATCAATTGGTATGCTTGGATTGGTATCTTCATTATGATCTATTTGAAGTAGTGGATCATTGATATCTTCAACCTCTTGGTATGGATTTAAACATGGTTTTAATATTTCATTAATTTCTTCTTGATGAACACCTGTAACAATACTCTTTATAAGACATTCATCAATCTCCACTTGGGGTAGAGATGGATTATCAAACTTTGCATAAAAACTCTCCAAGTCATCCCAAAAGGTATCTTCACCATGATCAATTGAAATTTCATTAAATTCATTATTATTCTTACCATTTGAAACATGTTGATCATATATTTATACCTTTTAGATGGAGTCATATGAAGGTTCTTGATCTATTGCACTTGTTTCATCTTCATCTTCTATAGAGAATGGCATCTCATCCATCCACTCAAGCTCCAACTCATCTTGATTTAGGATCTCTAAAATAGCATTGCCTTCTTGAATCTCTAAAACATTGGTGGAATCCTCATATGAAGGTTTCTCTATCTTATCATCAAAATCTACCATCTTTAGCTCTTCAATTTCATTCAATAAATCATGGTATAACTATTGCCAATGATCATCTTCTTCAAGAATATTCTCCATCTCAGCAATGGATCTATGTGAGTGTTATTCATGGCTTCCTTCTAAAGAAATATTTTTTGATAATCTATCTATCTCAACTACTGCAAGTTCCTGAGAAACCTCTTGTAATTCCTCTTCTTTTGCATCATGAAATATTGAATCATGTTTGTCCTTTCCAAGTGGTGTCCCAATAATGATTTCTTCCTCTTGATCACTCAACTCACCTTCATTTTATATCTCTTTGGCTACATATTCATTATTTTCCTCAAAAAGGAGAGGTTATTACTCCAAGAGTGGCATGGTAGACCCCTGGAAATACTCTAAGAGATGAGATAGATCTAATGGTTGTGCCATAGATGTTTGATTTTGTTCCTAAAACAGTTGAACCTGAATAATTATCACCTCCTATTTTTTGATATTTCCTTGAATATATTTACATGAAGGAAAGGATTTTAGAATTTTAAGAGGTAGGGGTGAGGAATAAATGTCAACAATGAATTTGGGGTTAATTTTATCATTTGGACTTATGCTTGGTTGCTAAATTTGATTCCAAGTTGGAAAATTGGGTTTAGGAGCATCTAGAATTGAATTTATTGTAGATTGAGGCATGATCGGGATATTTTCCTTCTGAGATGGACTTGAAATCCATAGATATTGACATGGGGTAGCAATATGTATTGATCTTTGAGACTGAGATTGATTATCTAATAACTCTTATTTGTAGGCTAATATTTCCTCAACAATCATTTGGCTTACCCTCTTCATTTCCTCCAATTCATCATGAAAATTTAGAGATTTTTCAAAGGGTGGCTGATCTTGGAATGGGTATGGATCATTTGGATGAGGATGAGATGCATATGGAGCATAAGGATCATACTATGATGGTATATAGGGCTATTGATATAGGTAAGAATGACCATAATCTACTCTATAGGCTATCATAGCTTATAAGAAGATACATGAAAATAATTGAATTTATGAACAAGAATATGCATTTTGCCTTGATATGCAGACTAAAGGAGTACTAAAATTATCTTTTAAGATGAAATTTTTGCAAAATTGTATTCTAATAGCTGAACTTGTGTCCCACCAGGTGTGCCAAAACTGTTAGCTATTCAGATAGCACCCTGCTTGAAGGCGTGGTAGATTTGGCTCTAAAACCTTCACACCTAGACTAAAATTAGAATGATATGAGATGTGGGACACCTAAACTTAGCTCAAACCTCTAGATTTTATTGAGGATAGATACTTTGATGTATCACTCTACACTACTTACTAAACTATTGACTGTTGAGATGAAAATGGAGAGAAGGAAACTGAAAGGGAAATCCTACTCTATTGTTGGTGATAAACCTATATTATTGATTCATCCACTCAAATTAAAGTTTTAAAATATTTATTACACAAGCAAAGACTGAATCTACAACTCAAATTAAATCCTATGCATCAATATTTCATGAAGAGGTTTTATCAGTTAATATAAGCTTGAGGGAAATTGTGAAATAGACCTAATTCAAGGCACTAACTATCCAATGTTTATCCACTTTTAGCTTAAACAAATGACATTAAACACTAAACATAACCTGCATAATATCATACCAATAGCTAGGAAACATCAAGACTTGATAAGGGAGATATTTCTACCACATATGCAAATCAAAATCATATTAAAACACTTTAATAGAGTAATGTAAATTTGAAACAATCTTTTATTTCTTTGAAAAGGTTATAAAACTCAAATTTTGGTAGAGTCTGGTCTTGCCAAAAGAGGGATCCCCAAAAAATGGCTAAAAATCCTACATATATAGAAAATAGAAGCAATATCCAAGATTGGAGTTTAAAAAAGAAGAGGATATTAACTGGATGTGAAATCTAATCAATTTTTGAGTTCAAATTAATTATAATATTCTTTAAATATGTCCTTTCTTTATCTTGCAAGAAACCTTTTTAGAGTTGGAAAAGTGGTGGGCCCATCTTGATGTCAACTCAAGTCATAATGCATGAAAATAAATTCTATTAATTATAATATAACTCCATATTTAACTTGATTTTAAGTTCTTTAATGTCCTTATCTTGCATGAAAAGCATGGGAGATGCATGAAACTAGTCAAACTAGTCAACTGAAGAGATATGGACTCAAAAACTAGTCGACTTCCACTTGAACTCAACTTGCATGAAGTATAACTTGAGGATTGAGTTAATAATACTATTTCCATATAAATAACATATATTTCATGTGGTAAAATTTATTTTAACTCTAAGATAGATATTTCAACTCCAAACTTCTTTTATTTGATTGATAAGATGGCATATTAAGCCAACTTTTGTCACTTAGAAGCTTCCTGGAATATTCAAAACAACAAGAGATCATTATTTATTTATTTTTAAATATTTTAAAACACCATTATTTACTTTAAAAACTCACAGAAGGGTTAGAAACAACCAAAATCTTGAATCTTGCTCTTGGAGACCTCATCTTGCTCAAGCTTATTTTCTTCTTGAATGTGTTTTGAGAGGTTTAGGTCTATGTAAAAATAGAAAGTAATTACACTTATCCAATGTAATTTAAATTTTTATGGATGATTATTCAACTCATGATGATTCTACACACCAAAATTAGAATCAAAACTCTACCTGTGGATGCCAAAAACCTCAAATTTTCTCAAAAAATGCCCCCTTTTGCATGGAATCTGTGCATACTTGAATGTATTTTTGCATATTGTTGGATTTTATTTCATGGGTAATGGATGTTTTATAGATAAAATTAATCTTAAATTAATTAAATTTTCCATTTAAACCTGGTTTTCAATAAATAAAAAAACCTTTAAAATGCAATATTTCCTTAAACCATGCTAAAACTAGGCCCTTTTGGAAGCTTGGAAGGACCAAGATTTGCCAAATAATGGATCTTTTTGGAAAATTTATTTTGAAAAAATACTTGAAAAAATTAAAAATTTGAGGAAATGATGAAAAATATCTAAAATGTAATCTTTAAAAAAATTATTTTCTCTCTCCAACCATACACTCTTCTTGAAAGCATATTAATTTCAGATTTGACAAGCTATTTTTCCTTGATCTATTAGACCATTAAATGTATGAATAATATAGTAAGGATTACATGGATAAATATATAGTAAGTACATAATATTTTTTTAAAAATTTAAATTTCATGAAACCCTTTCTAGGTGAGGAGAAATTGAGAAAACCCTGTTGCCTTTCTGGTTGTAATGCTACAAAAATTAGCCTATCTTAAACATAATGGTACATGAGCATGGAAACTCAAATTAAATAAAAACATAATAAATAATAAATAAATATAAGTATATTTTTTACACCCAAAAATTCAGATCTATACCCTTCTCCATCTAATTGTATCATCATTAAACTTGCAAGTAGGTCACTATGTGCAAACTAGGAGGAGTGCCTACATGAAATAGTTTTGGCCATTTTATACATAAAAATTCCATGAAAATTATGATGAAGATTTTTCATGACATTTTATTTATTTTACATACCCCTGATGTAAAAAATCTATACTTATATGTACTTCTCTTCTTGAAAGTGAAGAAAATAGATTTTTTTGGCTTTTTTTTTTAAATTCAAGATTTCACCTCCAAGATAATTCATGATATGGATCTCCATGAATATCTTACATGATTATACATTTAAATTAAACTTTTACATGCTTTTTATGTTAATTTTTCCATGTGTGGGTCCAAAATAAGTCTTTTTAGCTTTTAAAAATGCATTAAATTACCTTTTAAAGCCATGAAATTTTAGGATAAGGCTAAATTTATATTTTTGAATATAAATAAAGGTATTTAGAATAATTTAATGAAATTTTTAGATAAATTTGACATTTTAAATACCAAAAATGACTTTTTAGACCAAAATATCAATTTGATTAGCTTGCAAAGGCTATCGATGATTTTTGAAAATTTTGAATTGTAGGGGTTGGAATTTGACCTTTGCAAGCCAAATTGCCAACAAGTCATAGACTTGGACTCTATGGTTCAGGTTTTTCATGGGAAGGAAACTTTGTTTGCAAAGGACATTATTTAGCTGAAGACAAACACTCTCCCAAGAGGACTGGTTAGTTTAAAATCACCTTTTGATGGAGCAAATAGAATCAAGTTGAGAGACTCATTTATCTCAAAAGATGTGACTGAGTGCAACTTGGGTTCTCATGAGAATCCAATAAAGGTTTAGTAGGGTACTCACTTAAGTGTAGCTAATAAAAAATCTTATATGCATCTATTAAGGAAGTGCCAAGATAGCTTAGCATGGTCTTATTTTGAACTGAAAGTGTATAGGGAAGACTTGTTTTAGCATGTCATTTTATTACAACTTGATAGCAAGCCTTTTAGGTAGAAACATAGACATATTAACCCCATCTTAGCCACCAATATGTGGGATGATTCAAATAAGCTAAGGGGTGATGGTATCATTTAACCCATTAGGTATTCATCATGGGTTACAAATTTTAGTTTATGTATGAAATAAGAATGTTGACATCTGCTTATGTGTGGATTTCATGAATTTAAACAAAGCTTATTTAAAATAAAATTATCCTCTACCCAATATGGAGAACCTAATACAAAGTGTACTAGATCAGAAATGTTGTTCACATTAGATGGCTTCTTAGGTTACAACCAAGTTATGGTGAAGGAATTTGATAGGTCTAAGACTATGTTCACTATGCCTTGGGACACATATGTATATATGAGGATGCCTTTCAAGTTGATGAATGTTGGTGCAATATTATATCAAGTTATGGATGTCTCTTTTTCAAGGATAATTAACCATTTCATTACTATGTATCAGGATGACATTACTATATACTCTAAGACTAGAGAAAACATTTGGATCATCTTGAGTAGGTATTGATTAGATGTAGGTAGTTTGGAATTTCACTTAATCCTAATAAGTTCCACTTTAGATTTAAAAATACCAAGTTGATGAGACATATAGTATCCAAGGATGGTGTCATGATTGATCCCTAAAGGGTCTAATCCATTGACAAAATGCCTATCCCACAATTCAAGAAAGGAATTCAATCTTTCTTTAGACAAATGAACTTTATAAGGAGTTATGTCCAATTTTGTAGATATTACTCTACCTTTTACTTCCATGCTGAAGAAGGACTAGACCATCAAATGGGAGGAGAAGGCCATGTAATAATTTAGTGACATCAAGCGAGATTTAAATTTTGCCCCTATTTTGGCCAGTCCTGATTACACAAAGTCATTCTAGATATTCTTGTTTACATCATACAATACTATTGTTGTTTTCCCATTATAAAAGAATGAGAATGATCATGAGCATCCCATAAATTTCTTTATCAAATATATGCAAGTTCCTGAATTGAACTATACTATCATGGTAAAATAAGCTTTCACTCTTTTAAAGGCTATTAAAACATTCAAGCTATATATTCTAGGTTTAAAAATTATTACCTACGTCTTGCACGCCATGGTGAAGAAAATTTTAACTAAAACTAAAGTATCTAGCAAGAGATACAGGTGAGTCAACAAGTTACAATAATATGACATGCATATTCATACCACCAAATTATTAAGGGGGATGGGTCTATCTAAGCTTATGGCTGAGACTAATTTACAAGCTATTGAGGTAAACATTGTTGTTTTTATTGTTGATGATTCTTTGAGTCAATTTAACATATCTCCATGGTATAGGTATATTATTTACTACTTGTCAAATTTGAGTTGTCCCCTTGAATTAGAAAAGAATCAAATAAATCTTAAGCTTATTTCCCAAAAATACCTCTTAACTAAGAATGGACTAGCATAGAATAATCTAGATGGGGTTCTCCTAAGATGCATGCTAGAAGAACAAATTACTAACCCGACTGAAGACTTCTATAGTGGAGTATATGGTGGCCATTTTATGCCTAAGTTTATAGCTCATAAAATTTTTAGAGCTAGTTATTGGTGGCCATCATTATTCAATGATGTTATTTAGATAGTCAAAAAGTGAGAGAAATGTCAATGCTTTATTGGGAGGATGAAAGCTTTAGGTTCTCTTCCCTTACATCCTATGATGATTGAAGGCCCATTCAGTCAATGGGGAATGGATTTCATTGGATAAATTTTTAATTCATCAAGTGCTAGACATAGATGGATACTAGTTGTAACTGAATACTTCATAAAATGGGTTGAAGCGGTCCCTACAAAAAAAGCAACACACCAGCTAGTTATGGATTTTTTGTTAAATCAAATTATTTATAGATTTAGTGTACTTATCAAGATAATTATTGATAATTCCATGAGCTTCAAATCCAAACCTTTGGTGTAATTATGCAAAGTCTATGGGATTGAGTTAACCTATGCTTCCAACTACAATCCTCAAGGGAATGGGCAAGCAACATCAAGTAAAAATAACTTGCTCAAGATCATTAGGCAAACTTTATAAGCAAACAAGAAGAAGTAGGATGAATAGTTGAAGTTTACCTTGTGGGTTGATAGGATTATGCCTAAGAAAGATACAAGCATAATCCCTTTTGAGCTTATTTGTGGAGCTCAAGAAATTTTACCTATGAATTTAAAGTTGCCCACCTATCAGCTCATGTAATAACTAGGGGATGATGAGTAGATAAACCACTATGAAAGCATAATGAACTAGATTATTGAGCTTGATGAAATTCAAAGACAAGCTCATAAAAGACACCTCAAGTTCAAAGAAAAGTTGAAGAAAATATTAGATAGGAAGGTCATGTTAACCAATTTTGGTCTACATACTAAATTTTTCCTAGTCCAAGAATTTAGCGGAAGTAGTAGAAAGTCTAAATAGGCAACTTACAGAGGCCATATCTTGCACATATAGATGAATCATAATCAAATTGGTTATATGGGTTTTTTCCCTTTTGTGCCAAGATCTTATGCACCAAATATTCAAGTCCTTCACCAAATCACATCAAAATATATTGAGGTCCAAATTTTCCTCTTCAATCATTTTTTGCACGTTTTCCACACTTAGCCATCTTCAAGAGAGTTTCAATAGAGCCAAATGAGCATCTTCACAAAGCTATATCTCACACAAATGGTAGTGATAGAAGAAAGTAATCATTTGGTTTTTTCATCTTGGTCCCTATTTTTTAATATGCTAAATTATAGATAATACATTAAAACATGAAGGAAGTTACACACATGCAAATTTGGGCTCCTCGGCTTTTTCTCTAGGTTCTCCAAACTTAGCTAAATAAGCTAGAATGTCATTAGGATGTCATGCAAACCAAATATGGATCAGTCAACTTAAACATTTTATATGTTCACTTAGAAGGATTTTGAGACTAGTGGGTCAATTGGGTTTTTTCCTTTTGACCTCAAGAACATCTCCAACAAATTTACCCCCTCTATGATTTTTGCATTTCAAAATGTAAATTGTCAAAGTTGATAAAATAATGAATGATAGTCATGCAAAAGTCAAAATAAAGGCACTGTAGAAATCCACATGAGATTAAATTTGATATTCTATATAATTTCAAATACATCCATGTGGAAAAGTAAATTATGTTAGCATGAACATCAATTTTAATCAATGCAAGTAACTATTTACATTCAAAAGGACCTTAAAAGGCTTAAAGTTGGTGGAGATCTAACAGTCTATGGGAGACCTCATACTAACACATGATATAATGATCTACATTAGAGCCAACCAAGTCAAAAGGTCCCTAGGTTAAAGCCTTTAAATATCTAAAAGTTGGATATAATCCAACGGTGCAAGATAATCAAGCCAAGATCTAATGGTATGTGTTTACTGACAAAAGGATGGGTCTAAACTAAAAAAATGGCTCATATTCAATCATACCAATGATTTGACTGAGCATAAGAATTGATAGGAAAGTGGGACTAGGGAGATATATGGTTTACACTTAATTACTCATCAAGATCAGATGGTGAACATGAGTCAAATTGGTCAATGAATCTAAAGAGATAATGAGTCAAGGATAAGTGACACAAACATGTTTAGTTGGCAAAAAATCAATGTCTTGTAGGAATCCATGCATAGATAGATCAATAGAGTGAGGTAGAGTCAATAATTCAACATATATGTGGAGCCAATGAACATAAATATAGTTGAGCATGATGCAAAGAATTTGAGTTGGAAATTGACAACCAATAAGTGAGAATGATCTCAAGACTTTTTTGATGAAAGTCAAAGAAGTTTAAATGGACCTAGGCAAAGCAAATGTCAAAGATCTAAGCTCAAATTTGAACCAGAGTTGAACCAGGGCCATAGTTTAGATACCAATAATTGTCATTAATTCTATATATAATAGATCATTTGAGTCTAATACAAAAGGTAAAGATAAACTAGTGACCACGAAGAAAAGTTAAGTAGTTTGTCGATTTTCATAGATATTGTGACTATGTGAAAACCAATGGTCTAGGATTGGTTTTCATATATAGTATCCTAACTTAGTCATATCCTTGAATTAGTGTTCATTCATCATAACTTGTTGGTCCTTTTCCAATGCACAATTTTCTCTCTCTCCTTTTTCTATAAAATGCAAGATTCTAAGCCTTAAAATTGATCTCTCTATCCCTCTTTTTGGTATGAGCAGACTCTACCAAAAGTTGTATAGAAACACCTTTTGATGTAATAAAGATTGAATTCCATCATTTTCTAAGTTAGATTGAAGTGTGTTATATGAATTCATGCATTATTATTAAGTGAATATATGTTCCTCACTTATGTCTAAGTTTTTCTCACCTTCAATAAGGGCTTAATATTCTCATAGGTCATTATAAGTGCAATCTACAATTTATTATCTAGTTTGAATGTGGATATTTGCCCTCTTTTACTATTTTGGAAACTAACTAATTCCTTGTTCTAAAATATTTATGTGAGATTGATGTTCTTTGGTCTGAAAAGTTTTTCATAGTGTGTTTTGTGTGATTTGGAGTGATTAAATCATTAGTGCATCACCACTTTTTTACATTCTTTTATAAGTTTTGTCAATTATCTCTCCCTTTACCAAGTAGGTGTTAGTTTAGGTTTAGTGTAGGTGATATATCCATAATGAATATAGCCTTCTCTAGAGGTATTATCCACTTTTAGGATATCCACAGCCTAGGATCATTCCCATGTTGGACTAGATTTGAGTAGGAAGATTTGAACAATCCCCTCCTCAGCTAGGGGGAAAATATAGAACTCCAAAAAGTCACTCTTAGAACCTTCCAAGTAGGTGATTTGGTTTTACTTTGGGACATCGAGCATGAGGAGAAAAGAAAGCATGATAATTTTGATGCCTTGTGGATGGGTCCCTATTCCTTTGACTACTAGATTAGGGAGTATACATTATTTTTGAGAGATTTGGATGGTGAAATACTTGAGCTGCTAGTCAATGGTAGACATTTGAAACATTTCCTTGTTTAAGTCCTTAACATGTGTACCATATTGTATAGTGTTTTTTTCTTTATCCTTCTATTTTTTTATTACCCCTTTTTTCTAGGCCTTGTTTATATAGTTTCCCTTCATTTTTTTGTCGTGTGTTCATTTCCACATCCTCGTGATTTATTTTTTTAAGTCTTCCATGTTTTTTTAATCCTTCATGGATGTTTTCTGGAAAATTTCTAAGTCTTGTCTCTGTATCCCAATGGATTGGCACTTGGTCTTACATTTTGGGGTTTTTTGGACACCCGTAGGGGGTATGCATCCTTGAGTGAGATTGAGTGTTAGTGCCCAAAATTTCATTGAAGAAATTGGGCCCTTTTCCAATTCAAATTCCAAAGTCCTTATCCCAACTTCCATCTCCAAGTGTTCCTTTGGAAGGTCAAGTTCATGTGAAAATTGGATAAGTCCTAATTTGGTCTTTACTTGGTAAATGTGTCTTTACCTTAGATTTTTTGGGATTTTTGCATGAACACAATGTCTGATAGAAATAGGTCTTTAGGTTTTTATCTAAGACAAAAATTTCAAAGACTTATTTCCATCAGAAATTTTATCCACTATATAAGGTCCAAAGGAATTCAATATCTTGTCCAAATTCTATTTGCATCAAGCCAAGTGTTTTGCAAAAAATTTGAAGGGTCATTTATTTTAGATATTTTTTCCATGGAAAAAGGTTTGAAGGGAACTTTCCCTTTGGGTATTTTTCCCACACAAAAAGCCCAAAATAAATTTAGAGTCTTATTTTGTTTTGGCCAAAATGTTTGTGTAAAAAATCTGACAGGCACTTAACCTTCGATAAAAGAGATAAGTTTAATTCCTTCAATAAAAGTGTAGGGTCCATTTGTTTCATATTTTTGGTCCATGGAAAAAATTATAAAGGGAACTTGCCCTTCGAACATTTTTTCCCATGGTAAATAAGCCCAATAAAAGGTTCTCTCTTCATCAAAATTATTCACTTAAATTATCCAAAGGCCATATTATTTCAGGGATTTTGTCTGCCCAAAAATTCCAAAGGGATTTTTCCATTATTTTAGGATAATTGTAAGGACTTATTTATTTCAGCCAAAGTGTTTGGAAAAATTCCAAAGGGTTAATTCTTTTAGTCATTTTTCCCATGCAAAAAGTCTGAAGGGTTAATTCCTTCGATCATTTTTCCCATGCAAAAATCTTGAAGGAACTGTCCTGATAAAATACCTAAAAGGATTGTCTTAGAAAAAAAATGTTGAAGGCATGATTGCCCAAATATAGAAGACCCAAAAATAGTAGTATGACAGTCTCACAGATGTCATTGATGGTTGTATGAATGTCTTTGATGATCACAAGAATGTCAAAATTAATCCTAAGCTAAAAACCATAGGGGTTTAAATTTTGATAGTCTCACAAACATAATTTATGGTCTCATGAATGTATTTAATGGTTTTGAGGATTTAAAAATTAATCCAAAGCTAAAAACAACAAGGGTTTAAATTTTGATGATCGTGTGAATGTCATTGATGACTGCATGAACATCATAAATGAGATAGATATATGTCAATGATCTACATTCGATCCTAGGTTCAAGGGATCAATAGAAGTGGGAATCTAAGATGCATCATATAGAAGACACAAGTGTACAAGTGCTCCTATCGACAAAATGGAGCCATTAAATGGAAACAATCATGTTTCAAGGTTCTATAATAGATTAAATTATTTCCATTTGATCTTATAGGTAGGTTCTTTGTTGAGTTATTGTAGGGCTTTGGTTTGTTTCTTTCTTGTTCTTCTTTTCATATCCCTTATTTGTATATATTTCTTGTATATTATTTATTTACCTTCTATTATGCTATTATTTGCTCTCAATAAGTCTTTTCAAGATATTCCTTGGCTTGGGTTTCATCTAGTCGCTCAAAAAGGGACTTCTCATGTTGGGAGTGCAGGTGTAGAGGGACTATGGGTTTGAAATGTGAGCTTGATGTTTTTAATTTTAGGGGGACTAGTAAAGACAAATGAACATACTAATCATTCCCTAAAATCTTGAACCTTATTCTAATCTAACCTTGATTTTGACAAGCTTTGCATATGTAGGATGAAATTTTAAATTATTAAAGCATAGTCATGCTTGCACTTAAATAACATTCATTTTTTTGGGTAAAGTTTGTGACCAAAAATGATTGCCTAAAGATTAGACACTTGACCAAATCCCTAAACCCATCTAGCTTGGTTCCTAACCTTTGCTATAAATCTAAAAATGGTCTATAAAAAGCAAAAATTACAAAAATAAGAGCTCATTGAAACTTTCAAAAGGAACTTCTTAAGAAAAGGTGTCCACCAGGGCTATGGAGACCTAGCTAGTAGTGGAGCAAGGCCTTGAATGGACCCAAATGCATCTCTATCAAGGCTATGGAAACTTGGCTAGTAGTAGAGTAATACCCAAGCCTTCTTGAAGATAAAATCATGGTTTTTAATGAATATTTAAACATGTTGTAATTCAATGTCAATGGTTGAAGAGATGAATTTTAGAAATTGATCTCTAAATATCCTAAAAAATAGGAAGTGGAATCAAATAACACACACATCATGACTAGGTTTTGATATTTGATCATAATTTTGCATGTGTGAGACTTATTTTAAATATGACTAAGTCTTAACAATGGTGTTTGATCAAGTGGAATGAATAGCCTAGTTTTAAATCTAAACCATAATCTCTAAATTTTAAAATATATTGTTATGGAAATTCACTTAATTAGGGTATTACTAGTATATTTTCACATTATCTTATTTAAAGATCATCCACACATGATTTGGTTGGCATATTTGTGCATGATTTTAGTTTAAATCTTATATTAATTTTTTAACTTTAGATTTTTGAGTTTTAGATTTATCAATTTAATGGATCCCTCTTGAAAATGGATTATGTCTAAATTTCATGATTTAATGTCAATATTGGTCTTTTACTAGCCTTCAGTTTGTCAGAGGCCTAGTTGAGTTCATTATGATCACCCTAAAACCCTAATTACAATTACCCTAGCCCAAGTCTTTTCATTTAAATTCAAAATTGGTGGGAACATTTTTATGTAGGAACATTTTAAAATACCATTGACTTAGTTAAATATTTATACTAAATTTCAGTCATGTTTATTTACATGACCAAACCCTAATCTAAAAATCCATGCTTGGTCCCTTTTAGGTCTCGAGATCCCTTAGCCTATGTTCCTCATGGTCTGAACTAACACATGGCCCTTTTTATTTTTCCTAAAATATTAATTCATATTTATTAATATGAATCAAAACCTTGGTCTAATATTGTATCCTAAGTCTCATATTATTTTTATGCTCTGACTTAGTTATATTTTTTACTATTTTCAAGCACCAATCATGCTTTGACATAATGAATTACAATTGATGGCCCACATCTACTCAAGCAATCAAGATTGGATGGTGCGAGTTCAAAGTCAAAAGGTCAAGCTTGTAGTTCATGATAAATCTTGAACATGTTCTCATCGATTGAAGGTACATAGTTAAGCATACACCATTCGATAGATGGGGTGTATTAAGTCAAGGATTCAAACTGAGCCCAAAGTGAATGTAGAGTACCTTATGGAATTTGATCCTTTAGATTGAAATATAATGGTATGCATTGATTCAGCCTAGAAATATCCAATAGTGTGATATCAAAGGGTCCCTTTTATTTATGTTTTAACTTGGTTTAGGGCTTTACCCTAAAGTTTCATTATATTTATTAATACAATGAAACCTTAGGTTAAAACCTCTTTCTATGTATCTTTTTATTAAGCATTAGTCCCCCTTTTATTATATCTTGAGCTTAGTCTAAACTTTGGCCTAAATTTTTATATATGTTTATTAACATAAATAAGATCTTAGTATAAAGACTTTATCTTAAAGATTTATATTTTTTCTCAGGTTTTGACTTAGAAATTTTGATTTTTGTAAGAAGAAATCATGCTCAATCTCATGGATTACAATCTGATGATACACATTTGATCAAATGAAGAGATCTAATGGTGTGAGGACCTAATTGAAAATTCAATGTATGGTTTGAGGATAAAGATTGAGCATGTTCTTAGAGATCGATGGTACACATTTAAGCATACACTATCTAATCTACTGTGTGTATTAAGTCAAGACTTTTCAATGAAGACTAGAATGAATGTGGGATTGCCACTTGGCAAGAGCATGTTAGCCTGAGAGGACTAAAAACTCAAGATGTAGAAAGCCCATGGATCTACCAAGTGGAACCATTTTGGTATAAGACCCATAAACAACCAATGGCATTCAATCCTTTAGATCAAGATTGATAGCACATGTTTGCTTGGGCAAGTAGATCTAATGATGCAAGCTAAGATGGACTTTTCAAAGGGATCGAGACTAATAAGCAAGTGGAACATGCCCAAATTAGAGATAATTAAGTAACTTAGTCAGTTTAAAACCTCATGAGTGCCTAATTAGATCTGATGTGGTGTGTCAAGTGTCAATATTTGTTGGGAAGCTAAATATTAATGTTCTTTCATGGATGGGCAATGATTTGAAGCATAGAGGGAGGTCTATAGGCCATTATAAAGCATATTTTTCAATCACAACCATAGATAATTTTATATTTACACCACAACTAGATCATTCATGTGCAATCATTAAAAAATTAGGTTGTTCCATGGGATTTACTAAGGAAAAGGTAACTGTCTAAGGTATTCCAACTGTGCAGACAAGTAGTTAAGAGTTTTTCCAGATGGTTGCACATGAGGACAAGGTTTGTTTTGCCCTTGACCATGAATATTTTCCTTCCATCTCAAATGAAGATATTTATATCCATGAAATCAAAGAGTTTGTTCCAAATCTCAATAATTAATATATGGATAGTTAGAGCAATGATTCTTTTCTTATAAATGGATAAAGATGTTATCCTTGGCATGGAATATTTTCCAACTAAGAGCATCATGGTGGGACGTGAAAGTTTATTTTGCAATTATACAATTTGAAAAATATAGGTCCATATTTGAGAAGGATTTAGAAATATATACATAGGGGGATTATTCTCTATTCAAGGTTGTTATTGGTCATTTATATTAGTCTTTTCTATCTCTAAGTCTCGGTTCTACTAATTTTATGGGACCAATTATTATATATAGATCTTATCTCTGTTTCTAAAGTGGTTAGAACTATATATCCATTAGCAAGCTTTAAGATCATGTTTATATGTCTCCCTTGTCAAAAGAGCAAACTCACCATGCTTGTCCCCTTGGCACTATTTTAAATAATTGATGTGTAAAGTTTTTTTTTTCAAGATTAATTAACATCCTTATGGTTCTTTGCTCTTTCTTATTGATGAAGTGCATTAATATGTCTTACAAGTCCTGTTGATTGGATACTTGGGTTTATTTTCACTACTGATTATCATCTTGATCATATATCTAGGTTGTAAATCCATTTTTGTAATTTAACTTTGAAAATGTGTTATTGAATGACCTTTTAGGGCACCTTAGGTCTACAGATTTTGACAAGAAAAATTTTCTTGAAAGTTTAGTTTTAGTGTAATCTCTAGGTTTTTAGGGACCATTTGGTATTTCTCATTAGCTTATATTTGAGTCTTTTCTACATATTTTTCTTAGGATAATGTCATTAAAATTATAAGATACCTTTTTATTTGAATAGGCCACCAACATTCCACCTTCCATTTTCATATATTCATCTAACTATCATACCTCATCCCACCCTAAAAATAATACACCCTTTACATACTATAAGTGTTATTTGCCCTTGAAAATGCATGAAATTTTTAATACTTGAAATGTGTTTATTTTTTGTGTTTTAAATCTTAGAATTACAATATTTTATTTGACCCCTATATTTTAAATATTCTTCAAAATTAAAGTTGTATTCATATATATATATATATATCTTCAGTAGTTTGAATGTGACCTAGTGCATTTTTTCATTCCTCATGACAACCCTTCCCAAGTGGAGTGCTCAGGTTTGGTTGTGTCCAGGTCACATTTATGTCTCTTTGTGCCAATAATCCCCATGGAGGTTGAATTGAATAATCTCTCCATGTGAGAAAGATACCCCTTAGGTCCTCTCACCTTAGTTCAAGCACATCGAGAAGTATCATGGAATTGACCATACCTTTGTCAATGCCTCTCACTCATTTTCTCAATCTGGTCCATTCTTGATTTCTAACCCTTCCCTGAATATAATGACATACTAGTGGGTTTATCATCATTGTTTTGAATTTTATTCAAGTGTGCAATTCCATATTAGAGAGGTACACAACTAAGAACCAACACTTTACTCAAGATAAAAAAACCCAAAGACTTATTTTTGTTAGATATTATGTTCATGCAAAAAGCCTAAAAAATATAAGGGAAAGACATTCACCAAGTAAAGACCAAATTAGGAATTAGCCAATTTTCACATGAACTTGACCTTCCAAAAGAACACTTGGAGATGGAAGTTGGGCTAAGGACTTGGGTATTTTCACTAAATAAGGGCTCAATTGCTTCAATGAAATTTTGGGCACTAACACGGTTTAAACTTGTATTTAATTATATGAATCTTACCTCTCAGTCTAGGAAAGGTAGAAATATCAACATATATTAACAATTTCATAAGTGTCTAATTATACTTATGACTATCTACATGGGTTTATCTATTAGGCCTATGTAAGAAAAAGATGATTTGAAATCACTTGAATTTCTTGTATTATAGGCTTATAGCATCATTCACCTTTCAGAATGTATATCCCCTGAGATACGCACCAACCTTTCATGCATTTTAATAGTATTCATGATGTATTTTGAATACCCTATTATAGTAGACTTAAAAGTTTGATTGTAGGTATGATTTTCCTCTTTAATTAGGTTCATGCACAAATAATCTCATCCCTTTATGACTTTATCCCTTTTGAAGGTTCCAAGGAAGTAGGGAAGTTCATTTGCATGGTTCATACTTAGGAGGGAGGATGGGTGGGTGGAAAAATATGGAGGTGGAGTGATAAGGGTGTGAGAACATGAAAATAATGGTAATAACATAATATAAAGGTAGTAAAGGAATGTGAAATGATAATGGTATGGAAAAGTCATGAAGTGAAGGGTAAGATTCCTCTTAAGACCAATTATTTTCACTTTGGAGAACCTCAGACCTATACCTAAATAATAATTAAGTTTTGGAGGCATAAACACATCATATAGAACCTAAAAATGAAGCCTTAGTATCTCAAAAAACCTTAATTTTCATAAGGAAACTTTGAATTCTACTAAAAAAGAATTATGAGTTTAGGAGTCAAGAGGGATGGCTTCTAGGTCCTCAACACTGATAGGGAGGTGGAGAAGTTTGTTTACAATAACATGAAGATGCTACATCATCAATATACACTTCCTTATGTGTCTTTAACCCCATTTTAAAGTTATATAGATGTCATTAATAGGCATATATCAATGCTCCTAATACAATAGCCTTCAAGTGTGGTCAAGTTCATTTCTTGAGATCTTCTGAAATAACCAAGGGATACTAAATGTCCAATATAAGCAAGTAAGTATGAGGGGTCATGAAACACACCATACACATTTCAACTTATTCACAAACTTATGGATAAACATTCAAATACTTTGTTCATCACTCCAATTTCACTTCAAGCTACACACAAGAACTTGTCATGAATATTTTTCATTTATTTGAGATCACACGTGTGATACAAGTGCTTAAATCACCATAAAAGACTTATTCAATACTTTATACAACAACATCAATGGTTGGATTAAGAAAACAAATTATAAATCAATGAAAACTATCTTTCTAAAGTTGGCATGTGTAGACATGAAGGGCATACATATTCCTTAACTTATTAAGAAAGGTTTATAAATTTGAGGAGACTGATCATTAGATAAATACCCATTATTATAATTTGGTTGAGCCTAATTTTCATGGCCAATAGCTAGTACCTCCACTCTTTCTCCTCTATACTGTACAAGTAGAAACCTGAGGAGCTTTCCAAGCTTGTGAAGAAGGGTTAATGAAGTACATATTAGTTTTGATATTTTTTAATCCATTTTTCATTAAAATTTTCAAATATATCATACATGATCTCACCTTCATCCCCATATCCTCTAATGTATGGCACAGGCTACATAATCTCGTATAAATATAGAAAAGCCCCAAAAATGATTGTTTTTCCACCATTTTTTCTATGTTAAAACCTTGAAACACAATTTTAGGGTCAAAAAGAGAGAATAAAAAATTAATAAGCCTTTTAAAAGTAGGATAAACATAAGTATAAGTGTAAAGGTCAAAAAAAGCATGTGGGGCCCATTTGGCTAGTGGAATAGGTGTGGGTGGGCCTTAAAAGGAATTCATTTGGCATGAAACATATATGGATATACATTTTAGTGTGGATAAGTCTCTTTATGCCCCTTTTCAATAAAATTAATCAATATATCTCCCCCTTCTAAATTTTATAAGGCAAAATAGGCTCATGAGGGGGATTTGATGGGTGATCAATGGTTTAGGAGGGATAATGAAGGAGTTAAGTAAACTTAGATGAATATATCATGAATAAATTATTTTAAATAAACTATGACCCTCATATAATATTCCCCAACATTCCTTGAAACATCTTCAAATTACCAAAGAACACTATATTTCTCAAACATGGCTAAAGCTTTCATTGGCTTTCATGACCTCTTGATAGCCTTCTCTCTCATTTCAAGACATAATGACACCTAACACATCACCACAAGGAATTCAAGACACTATGACACCATGGATCATGAATTAAAATATGACACATGATGATTCTCTTAATAAGGATCCAAAGGCTCTTAGCAAGACAAGGGTGACATGACTAGTCTGGGGATCATTATGAGCAGGCTAAGATAGTGGTCACTAAAAGTTTTCAATATTAAGTGTTGAAATTTGGATTATGAGACAAAAAAATTAACATTTATGGTGAATCTAATGGGTTACCATCTTTCTAGTCAAGATAACTCAGATATTTACATGACAAGGATAGTGTGATGTCTCAACAAGGTGACATGACTTGAGGATCATTTGGTGGACTACCAAGTTGTTCTATACTTCATGACATCTCTTTGACTTGTTTTAGTAATAAGGAACATAAAAATCAAGTAAATAAAATAAACCTAACACTAATAAGGACACTCGACAACTAGGAATAATAAGGCAAGGAAATGAAACAACAAGATACTACCTACAAACTTGTGTAACACACTTATTTAGACAAGATAACTAACTACTATAAAACTAACCTAAAACATGAACTCATCCCCCAGGATAAAATTGTAATGTATTATGATCAATGTGGTATCATGATGTGGATTTTCCATGAGTTAACTTAAGATTTATCAGATACTATTCATTTGAAGGTTCCCACTTATAGTTGGGATTAGGTGCATTCTCATTACTACTCATGACATCATAGATACTTCCTTGATCTATCTCTTGGTGCATGAGTTGATTAGGTGAGTTGAGCACCCAGTCATACTCATTCCAAATTTGTCTCATTTGCATGAGAAGTGTTTATTCTACCTCAAAAATGGATTATATTTGATTTTTCATGTCTTGGTCTATATCTTCATTCTAGTGTACTACTATAATAAACTCCCCACCATTCCTTCCATAATATTTTGTTTAGTCCTCTTGTGGATGAAATTTGATAGGGTTAACACCTGATCTATCTCCAACATGCTCTACATGATGTGTGAGTCCTTGAGAATCCTAATATTCATTTTAAATGTTTATGAAATACTACCAAAGCTCTTCATTATCATATTGACAATCCATGTAACCATGATCACATTTCAAGCCCTTATCAACCATTGGGGTCTCATGCATCTCATCAATATTATCTTGAAAGAAAGGAAGGAACCTTTAGTCTTTAATTAAATTTAGAGTCTTTTGAGTGCATACCTTCTCTCGAGTTTTTAGAGACCCTTAGAGGTTGTCACATTAACTTGCAGCTATTATAGACTGAACACATGTTTCATTCTCCCACTCTCTAGTAATGTGATTATAAATGATGTCTACCATGTCATGAAGTAACTCTTCCTCTTGTTTATTCGATGTGTCTCCCCTTTTTGTTTCATCATAATCCTATAATTCATTCTCTTTTGCACCTCTAGAAACTAAATGGTGACCCTCCTTACAAGGTGGTATTCCAATGACAAGTTCCTCTCCAACCTATGAGAAGTCATCATCATAAAATTTATATTAAACCTAATTTTTATTACTTACCTCTTCAAGTATAGGTTCTCTCTCCATGAGTGGCATAAGAGATTCTTGGAATGACTCCAAGAGGTATGAGATGTATGCCACATTCCTTTCATTTAGTTCCTTGTCTTCAACAATCTCCACTTCCTCATTCTTCTACATATTGCTTTAGATGAATCTCCATGAGGGAAAGGACTTATAATACTAAATATTTATGGGTGGGGATTGAATGAATTTATATTAATTTGACTACTCTTTCCATTTTGACTGTAACACTTGGCTTCAAGATAGAAATTTGGGCTTATGATTTTCTTACATAGTGTGCATTATGGCTTAGGGAATGAAAGGAGGTATATATAGTTGGGATGATTTTTTTTTGTAGATTCTAATATTTGATACAAATTTTTATCTATAGTTTTAATTTTCCTATCAAGGGAGGCTTCAAAATCAAACCTTGATTTCTCATGATGACTAGTTATTTTAACACAAACCTTTCCTTCTTATTGGACTCTTCCTTAGACAAATTTCTATGAAAGGAAGGTTGAGAGGATTTGGGAGGGACCTTAATGACTTTAGAACTCAATTTATGGGAGCTTATGATGGGTGATGATAATTTCAGCATGATATTGACATGGGGTGAAGGAGGGAAGACAAGATGAGTTATGGGGTGTTTATTTCCCTTCATATGTTGCCAACTTCTCCTCAATCTTGGATATTTGTCCCTCTATGTTAAACATGTCACTATTATTTATAAAATAACATCCCCTAATGAAAGACATTCAATTTTAGTTTTCCTACTACAATGAATTCCTAACACCCTTAATGACATTTTTGGGAATTTCTTGCCCATATCTTTTCAATGTGTCAATGTTTATCATGTGTTTCTCATGGTCCAATAAAGCTTATTTAAGGCCATATATGGAATGGCTTTGGGTATGAGTAGGTTGGTCAAGAATTTCATGTTGCTTCAATGACTAATCAAGTTGGTAATTAGGTTATAAGGGGATAGATGAGATTCACAGTAGGGTTGGTAATAGTGGTAATAGGGAGACTCAACATAGGATTGGTAAGGGTGAATATGGAGCTGATAAGGGTCAAGATAGGGTGGGTAGGAATCATGATTGAGTTGGTAAGGGTCATAAGTCTATCCATATGGGTATAAATAATGTATTCTTACTTGGTATACCTCCATACTTCATCATCAAACATATAAAAATGGATGAAACTAGGAATGATAACCATTTTTACCCTTGAAGTGAAAATTTATCATGAATTTATTGTAACTTTCTAACTGAAACTCTCTTGATGTAGTGATTGAATCTCGCAAAGATAATTGTAAATTATTCTTTCACATTTTCAAATCATGCTTTAAGGAAATTGAATCTTGTTCCATTGGGCATGCTAGAGCTATTGGAGGTTCTAGGTTACACCCTAGCTAAGGAGAGAAGTGTTCAAGTCCTAACCTCAAACCTAGTCTAACATGGGAATGACCTTAGGCTATGGGTCACCTATTATCAGGACAAACCTCTAGATTTTAAGGGGATAGCTCCCCTAAGTTGTCAATTCAATGTTATTTTAAGACTTAAACTTATGGGGATGAAAATGGTAAAGGAGTTACATGATTAAACCTACTCTAAAGTGTGGTGATACACCATGAACTCATTTTTTTACTCAACTTGGACTCAAATGACACTAAGGGACTAAATAAGGACCAACATACTATCTTAAATGGCTTCCAAGAAATATTATTTCATTTATCGGTTATTTTTATTGACTTGAGCAAGAGGTCAATGAATATAAGGCATAGTTCTAGGCACTTATTGTTAGAAATCCACTTCAATCTTGAGACATCAACATCAAGACACACTAGATGACATACAAGGAAGGTTTTTTAGCACTTAGGTGGAACTTGGACCTAGAAAGGGAAGATTTAACCACTACTACATAACAAAATAAGCATAAAACACTAAGTAATAATGAATAAATAGCTACAAAAGTTCTTATTCATTCATCCAAGAGGTTTGTAAGTATAAATCTTGGTAGATTTTCCTCATACTAGCCTGAGGGATACAAACTAAGGCAAAAATCCATTAATATATAGGAGAGAATCAGATAGGAAGAAAAAAATAATGGTGTATAATAGGAATGATGGGTCATTAATGACCATAATTTACTTTTTGTTCAATTATAATAATTACAAGCATATTTTCTATCCCTTTACGTGTGTAACTCTTCCTTAATGGCTTCTTAAATGAGGTGTTAGAGTCAAAAATTAGGTAAGGGAGGTTGAGTCAACCTTAATTTTCCTTATCAAGGGTTTCACCATACTTAAAATAGTCCATCATTCTTATTTATGTTAATTATAATCATTAGTTAGGCCACCATAATCATGTAGTAGCCCACACTCCTTTAAATCAAATTGACAAAACTAATGAAACTGTCTTATACTCCATCATGGATATGGAATGCACATTAAATTCTCTTTAAGCATCATTTATCAATGTAACATCCTTGCACTTACTCATTTCACTAACCCTTTAATGCCAATTGAGATTTCCTTATTGATAACATAGGTCTATTAGGCCTAATTACCTAATTACTTGCATATTAACCTCCTTGAAACCTATAAAAGAGATTGATAACCTATGTAAGAGTGTGATTCATGCCTAAAACAACACCTCCAACCATTAAATATACTTGTATAACCTTTAGACACCTAAAACCCCACTTCTCCAAGTTGGATGGTTTATCTCTCTTGAGTATGACAGATTGGTAGTTTTGAAGATACTTTTATATACTCTCCCAAGTGAAATATTTGGCATATTATGCATTGGGAGGCTGTATTAAGTCCCAATACAACTACTACAAGGATTTTAATCACTTTATATGATCAAACACCCTTATTTCTACTCAAAACCCTAAAAATGTGCCTATTTCTAAGGATTTCATACCATTTTCATACAATCAAGTACCATAGATGGATTCCTCTCTAAGTTCACTTTACCATCCATGAGCTTTCTAGGTCAATCTAGGATGTTATGGCATCAAAATATCAAGTTTTTAGAGACTGGCTTTAATTAGGGTTTTAGGGAGGTTTAGGAGTTCTTAGGAGTCTTAGAGATGATTCATATTATATGGATGTCCAAGTTTTGAATAAATTACATGAATATCTAATTCATTGACCTACTCAACTTCCATGAGTGGATTGGACTCTCATGTAAGGGGTGGATGAATATATGAATGTCACATAGTGACCGTGGGGTAGTCTGCAAGCCATTTTTTAGTGCCTAATTTATTAATGTTTGTTTATGAATACTTTCCCCATAATTAAAATAAATCTATAATTATTTTTTATTAAACAAGGGTACCTAAAACCTCTTAATAGTTTTGGTCCTAATAACTTAAATGGTGAATGAGGTAAGTGTTTGAAGTTGGTCTTCAAACTACCTATGTACATGGTTGGTGCTTTAAGTGAGGTTTTGAAGATATTTTGAATTTTAATCACTCCCTTCCACATAAAATATATTCATTAGGGTCTTTACATCCTCATAATATCCCACTTTAACATACAACCAATGGTAGTATCTTGAAAGAGCCTTGATGTGGCACTAAGGTCTGTAATTAGGCCGAAGTGCTTGTCTACCTAGTCTATTTCCAAAGCATTTGCCTCTATATGTGAGTGTTATATTTAATGATGAGTTATGATGACCTTTAATTATCATACTCCATTATCTAAAAAAAATTTATGGGCTCAAATCTATCTTTTAGACCTCCTAAAGCCTAATTTTCCCTGTTTAGTTCCTAGATTGCCTGTCTAGACATAACTTAGTCTAAGACAAAATAGTGGGTGTACCCACTATTTATCTAAGAAAATAGTATAGGCACCTTTTATTACTCAAAATTACCCTCTCTTCTAAATTTATGTACTTATCTCTAACTAAAAGGGCCTTAAATGATGATTTTGGCCTGAACTAGCCTCATACTACCTGTAAATTGTATGGTTGAATGCAATGTTCTAGTGTAACCATTTTCTCTTTCTCCCCTGAGGCTATCTAGGTCTAAAACTCATTTTATAGTCCTTAAAAATATCCATAATTCCCCCTTAGATCTCATTACCTTAATAATGGTCCTTGTTTATCTATCCTTTCCACTAACTTCCTCAATAGTAATCTCCAACTCTTGGAACCTATCTTGTCTTTTCCTTAACATGATGACTATAGGCTTGCCTCTATATTAGGCCCTTTTAAAAGATTTTTAATTTCTAGTAAATATTTGTGTTAGGATTATTTAATTATTATCAACACCTTAAATTACTCAAGGTATACCCCACAACACCATGAACATGATCTTCTCTTCAACTCCATTCATATGCCAAGTCTAGTCTAACTAAGGTGACTATAGGTGTATATTCTACCTTATATGAGAGAAGATGATCTGATGAGTTATGAATTAATGATTCTTATAATAATATTTCTAATCATTAATACCTCTCATTATTTATATTGAGTAAATTCATTGTCATTTCAACCCTAAGGCTAAGACTTTGATTATCTTCTCAGTATTTAGTCACTAAGGAGTATAACCTTGTGTACGGACTGAGATAGTCCACATGTGGCTCTTAATTTAAAAATTTATATGTACTCCTTACTATGATCATATATCATCAGGTCCTTGTCTATAAATCATCACAATTTTCCTCTCTATCACCTACTTATCTTTGAATACTTTTTTGGTGATACTCCCTCGGTACTGCTATAGTGACCAAAAGGTTAGTTATAGGTTATTACGAGGTTGTAGATGTTTGTCTATGTGAGGTGATATTAAGAGTATTAAATTATCTTACATGGATGATTTTCATATTTTATTATCACCCATACCTTGGTTTTCAATACAAAACTTCACATCCTCATCAAAAATATCCTCTATTAAACCTTCTCCTCACAAACCAAACCTAGGTAAATTAGTTGGTTTTAGGTATGTTTTTGTCATCTTAGGTGAAGTCATCACCCATAAATTACCCCTTTGTATAGTTTAAACTTTATTTCCTTGTATTAATATTACCTTGCATTATATGTAAGATAGAGATATCAACATACACTATCATTGTCATAAGTGTCAACCTATCCTTATGACTACCTACAGGGGCTTTTCTATTATCCCTGTTTGAGAAAAAGGTGATATGAAATCACTTGAATTTCATATATCATCAGGTTATATCATCATTCACCTTTTAGAATGTATATCCCCTAAGATACACACTAACCTTTCATTATTTTTAATGGTTTTCATGATGTCTTTTTAATACCCTACTATAGTAGCCCTAAAAGGCTGATTGTAGTAATTATTTGTATCTTTGATTAGGTTCATGCCCAAATGGGTTCATCCCCTTATGACTTTATCCCTTTTGAATGTTCCAAGGAAGCATGGAAGTTAATTGGTATGGTTCATACTTAAGAATTATGAAGGGTTGGTGGAGGAATATGTAGATGGAGTGATAAGGGTGTGGGAACATGAAAATAGGGGTAATAACACAATATAAAGGTAGTGAAAGAATGTGAAATGATAGTGGTAGGTAAAGTCATGAAGTGAAGGGTAAGACTCCTCTGAATACCAACCATTTTCACTTTAGAGAACATCAAACCTATACTTAAACAATAATGAAGTTTTAGACACATAGACACATCATATAGAACCTAAAAATGAAACTTCAATATCTCATAAAACCTTAATTTTCACAAGGAAACCTTAAATTATGCTAAAAGAGGAATAGTGAGTTTGGGATTCAAGAGGGGTGGCTTATAGGTCTTAAAGGTTGATAAGGAGGTAGAGAGGATTTTTTTCAAGAAAATTAAAATGATACATCATCAATATACACTTCCTTCTATGTATTTATCTCCCTTTTGAAGTTTTGTAGATGCCATTGATAGACATATAATAGTGCACCTAATATAAAAACCTTCAATTGTGGTCAAGTCACTTTATTGAGATATTTTGAGATAACCAGGGGATAATTGATGTCTAATATGATTAAGGAAGTATGAGGGGGCATGAAACACCCCATCCACATTTTAACTTAGTCTCAAACTTTTGGAGAAACATTTAAATACTTTTTTCATCACTCTAATTTCACTGTAGGCTACACACAAGAACTAGTCATGAATATTTACCATATATTTGATCTTGAACATGTGATAAAAGATCTTAAATTTCCATAAAATACCTATTAAATACCTAATACAACAACATCAATGATTGGATTGAGCAAATGGATCAAAAATCCATGAAAACCATCTAGTTAAAGTTGGTCTATGGAGATGTAAAGGGCATACACATTCCTTAACTTCTTAAAGAAGGTTCTTAAAGTTGAGGAGACTAATATTTAGAAAAATTACCACTATTATAATTTTTTTGAGCCTAATTTTCATTTTTAAGATTTGGGACCTCCACTTCCTCTCCTATGTATGGTGCAAGTAGAGACCTAAGGAGCTTTCCATGCTTATAAAGAAGGGTTGATGAAGTGAAAATCAATTTTGAGCTTGTTTGGAATCCATTTGTCATTAAAATTTGAAAATATGTCATACATGAGCTTACCTTTATCCTCATATCCTCTTATGTATGGTAAAATATGTATAATTCTATACAAATATAGATGATCCCCAAAAAAGAGTATTTTCCCATCATTTTCTCTATGTTCAGACCTTGTAATGCCATTTTAGGGTCAAAAAGAGAGAATAATGAATTAATAAGCCTCTTAAAATTAGGATAAATGTATGGAGGAAGTTTAAAGGTCACAAAAAGTCATGTGGAGCTCACTTGGCTAGTGAAATGGGTGTGGGTGGGCCTTAAAAGGACTTTATGTGGCATGAAATGTATATGGATAGACATTTAGCATGGATAAGTTTGTTTTAGGCCCCCTTTCAATATAATTAATCAATATATATCCCCATTTTAAATTTTATAAGGTAAAAAAGGCTCATGAGTGTGATTTGAGGGGTGATCAATGGTTTAGGAGGGGTAATGAAGGAGATAAGTGAACTTAGATGAATATATCTTGGATAAAGGATTTTGAATATACTATGACCCTCATATGATAGCCTCAAAAATTGATTAAAACACCTTCATATTACTAAACACCACTATATTTCTCAAATAGGGCTAAATCATTCATTATCTTTCATGATCTCTTGATAACCCTTTCTCTCACAAGACATAATGATGCCTAACACATCACCACAAGGACTTCAAGACACTATGACACCATGGATCATGCATGAAACTATGACACATGGTGATTCTATTAATAAGTATCCAAAGTCTCTCATAAGGATAAGGGTGGCATGACTAGGTTGATTATCACTATGAGCAGGTTAAGATGGTGGTAACCTAAAGTTTTCAATATCAGGGGATGGCATTTGGCCTGTGAGGCCAAAATGTCAAAACTTATGGAACAAAATGTGATCCTCAAAAAGTATTATTAGATACAATGATGTAGGAAGATGAAGTAAAATTTTATCAATAGAAATTACATTATTATCCATATTTATTTGCTTGGATTTATTCTAACATGCCTAGCATTGATCTAGTTGTGGTAATGTACAACATACTGCTATATCTAGATATAAAACCTATCAAGTAAAAGATTCATAATATGCATCCAAAAATATAATTGATAGTAAAATATGAGATACAAAGACTCATAGATGTAGGTTTCATTAGAAAAAAATCACATTCTAATTGGTTTTCTAATACAGTGCTTGTAATTAAACTTAATGGTGACTTTTGATGTTGCCCAAATTTTCATGATCTAAATAAAGCATGTCCAGAAGATGATTTTCAACTACTTAATATATACATGATCATTAATTTTATTCCTGGATATGGGACATTTTCATTTATGGATGGTTTTTTTGGTTATAATCAAATAAATATTAATCTTACAGACTAAGAAAATATGGCATCCACTATACCTAGGGGAACATTTTCTTATATTGTTATACTTTTTGGACTTAATAATTATGGAGCTACTTATCAAATGGAAATGGCACATATTTTTCATGATTTTATTCATAATACTATTGAATATTATTTTGATGGTCTTTTAACAAAATCCAAGCACAGATAAGATCATGTTACAAATTTAAAACAAATATTTGAATGTTTAAAGTGTGTTTAAATCCCCAAAAATATGTTTTAAGGGTATCTTATAAAAAAATTGTGTTATATTATTTCTCAACATGGTACTGAGTTTATTCCAAAAAAATAAAATCCATTTTTGAGATGCCTCTCCCAACTAATTTAAGGTAGTTGATATGTTTACCAGGTATAATTCAAACAATTCAACATTTTATTCCTCAATTAGTTGATAAAACCATACCTTTTACATGTTTACTAAATAAAGATATATTTTTTTCTTGGGATGATGTGTGCCATCAAAATTTTGATGTAATAAAATAATATTTTGTAAATGTACTAGTGTTTATGCCACCAATGCAAGGTAGACCATTTCTTCTTTATATTTTAGTAAATCACAAGGCCTTGGGTTCCTTATCAGCATAATATGATGATGATCAAAATAAATGAGAAATTTATTAAATTAGACCTCAATTGGTTGGTTATATACTATAATAGAGAAATTATGTTAGGGATTAGTCTTTGAAATGCAAAAATTATGAAATTACATGATAAATAATGATATTCATATTATCATAAAATAAAACCCATTAAAGTTTCTCATGAACAAAACTCATCTCATAGGAAGAATACAAAAATGGGTAATGCAACTCAAAGAATTTGATCTAAAATTTATATCTCAAACTTTGGTAGAAATTCAAGTTATTTTAAATTAGTTTTAGCTCCATTATCTGATCATTTTCAACTAACTAAGTCTTTTCTTGATGAGGTGGAAACATATCATGTATCACATAGCACATGGACTATGTTTTTCAATGGATCTAAATGTATGATAGGTATCAGTGTAGGTATTATTTTTTTTACTCCTAAGGGAAAATATGTGTCATTTTCTCATTAATTAGATTTTCCATGCACCAATAATATAACAAAATATATAGCTTTGATCATGGATTTTTTTATCGCACAGAAACTTCATTTCAAGCATATTCAAGTTTAATGTGACTCCTAGTTAGCTATTAATAAAATTTAAAAAAAAATTAACATTAAATTTAGATGTGTGGATATTTAGGGTTAAAGGGGTATTAGATTAGATTTTACATAAGGATGGTGAACTAATCTAATTAGTAGGCTAATTAATATAAACTCAAATAAATAATATTTTGAAGTTATATAATTGATATTTCTAAAAACATTAAAGTATAATTATTGATGGATATTATAATAAATAGGGAATAATGAATAATTAGATGGTTTAATATGTTCATACAAGTTTGATTTGAAATAGGTTGGACGTAGACTAAAAGGTGATCCTATAACAGTCATCAGATTATGGGTATATTTTTTATGTGGCCTCAAACACTTACGTTAGATTTATATAGTTACATCAATGCAGGTGTCTAATTTTGATGCAAGTATATTTTATAAAATATTGATTGGCTATAAATGTGATAAATTAGAACTTTATGGATTTTTTTCACCTTTATTTTGATGTGTACAGATCTTGTGCACAGGTTGTCACTCTTTGTCAAATGTTCAAACCCTAGCTTCCTCACCCTTGGATTGACTATGAAAAAAATGGGTTAGTGGGATTATGGTGTTGAGACACATCATGTACCCCTTTTTTAATGGGTAATACCTATATATCCAATACTCTGAATAGGACATTAGACTTATGTAGTTCTTCCCGACATGTTTGCTTGTGTGTGCATAAGGATTCAATATGTGATAAGTAATGACATGTATGGACCTAGCTTGTAACTTGGAAAATATGGATCATGAACTTCTCTTTAAATGATTTAGGATTTTTAAAACACTACTCCTATGACTGATATAAAAATAGGTATGAATATGTCATGTTTATTCAATTGAATACTTGATTAAGTATTTCTTGGTAGGTTTCCTTTTGAGTTCCTAGTATTTACTAGGTGAGGAATGAATTAGGGTTGATCTAGGATACACACACACACACACACACACACACCAAATCCTTTTGGAAATATCTCACACTAAATCACTTAGTATGACCTTTAAGATATGTTTTATTTATAAATTAGATGATTTTTGGGCACTAGACACTTGCATCAATGCAAGTGTTTGTTTGGGATGCAAGTGTTCAGGAAGCTATAAAATAGGTATAGGTCCAAAATTGATAGTAAAGGATAGTGATCAAGTTTAGAGATATTTACAAAGTATATAATGCATGTTCATCAAAATAACAATGGTCAAACTAAGATATAAGCAATTTAGGCACAAATAAATAGTGAACATGAGCCTTTTGATAGTGGGTACATCTATAACTAAAAGGTACAATTGTGATGGATATTTTCCAAGTTTACAACACTATAGTACTACATAAATCAGATTTTAGTATTTACATTTACCTCCTTTAATCTATTAATTGCTAGTTTAAAGAAAATAAATGCATACTCGGGTGTGTATAACACACCTTGTCTTTGCATGAACCCAACTTGAGTGTTTAATTGGTGACTAACCTATAACCAAGATGATGTTATAGTATATAATTAGTGTATGAAGTATGAAATTGAAAGAATTTAAAATTATTGAAAGTAGAAAGACCAAGGTTAGGAGTACACTTATGTGTTGATATAATCATCTTGCCCCTACATAAGGAAATTTGGTTTGAAAGGATGGCTCATTATGAATCATTGAATATGACATAAGGACAAATCTAAACCTACAAGTGCATATATAGAGAGAGATTAGAGGACACATGCCCCTAACCTTAGTTTAAAATTGAGTTACAACACATCCATTAATCTTGTTTCATCTCAATCATAAAACCCAAATATGTGCATGATCTAGTAAGTGTGAGTGATTTAATCAATTCAAAATATATATCTGGTGAGGGTGGATGGTTTAATCAAATCAAACCTATAAGTCTGGTAAATTAAGATAATTTAATCATATTTAAATTATAATATAGGTAAGAATGAATGATTTAATTAACTCAACCTTCTAAAAGTGAACCAACTACTATAGTATATTGGATCAATAACAGTCCATAAAAGTCAAACCTTGTAATAATAATAGTCCATAATAGTATCTAAAATCTATAAATGATTTGATTTTCTAATTTTAGCTATTATTTTCATTGCATATGCACCTCATATATGTTTCAAATATAGAATATATGTATCGTAATTGTAGATGATATTTTGTGATTATGTAACACCTCAGTTTTGTACACTTGGCAAACTCAGTCCCTGGTTGCTCCTCATAGTTATACACTCTCCTTGATTCCACAAGCCTCACATCTAATTAATATTTCTCCCTTATCCTATTTATTAATCTAACCAATCTTATATTGATGACATAGATGTTTTATCTTGCCTAGAACACTTAAAAAGTATTTATCTTATACCTCTATAATTTTTGAGCTTATACCTATTTTGTTACTCCCTAGACACTAATGTCTGCTATAGATAGTATCATCAAAGTTACTATCCTACCCCAATATAAGTGTCTAGTACCCTAAAGTCATCCAATTTTAAAATTAAATGTTTCCAATGGTCAGCCTAAGTGCTTTAATGTGAGTTATTACTTGAAATGGATTGATATAAATACAAGATCAAGCCTCACTCATTACTCACCTACAAAACCTAGAAAAGGCCAAAGAGACCAAGGTAATTTATCAAAATCACTCTATCAAGTATTCAATTTATTAAATATTCTCTATTTCTATACTATTCATAGTTAATATTTTACCCAGCATACCCCAATTCATTTTTTCATCAAAATAGTTTCCCACTATTTTTTGGAATTGGCCTATAGCCCTATTTTCAAAGTCCTAAAAATAAAGGCCTCATATATTACGCTAACTTTGTTATTTGATATACATATGAACATACCCTTTAGTTTTTTATACTAATATACTAATTTTTTTTCTAAATGTGTGTATATTTAGGTTTAGGCTCATCTTTTTTAATGAAATCCTCGATGGAACTACTTAGCATAAAAGGGTCTTTGGCAATTTTGCTCAGAACTTTTGTTCGTCAGACTTTTATGACATAGTTTTGGTATTTAGAGATTTTATTCAATGATTTTTCTTGATGAATTCCTCTGACACATCAAGATCTTTGGCACTTTTCATTTTTTATGTAACCTCATAGGATTTCACTCTTCAGTGTTTCCCTTCAGATAATTTTTGTTTGGAACTTACATTTGGGATTTTGATGTATGGGACATCGAAGCTCTATTCACTTTATATTAGAAATTTGTCATGTACTCTTCAGACACTACTCTTTGGGAACCTGATTTCCAAAGTTTTACACTTTATGTTATTTAGGTCTTCAGAATATTTCTTCAATAAAAACCCTTTGATGAAATTACTCAACACAAAAAGGGTCTTCGATGAAAGTGTTTGGTGATTTAATTTGAGGCATTTCTCTCACATATTTTGGTATTTGGAAATTTTGTTTATAAAAATAGCTCAACACATCAATATCTTTAGCAAACTCATTTGAGAATTTTCTTTGACTCATTTAGGTCTTCAGTAAAAGTGTTTAGAACTTTTATTAGGGATGCTAGTCTACCTTACAAACATTATTATATCATGAATCCTAACTTCTAACTATCAAAATCCTTGTTTCTTAGTAAACCAAATATAAATAAGTGATGGAATGATAATTGGAAATGGAAAATATTGTGACATTCCTACCAAACATTAACAGGTTCCTACATGGTAAACCCACCAAATGAAGTGGCAAAGTTTGACATGAATAAACAAATCAAGGTTATATATGTTGGACATTAATGACACATGAACTATAAATCAATGTTAAATTTATATCAAAGTAGTTCAAATGATTACATTCCCATTAGATCTCAAGTTGACTAGTGAAATAAATTACTCTCCTATGATAGAGCCCTAACCACTAGTGTTTTTAACTTAATGGCATCCTCAAGAGAGTTAGGTGATTAAACTGTAAACTAGATCAATATCAACTTAGTTGAATAATTATTTAATCCTCATCATGATCATTTTGATGAAATCCCCCTAAATATTCTCCATCAAATATTTCACTAAGTACATATATAGTTCGTTGAACCCCTAATATTCAATAATTATTATACCAACAACTCACCATTGTGGGATGCCATACACTAGGTTGACAAACATATTCATGAGGATAATTTGACTCTAGATTAGTGCCAATTGACCATATACCTCCTCCTACTCAAGAATAAAAGGTTACACTTTACAATAGTGAAGCCAAAATTCATGCCTTGTATTAACCTCCTATGAGATTTATTCTTCATGGAAAAGATATTTGGAGGATCCTTCCTACATCAAGTCAAATATAAAACAGTCATGATGTGCATCTTTATAAACATGATTAAAATGTACCTCTCCATTATTCTTGTGAAATCCACTTATTATTTACATATATTAGTCATGTGGAAGAAAGAAAACACTCTGCAATTGGATGCTTTCTTGAAAAAAAATTAATTTGAAGGATAAATAGTCCACAACAGTGACTAAACTTAGAATGAGAATCCAAATTGGGATGGCCCTATTGAAAATTTTGTTTATATACTCAAGCATCAAATTATTTCACCTATAATGGGTTCTACTACTTGATTTGTTGAGGACCTTAGATTTGACATTTACCCTAGGTTAAGTAATCAAAACAAGGCTATGAGAGCAAATATTACATAAGGACTAGAGACCTCCAAGAGGTCATTTATATATGATATCTTACTTGATGAAATCCTTGTCATAGTTTACATTCGCAATGAATCACTCTATATCCCCTTCTAGATAATATAAATAATCAAATATGTGATTCTTAATCTTTCATGTGCATATATGTGAATATTTTCCACATTGAGCACATCTCTGAGGACATCTACCCCCAAGTATGGAGAACCATCCATGAGTTATTCCTACCTAGGATATCAAAGAATATTACATATACATTATTGATTATGGGATACTATTGGTTATAACTTGATTACATGGTCATCAAGGTTATAGGCCATAAGGTTACACCTTTGTGCCCCCCCAAGTATGTCCCAAACAAGTTGGTAGAGAAATAAATAGTCTAATAGTTATGGTGGGGTATCAATGATGACATGCACAAGAGTAATAAAGTTTACTTTCATGGTTCTCACCTAATGATTAGAAGGATGTGTTATACCAATAAAAATCACTTCTATGAGGTAGGTAAGTATAAAGAATACTATTCCTTGGATACATTTCCATACAGGGATTGGCATCCCCATGGATAGGTAAAAACATATCAAGGGACTTGGCATTGAATATCAACATCAGCCCTATGATCATAATTTTTAATTATTTAAAGCTCAAATTGATGACCAAGTCAATGAGAGGGCATAATCAATTCATTTGAAAGAATACATTCTAAAAATTATTCAAGGGGAACCTTCCCTTTCTATAAAGGAGGCATGGACTAGACTCCCACTAGCTAAAAAATGGGATACATCAGACTTTTATACCAATAAACTTACTCAATAGCAGGGGATCAAAGACAACCCTCCTAGACACCCCCTATGGCACTTAAGGTAGTGAAGAATGAACCAGGGGTGATAGATACCTTATTTGGGTAAAAACTGAAGAGCCCATTTATCTTGATTCTTTAGATTCTGAGGGCCCTACCCAAGGTGATGTTTAATAAATTACATAGGTTGTTGATGTGGTTACCTCAACCACATAATAGTATTTTTATAGAGTTACTAATACAACTATCTATTATATAAGGAATCCAAGTGCTCATCCCCCTCCATAGAACCCATCCATAGATGTACCATCAATAGAGCCAACCATACAAGAGGTAGTTAGAGGGGAGTCTACTGATGAAGAGGTAGAATTGCAAAGAGGTAAAATCTTGAGCCTATAATATTCAAAGGGAAAGGTACCATTTCATAATAAACCATCAAGTTATCCAACACCCCCTCTAATTTCCATTACCCCTATTGTTTCTTATGTTTAACTTTCTACTATTAGTTCATTTGATCATGTTTCATTCAATCCTCCTAGCTCCCCTCCTCTATTGGTCCCCAAGGTGGACATTTATCCTATGCAACCCATTGTTCAACCAACTCTTCTAGTTTTAAAGGTAGAGGATATCTCCTCTACCCTTATATTACTTACTTCCTTAGTTAGTATTCCTCTGATTGTTCTTTCTACATCCATTTCTACTATTCCTATTATTTTTCCTTCCACTACTATTCTACCCCCCATAAAAACCAAGAAAAGGGCCACAAAGAAAGCAAGGGGAGAAATATAAATTCCCTAGTTACATGTGTCATCTACATAGTTAAGTCTACCAGTTCCCCCTCGTAGTACCTCTCAATAGACAATTATGATAACCACTTGGAAGGCTAATAAGAAGAAAACACCATTTTACATAGTCCATCCACTACCACAATATGGTGGAGTGGACTAGCACAAAACCATCTATCCTTCACTCCTTTATCCCCTTCTAGAGGAAATTCTAAGACATACATCAAGAGAGATATTGGGTGAGACTATAGTTTCAGACACTCAACCCACATATCCAACCCAACTAGTCCTCCTATAATGGGAAATAGACATGTAGTCAAAGGCTTCCAAAAGGCATAATCTAGTAATTACCAAATTTCCCATTGTAAGTATAGTATTTGAAAAATATATGATGAGTGTATAGAGGGTTAGAAAAGGAATATGGAAGATGAGATTAGAAGAGTAGTCATAATGGAGGAGAGGCAAGAAATTTTTACCTTATCTAATAGGAAGGATAGAAATTGGAGCAATCCCCATAAATAGAGGATTTTAAATCATATTTTAAACATAAAATGATTTTCTAGTATAGATACACAAACAAACTAAAATGGTGAGGATAGAACTAGAGCAAAAAATAGAACAACTTAGAGAATGGCATCAAACAATCCATGTTCTAGTCTAAATAAAGATGGATGTCTAGAGTGTTGCATACAGATTATATAATACTATTGTGTTTATTAATGTAATGAGGGTATAATTGGGACCCCATATAGTAGAGACTACCAAATTATTTAATTATTCAAAAATATATGAAAATAAATTGAAAATCCTTATTTTTTTACAACTAGCAAATCTTATGCACACTTAAACTAGATGGAACCATTAGAGACTATCATTACCCTCAATTTGGTGGTCATTGGGACATAAGGGGTTAGGTAGTGGATTGATTCAATTGATGTAGTAATGCCTAGGTACTCAATACATGAAACTCTCATTGGTAAATTTTAGATAAATTGAAGATTTCATAGGCCAAGGATTCTAAAGAGAGACTTATCAATAGGGCCAATTATGACCAGTTCTTATAGCAAGATTTAGAAAACTTAAAACATGATATACAATTGAATACCCAAGAGGAAATAGAATATGAGCTCAATTTTTATATGAATAAGGTCACATAAGTTGAGATCTTTATATCTAACTTCAATACTACAAAGGCTGAACATGCAAGGTTCCTAGAGTAAGTAAATAGGGTGCATTGGCCTCCTTAACATGGACATAATCAAATACCAATATTAAATAAGTCACAATAACTATAAATATTTTAAATTTAAATAATAATTCTGGCACTTTAACTCCTATTTCAACACAAGCATTCACTTTATCACCTCTAACAACCTCGTCTATCATGCAAGCACCCAGTCAACCTTGAGTTAAGACTAATTTTATATGTATACATGAAAATAATACTTACTTTTAAATTTAAAATTTACTTACACTTATAAAATACATGTAAAATTTCCCAAACTATTTATAAGCATGTACATATTACATCACTTTACGTAGGCCAACTAATTTTGACATAGTTGTAATTAGCTATGAGCATGCAAAACATGCAATTTTAAGGGTAAAATTACAATAGAGTTTATAACTATGTCATGTAACCATTAGTTCATATACACTAGGAGGATGAGGCATCCCCTCCCCAAGTATATATATCTATATAATTTTACATTCCAAAAGGTTACACGTTTCTATCAATACAAGAAGAAATTAATTTTGATTGTCATGCAATTGTGTTGGTATTCTCTCCTTCCATTATTATGATATTAAGGTTTTGATTTTATGCTTTTAATAATACAATAATTTGAAGTGTGCAAATGTTATAGATAAATTATAATTGTTTTATCAATGTATGTAAACCATAGATGTGCAAACGCTATTGAAAGTTAGTAGATCTTATTAAGTAATTAGTTCAAATTGTGTTAATATTAGTAGTGTGTATAAGTGCTTTCTTTTGGTATAGTTCTCTAAGTGTGCAATAGATACTTTTGATTCCTTATTGGTTCAAGTTTTAACATTCCAATTAATTATGTGCAAAATCAAATCTAAAATAAGAAACCTTTAGTTGAGACCAACAAATTTCTTATATCATTCCTCCCTAGAATTCATAATTGTGTTTACCTATGAGTGTGTAACTACTACAAGAAGTAAGTACTAGTTTTAAAATCACCTATCTACTAATAAAATAATAATAACCTTATTTTTTTCTCTACCCTTCCGTCCTTTGAAGTTTATTTGATTGAAATATACACACTCTAGATTAGTTATCACCCATCCATCCCAGTCACTTAGGTTTTATTTCTCTAATAGGATTCATTTCACTACAAGAAAAATTAGTTTAAAACCTACATTCTCTACTTGTTATTCTACCACAAGGTTGTTCAACCCATACCTACAACATGTGCCTTAGAGTGGAGTTTACCTCCATTAAGACCCTAAAATTTCAAAGGCTACCTCATTTAAATTTTGGATTATGCACAAGACCCACATCAATTAAAAGGAAAAGTTGGTGCTAGAAGGAGGGCCACTTATGTGCCTTCCCTAGTGAAAGGTTACCCCCTACATTGAGTTACACTGGAGACACCCAAGAAAGATACTAAGTCTAGGGCCTAAACCAATATTTTATTTCCCCTTTGTTAGCACATCAAAGGCCTACATTTGCACTAATTGTTCCCAATATACCAAGGGCTAGAATACTATTTATAGTTATAAATACCCATCCCATGTCCCAACAACACCCTTAGTTAGTTGTATTTTCCATTTCTATCCTAGGAGATGAACACAATTTTCCCATAAACTCATATAAATATTTAGCTTCTTTCTCCCCTTTAAGAGGAAGGACTAAAGAGGAACACATTAAGTCTTTCAATTTTACATTAAGATTAATGAATGTTACTAATGAAGATGTTACATGTAGAATTTTCCCATTTACCTTATAGTATTATGCCTATGATTGGTATCTCAACCTTCAAAAAAAACTTGTTCACTTCTTAAAATGTATGTCAGAGCACATTTCTTGCCTAATTTGGACATGTACCAACCCTAGACTGGTGTATCAACATTTTACCAACATGAAAAGGGATCCTAATGATCTAATTCAAGATTTAAATGCTATATTCTAGAATATGTACACTTGGCTTAGCCTGGAGTATATGCTAGATGGACCATTGGCTTTGGAGATGTATAGAAATGCTCTATACCCAATCACTATGGTGTTCTTATGGAGAGATATTGATATCACCACTCTAGATATAACATATGAAGAGGGTATAAAAATTGATAGACATCTGACCCGTGAATACTTGACACTCAAAATATTAATGATGGTTTTCTAACTTTGAATCTAGTCCCTCACATCAATTAAAATGTCCCTACTTTCAATCAGAATAAATGATATGCATTGCCTCTTATAATGCATCAAACACCCAATTATAACTATGGTTATATGAATAACTAGGTATAAATGAATATTTATTAACATAATCAACATTCAATACCCTCTAATTTTGTAGTTGCATAAGGAATTTATTCTACCAAATCAAAAATGAACTCCATCCAAATAATGGTCTAGCAACTAAGCAATTACTTCTTAAACATGTAGAGGAAGATGGGAAACACCACTAGCTATAATAATAACTAGAATTTTAGGCTTCAAAGATACAATGGGACCTTTAATAGGCCTAATAATAATGTGGATCATGACCCCAACAAGTTTTCAAAAATAAACATAGTATAAATGGCTCTACCCAATTGATGTAGAGTCCATAATACATCATAACATGGTGAACTTGAATGTATGGAATTTTGTGCAACATTTGAGATCTTTTAGAGGGAGATGGTAAGGAAAGACTTAATGAATAATCCACCATATTTTCATGTAGAAGATGGATCTTCAAACAAAATAATGGTATTTAAAATGCAAGAGTCTTTTTTCCTATAAGAAGATGACAATGAACCAAAAGATAAATCTGATGAATTAAAGCTTTCCAGTAATATTAGAAGGGAAATTATAACTTGTAGAATAAGTAACCCTTTATAATGTATACTCTTTCAAACAACATCACTATTCCACTGAATCTAAGAGCCGACAATAATCCATCTCCCCCTAAAGGGAATGAATGGATCTAGAATAAAGAGAATCAAGGAAAAAGTGGGTACAACATTGTTGAAGACATGAAGAAGATTAAATCCAACATTATTATTCATGAATTAACCCAGATTATGAAACAAAAGGAGGTCTTATGGAAGTCTATCATAGGGAAAGTAATTGGTGAAAATACAAATTCTACTCACACCAATGTTATATATAAAAATAAACCTAAAGTTTTACCTTTATTATTGACTATCTAAGCATTTAAAAAGAACATCCATAATTGTTTAGTTGATTCTAGAGATTTAACCAAAGTGATGCCCACTTCAATTTTATAGAAGCTAGGTTTGACCCCAAATCCATCTAAGAAAATGTTTTTACAATTGGATAATATTATGGTCCATGTTATAAAGATATGAATGATGTACAAATCTAAGTAGTATCTAAACCATGAGTACAAATGATGATCGACATACTAGTAGTAGATATTATGGAAGGATATAGACTCCTCTTTAGTAGAGACTAGTCTAATACATTAAATGAGTATGTAACAATAGACTTATCTCACATTTGATTACCATGGAGAGTTATTCCAAACTAGATTTGAATTGATTGAGATTTAATAATGAAGTACCCAATTACCAAATAAAAGGTCCAAAAGAACCAAAAGACTTAATGAATTAGTGCATGAAGTGAAAGAACCAAAAGTCTAGGGACCTTCCTAGTTTTGGACCCTCAACTTAGATGATGCAAGATCTAAGTAGGATCAGGAGTTGTCATTGAATTAGTGCACCCACAAAGTAAGAAATACCTAGCAACAAATAGACTATGGCTCCCTTGTACCAATAATAGATTGGAATATGAGGAAATAATATTGGGATTACATTTTTCTCTCAAAAATAATTTCAAATGATTGCTAATTTATGGATATTCAAAACTAGCAGCCTATTAGGTCAGGAACAAATACCAATAAAAGCTATCATATCTAAAAAGGTAAAAATATATATCATGGAATTTGATTAAGTCTTTTGAATCCTTTAACATAATGGTTATACCTAGATAATAAAAGCAATCTATTAATTCATTATTTGCTTTAGCTACCAACATGGCACCCCTATAGGAGTCCAAGGTATAATGGTTTTTCATTGAGATAGTACCTTATCCACTAGTTACAAAAAATGTGGAAATTTTCCAAGTTTTTTATGATGACCAATAGATTTTCTAGTTCTTGACTAACTCAAGATGATTTGAGTATTAAATCATTGATGATAAGGAAATTAGTTACTTATGCCAAAAGGAATTAGGGGGATAAGGATTATTTAGCTAAGGGAAAACTACCTCCCTCTAGGAATGGTTTCCTTGGAAATGACATTTGATTTGAATCCTCAAGATCAATATCAAAGGTAACCAAAAGTAAACAAATATAAATTCAAAATGGATAATCTGAGAGATGAGTGTAACCCATGTTATGTCACTATTGGTCTCAATTTTACCCTAGAGGAAAGTCAAATAATGAAGAGTTTACTCACTCAATGCAAGGATGTGATTGCATGGACATATGAAGACCTAAAGGTTTTCAACCCAAGTTTCATCACCCATACAATCCCACTAAATTTGGACCATAAAACATTCAAGTAGAGGAAAAGGACAATAAATCCTATCTTGGAACCCCTTATTTAGAAGGAAGTGGAGAAGTTATTCAGTGCAAAAATATTTTTTCCTGTCATACATTCTATTTGGGTGGATAATTTAGTCTCAATCATGAATAAAATTGGAGATATTAGGCTTTGTGTTGATTTCAAAAAAATAATTAAAGCCTCTAAGAAATACAATTATCCATTACCTTACCTAGATGAAGTCATCTAGATAGTGAGTGGTTCAAGAACGATGTCTTTCTTGGATAGATTTTTAGGGTATAACCAGGTGTTGGTAGAATAAAAATATAGAATGCATATAACATTCATCATGAAGTGGGGTACTTATGTGTATAATATGATGTCATTTTACCTAATTAACATAGGTGCCACATTTCATTGAGCTATGGACCATGCCTTTTAAGGAATATAGGTAAATGTATAATTATTTACATCCATGACTTTACAGTCTTCTCAAAATCAAGAAGTAATTTCATAGGACACCTACACTCAAGATCAATAGTAAAGGTAACCAAAAGTAAACAAATCTAAATTCAAAATGGATAATTTGAGAGATGAGTGTAACCCATGCTATGTCACTATTGGTCTCAATTATACCCTAGAGGAAAGTCAAATAATGAAGATTATACTCACTCAATACAAGGATGTGATTACATGGACATATGAAGACCTGAAGATTTTCAAACCATGGTTCATCACCCATACAATCCCATTAAATTTGGACCATAAACCATTTAGACAAAGGCAAAGTCCAATAAATCCTATCCTAAAACCCCTTATTTAGAAAGAAGTGGAGAATTTTTTGAGTGAAAAAATATTTTTTCCTATCATACATTCTACTTGGGTGGATAATTTAGTCTCAGTCATGAATAAAATTGGAGAGATTAGGCTCTATGTTGATTTCAAAAATTAAATAAATCCTCTAAGAAAGATAATTATCCATTACCTTACTTGGATGAAGTCATATAGATAATGAGTGGTTCAAGAATGATGTCTTTCTTGGATGTATTTTTAGGGTATAACTAGGTGTTTGTAGAATCAAAATATAGAATGCATATAGCATTCACCATGAAGTGGGGTACTTATATGTATAATATGATGGCATTTTGCCTAATTAAAATAGGTTCCACATTTCATCGAGCTATGGACCATGCCTTTCAAGGAATATAGGTAAATGTATAATTATTTACATGATGACTTTACATTCTTCTCAAAATCAAGGAGTGATTGCATAGGACACCTATAATCAATATTTGAAAGATGAAAAAAGTTTGGCATTTCATTGAATTCCAAAAAGAGCATATTTGGTGTCACATAATGTAATCTCTTGGGTCATATCATCACAAAATATGGGATTAAGATTTACCTAGATAGAACTCAAGGGATATCAAAATTTGCTTTCTCAAATATCAAGAAGTAATTTAAATCTTTCTATGGGAAGATAAACTTTGTGAGAAAGTTTATATCAGGATTTGTATAAATTGTTATACCTCTAAGTGAAATGCTCAAGCAAGATTATATATTGGAATGGATAGCAGAGGCTCAAAAGCCTTTTCCAAACATTAAAGATGTAATATCCTAGTCCCCTATACTGATAATTTCAGACTTCACCAAAGACTTCTTATTATATTCATTCACCTCAGAACATACTATTATTATCATTCTTACCTAGAAGAAAGAGGAGAGTGAACATCTTATCATGTTCATGAGTACAAACTAGAAAGAAGTAGAACTCAAGTATTCCATGATAGATAAATATTTTTTTCCCTTGTCAAAGCTATGAATAAATTATGACATTACATCTTATGGAACAAGATAATTGTCATTGTATCATATCTTGTTGATAAGCTTACTTTATCATAAAATGAATTGGCAGAATGTATAGGGAAATGGATGCCAAAATTGTAGGATTTTGACATCAAAATCAATCATACCAAGATTTTTAAAAGTTAAGGCATCATTTATCTCATGGTTGAGCCTAATCCATGCATCACTATTGAGGAAGTTTGTGAAAATTGATTATCTAAAGGGGACTAGTATACTTACATTATTTAATACTTACTCATAGGTACCTGTTCCCTAAAGCTCAAAAGAGAACAAAGGAAAGCCTTGAGACTCAAAGTGGCTCTTTACATGATTAGAAAAGAGATCTTATATAGAATTAATTATAATGGTATCTATTTGAGATGCATATCATGAGAATAATCTCAATAAATTTTAGAAAATTTATACCAAAAGATAGGCAATGGCCATCCCTTTGGAAACACCACTACCCATAAAATCTTTAGAATGGGATATTATTGGATTATAGTTTTAAAGTACACACATGTTCACATCCAAACATGCCATGAATTCTAGTTTCTATAAAAAATGGAATTACATGAATATATGCCCCTACATCTGGTGATTGAAGGAAGGCCATTCATCCAATGGGGATTGGACTTCATTGGGTTCATTAATCCTAATTTTTTAGTTGGCCATAACTTTGTACTCACTGCTATAAATTATTGCACATGGTGGAAAAAGGATATGGATACAAAACATTCAATAGCATAAGATGTGATCAAATTATTAGAGGAATATATCACAACTAGATTTGATACTCCTATCTCTCTAGTTTATGACAACAGGCTAGCATTCCAATCAGCTGAATTTACTTAATGGGCCCATGATAATAGAATCACCATCAGGTCATCATACAACCATAACCCACAAATAAATGGGTTGGTTGAATCAAAAAACAAGAACCTAATTTATGTAATTAAGATTATTATAGTAGATAAACCTAGAGATTAGCATAATCTACTAAATTATGCACTATGGTTGATCGAACAAGTTATAATCAGGAACTCATAGCCTCACCTTGATTACTAGTCTATGGGAGACAACCCATATTCCCAGTCATGTTTAAGTTTAAAACATAATGGTTTATGTAATAATACATGGAACCAAGTGAGAATGTGGAGTATCAATTGTGAGACATAATATAAATGGAAGACTCAAGGAGTGAAGCCTTACATAATTTTAGTAAACATCAAGATATAGTGAAAAGATGGTTTGAAAGGAGAGAAAAATTCAAAACATTCAAAATATCTGACCTAGTGATTTTATGGGATAAATCCTAGGAAAATAAAGTGTATCATGACAACTTTACCCCATTATGGATTAGACCTTATTAGATTTCATAAATCTTGGGTAACAATGCTTTCTATCTAAGGGAGCTCTAAGGCAATGAGATGACACATCTAGTTAATGGACAGTTTTTGAAGCATTACTTCATGGTTTTACCATCTATAAATGTCCTCAAATATCAATAAATCTGATGGTAAGAGTAGGATTAGGGTATATTTACTATTTTATTAGAATAAATTTTATGGATTTCATAAAATAATTCCTCGTTTCCTAGGTTTGATTTTCCAATTTTTAGTAGATTTTTTCATAGATTAGCTTCTTGATTTCGAAATTATACATTTCTCTTTATCCTTTGGATATATAATTAACTTTACCTAGTATGCTCAAAGCAAGTATCCAACCCATTTATACTTCATTTAACATGTTCAAAATCCAAAGGATCAGCCTATGGGAAAACATGCCAAGAAGAGGTACATTAATTTAATTATTTGTAGTATTTTACATCCATACATTTCAGATTTTTATAATTCAAGTGCACAAAAAGAAAATTGATCATGAACAAGATAATTCTAAATACTTTAATCATGAATGTGAAATTTGATCTCATTACTACATACAAACTTTAGTTTTTTTTTTCACTTTTCCTAGATCAAATGTACTTATCACAATAAATACTTGTTTGAGGAAATAACCATTTATATGGATATAGCTAACAAGGATAGTTTGGTAAACTTATGTTTCCATATATACTAGCTCATTATGTTTTACGCTCTCCCTCTCCTAACAATGTTTTCCAATAGAAAATATAGAAAACATAAGGATCAAAGTGTTCTCAAAAGAGTGATCCAATAGGCCTAAAAGGAAAAATCCAAAGGTGATAAAAGAGATTTAAATGATGGAATATGGTTAATGTACCATGAATCATGAAATAATATAGGATAAGGAAAGAGAAGGAACCCATAAGACCTTTTTAAGGGATATGTATGTCTATCTTGAAGTAGAGCAATGCCAGAGCTACTCCAATTTTTAGATTTTTTTTTAATACTAGAGTAAAACCTATAGTTGTTCCACTTCTCTACTAAAGTCATCATAATAAGGATAAAAGGAAATCACTTCCTCACACACAAATCTATGGTAAATAAAAGGGCTATTATATTGTATGTGTATGATGGAAATCTCTTTTATGTATATGATTTAATTATCCTGTGTATAATGGTTCATGCTTGATTTAAGATTTGTCAACCAAAAGTTCTAGATTCTCAAATACTCAAGAGCACTTCCCCTATGAGTCACCATTTTTAATAACCAACATACACCCATTCCTTTTTTCATCAAAATAGGGACCCACTTTTTTCATCAAAATAGGGACCCACTATTTTTTAGAATTGGCCTATATCCCTATCTTGAAAGTCCTCTAAAAAAGACCTGATGTATTGTGTTAACTCTATTATTTAACAGAATATGAACGTACCTTTTGGTTTTTTGGACTAACCTACTAATGATTTTTGAAATTTTTTAATATGTAGGTTTTGTCCCATCTTATTTATAAAAATGTCTTGATATAACTACTTATCACAAACTAATCTTCGATGATTTTACTTAGAACTTTCATTCACTAAATTTTTTTGACATACTTTTGGTCTTTGGCAATTTTCTTTGGTGATTTTACTCAATGAATTCCTCCAACATATCAAGGTCTTCGACACTTCACATTTTATACATACCCCTAAAAGAATTTACTCTTTGATGTTTTCCTTCAAAGGATTTTTGTTCAAAAATTCTATTCGATTTCAATGTATGGGACCCCAAAGTTATATTCACCTTATATTGGAATACTTTATCATTTACTCTTTAGCCACTGCTCTTTGAGAACTAAGTTTTAAAAGTTTTACACATTAGTTCATCTAGGTCTTTAGAATATTTCTTTGGAAAAAACTCTTTAACAACATTAATCAACAAAAAAAGGGTCTTTGACAAAAGTGTTCAGCAGATTCATTCGGGGCCTTACTTTGACATATTTTGGTCTTCAATAGTTTTGTTTGTCGAAAGAGCTCAGCACATCAAGATCTTCAAAAAACTCATTCAATGATTTTCTCTAACTCATCTAAGTATTTGTAAAAAGTTTTTGTAACTTTTATTCATGATACTCATCTACCTCCCAAACATTATTATATGACTCCTAACTGTTGACTAAAAAAATTGTCATTTCTCAATAAACCAAAGATAAAGAAGTGATGAAACAACACTTAGTAATGGGAAATGATGTGGCACTCCTACTAAATGTTAATAGGATCCTACATGGAATACCTTCCAAATGAAGTAGAAAAGTTTAAATTAAACAAATAAATCAGATTTATAGATGTTAGACATTAATGGTACATGAACTAGAAATCAATGCCAAAGCTATATCAAAGTATTTTAAATTATGACATGCCCATCTGATCTCAAGATAACTTGTGAAATCAATTACTCTCTTGTGATATATCCTTATCCACTAGTGTTTCCAACTTAACAACATACTCAGGAGATCCAAGTGATTGAATTACAAACTAGACCAATATCAGCTTAGTTTAATAATAATAGCATCCTCATCTAGATCATTCTAATGAACTCTCCACCCTTCAAGATTTTCCATCAAATATTCCACTAATTACATGGATATGCTATTCAAACCCATACTATTCAACAATGATTATACCAACTACTCAAAATTTTGGGAGGCCATACACCAGGTTAATACACATATGCATGAGGAGAATTTAACTATGACTCAGTGCCCATTGGCCATAGACCTCCTCTTGATAAAGAATCAAGGGTTACAATTCACATCAATGAATCCATAAGTCATGTATTGTATTGACCTCCTACTATATTTATTCTTTATGTGGAATATATCTAGAGGAGTGTTCCTACATTATTTTGAACACAAAATAATCATGGCATGCATCTTTAGAGACACATTTCAAAGGGACCTCTCCCCCTATTACATATGCCACTTATGATTTAAATATAGTAATTTCTTCTATGCCACTTATGATTTAAATATAGTATTTTCATGGAAGAAAGAAAAACTGATTAAGAAAACACTCAAGTTTTGGATGCTTCCTTGAAAAATAATCAATTTGAAAGATAAGCATTCAACACTAGTGACTAAATTCATAATGGGAATCCAAATTGGGATGGGACTATTCAACAAGTTGTTTGGATACCCAAGCATCAAATTCCTTCACTTGAAATTGGTTCTACTACTTGATTTGTTTAGGACCTTAGATTTGACATTTTTCCTAGGTGAAGTGATTAGAGTGAGGCTTTGAGAGTAGATATTATATAAGGACAAGAGGCCTACAGGAGACCATTTCTATATGATTTCTTACTTACTTAACATATTCCTTATCATAGTTTACATTCATAATGACTCACTCTAGATCCCCCTCTAGAATTTATAAAGATTAGATATGTGATTCTTACTTCATGCACATATATTCATAAACTCACCACATTGTGTGCATTTTTGAAGATGGCTATCCCCAAGTATGGATGGACATCCATGAGACCCCTTATCTAGGATATCAAAGAATAATGCAGATACATTATTGATTATGGGAGACTACTAGTTATACCCTGATTACATGATCATCATGGTTATAGGCCATAAGGTTACACCTTTGTGCCTCCCCAAGTATGTCCCAAAAAAGTTGGAAAAAAAGGAAATAACCTACCAGTTATGGTGGGGTATTGATGAGGACATGCACAAGAGTAATAAATATTACTTTCATGTCTCTTACCTAATGATTATAAGGATATGATACACCAATTTAAAGAACTTATATAAGGTATGGAAGTACAAATAATAATATTGCTTGTCTATATTTCCACATAGGTATTGGGATCCCCATGGATAAGTACAAAATCATATCAAGGTACTTGGCATCAAATATCAACATCAGCCCTATAATCATGATTTTTTTCATCAATACTCATAATTTGACCAAGTTATGGAGAGGGCACAATCAATTCACTAAAAAGAAGACCTTCTAAAACTTATTCAAGTAGAACCTTCCCTTTATATAAAGGAGGCATAGATGAGACTCCCACTAGTTGAAGGATGGGATACATTAGAATTATAGACTAGCAGACCTAATCATCCATTAGGAGATCAATGTAAACCCTCCAATACACCCCCTAGACACTTAAGGTAATGAATAAGGAATTAGAGGTGTTAGATACCCCACTTAAGGAAAAATAAGATGAGCCCATTTATCTTGATTTTTTAGATTTTGAGAGCCCTGCCCAAGGTGATGTTCCATTAGTTCTATAGGTTCCTACCATGTTTAACTCAACCATACAATAGGATCTTTCCACATCTACCAAGATAATTATTTGTTATACAAGGAAGCTAAGGGCTTAGCCCACTCCATAGAGCCCAACCATGGAATCACCATCAATAGATCCAGCCACACAAGAGGTAATTGGATGGGAGTCCACTAATAAAGAGGTAGAATTATAAAGGGATAAAATATTGAGCATCTAGGACTCAAAGGGAAAGGCACCATTACAAAATCAACCATCATGTGAGATAGCATCCCCTTCAATTTTAATTAACCCTATTGTTTCTTATGTTTATCTTTCTACTATTAGTTCATTTGATCATGTTTCATTCACTCCTCTTATCTCCCCTCCTCTCTTGGTCTCTAAGGTGGAGGTTGCTCATGTTTAGCCCCTAGTTCAACCAACTCTTCTAGTTCTAAAGGTATAAGATCTTTCATATACCCTTGTAGTTCCTATTATTCTTATTAGTATTCCTTATATTATTATTCCACCCCCTATAAAAACTAAAAAAAGGGCCATAAATAAATCAAGGGGAGAAGTATCAAATCACCAATTACATGTGTCATCTACATAGTTATTTCTACAATTTCCTCCTCCTATTCCCTCTCAAGATATAATTATGATAACTACTAAGAAGGTTGAGAAGAATAAAAATCTAATTTACACAGTCCATTCACTACCACAATATGGTGGAATGGACTGGTCCAAAATCATCTTGCCTTCACTCCCTAATCCCCTTCTATAGGATTCTCTAAGACATACATCAAGAGATATATTGTGTGAGACTACATCTTTGGACACTCAACCCATGGATCTAGCCCAGCTACTCCTCCCACTATGGGTAACAAACATGTAGTTGAAGGCTTCCAAAAGGCCTAATATAGTAATTACCACATTGTCCATTGTAAGTATAGTATTTGAAAAATCTATAAAGAGTGTACACAGGGTTAGAAATAGGAATCTAGATGAGACTGGAAGAGCAATCATAGTGGAGGAGAGGTAAGAAATGTTTACCTTATCTAAGAGGAAGCATAGAAAATTATGGAAATCATAATATATAAAATATTTTAAATCCTATTTTGAAAAATAAAAGGATGCTCTATTAAAGATACACGAAGGAACTAAAATGGTGAGGAGAGAACTAGAGAAAGAACTAGAACAACTAAGATAATAGTAAAAAACTATCCATATTCTAGTCCAAATAAATATGGATGTCCAGAGTATTGCATATAAATTTTATAATATTATTGAGGCTATTAGTGTAATGAGGATAGAATTGGCACCCCATATAGTATAGACTAATAAATTATTTAATTCTTAGAAAATAGATGAGAATAAACAAAAAATTACTTATTCTTTTTATAACTAGAAAAACATATGCACACTTAAACCTGATGGCACCATTAAAGGCTACCAATGCCCTCAATTTGGTGGTCATTAGGACACAAGAGGCTAAGGATTGGATTGATGTAGTTTAATCATTAATGCCTAATTACTCAGAACATGAATCTCTCATCTATAAAATTTTAGATGAACTGAAGCTTTCATAGGCCAAGGATTACATAGGGAGACTTATCAGTAGGGCCAATTTTGACCAACTCTTACAAAAAACTTTAAAAAAATTTAGATAGGATATACAAGGGAAGACCCTAGAGGAAATAGAATCCAAACTCAATTTTTCTAGGAAGGTCACAAAAGTTGAGATCTTTAGATCTAACTTCAAGAATACAAAGGTTGAACATGCAAAGATCCTCGAGTAGGTAAATATGGTACATAGTCCTTTGCTCCTTAACATAGACATAATAAGATACCAATATCAATATTTGGAAGTAAATAATAATGTTATAAATTCAATCAATATCAAGCTTTGGAAGTAAAGAAGAATCACAATCACTATCAAGCTTTGGAAGCAAAGAAGAATGCTGGAAATTCAACTCCCAGTTCAACAACCTCACCTATCATGAAATAACTCAGTCAAGATTGAGTTGAGGCTAATTTTATATGAATTTATTCAAATAATAATTAATTTTACACTTATTATTTACTTATATTTAGAACATACATGTAAAGTTTCTTGAAATGTTTATAAGCATGCACATGTTTCATCACCTTACACAAGCCAACTAATTGTGGCATAGTTGTAATTAGCTATGAGCATATAAAGCATGTAATTTAAGGATAAAATTATAACTGAGGTTCTAATTGTGTCATGTAACCATTATTTAATCTACACTTGGAGGATGAGGCATCTGTAGAGTAAAATACTCTACATTTTGTTTTGAGTTTTAGTTATGTGCTCCAGTTTTGTCCCTGTGGATTTCAATTTTGGTAGTGAAGGTTTTGACTCAGAGCACAGGTGTGGGTTTTCATTTTTCCTAAGTTTTATTTAAGTCTTAGAGTCATGTGGAACATGCTAAGTGTCATTAGTCAGGACACATTATAATTTCTATAAGTTGCATGGAACATGCCACGTGTCTTGTTATATACCAATGAAGCCTGACAAGTGTCAGCAATCACATTTCAGTTTATTATAAGTTTCAAAAGATTCTTTCAATAATCTTCTCTTAGAGTCTCATGGAGGGTGCCAATGGAAACTATGAAAGGTATTAATATGTTTCTCTAAATGTAGTGGAAAGTGCCATTTGTCCCTTGTTAAAGCTCGACAGAGACTACCAAGTGTCAACATCCACAATTTCTTCCTTTTGTTTCATTATTGAGAAAGGACTATGGTGGGTCCCAGGTGAGTTGATAAATTAAGTGGAGCGTGCCAAGTGTCATCATCTATGTGAATATAAATGAGTTCCAAATGTTTCTATAGTGTTTCTAAAGCTCAGTGGAAGCTGCCATGTGTCATCTTCTGCAAGATTCTCAAAAGGTATCTAAAGCTTCTATAGACAAGAAAAAGCTGCCACATGTCACTTGTTAAGACTAGAAGATGCTGCCAAGTGTCCTCACCTATTTCATAGTGGGAAATGCCATGAGTATCTATTTTAGCCAATGAACTTGCAGAGAGGCTAACCATTTCAAATCTAAAAGATATCTTTTGTCAAACACTTCTAGTTAGTTTCTAGTTCAGTTAGACTGTTGGGATTTGATCATGTGGGAAATCTTGAGCCAGTCCTATGCTATAAATATGGGTTCAAATCATAGGTTCAAGGATAGAAAACAAAAATAAAAAGAGGGAAAAAAAGGAATGGGAGAGAATTTTTTCCATACAGTTTGTTATTAGATATTTACAAGAAGTTTTTGAGACTTTCTTACTGTGGCCAGTAATATCATTTGCCTTTGTTCTATTTTCTTAATTCAAAAAGTTTGTTAACTATGCATGTATCAGTGCCTTTTATGTGACTAGAAAATTAATAAGAAGACTGAATTTTGTGTCTTTGCTGATATTTTTTGTGTTATTGCAAAATCATTTAAGTTATGAGCCTTTGATTCTATTTGTTTTCATCTTTTACATTGATCATGCATTGTTTTCTCTTTAATGTAATTTAATCCTAAAGATAGATTCATTGTGCTTAGTATTAAGGAACGAATCATACTCAGGTGCATCACCATAGTTAAATTTTTTTCATTGCATTGGTGATTCTATTTAACTTTTATCCCTTTTTCCCATAATATATTTTAGATAAAGAAGAGCCAGCTTCTTTAAAATATGGAGGTTGTTTCAGGTCACAAGTCCCACATTCTTGAAACTTCCCATGTTGGTGTTGGAAACAGCACAATTTTAAGCATCAATAGTTTTTGGCACTCTCAGTGGGACAATCTCTTAAATTTTATTTCAATACTATATGAACTAGAGAGCTACAAGGAGTTAGAGCTATGGACCAGTAACAAGAGCTCAATCTATTGTGAACCTAGGTATTCTTTTACCACCATTGATAAATAATTCAAGAAGAAGGGTCAATCAATTTATAGCAACACCAAGAGCAAACATGGGAGCACCTATAGCCCCAAGGAATTATACAAGTTGGAACATTGGTAGTGCTCTGATTCTCCCAGTACCACTAGCCACTTGGGATCCTATTCCAGTATGTGCCCTGAAAGCTCTACCAAATTTAGTGGGGAAGATTTCAAAACACCTAAAAAACATCTACAAGATGTGTCTGATGTCTGTGCAATACATGTGATCACATAGTAGAATGTGGATATAAGATTATTAGTGTCTTCTTTTAAGGGGAAGGCTCTAGATTGGTACAGATCTTTGCCCCCAAATATAATATCTACATGGGATCAGCTTGGATATGCTTTCTTTGCAAGATTTGAAGAAAAGGGTGATAAATATTCTTTGTTGCAACAATTGATTACTATAAAAAGGGCACCATAAGAAGCAATGACTGATTTCAATTCAAGATTTCAAAAGAATTGGGAAAGAATTCCTACTATAGCAAGACCATTACCAGGTATGGCTATAGTATTTTATCTTAAAGCCTTAAATTTAGATATATCAGTAATGATTCAGTCACTTGGAGGTCAGACTCTTCTAGAAGCCTATGACTATGTAGTCAGAGCTAAAAATAACTTAATAGATGCTAGAAAGTTGCCCTCAAGGCCTCCCATTCCCATGTTTCTAGAGATTACTTTACCTTTACCTCAAGAAGCCCCTAATCCCATAGCCCCACCTATGTCTATGTATACATTTCCTCAAAAACCTGCTAAAGTAGATGTCCCTATCCAATCATCTGAGATGGATGATGTCAAGAACATCTTAAGGGCATTTTCTAATGAGATAATTAACCTAAAAAGATAGCATAATCCTTATCCTAGACCCCAATATCAAGGCTACCAAGGAAATAGACCTCCACCACAGCCAAATCAATATCAGGGTCCTCAAAGGCAAACTAACCCTCAGCCATCAAACTAACTAGTTACAGTCCCTACACCCTCATAAATTGTTCCCCCTAATCTAAATAGGGAGATTATTCTAGGGTAGAATAATTATGCAGATGGCACCAATGCCTGGTGTTTCCCTTGTAATAATGCTCATATGCCTAGAGATTGTCCCAGGGTTAATCTACAGCAAAAGATAGTAGAGCAAAGAAGAATGGATGGACAATTTGTAAATACTTCTGACACTCAACCCTATAAATCCCCTGGTATGCAAAATTTAGTCTTGGTGGCTCAGATGCAAGGGATGTCCTTACAGTAAGAAGAATAAATAGCCCCTAAGCATGTTTTGTTTTCATGGGTTAAAGATGAAGAGTTAGTATTTTTAAATGAATCTTCTACTTCCAAGAAGCCATTGGTACAATCAGATTACTACACTAGAGCCAAGAGAAGGATGATGGAATGGTCTAAAGTCATAAATAATGAAATTATGGGAATTCCTCCATTTCAAGGCCATCAATACATAGCTGCTAGACAAGAAATACCTTAGCCAGTGCAGAACCAAGTAATTTCTGGATAAGTTCAAGAAAAAGCAAGGTACCCTTATTATTCAAGAACCCAAACACTAGGATCGATGAATGTGGTGTATCAACTGAAGAGGACCCCAGCACATGTGTCAATATGGGACATGTTAACTATTCTTGAGTAAAAGACACTATTTCAAGAAGCTCTGTATGGCCAAGTAGTGCCTAAACATACTGGTACTAAAGGAGGACCTGCTGATAAGGAAAAGCTCAAAGACACGGTTCCTCTACAGACAACATCCCTTTTGAACAATGCACCAAAGGTAAGCAAATCCAAACCAGAGCACTTCTATTTGACTTTGATATTTGGAAATAAACTATTACATAATGCAATGATAGACTCAGGGGCCAGTACTATAGTAATGACTAAACAAATAGCAGATGCTTTAAAAATAAATTATGAGCCACTTACTAGAGGAGTTATGCAGTTGGATGGGAAATTAATGTAAACAATAGGGAAAATTAAATAACTCCCATTGCAATTGTATACTTGCCCTGATATAATTGTCAATCAGGATGTGGTAGTCATAGATATACCCCCTATATTTGGCCTATGTTTGTCCAGATATTTCATAGCCAAGATAAGAGGTTATATGTCACTTGATTGGTCTCACCTCATCTTAAGAACCAAATATGGTACAAAAATGAAAATATTATCTGAGTCACTATCTAAGGATCACATCACCAATGAACCAACCCCAAAATTAGAGGCAGCTCATGCTATGTTGAATAAGGAAGAAAGGGTCTTTGTTGAAAAGTTAGGTGACTGGACTGAACATGACCAAGAGGAGGAAAATAACTAGTTGTTAACTATGATGCAAAGTGACCCATATGGAAATTATGACTCTATTGGTCTAGGCACTTATGTCATATTTGATGAAGACCATGAAATCCCAAATGTTTTAAGGGAAGAAATGCTAAAGACTTAAGAATCTGAAAAGGACTCAAAAATCTGGACTTTAAATTTTGATGGGGCTAGAAGTAAAAATGGTGTTAAAGCAGGAATTTGTCTTATTGCTCCAAATGGTGAGAAAATTTTAAGATCTATCCATTTCCAATTTTTCTATACTAATAATGATGTTAAATATGAATTTTTAGTACATGGGCTCATGTTAGCCAAGAAAAAGGGAGTAAAGAATATGATATTAAAAGGAGATTTAGAACTAGTGGTGAAACAAATCAGAGAAAAGGCAATAGCCAAAAATGTAAGGATGAGATCCTATAGACACAGAATTTGGAACTTAATAGATGATTTTGAAGATTTCAATATTGAAGTAGTTCCTAGAACCCAAAATTTTGAAGCAGATAGGATGTCACAGATTGGCTCCCAGTTTGACCCAACAACTGATCTATTAGTCAACAATGAGTCAGTGAAAGTTATAGTAAGGCCAACTATTCCAGACAATGATGAAAATTGCCAAGTCTTTGAAAATGATTTTTAGATACTCTCATTTTTGCAACAATCAAGGGAATTTGTTGATCAATTGCAACCCAAAATTGAAGAAGCATATGGAGACCAAATTATTCAATTAAAGACCAATAAGCTTCCCAAAGGCTTGATTACTTTAGAAAACCTATTTGATCTAGAAGATGTAAGCCTAGAGAAGAAATGGTTTCAAGAAAATAAAGTATATTATTATGAGATACAAGTGAGTGAAGGGAGAAAACTAAAGATTAGAAATTCCATAACCCAAGAAGAAAGGGAAAGACTAATTGACTTGTGTGAAAGATATGACAGAGTAATAGCCTAGACCTATGAAGACCTTCATGGCTATAATAGAGACATCATTCAACACACCATAGAACTAACTGAAGGATCTAAGCCAGTCAAATAAAAGTAGAGGCTAGTGAATCCAAGGATTAAACCTCTAATGGTGGATGAGTTGTGGAAACTCTTATAATCTAAAATAATTTTTCCAATCAAACACTTAACTTGGGTATCTAATCTAATACTAGTCAGAAAAAAGAATGGTGACATAAGGCTCTATGTGGATTTCAGAGACCTAAATAGAGCATCTCTAAAAGATCACTATCCCCTACCCTCTATGGAACAAATTTTATAGACTATGGCTGGATCAGAGAGATTCTCTTTACTAGATGGTTTCTCTGGATACAATCAGATTTGGTTGGCTGATGAAGACCAACACAAGACTAAATTTACTACCAAATGGGGAATGATTGCATATGCCAAGATGCCATTTGGCCTATCAAATACTGGAGCCACTTCTTAAAGAGCAATGGATGTAGCATTTGGAGAACTCATAAATAAAATCATTATGATTTATCTTGATGATCTCACTATTTTTTCCAAGAATGTTGTTGATCATTTTGATCATTTGGAATCTATTTTTAAGAAGTGTCAAGAGTTTGGAATATCCCTAAATCTAAAGAAGTGTATCTTTATAGTACCTCAAGGCAAACTACTAGGACATATAGTATCCAAAGAAGGAGTCTCTATAGATCTAGAGAGAGTCACAGCCATAATGAACTTGTCCCTACCAGTAAATAAGAAAGCAGTTCAATCCTTTTTGGGAAAGATTAATTTTGTCAGTCAGTTTATATCAGACTTTACAGGCCTAATGATACTAGTGACACTCTTGTTGAAGAAAGACCTGGTGTTCAATTACACTACAGAATGAAGACAAGCTTTTGAGGAGGTCAAGAAAGCAATTTCAACAACCCCAGTACTTAGTAACCTAGACTTCTCTAAGTCTTTTATAATGTATGTTTATGGAGGAGAGTTCAGTGTTGTTGTTTTCCTAACACAAAAAGATTATCAACAAGAGAGAGAACACCCAATAGCCTTTTTCTTAAGGACTCTTAGGGAGTATGAAGCCATATACAACTTTGTAGAGAAATAGGCATATGCTATGGTAAAAGCCCTCAATAAATTCAGGCATATGGTATCAAGAAATAAGATTATGATACTTGTGGCTCATTCTAGTGTTAGAGAATACATTATGGAAGGTGAAATTACTAAAAAGGGAGAAAACTAAATAACAAAGATCCTTGAGTATGATGTAGACGTTAGACCCACTAAGCTAGTCAGAGGTAGGGGGTTGTGCCAATACATGGCTCAAGATATGGAAAAGATGATCACTGAAGAAATAGAAAAGGAAAACATATTGAGGATAACTCCTAGGTCACAAACAGAATCCATTTTATGAAACATGGGATTTTCCCAAAAGAGCTCTCTCAAGACAAGAGGAGATACTATAGGTAGCAAGGGGTCTATTTTGTTTTAATTGACCAAGTTCTTTTCAGAAGAAATATTGATGGCATACTAATAAGATGCATAGAGAAAGATGAGGCTCAGAATATACTACATGAAATGCACCATAGAGTCTCAAGTGGACATTTTTTTGAAAGAACCACAACTATAAAGATAAGTTAGGCAGGTTATTTCTGGCCCACTTTATTTACATACTATTATCAACTGGTCAAAGAGTTCCAATCTTGTTTATATTATGTGGGGAAGAGAAGGAATGCAGTAATGCCCCTTAGTCCTATAATTGTTGATGAACCCTTTACTCAATGGGGTCTTGACTTCATTAGAATGATCAATCTGATGTTGAGTATGGGACACAAATGGATTCTAACTACCACAAATTATTTTACCAGATGGATTGAAGTAGTGCCACTCAAAGAAGCAACAGAAAAGGTGATCCTAAACTTTCTAGGGGATATCACTACTCACTTTGGGCCTCCTTATACCATAATTTTAGTTAATGCTAAGGCATTTTTAGGGGCAAAAATATCTAAATTTTCACTAAATTATGGAATCTATCTAAAAACTTCCTCAAATTATTACCCTCAGGGTAATGGTTTGGCAGAATCAACCAACAAGAACCTGATTAAACTTATTAGGAGAATAGGGGTTAATCATCACAAAGAGTGGCATAAAGTGATTAATATAACATTGTGGGCTGATAGAATTACACCTAAACAAGTGAAAAAGATGTCCCCATATGAATTGGTCTATGGTAAGCCTATTTTAATGCCCCTAAGCTTAGATATTCTTGCTCTCCAGTTATTAAAATAGATTGAAATTGAGGATAATGGCCCCATGCAGGTCAGACTTGTTGAGCTCCTAGAAGTTCAAGAAGAGAGGGATATAGAACATGAATCATTAATGAAACATCATAAAATAATCAAAGACTACTTTGATAAGAAGACTTCAAACCCCCATTTTAGAGTAGGCTCAGTTGTTTTGAAATGGGATGCGAGAGCTGTCAAGCTGAGTCGACACCATAAATTTGAGGCATTATAAACTGGCCCCTATAAGATTCATACATGTAAATATCAAAATTAATTTGAGCTTGAAATGATGGAGGGTGAACCTGAAGATATTCCTATGGATCTACCTAAAATGTTTCATTTAAGCAGTATCTCCCATGTATTATAGTTAGATAGTTTCCCTTTCCTTGTTGCTTTGTTTTCCCATTTTTTCCCACTCTTTATTTTAATAAGTGTTATATGAACATGTGGCCATGGCTCAAAGTATTTTTAAAAAATTTAAACTCTCGTATTCACTAAATCTCTCTCAAATCCTCAAAATTCCCCAAGGTAACTTTACACAGTGTTTTTTAAGATGTGTCTGACACGCTATCCCACATAAATTTAATAAGATTTACTAATGGTTTTCTAGTTATAATGCCATTTATGAGACTTGATGTGTCATTAAATACCCCAATAACAATATTTAAGGCTTAAAAGTGTCTCATCCATTCCTACATCTGCTAGAAAAATCCCTGTTACTTGCATTTCAATTCGTAGCAAAACCTGCTTAGTAAAAGTGCCTTCCCTATTGTAAAGTTTCCATACTTATTACATAAGTTCACTAATTCCAAATATATACATAGCTATGGAGGAGGTACAGTCTTCACAATAGGGGTTTTGGATTTATGAATCTATTGATAAGCTTCTCACTAGCAAATCATATGCTTCGGCCCCTACACAACCCTTAAAGACCTATCTAAGGACTAGAGTCCCTGAAGTTGGTTATGCGATCAACCCAGCAAAGGTGAAGGATTTTACAAATGAAATTGAAAACCCAACCCTTCAAAAGTTTGGCAAATCTCTATGATAAGGGGCACACCAAATATGTATTCAGAAGGCTAAGGCTAGACAATCTGAAACATTTAGGATGAGGATATGGACTTCTCAATTGGAACAATTCATTATCCCAGGTGTACATCCGTGCCCAACTTAGTTGAAATATGCGTAGAATTGTTTCATGCACCCTCAAAAACCATATAATAGAGTCAATTCATGGTGCAAATTACACTAAAGGCCATTAGGGACATGTTGACCCTATATCATGACAAAACAGCCACATTTCCCAACATTGCCAAAATGTAGAAAACGTGGGCAAATGTTAATAATCAATTGAGGTTTCTTAGATCAGAATTGTAATTAGGGGACAATGATACCATTGTGCTAGTGCTACCAATAAGAAGGGCACAATTTTCACAAGCCAGTCAAGAGGCACTATCCATGATGACATTCATTTTTGGAATGAAGGACATAATTATCTATGATTGGCAAATGGCCATTCTCTTTAGATTAAAAATTGTAGACAAGTCTCAGGAGTATCAGCTGGACTTCTCAGAGCAAATTGCCTATTCAATGGTTTACCAACTCACCCATTTCAAATCTAAAGGGGTTTTCAAGTATGCTTCTTATCTTTTTCACCTCATATTATATCAAAACTCTGGCATCTTTTCACAATATATGCATCTGAATATGTATGACCCAAGTTTTGGTCATAATAAGACCATTCTTGTGTCCACATGGACACATATCTTATTTAAAATGTCTAACCCATATGAATTTTGGGAACTTTTTGTTGCCCCTACCTTTTGTCACTTAAGCTTAGAGCCTATTGAAAATAGATTAACTCCAAGTGTCAGAGGCCTCATGACAAATTGCACTATTCCCTATGACTACTTTTTTAGATCTCATCATACCATCATTAGGGTCCATGGTTTTAATAAAGAGCTAGTGTTTCTACCCAAGATTTTGACTCTTAGGTTAGCATCCTTAGAGGTCACTCGACACATGTCTGTGGTTGATAATGACTATGGCACTAAGAAGAAGAAAAAGAAAATGTATGATATTCCATGGGTAAAGCAAAACATGGCCCTAGAGGTCAGAGATGCTAAGCACTTGTTGCTGAGGAAGCTAGCTATCTTGGGTTTCTTTTTGATTGAAGATAAATAGAGATATGACCCAAGCAGTTTCATAACCTTATGGGTCAAGAATAACAAGGTCAGTGCTAAAATTGTGCACAAGGGCCATCCCTTTTGGGAAGATAGAAGAAACCCTAAGGAAGATATTTATGATTTGTATGTTGAATTGACAGATTTTCCCTTTCAGGGGGCTAGGCCATGGGAGACCTTTTATGTTAAAGAAAAAAAATTTAACCCTAAACTCAGAATGACTTCTGGTTTAAAAAGGGCATTGAAGAACAAAGAATAGAAACCTGAGAAAATAGAAGCCTATTAGAAGTATAGGCAGGAGATTTATGAGACAAATCACTCTTTTGGTAATGTAAACTCTAAATGAGAAATGGGAGGAAATATGGGATGAATGGCATCTGTCTCCTATCTCTAGCCCTGATACAAGCAAACTACAGACAAAGGGTGGAGAGTCAAAGGAGGAAGCAAAATCCACTCATACAGTGCAGGCCCTAGGACAAACTTCATCTATAGTTATAGAAAAAAAAAATAATGTGGTATCCTCACCACCTAGAGCTTCTTCATCATTCAACCTTTGGGGTTCCCAATTTTGTGCAATCACCACTAGTAGTAGTGGTAAATGTTGAAGAGAAAGAAGCACAGCAAGAAGAAGAAAGGCCAAGGAAACATAAGAAGCTAAAACTTCATCCTGATTTAGATAAGGAGGTAGAGACCTCATAGCATCAACCACTGAGTACATCTATTGCTCCTCAGGTACATGTTATTTCTCCTTCTTCTTAGTCTTTTTCTTCTTCTATAGGGGTGACAATCCCAACTGGACAAATATTATCCCCTGTCACCTCTGTTGTGCCAATTTCCCAATTTTCCCCACCTATTACTGCTCAAGACATGTCAACACAGGCCACATTATTGCCTCCCTTTTCCCCCTTTATCCCAAAGAGAATACCTCCCCAGATTCCCCCTAGCCAACATTTGGCTATTCCCTATGGATTACCATAGGGTTATCCTTTTATAAGTAGGTATATTACCTCTCCCTCTACCTTCCAAGCTCAAGAAAACACTACTAATAAGGATAGGGAAGCCTGGATGGATAAGAAAATGAAGAAAGATAATAAATATCTAGCTACACCACACATGAGATCACTATTTGACCCAATCTAGTAGCAGCTAACTGTGACTCATTTGTCACCTAATGTAGTCAGGCCAAATGAGCAAATGTAGCCTCAAGATTATACAATGAGTGAAGTGGCTATGGATATGTAACTTTTTAGACCAAATGACAGGGTTGAGTTGTTGAATGAAACCACTTCTATTGTAGCTACTGATTATTTGAAAGTATCAAAGAAGCTACAGAAGATGGAGGCTGATTTGGCTCAAGAGAAAGCAAATGATAGTAATCTAGCTACAGAATCCAAAACAAAGAATGATGAAATAGAGAGTCTTAACAAACAGTTTTAAGACACTATTTCTTGTCAAATTCACTAGGTTATTTAAGCCCTAAATGCTTCTTTGAAAGAAGAGCTAACACAAGAGAAAGTTGTAGTGATAGCCCTAAGGCAGGAAAAGGCAACACTATAGAAAAAATGTCAGGAAAACTTGTAACAGGTCACTCAGTTCTAGCAGAAGCTGTTGAATGAACAAAATAATACCACCACCATACAGGCCCAACTTCAAGCTAAGTAACAAATAATAAAACAATTGACACTTGAGTTGGCTAATAGGCTAAAAAATGTAGGAGTTTTGAACTTGGTTAAGGAGCTACATGTATCAGTATGGAAAAGAATCTCTGAGGAGATTACTCAGCTCAAACCCTCTCTAAATTTCATGTTAAATGCATAGAAATTGTGCAAAAAGTTGGAGACTTCAGTCCAGGCCATTCTATCCACTGTCTCTTTGAGAGTGTCTAATTCTCAAATGCTACTAAAAAAGTTATATGACACAACTGATGAAACATTATCAGTAGCAGGGATTAGTGACAGAATGATTGCTTCAAAAAGGGTGAATGAAGTTCTCAGTTGAAAATCTATATAAATTAATTGCAAAGAGCTCCTATATGTGGTAAAATAGGGAGTATAAGACATGAAGAAGCATATTGAAGATCTAGTGTAATTGGGTCTTCCCTCCCCTTTTCCAGATAGCAACACTATGTTAATGGTTGATGAGATTAAGCCTTTATTTTTAGCCAAAAAAAATGATCAGTCAGTTTTCCAAGGTTTAATAGATGCTTCATTAGTGCTAGAAGTGGAAGTTGTCTTGATCCCCATGGCCCAGCTTGATTTCCAATTAAAGCCTACAATTCATGTTTTGTAGAGATTTTCACACAAGGACATCATCAACCTTGATTTAGCCTTCTAGGATTTGAAAAATAAATAGGGACTATCTAATGCTGAATGGTCTATTTATCAGATGGCCTTATAGAATTTTTTATTTTTACCACATTTTATATATTCTTTGGATTCTTTTTTGAGCAGGCTCAAAATTCCTCAGGGTCACCAAGAACTATGGAGTAAAATACTCTACATTTTGTTTTGAGTTTCAGTTGTGCACTCTAGTTTTGTCCCTGCACATTTCAATTTTGGCAGTGAAAGTTTTGACTCAGAGCATAGGCATGAGTTTTCATTTTTCCTAAGTTTTGTTTAAGTCTCAGAGTCGCATAGAACATGCCAAGTGTCATCATTTGGGACACAATATAATTTCTATAAGCTGCGTGAAACATGCCACATGTCATGTTATATACCCACGGAGCCTGACAAGTGTCAGCATCTAAATTTTAGTTTCTTATAAGTTTCAAAAGCTTCTTTCAATAAGCTTCTCTCAGATTCCTACAGAGGACTCTGAGTGGCAACTATGGAAGGTTTTAATATGTTTCTCTAAATGCGGCAAAAAGTGTAGCGTGTCCCTTGTTAAAGCTCAGCAGAGACTGCCAAGTGTCAACATCTGTAGTTTCTTCCTTTTGTTTCATTGTTGAGAAAGGACTATGGTAGGTCCCAGGTGAGTTTCTAAATTAAGTAGAGTGTGCCAAGTGTCATCATTCATGTGAATCTAAATGAGTCCCAAATGTTTATGTAGTGTTTTTAAAGCTCAGCCAAAGCTGCCATGTGTCATCTTTTGTAGGATTCTCAAAAGGTATCTAAAGCTTCTATAGACAAGCGGAAGCCACCACGTGTCACTTGTTAATACTAGTAGATGATGCCCAGTGTCCTCACCTATTTCATAGTGGGAAATGCCATGAGTATATGTTTCATCCAATGAACTTGCAGAGAGGCTAATCATTTTAGATCTAAAAGATATCTTCTGTCAGACACTTCTAGTTAATATCTAGTTTAGTTAGACCATTGGGATTTGGTCACATAGGCAATCTTGAGCCAGTCCTATACTATAAATATGAGTTCAAATCATAGGTTCAAGGATAGAAAAACAAAAATAGAAAGAGGAAAAAGAAGGAAAGGGAGAGAATTTTTTGCATATAGCTTGTTATCAGAGATTTACAAGAAGTTTTTGAGACTTTCTTGCTGTGGCCAGTAATATCATTTGCCTTTATTTTATTTTCTTAATTCAGAAAGTTTGTATAATTTTGCATGTATCAATGCCTTTTATGTGGCTTGAAAATTAATAAGATTGAGTTATATGCCTTTGCTGATATTTTTGGTCTTATTGCAAAATCATCTAAGTTGTGAGCCTTTGATTCTATTTGTTTTCATCTTTTACATTGATCATGCATTGTTTGCTCTTTAATGTAATTGAATCCTAAAGATAGCTTCATTGTGCTTAGTATTAAGGAATGAATCATACTCAGGTGTAGCACCATAGTTAAATTTTCTTTCATTGCATTGGTGATTCCATTTAACTTTTATCCCTTTTTCCCACAATATATTTTAGATAAAGAAGAACCAGCTTCTTTTAAATCTAGAGGTCATTTCAGGTCGCAAGTCCCACATTCCTGAAACTTCCCATGTTGGTGTTGGAAACAGTGCAATTTTAAGCATCAACAGCATCCCCTCCCCAAGTTTATATATTTATGAAATTTCATATTCTAAAAGGTTGGAAGATTCTATCAATATAAGAAGAAATCAATTTTGATTGTCTTGAAATTGCATTGGTGTTATTTCCTTTAATTATTTTGATATTAAAGTTTTGTTTTTTTAGTTTTAATAATACATAAATTTGTAGTGTTCAAAAGCTAAAAATAAATTATGATTATTTTATTAATGTATGATAATCATAGATGTGTAAATTCTATTGAAAGTTAGTAGATCTTATTAAGAAATTAGTTCAAACTATGTTAATATTCTTAGCATGTATGAGTGATTTATTTTGGTATAGTTTTATAAGTGTGTTCAATATCTACCTTTGATGCCTTATTGGTCCAAGATATAACCTTCCAGTTAAGGGTGTGCAAAATCAGCTCTAAAGGAAGCAACCTTCAGTTGAGACTAGTAAGTTTCTTATATCATTACTCCCCAAACTTTAGAACTATGTTTATCTATGAGTGTGCAATAGTTTCAAGTAGTAAGAACTAGATTTGAAATCACCTATCCACTAATAAATGAATAAGTAAATAATCCTTTTGAGACCATAAGAACTTTATTTTTTGATCTACCCTTCCATCCTTTCTAAGTTTATTTGATTGAGATCTACCCACTCTATATTAGGTATCACCCATCCATCCCACTCACTTAGGTTTAATTTCTATAATAGGATTGATTTCACTATATACAAACCCAATTCATAATCTACATGCTCTACTTGTTATTCCACCATAAGGTTGTTTAACCCATACCTACAACTCATACCCTAGAGTGAAGTTTACCTCCATTAAGATCTTAAAACACTAGAGGCTATCTCATTTAAAGTTTGGATTGTGCACAAGACCCACATCAATAGGTACAACACATCTTCAAGTTTGAAGAAATAAAGGATTATCTCAAGATCTTGATTTGGCAAGTTACAAGCTAGGTCACTATTGTACTTAATTTACATAGATTACATAGGGTAAAACTACATCATTCTAAGTCCCTCTTCAAAGTATTGTCTATGTAGGTAGCACCATTTGATATCAGGGTCTTTAGAGCTAGTTCAATACCATGTGCCTACTCACCCATTTTTCACCAATTGTGCATTTAAGAAGGAAAGTTAGTGTTTTTCCATTTCACAAGGAGAAACTATCTATGACCTAGATCTGAATACACTAGAGTGAAGGTGAAACCACACCCAGAATAATCTAGGTAGTTACATATTATTTTATCAAATATTTTGTATAAAACACTATCATCAAACTCAAATAGTAGTGTCTACACAACTATCTAAGGCTAATGCAACTATCCAGATAGCCAGATGCACTAGATCTAGAATATAACTATTCTAGAATTACCTTCTCACCTATTTTTAACATGTTCAAGATTTAGAATTACATTACCATTAGAAAAAATAATTACTTCTCTTCTTTATCATTTTTATATATGGCATGGTTTTACTTTACATATTTATACTATCTCATAATAATAAATTAAGTATATGTTTATATCTTAGTTTAGCATTTAATTATCTTGATATAGATCTAATTATCACCCTTATGCCATTTAATTTCTATATTATTAACCCTAAGCTTAAATTGATATACATACCTCCATATTTCATTTTAGGGTTAAGAATTTGGTGAACTCGATCCATATGAATGTAAAAAAATTATAATCTAGGGCTTCCAAGACTCCTAGGGTTTCATCTTTTTGTGATGGATTTTCAAATCTGAAGCTTTAACCTAGGATTTTACCTCCTTTGTCATAAGGGCTTCATGTGCATATGATTTAAAGTGGATTCATCCTTGGTTGGCATATTTTTTACCTCTAAATAGGTTCATTTCAAATTTATTCAAAGATATTTTCTACTAATATTGTTATATGCAAACACCTCTTTTTTCACTAAAATCTAGTATAGATCTTTCATTTTTTGCAAATTACTATTTTTAATAAATATTGGCATACAAGGAAAATGGTGTACCTATGTTGAAATTATTTTTTTAGTTTAGTAAAAAATTAGGTTTTATTCAAAACCTATCTTAGATCTCTAAAAAGTATTCTTGATTTATCCAAATGGTTGATTCTTTATTTGGAATATTATAGGGTTTTCCTATGAAGCATTCAAAATTGTTTGGCATATTTTGGATTCATAATAAATAAAATTATAAATTCCTCAAATTTTTTTTATTACTATGTTCATATAGAAAAAAACCTCTCTTTTTCCATAATATTGTATGTATTTTCCAAATTTAGAAATTTACTATGTTTAGTAAATTTGGATCTATATGTTGTATATGTACTTTTGTTTCCCTATTTTTTTGGGTTCATCTGGTTTTATGTTTTTATATAAAAACATGTCTCATGTTTTTTTAAAAAATATCCAATAGTCTAAAATTCCTATATCCTTATTGTATCATGGTCGATTGCTCCTAAGCTTTTGTAATCCTTTCTTATCTTATTCTCATATCAATTTTCATAATATTTCAGATTGATGCAAAGAATATCCTTCCTCCTCCTAACCCTAATGAGGGTGATATATCTTATCCCTCTAACTAAGTATAGGTTATCACTTATCCATAGGGTAAGTTGGATAACCCTATAGTTTCAAATGAAGATATTCGATCTAACATACCTAGGGTTTATGCTTTTGAAACACTAAAGGAACAAATTATTACCATGACCAAGTTAATGAATGAGTTATAAAATAAAAAATAGATTTTAAATTCAAATATCACCTTATTGCTTCATATATAAATAATCCACATTGTACTAGTGTGAATTATGTGTTTGCATCTTCATCTACCAATAATTTTTCAAACAAGGTTTCTTATCCAAATTTAAATCTACAAAAAAACACACCTAAATCAAGTGATCCAATTATTTTACCCAAGATTTTTAAGATACCAAGTTAAATCCTAAGGGAAATCATTCAAGACAATGTGATCAAATTACCTCCTCTACATCCTCTAAGGAGATCCAAGTACTATTGTGCATATCTTGGAATGCATGTGCATCATACCAATTGAATAACAAAATACAAAGTTTCGAACATAGTGGTTATCTTATCATTGATGCATCTATCAAAAAACCCTCTCACATTATGAGTACTTATCCTAAAGCACAAATGCCAAAATAGAAAATATCAGTATGAAAAGATAATTCAAGGCAAGAGAAGGGTCAAAAAATGAATAAATAGAAAACATACCATTATCAAAGGTTTAAAAAATCCCAAATGATATATAATTACCAAAGGAACCAATGATATTAAAACCATGATAAAATAAGCCATGTGAACTCCCTTTGTTGGTCAATATCAAACAACAAGAGGACACAATTCTAAATGATTATGACAATGGTGATATTATTCCTAATACCAATATTGTAGATGAAATTTTGAGATAACTCTATTTTTATCTACTTAATACCTTAGTCACGTGATCTATTTATACCTACAAGATCTGATACATATCAATTGAATCCATCTCTAGATATAAAGCTAAATATATATAACAACAAGGTAAACCATGTACTCAAGATGTTCATAAGGTATTAACATCTGAGGTACATAGAGATATAAATAATGACATACCAAAAAGTTCAAAATAGCATGATGGTATATTTTATTATTCATATACAAACACTTAAAATGGTATATCAAAAGTTTAAGAGCAGCCTACCAAGTTATATGATTACATTGATAATTATGATCCTAATCATACTATAGATTTATATGATCCTGACAATATTTATTATGAAAAATATGAATATGATACACCTAAGACTCCCATATATACATCATTTACATTTTTATAACCAAGATCAAAAACCCAATTACCACTTGATCATTATAGTCAAGCTTTTTTAATACCCATCTAGATTTCATTGCATAGAGTGATTACCTTAGTTATCACTAAAATAATGTAAAAGATCCAACTTAAGGTTTTAAGGTTCACATTCTGGGAAATATCTATGACCATACATTGGAGACAATCATAGAATGATCCCTCCCCTTAAAAAAATCCAAAAATATCAAAAAAATAAAATACATACAAAATTTTAAAAACACTTTTTGGCACCTATATTCTATTGGCTCCTTGGCATCCATGTGTTACTTCCATATTTATTGATGGCATACTTAGTTATTCCTACATACACATATGTGTCACACTTATACTTTAGTTTTATATAAGCATACATAGATACATGATACATTCCTATGTCTAATGTTTGGATTTCCCCCTACTCATGTCATATGAACATTGGAAGCATCAACTTATTTGATCTTGATACACACATGATATATGATTTTATGATCACTCTACATTGTCATGTTTTAACTCACATATTTACTTATACATGCCTATTATCCATGAATATATCTTACATATGGTGCTTCATATGTTATACACTTTACATACTTGAACATATTCAAAAAGGGTCAAATTCAAAAATAGTACAAAAGTGGTTACCAAACCATAACTTAGAACAACAAAAGGTTCACAAAGCAAAATTAGAGCAAGAAATAATATAACAAGCATAGTTAAATCAAGTGTATGATATAAATATACCTCTCCTAATGAGGTCCCACTTTTAAAAAAATATGCATTTGATCAAAAATATCTACAATAGTTTGATTATCAAGGTCAAAGGGTTGGTTAAACATGCTTAAGGCAACATTATTCCTATTCTAAAAGTTGATAATGTTGGTTAACAAGGTTTTGGATTTATAGAATATACTAAGGCAAATCATTCATAGATACATTTTATCAAGGAAAAATATCCATATACATAGTAAATGTTACAAAAAGAGTAAGAACTTAAGTTGCAAAGTCAAAATCATGCTAAGCCAAAAAACATTTTCAAAATAGGATTTCTATCAAAAGAGCCTCCAAAGCACCATATGCCTATAATAAGCACAATTTAAAAGGTTATAGTAGCATAAAATATTTTAAATCAAAATATATAAATGTTAACTCCGTAAAATGAGGCAATTCCCTATGCTTATCTAGATACAATAGAAGTCAACATTAGCATTCCAGGTTATTATGATTATTATGATGTTGATAATGAACAATACTCAAATTCATACTACATCTCAATTAAACTATAACATATAAATCACAGTACATGATAGGTTACCATTCATATTTTTTACATAGACCACATTGATAGTGAGTCTCCCATGAGACTCATTAGTTAGTATGTTCCTCCCTACTTGTACATAGTTTAATTCATTCTTATTCCTTGTATATAGTTTAATTTTCATGTAGCTTGTACATAGCTTATATCTAGGGAAATGAAAAAATAATATAATATCTCAAAACACAAAAACATTCAAATATTTTCTCAAAAAATAAAAATTATAGGTTGTATACATTACCATGTTTATATTTCTTATATTTTATAGACACTACATATTCTAGCTATCTTAGTATAGTCAATTTTTATGATACATACATGCTTCACTTATTCTTGTCTAGTGTTTGTATCTCCTTACAAGACCTAGGTCCACTATACATATCCATATTTCCTACTACCTACCCACTGGGGGCATATACATAGATACATGGATTCCTCATTTGATACATTTGCCCATTTGGGGGCAGCCTATACACAGTTTTGATTGCTAGGTTACATCTTTCTAAACTCTACATCATAGATTTAGCATTGTTATTTATTAATATTGATCATCCTACATTACTCAGATTCATTACCAACTAGTACTACTTTACAATCCATTTATGTACATATTTTCTCTTATACAAACTTTTACAACATGTTCATGAATACTTTCATTTATAGCTTTATTAGTTTAGACTTGATTATGTCTCTATGCTTTTACATTGATTTGAGGGAATTTGAGTATGTAATTACTTTATGGCTATATGCCACCTATTTTAATTTTATGCATGCTTTGGACATGTGCCCATGTCCTTGTGTATGTATTACTAATTATGTATGTAGACATTTAAACATGTCCTTCTAAGTGGCTCTAAGCCAACTTGATTGATGTTTACGTATGTGGACATTTAAACATGTTCTTGTATGTCTTTCTTTCTTTGATTTAGTGACATGTGCCCATGTCCCTTATATTATGTCCCCTTAGCCTACTTTACATACCTCATGTGTTTTGTATGTATGCTTTCATGTATGTGTCATGTCCATGACACTTATTTCTTGCTTATTGTAGACTCCAGTTTTAGATGCCATGAGGGACCTCATGTATCTCCCCTTCCTCTTTGGGTTCTTTGATGGAAATCATGCCCCATCCCTCTAGGTAGCTAATCAATTTATTTCATAGATTTGATGTTCATACACATGCTTATATTATCATATCTATCTTGATAGCATTGTGAATGATATATTTAACATAAATCATACATTATAAATTTATGCTCAGATTATCTTACATTCTGATGTCATGTATGTATATTATATTAGTTTATTACGTAGATGTCATATATGCTTCAGCTAACATACATTTTTTAGATATTTTTATTTTGAGGACTAAACCAAATCCCCTCAAAAGAGGGGGAATTCGTACAGGTTTGTCATAAATATCAGGCTATTTAAATGCACTCAATGTATAATTTTTAGAACACATACACATAATATAGAAATTAGTTTTATGAAAATATACTAGGAAATAGTCACATAGAGACCAATTTTAGTTGCATAAAAATTAGTACACTTAGACATTAGCACCCAAATTGGGACACTAGTGCCACCAATTCTACTATCTATTATATGAAACTACTATATAGTAGCCTTAGTTTTAGGAAATTATAAATTAGATAGAAAAGTATATCAAGTAAAGTCTAGGTTTGTATATGTTCAGTTACAAATTACCAGTTTTGGCTCATTTTAGCATAAATTCATACTAGTTTTCTTAGATGGGGGCATCATGCATAGCATGATCATTCTCATTTTAGTTAATATACTTAGATATGGATTATTAAAACTCATTCCAAAATCCATATAATCAAATATCAAATTTGGGGGCTTATACGTAACACATTATTTTTTTATGCTCACTTATGCACCAGTTGATTAGATGAAATGAGAAATTCCATGGAATTTTCTATGTTGTACACACTAGACACCATGTTCTAAGTTACACACCATATTAATTCCTCACTCTATCTAAAGTGGTTGGAATTTCCAAGTGTCCTAGAGCCACCTAATAATCTTGAGTGGCCTAGAGTCATTTTACATTTTAGATTTTATGAGTGGCCTAGAGCCATCTTATATAGTTTAGTTACATCCCAAAGCTTTAGTTTAGATGCATCTACTACACATGTGTAGGTAATGATGGATTAATAGTCTAATTTAGTTATTTAACCACCTACATGAGAGGGTTGGGCACACCATTAGTCTAATCCAAGTTATTCATGACCTACTAAGTAGGGGTGAGCAAAGATGGAATCAAAACTGGATTGAGTTCTTGATCCACCCACACATGGGGATTCAGAAAGACATCAACTCATTCTAATTTATTCACCAATTGATCATTATCTACATAAAAAAACATAGGTTATCACTAAGTTTATGCATTATCTCATGTACCTAGTGAGGTGTATTCATTCCTTTCTCTCTTATCTCTTTACTTAGTTTTATCTCTTGCTTTTGATATCTCTTAAGTAAGGACTGATCTATGTATGTTTCAATTGTAAGACTATAATGGAACATAGTTCACACACTCAAACCTAGATTTATGGAATTTTCCTCTTAGGTAAGTCTACATACACTTCTTTTTTCTTTGTCTTAATCATTTCACTTTATTGTATTTATATAAAAAAGGAGAGAAATGTAATCATCTAAAAATGACACTTGAGTGTTAAGAGTGTTACTTGAGACCAACCATCCTTAGCTTAGCCCTATACCTATATTGTGGATTATTTAGACATTATCCATCATTTGTGTCAGCCACACACATCCCTAAAGTATTCCCAATCCCTCACTTTAGCATCTTAGCCCTTAGTGCCTCAAGTTCTACCACCTAGACACTAACACCATAATTTGGACAGTAGCGCCAATGGTGTTAGTGTCCTAATTTGGGTGTTATTGACTTTTTCCTGACTTTGGCCACTAAAAGATATATTTTTAAAATAACAACCACCTAGGGTTAGCCTATACCTCTTTTAAGACCTGTATAAGCATTAGAATAGTATATATACATGAATGTTAGCCCTTTATTCACTAGATGGAAATTAGATGCAAATAACACAAACTAGCTCAAAATAAGGCATGCATAATCAAGGTTATAATTCCTTACTCTACCCTAATTATGAATACCACCATATACATCCATCCTAATCTCATAATACTCAAATTTCCAACCTTGATCTCCACTCAAAATCACTCAAATTGACATTCATACTAGCTCCACTTGTACTTTCACCAGCACTTAAGTGGGGAGAACTACATCGAGCTTGATCCCTCCTCAAAGTATTGGTATGTATGAAACTCTCATCATAGTTGGGTGTTAAGGACGTCCATCCTACCCCATTAACATCACACTTTTCTACTTTTTCTAATTTAATGCCTTAGTAACATGGAAGTTTAGGGTTTTCATTAAAAATTAGTTAGAATAGGTCATTGATAGGGAATCAAAAGTCACGTGCACAAGAAAAATATGTTATCCAAAATTGGATACCATAGGGGAGTATCATTAAAAAAAATTGTCAAGTCTTCTAACCCTATTGAAAACCTCTATTAACCTTCATTTTTATGTCATTCTTTGTGATTAGGTGATGTCTTATTCATGAGTCCTTAGGTTATGATAAGGTGTTAGAAGTCTAATCTAAGTCTAAGAGTAATGATCCATAATTTCATAGTCAAAATCCATGGTATTAGTCCTCTCATGACACACTTAGCATTTTTTAAGGTAAATTTAACAATGTTAAGGTTCTTTTTCAAGTTTAAGTTTGTATTTGGTTCATGTTGTGACATTGGTGAATGATAACTCATCAAGATGGGATGATGATCATAGTGATCATGTTTATGAATAATAAAATAAATGAGAAAATAAGCATTTTAATCCCATGTTTTGGATAATATAAGGTAAGTTTGGGTATATTAAGGTATTTCTCAAAAGTTCAAGTCATATTTGATTCACAATGAATGTGAGAAAAATAATGATCTCTCGAGAACATCAAGTGTGAAAGTTATCAATGTACTAGGAAGGTCATTTGAGGCCATAAAACATTCATGATGGATGATTTAATACTCTTTCAGGTTTGTAAAATCTCTAAAAGGTGTAAAAACATACATTTCTAGTATACATCAACCTTTATTCACTATTTGGAACCCCAAATATAGAATGATACACATTGAATGGTAGGATTAAGTTATAAAATATTTTTTGATATGTTTCTTCCTCTTTGTAATATATATATATATATATATATATATATATATATATATATATATATATATATATATATATATATATATATATATACACACCTTCATTTGGCCTCTATAATATGTTACAGTAGGATATCATAGTGAAGAAGGTTCTTGGAAGCAAATATGTAGTTTAAGAAAGGTCAAGAGAAGGATTATTCAAATAATTTCAAGCTGGTTATAGCCTCTAATCTTATTATTAACTATATCCATGATCCTAAAAGTAACATAAAGCTTTAATAGGTTTTATAAGGGCCAAAACAAGTAGAAAACTTCTCAAGTTATTCCTTAGGTCCTTTGCAAGCTCAAGAGTTTTCATTTCTTAAAAATGGTTCATGAATATGAAAATGAGTTGGGTCAAACACTCTTAGGGTAAGTTAGGGGGACCTATTACCTTAAAATTAAATTCATTTTTTTAGGGTTTTAGGGGTTGTATTTTATGAACCATTGCTAACAAAAAATGGTGTCAAAAATCCTTCATAAACCCCACTAGCTTAGTTTCAAGTAGTTTTATGGCATTTTGGAGATCATTAATGAAAATTAAGGATTTTTTTAGGTCTATAAATATCTATTTAGTCTTATAAAATCATTTTTAGAATTAATTTGACACATATGGGCACTAAAACTACAAGAAAAGGCTGTGTTTATTGATCTTTAAAGATGACAGGTAGGGTCTTGGTGGATTTGAATGTTTATTGCCTCAAATGGTATTTTAAAAACCTCAAAAAACCTCTAATTTCTCCTATAAATATCTTCAATTGGTATAAATCAAGTATAATGGGTAGATAGTAGGTTATGAGAAACTTTGGTCTTGATGTTCTTCAACATGTTTGCAAGTGTGAAAGAGTGAATAAAGAAATATATAACCTATGAATGAAAGTGGGTTTTAATGTACTTAGGGGATTATATGTCAACTTTAACATCTCTATAAAACTCTTATAATATTATACAAGGCCATCCATTGAAAGAGAAATTAAAAGATAGGTTATGTATGCACCTACATGCCTGAGTAAAAGGACCATAGGTTTGCTCCTATTAATATGTTTGAAAGGTCTCATGATTAGTTGAAGATTATCTAGGTATAACTAGAGATACAATTAATTCCCACCAATATCTCACTATATTCCATGGTGATGTGATATTCCTCAAGCATTCAAATAGTATGTTTGTAATGTTTCCAAAATTGAGATAGACAACTCCAAGAATGTGAAAATATGCATGTTTGGCATAGAACATAAGATAAAAGGAGAAAATAAGGCATGAATATGGAAATTAATCATATTTATGTCTAATTTAATTTTAAATAAGTCTAAAACATGTCATCAATTTCTTAAACTAAGGTGAATGTAGACCTATAAGTCTGTAGACCTATAGGTCCACATTCTCAATCAAGAAAGGCAAATCTTACATGAAAGATGAGGTTTAAAGAGAATATGAAGTGTGAAATATAGGAGAAAAGAGTTTTAAAGGTTTTATTAGGGTATAATAATTAATATAATTGAATAAAATACCCTTTCTTGAACACTAACAAGCATTAAACCCAAAGAAGACCTGTAGGCTTACTAAAGAGCTATAAGCATGTTTCTAAGAATTCATGAGAATATGCAATATTTATATTAGGATTATTGTTTTAATGGATAAAATATCAGTTTGGGAGTCATTTTATACCATTTAGTATGATTAATATGTTTATAGTTTGATTCAAAAGACAAGAAAACTCAAAACCCACTTGACAGTCCTAAAAATGCACACAAAATTGTGAAACTTGGCATGTTAGAGAGTTTTGAAGATTGTTCATGAGAAAAAACTATTGGAAATGTTAAGGGGAGTAGGTAAAAACATCGCATAGGTATAAATTTTTTTTTAAATGATATAAAACTCTCCCCATTATTTTTTGTTCACTCTCAGCCTACTCATGCCTGTGTTAAGACCAACCTAGGTCTAAAAGCTTGTTTTTTGCATAACTTGAGTTTAAACCTTATAATTTCATAAAAATTTGTAGTATGGACCTATTTAATGTGAATTAAAATATTTTTATGGTTTTTTATTAGTATTTTATGGTCTGGTATGGTCCCTAGTGTTGTGTGCTTATTTTAGGCCCAATTAGGCCTAATTATGAAAAAAGGTGTAGGGTTAGTAGGTCTATATTAGGACTTAAGTAATGAAATTTTTGGTGAAGATAAAATAGGATAAAAGGTACTTAAATATTTATTTATTTTTTATATAAGTTTTTAATATATTTCAAATCTAAGAGTTTTATGTCTACAAGGAATATGACTTAAAGAAAGCAAATGTGAGAATTATGAATGAAATTTAAAAATAGAGGTGGAAAGATGATGAGATAGGTATATTAAATAAGTTTACAAGATAATAATATGTATTTATATTCAAATAAGATGACTTGTCACTTCCTAATCAATCATAAAGGGTAGTTTCAAGATCTCAAGGATGAATCATCAAGCAAGACAAAACTCCTATGCCACCTTGATCAAGTCATCATAAAATTAAGTGAAAACATGTTGAGGAGATATTTATGAATGTAATTTTATAGGTTTTATTTTTTTAAATTATTTCATGAGTGCTTAGAAGCCATCATTGGTTCTTGACACCTCTCTTATTCCTCTCTCTTCTTATTTCTCTATATGTATTGCCTTGTTTGGCATTGAAAAGGATCCTTCCACCAAGAGTATGATGCAACCCCACTCTTTTATATGCCTATTGATCAATAAATGACTATTTTACCTCTTTTTATGGATGTATGTAGTATAATTATCTCACATTATTTTGTTGTCCTATTCTCCTTACCTTCTTACAATTTATTTCTCTATTATAGGTTGTGAATAGTGTCATCAAGGGTTCCATGTGGGTTATAAGCGGAAGACATCTTCCATTATACTCTCATATTACCTTATCTCTTTGCAAGTCATTGATGTGATAGGTTATTTTAAGATAAGTGTATGTTTATTGCAATCCTATAGGTCTTGGTACACATACAAATAAATGGAAGTGGTCATAATATTTGGTGTATCACCCCCATTTCATTCAAAGTTTCCTTATCCCTTTTCCTTGAAAAATAGTAGATTAGTGATTGATATTAATTGATACCTCAAGGAAGTTGTCCCTTATCTATAGGTTTAATTAATTCATTAGGTCACACATAACCTAGGATTATTCCCATGTGTAGCTTATATTGAGAGGACTTGAAACACCCACTTAAAGGGTGAAAATCTATACTATAACACAAGCTTGGTAGACTCAAACATAGGTACACCTAGAAGTTCAAAATAGTTCAACATAGAGGACACTAGTGCCAAAATAAAAATATTAACACCATTGGTGCTACTGTCTAATTAGGGCACTACTATATAATAAGTTTTTTAACACTTGACTCTTCTCTACGACACTTATATCAGCTCATGTCCCATTTTATAGCCTATACATCTCCCATCTCAGTTAATTTCTAGAAAAGAATTTGTGTACATCATTTATTGTTATGTTTAGAAAGGTCAAACTAGGTTAATTCTATTATAAATTAGTGGTTGTATTTATTTCATATTTTTACCCTAATTTATTATACTCAAACCATTTAACAACTTAGGGCTTACACTCCATAACCCTAAAAATTTAAATCATATATCTACCTAGACATGTTCCTTATATATGTTACATGGTTACATTCATGGATTATACATTTATTTTATCCTTTTAATGTGAGGTAACTACCAATTTTTATCTTTCCCTCACCTCAAAGGGGGGGCATGTCATAGAGACATGTTCTACCCACTTATCATAGTTTTAAGTTTATAATGGGAGCATGATTTTGAAGCATGTTCTCCACATTCATTAAGTATGGTATTTATATTAGTTTTTAGATTATAGTGTGGGCATGTTTATGTTCTTATATCCTTAGTTTTACTCAACTAAGTATTATTCATGTGATTATATAAGGAAGAAATGAATGATCTAGCATGCTGGAATATCACCTAAGTAGTGATCTCGTGTGCTCACCCAAGGCATACAACCTAGATTGGTTCTTGTTGATTTTATCACATAGTGGTGGATAGACTTAACTCTATCTTAGGCAGTTGGGTTAGCACATTTAGTCATTATTACTACAAACATCACTTTAAACTTAACCATTTGATTAATTCACATATTCCATGTACTTATCCATTATCACAAAAGCAAATTTAATACCAAAAATATTAACACATCAAGATTCATAGATAAATTAATGGTTCTATTGATCTAATTTGATAATATTGTAAAGATAATTCATTTATCATTATTTTTATGTCTATTACACACATCTATGTCTCTATCTTGACAACAACTACAACAACTATATCAACATCTCATTCATAAGCAAAGTTAAGGGGTATTTATACACAAAACTAACCCATCTCAAGTTACATAATTAATAGGCTATAAATGACAAGCCAATGTTGTTTAAATAAAAATAATTTGTGATGACCTATTATATTTACGTCCTTTTGATTTGGGGATAATATCCCATATATACTCTCTCTCTCTCTATGCTAGATATATGTGCTTGTGTTACTCCTCCTTCATGGATTAGTGCTAGATTCACACTTGATTAATATTTGATTCTTCCATGAACTAATTTGTAACCATCTTTTCTTCTTGCACCCTTGTCATAGTCTTGCACTTTTTTGAGTCATGCATCTTATGTTTCTTGTCCTCCATTTCCTTATCTTTCATAACTTGATCTTTCATGATAAGATCTTCCACATTGTTTTTTCCTATCTTTCTTATTCACCATTCTCTCCCTCAGCATTCTCTCCCATGCCAAGGTCTTCCACATTTCTCTTGTGCCCATCCTTCTCCATGTCATGGTTCCAAAAGAGAATATATTACTAAAAAAATTGTGGTCCAACATCACCCCTTAATAAATCAATAGTCCATCCCAGACTATACTATAATTTCCTTATATATCAAAAACTCAAGACCAACCGACTACACTTGATGCTTGAGATCCTCCCATTGGTTGAGGTTTGTCTAAATATTGGAAGTAATGACTTCCACTTTTCCTCTTAGTCATTTCATTTTTTGTCTTTCTCAAGAAAACCATCTTCTTGAGTTTCCAAAATCTCAAGCTAAGAAGTTATAACTTTTTGGGCATCTTTGAGTGACCTTACCTTCACCAAAACCTATCCTTAAATAGTTGAGAATCTCACATTAAGCTCCTGTCAATGAGTGCTTATTTATTTTTCTAATTCTTCAACATCCTAGAATACCTTTACATGTTGAACCCTATTATTAATTTTTAATGTGTTTTTATCCAATTGTTGATGTTGTTGTTCCTCAAGTAGTAGTCGTTCTTCCAAACAATTTACTCAACCATGCCAAGTTTACAAAAACCCCATCAGTGATGGGAATAGTGGTGCTTAGTTTATTGAAAAAGGCACATCATACATCCATAGCCTCTAAAATATTATGTTATCATAACTTTTCTTATTTAAGATTCACCTAGTTTTTAAATTTCTTGAGCAAGTGGTCCATGAACATCCCCAACTTATTGATGATGTTAATAGTAACAATAATACCATCCACAAGTGCCAGCTCACTCCACAAAATTTTTTGACAAAGGCCTAATATCCTTAGTTGAGATGTTTTAGTTGTATCATATTGTCATTTGAACTCTTCAATTTACTCTTTGATCTTGAACCATTTTATGTGATCTTCTCTATACATGTGGATAACCTCCTGATGCTTATAGTGAAGTTGGAAAACATCATGGTGATGGATAATGTTTTGCCTATAAACTTGTAGGGAAAACTTTATGAGGTTTGTGCTTATTTATGATGGAAAGCATTTTAGGGGATCCACCTAATGCACATATAGAACATCTAACACTTTTAGGATTATAAAAGTGTTGGCCTTTGGGAGCTCAAAGAGGCCTTCATCATTGATATACCTCCATCATAAAGAGTAACTCACATTGAGTTTTCTCAATTAACTCATGTTTTAATAAATAATCCCACAAATATAATTGTTTATCTAATGTGTCTTATTAAAATATGGAATAAGAAAAATGATTTTGATTACCCATATTTGTCTATTATTGATGCTCTAGTTCTTACATAGGTTATTTACCCTTTTGGGGGTTGTGCTCTAGATCTATAAGTTCATAACTCTTCCTATTGTTCATTGGTATTAGTGTTAAGGTCCTTTATGTTATGGGATTCCCCTCTTCCTATTTATTATTTAGTATTTGGAATTTTAATGTCCATTTATTACTTTATAATAGGTTATTATTGGTTAGGCTCAGAAGTGGATTCCTTTGTAGGTTATTCTTCAAGATATGTTTCACCTATTTTAGGAATCATTACTCAATGTACTTCAGGTTTAGGCTCTAATTGGATGGTTAGTTGGAACATAGAAATGTCATATTTTTGTTTTGTGAAAAACCCATGGGCTCTTATTGGAAATGATGCTTGTCATTATCATTTTGGAGTGGCCATGGGTTTTTCATGTTCTCTTCTAGAATTAGTGGCCTTGGGCCTTGGCCTTTTCTACTTTTTATCACCCTTTCTTTTGTGCATGTTTATAGTTGGGGAAAAGCTCTTCCTTCTCTACCTCCTTTCTTCTTGATGTTTTCCTTCATGGCCAAAGCATATAATAGACTAACTATATATTGCCTTGCATGATTATTTTGAAAGGATTGATATCAGTTTTACTTAAATTGTGTTACTCTATATACATTTCCCTTCTCAGATAAACAAATATTGTAGTGAATCTCAACATAAATCTTATCAACATCAATATTCACTAGGTGCACATCCAAAATAATATTAATAAAATCCTTGAAATATTTATTTTTGAAGGAATAAAGAAACTTGAGCCACCCTGACAAGTTATCGGTGGTCTCCAACCAGATCTGCATGAGTGAATAGTGTTATTTGAAAAAAAAAACCTGGTGTAGCTTCCCATTTTCATAGGTGGATCCTTAAGTACATGCCATTATTTATTGAATGATTATTTCATCCCCTAATACCAACCCTTCATCTTTGTTTTGTAGGAGCATGTGACCATAACATGTGAACTATTTAAATCTCTTGATAGGAGACTTATGCTCAGGTGGGTAAACCCACTTCAATTATTTGTTGGAATATTTTGGGATGATAATCTCATCAAAATAAAGTAGAAACAAAATTTCACCCCATGGAAAACTGTATTTGAATAGGTGATGCACTTTCATATCATCTTTTTCAATTTTATTCACAAAAAATTGAGACTAATTATGCTTGTCCCCTTTTACATTTGGATTGAAACATAGAGGTGGGATATATTCACCTCCTTCCACATATCTACACCCCTATCTTGGTCATGGCCAAGTTTTTATCTACCCAAATAGTGGGATTTGTAAGACTTTTTATATACATATTATGGCCTTCCTTGTATTTCAACACCATCATCATTTGTTCAGTTATCACCTGATCATTGAGATCCACATTGACATCAATTTCATAAGAAATTAATCTAGTTACCTTATTGAACCATTGAGGGGTAATCCTCATTATGTATCTTTCAAAGTATATATAATATTTTTGGATGTGTGATATCAATAACCAAATTGCCTCATAGGGTTTTCCAAAGTAAAGTAATTAGAAAAGTTAGAGCACACAAACATCCTCTAGCAAGTTGTAAATGTTGAGATCATAAGTGATCTCATTCCTTGTATTTTAGAATTCAACCTAATAGTCATGTTTTAAGTCACCTTCATTACCATATTGGTGGTGATTATAATCCAAGACTTGACAAGTGGAAACTTTAGATTCCTAGTTATCTATGCATAAAATTATGTTAGGGTACTGCATTTCTTTGATCAAAATTGGTGGTAAAGGTGATGTGGTAGATACCTTATTTGATACATGTTCCATCCTTAATGCCTCTCTTCTATAATTATCTTCTACCATATTTTTATGGTCCTCACCTTATGTGTCATATGCACTAGATCCTTCTTCCTGGATATAAATACGACTTCCTTCATCTACACCCTCATGATCCTCTACTTTAGAAATGACTAGTAGTGGATCTCTTCATCCTTTCTACTTTGGATGCATCACCAACAAAGGTCCATAAATTTTAATGTGTGGTTGACTAATTATCCCAAATGAATATATTTTGATTTGTTTTCCTAAACCCAAAATACTTTATCTTCTTAAATTATCCTCCTCTAATGGTGGTCATAGCATCTCCAACATATAACTTCTCTCACACCCACTCCTATGATCACTTTGTCACTAATTTCATTATATGATCTTCATCACAATCTCTAATTTGATTTTTATCAATGATAATGTTGTATGGTCACCTTATATGTTTCTTATTCATGCTTGTTTGAGATTTGCAATTGTCAAGTTAAAAAATAAAAATGAAATTCATCTAGGTCTTTTATATATGAAACCAATTTTTACATTAACTATCCTCCATGCTTGTTTCTATCACTTCAACTATAACATAATTCCTTAGAACCAATTTTACATGATTTAAATTTGTTCCATTATGTCTTTAATAAATGTATTTCCTGTCTTTCCTTTGAGATTTTTTGTGCCTTTCCCATTTTGCATGTTAGTTGAAAAATTCAAATTTCCAAAATTTTTGTGGAAACTATCTTTTCATTTTAACCCATATTTATAATAGCATTTCACTTTTCATCTTATTTCCCATTCTTGGTTCACACACCACATTTGTGTGCTTATTTCACACACCTCCTCTTGTGCACTTTCTTCGTGCACCACATCCACATTCCTAGGTCATGCACCACCTCTTTTATTCCTCCTTCACATGCATCCTCTTACATGATTTACTCATTTGACACATATTCATTCCACATTCCTATTTCATGTTCCATCTCTTGCATGCCTCCTCTTGTGAACTTTCTTCACACACTACATCTTATGCACCTCCTTATCCTGAGCTTTCCTTCAATCATACACATTTGTACCATCCTTTTATTTACATGTTTTTATCTTAAGTAAATTATCCACCTTCAAACTTAATCCACATTAAATTATGTATTTGGTTCTCCATGTCATAATTTAGTGAAATTCATTTATTAATAAATTGATAGAGAACATAGTTTTAAATACCAAAGAGAACTAAAAATACTATAAATAAATTATAAAAGGTGTGCAACCAATGCCACACTTATTCAAAAATTAAACTAAGTCCTAAAGTAAACTAATTACATATTCCTTATTTATTAAATTTAAATATTACATAGAATGATAGGGCTAGAACCAACTACCATTAAAATGGCTGAAAGGAATTGGCCATCTAATATATTCAACTTGCAGGTGCCTATTGAATAGATATCATGAATGATAAAAGGACCATTCCACTAGATCCATAGTTTACCTATATGACACATAAAATTTGAATCATAGACTAAGACATGTATACCAGAATGAAAAACTTTGGTTTTGATGTGTTAGTCATGCTAGGATTTTTGTTTTTGATTTTTAACCCCTTGACTCAAGTGTGCGAGAATGCATGTTTCATCCAACTAAAGTAGAGCATCTAAAAGATTTTTTAGGGACTCTTCTTCATCAAATCTATCCACACATGAAATATGAAAGGAAATGACAAGGAACTCCTATTAACATTCCAAACTACACCCTTGGGGGAGGTTGTTAGGCTTACTTCCAAGTTTTGGGTAATATGGGATTAGCCCAAGGTTAAGGATGACCTATGGTTGGGCTAAACCTTTGGTTTATGGGGTTATCTCACATGATGCATTCATTAATCTCAATATCACTAAATATACTAATTTTATTGGATGAAAAGTGATAGATAAATGCATAAAATAAACCTAACCTAATGAGGTGATGCATAAAATAAACCTAACCTCATGAGGTGATGCACCAATATTGATATATCCACCCTAATTGATCTTCAATCAACACTTTATGATCCAAGTAAAGATTAAAAAAAATAATTATAATGATCTCCTAATCATAAGTATTTCATGTGATGTGCCAGAGTGTTGGTAGTTGTGATTGAAGAGAAATCTAGTTTATAGTATCTTGAATAGGCCTCTTATCCATTACCTTCAAGTTTTATAAATACATCATAGCCTTTAAATGAAATAAAATAATTATAATGATCTCCTAATCATAAGTATTTCATTTAAAGGCTATGATGTATTTCTAAAACTTGAAGGTAATGGATAAGAGGCCTATTCAAGATACTATAAACTAGATTTCTCTTCAATCACAACTACCAACACTCTGGCACATCACATGAAATACATAGGATATAATTTTATAAATTAGGTGAGGGAAATTACCTTCACAGGATAATGAAACTTCACACTTATAAAAATCAATGAGTATATACAAACTAGTGCTAGCAAAGAAACCTAAAAAAAGTCCTTATTTTATTGATTCAAAGACGTTTGCAACATATAATTTGGGTAGAGTTTCATCATAACCAACTGAGGGATAGATAGAATGGCCTCAAATATCTAAATTTATAAAACAATTAATAAGAGGTATAATATAATGTGGTGTATAAATGTCATGAATAGGTCATAATGGTCACCATTAATTTAACCAATAGTTACAAGCAACCCTCCATGCCCTCTAATGCATTGTCTTGGTGATGAGTGGCCTTCAATGAACCTTTTAGGTTATTGATGTCTATTTTTGGCCAATTTTGACCCCATGAAGAGCATTTTCATTCCAATTCTAGTAAATTCCTTCTACTCATGATAGTTACAAAGCATTAAAGTGATTTAATTAGGCCTCTTCCATGAAGCATTTAGTATCCACCTCCTTCTTGCATGCCAATATGACTTGGAAAACTAACACAACCTTCATGGTGGATAGGAAATGGGTATGATCACCTCATGATATATTTACATAAGTTTTTTTATCATGCATTTACTCCATAGTATCCCTCTACACCAATGAATATCCTCTTTTATTGATTAAGTAGGTTTATTAAACAAATAACCTATTCTCTTGATTGTTAATTGTTTTGATGGATATGAGAATTGATTAAAACTTTTAAGATGATTGAGTAATTTTTTTAAACCTTAAACAAAATATTATACCAATATTTATGATTTCAAATCAGATCACACCTGTAACTCTACCTTACTTAGGTGACTAGGTCACCTCCCTTTAGCATATCTAGACTGTCTATTTGGCATAGACCCATATGAGTATTTTCAAGTATAATTGTAGGTTTTTAATGATTTCAGAATGTGAAATATACCTCATATAACCTTATTTAATTATTTTCAACTCTCCATCAAGTTTTATACCCTATAAACATCACTAAACCTTGCAAAAATAGAGTTTTTGGGGGGTCTGTATAGACCACTACCATGAATGAGATTTATTTAGAGTTTATTATGATCTCCAGGTGTTTACTAGGCCATCCCAATGAATTTGGATGAATTTTGTCCAATATATTCTCCATTAGATCACTATTAGGGTTTTAGAGAGGTTTAAGGGGATTTGGGTTCTTAGAAATGGTTCATAAGGTTAGGACCTTAACCTATGAACCAATGCCATTAATTTCCTCTAGACAAGGCTCCTCAACTTTCCAAAAGTGATCATATCCCCATACAACTATCTTGTATAGTTATGATCTCATCAAGTTACTCCTTGGGTGATAATTGTGCATTCTATGCACCCATAAGGCATTTTTAGGCTAAAGTGATCAACTATGAGCTCTCCTCTACAAACCACTATTACTCACACACCTTAATATCCTTGAGAAACTTCTATATTATAGTTTTAGGTGCTATCTAATCATATTTTTTTCATTTGTTCTAGTCTTTAAGGAGTCATGCTTTGAGAGAGGTATTAGACCAACAAGCCTAAAGGCATAATTTATGAGTTTTGTCTCCAAACTAGAGTTATGAGGTACTTGGAAACCCTTTTTGGTATGTAATTCATCCTTTACATCCCTTAGATAATCTATATTTGTGTGGGTAAGACACTTACCTCTTCTTTATGTGCACATAGTCCTCTACCTAAGCACCTAGTCATGTTTGCAAGTGACTATCAAACATGGATTCCCTTAAAGGTGATCACTATGAAACTTTTTGATACCTTTATATCCCTCTCCCTCCTTAAAAACACATAAGATGTGCAGAATTCTCCCAATTTCTTACATACAACCATGGAATATCTGTTTCATGTTTGATATGTACACTACACACCTTGCACATGCCAACCAATAGACCATTTGGGTGTTTAGATGACCTAGGGAGACCATTAAGACTATTTCATAACCCAACTACCTCATTTAGAAGTATTTGAGGTTGAAATTCCCTCATCAGGTCTTAATCAAGGTTTAGAGAGGGTTTCAGAGCTTTGCCATCTTAATGATGGTTTATAGAATACTAGCCTCTAATCCAAAACCTTTTTCCATGGATATCTAGCCCATAACCCCTTTCAAATATCCTAAATATCTCTTGGTCACATTTAAACTATATGGTGAGATACGAGTGAAAGTTGGTGTCCTTCAAGCTCTTTACAAGTATTTTGGGTGGGTTGATATTCTTAATGATCATTCATAGATTTGGGCTCCTAAATCCCACTCTTTCCTTCATGGATATTTAGTGCATAGGGTTTCCCAACTACCTTAAGAGAACTGGGTATGCTTCATTTTATCATGTAATATATGATCATTAAAAATGATAACTTGACCTACCGGCTTAGGGCAGTGGAGTTTAAGAGGGGTGTTAAGCCCAAATTTGAATTTTCCTTATATTCCTTAGTATAAAACATCATCCTCAGGGTCTAAAACATCCTCATACACCTTATCATTACCTTAAATCTATTTTTTAAATGTTGGATATGTTATAAGGTGGAGGTGGGGTCTTGAGGCCTAAGGATGGATTTAGGCCTTATAGACCTATCTAAGTCTCAGGGCCTTAAATTACCTATAGGTAGGCATTTATGGCCTTAAATTCACCAAATCATCCTTTTTAATCTAATCTCCACCTTTTTCACTTGTCTTCATCTTTCCCAAGCATCATCCCAATCTCTCTCTCTCTTAGATCTACCTTGATTACCATTGACTAGCCTGAGTGCTTGAGTCAGCTATGTTAGAGACCTAATCTTAAGTATTATTTCCTATCCTTTAGTTTTAATATATTTATGAGTTCATACGACATGTTATTATATCTTATCTAGCCTTTGGGACTTGGCCTCCTCTATTCTTCCATAAAATCTCATTCATACATCATTCTTTAAAGTCTATATATTATAGATGTCCAACTCAGACTAGATAATCACCTTAAACTAATATCACCATCATATGATATCCTGAGTGATACATATGTCATAATCACCATAGGATTCCCTTTTACATGTTTCTTAAAATTTCTATTCACTCTAGTCAAGCACTCTAGACTGACTAAGTAAACCTAGCTCATTATACATGCTTGAGCAATTTTTCTTAGTCATCTCTTCAAACTCTTTGTCCTTGGTAACATGATCTATATTATTTTACCACCATATTAGTATGATTTCCTCCTCCATGGCATACTAAATCTCATATTTAAGGTTGGAGATAGACTATCAATAGTCTTATAGGTAGTGGTTTAGATATATTGATTGCCAAGGGTCTTTAAACATGTCCCTGAGTGAAAAGAGTGATTATATGTCTTGTTTGATATCTTAGTGTCCTTCCTTGAATCCAAATCATACTCTTTTAAGATAACCATATTCATAGTCTATGACCTTTCTTTGCATTTTAAGACTTAGCTACATATGATGGTTTTGATACCCTTTGAAGACTAGTTCTAAGCTGGCCTCTTATAGATGGCCATTATGCTTTCTCAAATGCTCTTACACTTGATTAGGCCCCTTCACTCATAGTATCAATGGATTTTAATAGACTTATAGATCATTTGTGTAGTTTCCATTTTTTAGGCTTGCATAAAAAATATTGAACCTTTAGGTAATGGTTATAGGACGTTATAGAGTCTTCACTTGGAACTTAGAGCCTAATATGAGGTGGCTTTGCTTGATGAAATATCAGATAGCAGAGGTTCCTTGAGAGGTTAATATGGATTATTGATTCATACTCAATATGACCTATGTATACCTTAGGAACTCTACTCACATATTCAATAGGGGAAAACATTTGGAGTTCATCAATCATGCATATGGAACAAGAAATTGAAACCTAGGATTCTACAAAAAACCTTAAATTTTGCTAATGAACCTTAAACTCTATTAAACAAGTGTATGAAGGTGTTGGGGAGCTAGTTGATGGTTTCTTAACTATAAGGGCCATAATGAAGCATGTTTCCTATGATAAAGGGATTCTTATATATGATTATAACACCTTTATTGCCTCTATGACATCTTGATGATATACAATAGCCATTATCATGAAACAATCATGTCTCATTTGTACTAAAGATCAACTACATAGTCATACTCATTTAAAGGTAACATCTTGAGAGACTTAAAGATATATATGACCACTCCACTTGAGATAAGGAGGAAATAAGATATGAAAAACTTCAAAAAACCATCATCAAACCTCAAACCACTATCCATTCTTAGATATGTGCATTGGAGTCTCTTCCTCATCAAGGAAACATTGTCTATAGTCTGTAACTTGTGATAACTTAAGTGTTTCTTTCTCCCATAGGCTCACACTTATGAACTAGGGGTGGATAATGAAATGAAAGGACCCTGATGACTTTTATAATGCATGCATAATCATTAGTTTCATCAAGAAATATAAATTTACATTGAAATCATTCCATTTTTTACCTGTGTGGATGTCGAAGGCTAGTTTGACTACATTAAGTTCTTAATGTTTTTTCATAAAGAACATGGGATCAATCTAGAAACCAATGCCCAATATTGTAAGTCCATTATACCCCCTTCTTTTGGCTAATATTTTAAGTCACCATCTTCTCTCTCCTATCTATACTAAACAAGAACCTAAATGGTTGCCCAAGGCTACCAAAGAGATTGATGGAAGAAATGGATCAATTTTTGGATCTTCTTGTCTTGAAACACCTAGATTCTCTCACCTAATGTCTATAATGATTCTCCTCTACATATCCCTAAATCTCTCTAACCATATATATCATAATATCTATATTTTCTTGAAAACTCCTACAAAACACTAGTTTGCTACATTTTCTCAGGTTTTCAAACCTTAAATAATTATTGGTGAGTAGGAAGAGGGAAAAGAGGGGTCAAAATGAATTTTAAGCCATGAATTATGGATGATAAATTTGAATATTCATTATTTCCCATGTGTGGTCCCTTTTAGTGTCAAATAAAAGCCTTTAACTTGTGAAAAAACACCCTTAAAATATGGAATAGTTTGATCATGGAATTATGGAGTTCATGGAGGCCTTTAAGGGTGTGATTTATTATTTTATTGCTGTTTTGGGTTCAAACTAGTATCATCTTATGGTCAAACACCCCCTTTTAAGTAAATAAATGTGATCTCAAGTGAAGGTGACCTTAATATCAATCAAATGACCTTAAAAATACTAAGGACCCAAACAAGGGTATTCCATATTTGTTATAACATATTTAAACCTCTAATCTTATCATATTATATAGGCTCCCATCATACTAGATGGGTTCATGACAAGGTATAATCTATAACATTTGGTTATCTTCCATATGAGTAGATTTAGACTAATAAAACCATTCCAAGGCTTGTTAAATACTACCACACATAACAAACACAAGGAGATAACTTGACACAAGCTTGAATAGGGTGAGTATATGGCCATCATAGTGATCCCTTACATGAAAAAACACTTGAACCTACTACCTGGATATGATAACTAATTATATTTCTTTGGACTTCTTTGATACTTCAAAAAGCATGAGAGGGTGACCAAGGTGATATTGGGTTTTCAATACATAGGTTGACTCCTTTCTAAGCCTAAGGGTAGAAATAAATCAACATTACTAGTGACTTTAAAGGCTTGACTTGCCTACTAGTCAAGAGGACCCATGATCTCTAACATTTCACTCATGCCTAGGTAAAGACTCTTTGATTGAAATAACTCCTCATGATCAATACCTTACAGACCTTAAGGACTTAACAATATCTACAAGACACACAACAATACATAAGGAAACACAACAAGGATACACAAGAGAAAACAATAATAACACAACCAAATAAGCAACTAACAAGGCATGTGATATATCACTTGGAAAAATGAAACCTAAACTACTATGAACAAATATGGTTTTAGATTATTAGTAATAGTAATTCAAGAACACACCATTAATAGGTATAGGGAGTCCTTCACCACTCATCTTGGACAATTAGAAGTAATTTTTCTCTTTGTATTTGGTAATAACATATGGTCCACTCCAAAGACTATTAAACTTTTTAATGCTTACCTAGCTTGGCATGGCCTTTATCCCACTTGAGTAAAATGTCACCTTGTTGGAAGGTATTTTAAGAATCTCTATTTTCAAATTATATCTTTAATTTATACTTATTTGACCACATGGCATGCATAACATCATCTCTTGTCTCTTCTAGCTCACTTGATTCATTCATTCTCACCCCCATTACACCATTCTCCATGAGTTCAAGTTGGTGTATAAGTTTGGAGGCTATAAATTAAAGTGATATGGGCAGCCTTGCCTCTTTTACATAGAAAATAATATATTTTTAAAGGATATTAGACATATTTGGAGTAATCCTATCTTCCCATAAGACTATCCTTAGTTTTTTATACTACTCCCGTTGGTTGTCCTCCATAGTTCTCCTTATGATCTTAATTAGATTCTTATTGGTAGAATATCTAAGTCCATTAACCTATGGATAGTAATTAGATAAATAACTAAGGTATATTCCATTTTTAATATCCCAATCACTCACCCTTACAATAATGAAGTTAGTGTATTGTATGATATAATGGTGGAGGGGACCCCAAATCTGATCACTAGACTATCATAGAACTCCAAAACTGAGTTTGCATTTACTTCCTTAAGTGAAAATACCCCCACCCACCTAATAAATTAATTAGTATTATTTAAAACCCACTTATTTCTATAACTATATGTAATATTAATCATATCTAAAAAGTCTAGTCCCTACTACATTAAAGGTTGTTCCACTTGAATAGGCTTGAGAGGCAAGGCAGCTAGTCTTTAATTGCCTATGAACATAGCACATTTTTGACACCTCCTAACCCAAACATGAGATTACTTGAATAAAATTGGCCAAAAATATCATTTTATTGTGATCCTTGTTGTTTTTGTCTTATCTATAAGTCTTCCTGCAAGAACATCATGAAACTAGTCTAGGAGCTTGCCAATTTGACTAGTTTTTACACACCTTAAAAACGTGCCATCAAGTTCCATTTTTAATATTACCCAATAAATAAATAATAATTAATGGATTTTATTATAAATTATCTCATTTTTTTCCTATTTAGGCATGTAGGACATTCGCCTATTTGGATGAATCTCACCATATCTTAAGCCCAACAGAAGGATGTGTAGGTGTAGTTGCTTGTTGATCATTTAGCATTACTAAAACCACTTCCTTGTTTTCCTTTAAATCATACAAAATGTATTAACATAGTCCCCTATGCCTAATTAACTTTTTAACATTCACCTCTATGTCATATTCCATGCATTTACTCACATAACTAGCTCTCTTTTCACTCAAGTCTCTATTAAGGATGAAGTCTTTGGTGTTAGGGTAAACCAACATGAAAAAGATTTTTTTATTAGACACTATGTATCTAAAAAAAATTATACCTCTCATGACTTCAAGTACATTTTTTTCAAAAAAAATATACCTCTCTTCATACCCCTCTAACACTTGGCTTAATAAGGCAATGGCCTACTCAAGGCCTTCACTATTTTGTTGCATAAGCATGGCAAAAATAGTGGCATTGGTATAAAAAGCATATAAGAATAATTCCCTTGAAAAATTATCATTGATTAGGGTGGGATATTGGTCAATAGCCTACTTTATGTATTCAAATCTTATTTTCCCTTCCTTAGTCAATGAAAACTCTTTGGGTTTCTTGAGCATGTGGGTTAAAGGCCTTACCAATTCTACAAATCTAGGTATGAACCTTCTAATAAAGTTGATTTTTCCCAATAAAATTTTTAATAATTTATTATGTTTGGGTAGTTACAAGGCAATTATTTCACTTATCCTCTCAAAGTCTATAGAGATGGATTCTTTTGACACAACATGTCCTAGAAGTCTACCCTCATGAACTATAAAAATACATTTTTTGGGGTTTAAGGAGACCCCATACTACCTGTACCTATCAAACACCAGCCTTAAGTGTGTCAAATTATCTTTGGTATCCTTAGAGAATACTATTATTTCATCAAGGTAGATGAACACAATCTCATAGATATACCCTTGTAAGGCTACATCCATTTCCCTTTGGAAGGTGGATCCTACATTAGACATTCCAAAGAGCATATTATTATAAGCATAAGTGCCCCACTTTGTTTTGAAGGTAGTCTTGTGTTTATCCTTCTACTTCATTGATATCTAATTTTACCCTATGTATCCATCAAGCAAGGAAAAACTTTGTGAACCTCTAACCTTTTGAATAATCTAATATATAGATGGTAGGGGTAGTGATCTCTCAATGACACATTTATCCTTGAAGTCTATACATAACCTTATCTCCCCATTATTCTTCTTCATAGTCACAATATTAGCTACCCATTAATAATGTTTGATGGGTAAGATGATTTTTGATTTAATGAGCTTTGCCAATTCCTTCATAAGAATCTCAATCTTAGAGTTGATTGGTATTTATTTTTGTCTCATACGCTTAGCACTTGTTTCTCACTCTATGGTATGTTGATCCAAACTAGGTTCAAACCGATTCAATTCATGATACTCCCAAGAAAATATGTCCATAAATTCTTGACATAATTATATGAAGGTTGTCTTCTCCTCCTTGGTGTTCACTTTTCCTAGTTTGAGTAGCCTATCTTTTAAAATAATGGCCTTTCTAAATTGTTCCTCCATAGTGGATATACTAACCTTGTCTTTACTTAGATAATAATCTTAATTTAATATATCTTCCAAGGTTACTAACCCCTTAGGTAGCTTTTTTTTCCTCAATTGGACAATCTTGTCCCCATACTATGATTATAATATGCCTTAATTTCTTGAGTAAAATTATGCCTCCTATTACAATAAGCATGTTATCTACTTGTAATTTTCAAACATATAAAAACTAACCTCATTGTCAAGGACTGAATTTCTACATACCACCTTGATTTTAGACTATTCATTAATGTCTTTAACCCCACTTGAAATATCATATTGTGTTCTTATGGTTGTCAATCAGTCTGCGTGCTAATTGGCTTCTCTAGGAATGGAGAAAATTTCAAAGGCCTCAAAGTCTTCTAATAGGTCTAAAATTATATGTTTTTATGCCTTCAAGAGTGTATTATTAATTGTTAATTTTATTTATATTATAATTTTTTTAATGAAATTTTTAATATCTAATAAGAGAAAATAAGATAAAAATATTTATATTAATAAAAAATTAAAATTCATTTATAAGATTGAGAAATACAATATAAGAATAAAGAATAAGAAGTGAAGAATAATAAGTATATTAGCAACTTCAATAAACTCAAATATTAAAAAGAATGTGTAACCAAAAAAAAAAACACATTATTAAAATAAAATATACAAAATGTAATTGACATATCTTTATCTTTTAATTGAAATTTAAGTCATACATATATTAATTATATGAGTCGATTTATACATTTTTGTAATTATTTATATACATTTTTTTAATTATTTATATACATTCATAAAGATTAAATTTGATGATCATATAATTATATTTTAAAAAAATTAATTATATAATACAATAATATTTTTTTTAAGAATAATATTAAATAAATCATCAAAAATTATAATCAATTATATATATTCTAATATACTACTACCTCACTATCTCCCATGGCTTGTAAGAGCTTGATGCCTCTCTTTCTTTCCCATTGTATCCCATAGATGAGTGCTTCATACTCTATTGTGTTGCAAGTGAAACTAAATTAAAAATTTAGGGCATAAAATTACCTTTGTTTGGAAGGAGAAATAATAATGACACCTACCCCACTTCCATTCTTGGACCTAAAGCCATCAAAGAACAAACTCCATACTCCTTCATGATCTTGACTTGAGCTAGTGAGACTTGATATAACAACCCCTTCCTCATGCATATAGTATGCACCAAAACCTACCTCTTCAATACTCTTGTATGGATCATAGCCATGGTTATCTTCTACCTCTACTACCCATTCATCAAGGAGAAAATTTGATAAACCTTTAAGTGGTTCAATGGTATATTTGTCATTATGGTGTTCATTCTCATCTATGATATTGCAATTGACATTAGATGAGTTAGGCACGTAAGGCTCTAAGTGGAGCCTAGATATAGGCTCAGACATTATGGTGACCTTTTTTCAATACCTGGTCTTTAAAACCATATAATACCAATTAGAAGAGAGATAAACCCCTCTCTTGGTAGTGAAATCCCTAGACAAGCATAAGGAAAAGTAAGGAGGAAGGTCTACCACTGCCACATCTTGAGATATAGTGAAATTACGACAAGTAACCAAGATAATTTTCATATCCTTAAGGACACCAATAGTCTTAGTGGGAGACCCATATAGTTATAAGACCCCTTTAGCATTAGTTTCATACTTTAGCCCTAATTTATTTGTTATAGACTTAGGCATGACAGAAGTGTTAGCCCCACTATCTATCATATAGTTTTGTACTATGGAATCACCTATAATGATAGAGAGATAGAAAGGAGGGGGCTTGATTACCTTGGGTGATTGAGACTCATGAGATTGATTGGTATTAGTTAGGACTACACCCACTATTTTTGCATGCTTGTCCAAAATGTGAAGTTTGGATAGCTTTTATTGAAGGAGATATTTTTGACCCAAAATGAGTAAGGTGTCCCACATGGGGATGGTGACATGGGCCTTCTTCATCTAATCCACAATGCTAATCTGAGAGCTAGTAGTTCTTGATTTCAATTAAGGATCAACACTACCACTTGGAGTTTGTGTGAATTGAGGTATGAATGGACCTCTATGATTATGCCCTATTTCATCTTGAATTTTGTGATTTGGTGGCTTTTTAGGAGTTACACCTTGAATAGTATCCACTTGAGATGGTTGATACGGTGGAAGGGTTGCTCTTTCAACTTCTAGGTCATCACCAACTTACCTTATTTAAGCTCTTGTATGGGCTATAATTAGGTTGTCTAATTTAGATGATCCTTCAATCTAATTGGATACAACTTGCTCAATGGAATGTTCCCCTTCTTAGAAGTTAACAAAATTAGTCTCAAATGGTGCCTTATTTCCACTTGTTCCTTGTATATTTGGCATTTTATCTTGAATCATGAAGGGAGTGTCTCCATGTGTCATATAAGGACCTTCTTTATGTTGTGTAGGAGGCTGATTATCATGTGTTAGAGGATCTTGATTCTTCTACATGAAATAATCTTGTAAAACATGTCCACTTGGACTAATTAACATTTCATGTGACTTCCCCCATTGAGTAGGCCATTGAAATTTTTGAGCATAGTTTTTTTGAGATGGAATTAGTACTCTAGAAGTGCTAACAAAATTGGGGTTATATCTATTATAAGGCCTTGATTGAGTGATCTACCCTTGACCTTATTGATTAGGTTGATATGGATGTCTATTGTACTAATAGGGCTGATAGGGGGATTGATAGGGTGATTATTAAGGTCTATGGGATGGAATGTATTACCTCTCCAAGGCTACTATCTTGTTGTTTTGTGCCTTGAGTAGCTCTTTAATTTTACCTAATCTATATTCTTGATTGGCATTTGCCTGATCATGATTAGTTGATGCTAGTAAGGGAGTAATGGTAGGCATAAGGGGTTTTATCTAAAGGAATAAAGGCATGAGGGGTATTTGGGTAACATTTTTTTCTTGGATTAGATATTTTTATTCCCCTATAGCCACCTCATAGGCATCTGATAGAGTGTTCCCTCCCATGGACTATATCATGACTACCAAATTAGAATTCAAGGATTTTAAGTAGTATAAAAAGGCATAATTAGGAGTGGGATTGACTACTATGGGTATCCTATCCTAGGTTTTTTGAAACATATAATTTATATCTACAATTAACTTATGGGGATCCCTTTTAATTATGGTGAGTTGATATAATAAATATAAATGGTCACTCTTATCCTTAAAATGTTTCCAAAAATTTTCCCCAAATTCATCCTAGCTGTTGATAGAAGTAGGTGTTAAGAACCTATACCATTGAAGTGTTTTACACTTCAAAAAAGTGGCTAATAACATCATTGCCATATTTTCTTAGGTTACATTATGAACTGAGCATAGGTTAGCTATGTATGTAATATGCTAAATAGGGGTGGTTGAGTTTTATCCTATAAAATAGGGAAGGATCTTAAGTACAGTAGAAGGTATGTCATCAAATTGGTTTAGATTTAAGGGGTTTCTACCATTGAATGGCACAAAGGCTTAATGTTTAGGCCTAGACATTGGAGGTGTATGATGAACCCCAAAAATGTTCTATTATGTCCTCATTTATTGTACTCATCTAGCTTGTTAACCATGATTTTTAATATTTTCCTATAAGTTTCCTTTTGCATATATCCATAATCTTACAAATATCATTATGTTTCTATACTCTTTTAATAGTTATAATTATGTGTTAGAATTAAATATATGATAAGTATCTATTACTTTAGGATGATTTTTCTATAATGTGTTTTAAGGATGTTTTGGAGAAATAGGTATATAACATGGAACATCCTATAGCAAAGGAATCTCATTACACAGACTATCCTATATCCACTGCATGACCAAAGCTACAAATGAGTATATTTGGATTCCTTTTTTCAACTAACTCATAGAAACAACCATAACCTCTATGCAGCTCAATAAGGAAGTGGTTAAAGGCTGAAATAGTTTTGTTTGTCCTACAGTAATGTTGTAGAATTCATATGAAGATGTCTTTAGCAAAGGAGCCAATTTTAGTTATCCTAAGTTGAATGTATCTATTGGAAAATTTTGATATATATTACATTGTAAATTGAAATGCTTTGTTACACTAGGTTTTTAGCTAGCTTAGTGATTAGCATAATTAGATCAATGGTTAGATTTTATGGTTCTATAACTATTATTCAGTTATGAACCATTTATCTTTGTATATATACACCTACTATTAATCAATAATATCAATTAAAGCATCCTACTCATTATATTTCTTCATTGGTATTAGAGCATCTAAACTATTGGTAGAGTAGCTTGAAACATAAAGTGTAGAAGTGAGAGCCTGATCGAGATCATGGTGGGAGTAATGTGATTGCTCACTACATGAGTTTTGTATTTTTGGATCATGTTATTATTTTTAGGGAGAGAAAAGATCTTGTTGTAGCAATGTGTAGTCTAACATTCTATACATATACCATTTTTTGAAGGATTAGAATGGTGCAACAAAAGCATGGAAATGTTCATCAGGGTCAGATCTATTACTTCATTATTCTTGTTGTCACTAGTTTGCATTACCACTTCACCACATCATCTTACAATTTTTATGATTCACATCAAAATCCATACTACCAAGACCTCATTTGATTTGGGCTTTCCCATATTGACTACATAATCAAAAGTGGAAGAATATCTCTGATTCATTCAAACCTATACATCTATGAATTATATCATTTGAGACAGCTAATTTTTTTTTTGATAAATTATCACGTTTTTATGCTATGTATGTTGCCAAAGAATCCTTTCATGCATATTTCCATGTTGCCCTTCATAGGTCAATTTACCTCATAAATTATAATATCAAATTCTGAGGATGTGTTATAGCCATATACCTAATCTAATGCCACCCATTGTATTCATGTGCTCAGCTTCACATATTGACTTCAACATCCTTTGTATCCATCTGGGTTCATCAAATCTATTGATATATTCATCTAATTATACTCTCATAGGTCATATTTTAGGTTTTGTTTTTAAGTTGAGTCTTTTATTTTATCTCATTAAAAACTTAAATTTGAATAATGCGTGAAAAGTTTATTAAATTATAGGGTTTAAAGTCTTTTTTTAAACTATAGTTAACTAGTTTTTTAGTCGAATCATTATTTTAGTTTAAATAGTTGTTATAATTAGTTTTGAGTTATTTTTTCACGTCTAAGTCATCATAATAATATTATATTATTTTAAGAAATGTTTATTAATTTTTTTGGTTTTATCTAGTTATCAAATTAAAAATAATAATAATAATAATAATAATAATAATAATAATAATAATAATAATAATAATAATAATAATAATAATAAAAGTGTTAAAATCAAGAGATAAAGTCATGTCATTTAGATTCAACATTGCTTCATCCAGAGTTAATATTGTTTTGAGTCCATCATCAATGTTGTCAAAAGTCAAAAATCTCTTGTACAAATGTATTATCAAGCGAACATGACATCCTGAGTCATATGTGTCAGTGGGAGAGTTTTATCCTCATAAATGACATGCATATGAGCTTCATCAAGATATTAGTTTAGTAAGTAACTTATTTTACTATAGGCTAGAGGATACATAGAGGCTAGAGGACAATTGGCATCCTCTCGTGACTCACCTATGATGGGGTCGCACCATTGCTATGGTGACAAATTTTGGTGTGTTTGTTTATGTTTTATAGTTTATTTTTTAATCAATTACTAAGCATTATTTTCTATTTTAATTCCTCCTAAAAAATAATGTTGTGGGGAGCAAAATCACTAAAGTATTTCTTGGTTCTTGGAAAAGGGTTTGTGGTAATCCAAAAAACCACCAAAGTGTAGTAGAAACCTCCTACAACCCTCCAGGTTCATGGTCAACCTATAGTAGAAAACCATATGGGTTTGTGGTAATCCTCATAATTCAAAAAACCATCAAAGGTGTTAGTAGAGAGAAGTTTTCATGTCACTTCCAAGTTTTTGGTAATCCTACAAGAAAAAACCAAGGTGACACCAATACCTTGAAGCCACAAAGATGGCATGCCACCTTAGAAAGTGAGAAGGCTATATGGAGAGTGTATATCTTTTTATAGTGTTTATAATAAAGGGGGGACCACTATTAGGAAAAATTTTGCTTATAGAAATAATGTAATAAAGGGGGGAATGTTGGAAAAATCTGATATATATTACATTGTAAATCATAATGTTCTATTACACTAGGTTTTTAACTAGCTTAGTGATTAGTGTAATTAGATTAATGGTTAGGTTTTATGGTTATATAACTATTATTCAATTATGAACCATTTATCTCTATATATATACACATGTTATTAATCAAAAATATCAATTGAAGCATTCTACTCATTATATTTCATCAGTATCTTAGATTAGAATATATATTGTTTTGTATAAAATAATATCCTCTATGGTGTGTGTGTGTGTGTGTGTGTGTGTGTGTGTGTACACACACACACACACACACATGTAGTAGTAGAGTTGAGAGATAATAGATTTTGATTGAATATTATCAAAATTATATTTTACCAAGCAACTATCATTATAATTTCTTGCAATAATTCATTGCCACATTTTTTATTAATATGAAATTACATTTCTGAGTCCAATTAAGTGTTGTGAGAGGAAGGATTGAAGCTAGAGTTAGAAGGAATAAGGGCCCCATTTGGAAGCCTACAGCAACATCTATTATCTCTCAACTCTACTATATATACATATGTGTGTGTGTGTGTGTGTGTGTGTGTGTGTGTGTGTGTGTGTGTGTGTGTGTGTGTGTATGTGTGTATGTGTGTATATATATATCTATATATGTGTTTGTGTGTATGTGTATGTATATGTATATGTATGTGTGTGTGTGTGTGTGTGTGTGTGTGTGTGTGTGTGTGTGTGTAGTAGTAGTAGAGTTGAGAGATAATAGATGTTGATTGGAGATTATCAAAAGTATATTTCACCAAGCAACTGTCATTATAATTTCTTGCAATAATTCATTGCCACATTTTTTATTAATATGAATAAACATTTCTAATTCCAATTAAGTTTTGTGAGAGGAAGGATTGAAGCTAGAGTTATAAGGAAGAAGGGCCCTATTTGGAAGCCTACAGCAACAATCCAACCCATTTTAATAGCTAATCATGTTATTTGATTTATTTATGCATTATGTGTTTCATTTTTGAATTGTGTGATTTACATTCTTGATTAGATTTAGATAAAGAAGCTTCCAATTCATAATCATTTATTTCACAATATTTTTTTCATGTTTTCTTTCCAACATTTTATTTGCTACATGACTTTAACATCTTAGATAACAATTAGCAGAAGGTCAAATTAGAAGATTGAGTGTGCACATATAGTGACATCATCCTATCAAATCTACATCCTCAAATTGACATTTAAATGAGATAGAAGGTATAGATCCATGATAACTCTCCTTTTTCATTTTAATCAAGATAAGTATATCCAATTTTGAATCAACTGCTAGTCATTTTTGGCACCATTGTTGGGGAAGGGTGTCACACACTTGTAATCTTCAATCTTGATAGTAATTATTTCTAGATGTTTATTGTTTTTATTTCTAAAGCTTATTATTCTTTTTATTAAATATTTACTAATTTCATAGTTTAAATTCTTTTTTTCAAGTAGGATAGTGGAAATTTTCAAAAACCCCCATATTACTAAACATGTGCAGGTAGGGTGGACAAAAAATTTAAAAAAAGTGGTTGATATATGCAAAGTGAAGGGGACTATTTAGGAATATTTTTATCTAAATCATAAAACATTTATATAAGATCTAAAATTCATCCTATAACAACTGAGGAACATGAAATAACTCCTAAATATCACTCACAATTGTCAATATAAGAGGTAGAGAAAGAATAATTTTTGGTTGGACTGGTAGCACAAGCTAGAGACCTTGAGGAGTTTCATACCCTAGAAGAGACCCACATGTACCACCTCTAATAATTCCCACCTTATCACCTCATACTCAAGAATCTAAATTTATTTTCCCTCCATTTCCCAAATTTCTTGCTAAGGAGGCATTCAAATCTATTCTTACTCCTAGAAGAAACACTAGGCCAATGAAATCTTCCAATTTAGAGAGACTCTTTGTTGAGACACTAGTTGAATCTTTTTAAACCTTCACACCATCCCCATTGTATTGGAAGCCATATATTCCTAATAATAAAGATAAAGTCTCCATATTCAACACTCTAGGAAATAAAATAATTGATAGGAATTTTGAGCGATGGGTAGAAACAACCTCCCATATACAAACACAAAGAGTATTTATGGGGGATCACCAAGAAGAAAACACTACCAATGAGTCTGCTACTTTAAAATTTTCTATCCTTATTCCTAATGTAAATGCACCCATGAATAAAATCCCCCACTTTTCTTTTTTAGTTCAACATCCTATGCCACAACTATTATTATAATCAAGATGCTCAAAAACTCAAATTGTTTCTAAAAACACTCAAAGATACATCACTTAGATGGTTCCTAGGACTTGGAAAGGATGTCATTTCTACTTAAGAATAAATAAAGGAGAAGTTTTTTATGAAGTATCAAGGCTATTTTAGGGGCAGAATCTATAGGAAAGATGACATATTTTGAATGACACAAGTTGATGATGAGTCATTATAAGAATATATGGAAAAAAAATTGTTCACCTTACAAAAACCTAAGCAAACTACAATGGACAAGGAATTTATCAAGATGATATTCCTAAAAAGGATTAGAGATGATTGTCTAGAAGCACTATATCTAATGTTTGGTGGTGATGTTTCTACACTACCATTTGATGGACTAATAGTTCTATGTACAAACTACTCTAGATTAACCATAAACAAAAGTAGGGGTAGAACCCTTCATATAGCATTTACATTAGGACTATCTAAAGTTGAAGTAAGAAACCTACTCTAAGATAAGAAGTAGGGCATTACCATCCACCTAGCTACTAAGCTTCATACATTACATACACGAAAGAAGCAAAAAGAAACTAAGAAATCCTTCGCCACCTATTACCCTGAATGTAGAAAGAAGAAAGTAGATTGCACATGTCATTTTATGAAAGCTCAAGTATCTATCATAATCAAGGAGAATCCTAAGATAGTATAATTGCATTCCATAGGATAACATGAGAAACAAGTGTTTTCTATAGCTTAATGGAAACCATGGGAACAAAGACTAGGTATGCCATCAAACTTTATGTTTGCAAATTCTCAATTCTCAAATAATACTCAATATGGTTCTTGAATGAATATAACCAATCAAAATTGGTCCCAAAAAAATTGGTGGCTACCCCATGATCAGTCATAGATGTAACATAATAGACAACAACCTCAACTAGGACAATTCCAAAACTAGCAATGGTTCTTTCTCTCTAATCCATGGTAATAGCAATGGATAAGTAATCAAGGCTTTCCCCAGTAGATGTAACAACCACAACAACAATAGGCCATAATGCCAAACACTCAGAAACCTATTTTAACCACTCAATTACCCACCCATACCATCCCCAATCCTACCAATAAGTCAGTTCAACTAACACAATCTATTAAAATAATGCAATATCCAACATATACCTTGGATATTAATCAAGTTCAAATTTGCCTAGGTTATGTTCTTTCACAACCCACCTCACCCATAATCATAGAACACTTTGAACTAGATCCAATCCATACTAATCCATAGCCACCCATAGCTAATCTTGAGCCAAGTCCATCTAAAAATCAAAAAGAAACTAACAATCCTCCTTTTTTAGAGATATTGAACATATCACATCCTAAACTAGAGCTTGAATTTGATATTTTAGGACAACTCAAGAATGTGTTTCAAAATCCCACTCTTTAAAATAATAAAATATGTTCCTATCTATAATAAAACTATTAGAGAGTTATGTTTGAAAAAACTAGGAAGAAAGAAGAAGGATCCTAAAACAGTCTAAGTCATTGGCCAACTAGTAGATATTATGTTAGGAAACATAGTTCCCCCAAAAAATTCTAATTTGAGAAGTCTTGTAGTTAATTTTAGCATCCATGGACAACCCATATCCAATTCTTTAATTTATTTGGGCATAGCCATCAATGTGATGACCATGGAGACCTTGCAACAGCTGAAACTTATCACTCTCTGTCCAACACCCACCATCCTCTAAATGGCTGACAGATCAACTATTAAGCCTGAGGGGATTGTTGAGGACCTTGTTATCACTATGGATTCTTGGAAATATCTAACAGACTTTATTTCCCTACATCCAAAGAGAAATTTGTGGGGTTATCTATTCATCCTTGGTCACCCAGGGTTGGCTACCACTGATGCTTTTATTGGTTGTAGGTTAGGAAAAATGCTAAATTCCAATGGAAAAGACACCAAAATTTTGGTTTTGTATCTTCCAACTTAGCCTTCCTAGAATGATGGCATGACCCCTTATAATGATGACTTTGAAGGAGATATCTCCTTATAGACTCTCTGCATAATTGACTAGAGTCTAACTCTATAGGCATAAGAAGAAGACATTGTCCTTACTGGTATCCTATAAAACACCTATCAACATGATCCTTTAGCCACCAACCTATAGAAATGTACACCATGACCTCTTTAGAATACCTTTTCTAAGTATTATCTTGCTAAAACTATAAGAGACATTTAGACATTCCATAAATTGTTTCCCCATCAATGTAGTTATGTTATTTTAATCACCAACCTAGAAACCATGCTTTCTTTAACAAAAAAAGTAGACATTCTGCAAAAAAAACTCTCAACATAAGCACCTCCTCAATATCCCAGCAAGAAAGTTAGTTACCTATAATGTTGAGAAAGCACACAATAGCATTTTCCTAAGATTAATATGAGAGGAATACCCCCAAATTTATGCATGCATCATATTTACATTAAATAAGAATGCAAACCTATTCACCAACCCCAATGAGGAATGAATCTTGTAGTTAAAGATATTGTCAAAGCTAAGTTGCAAAAACTCTTGGATATAGGATTCATTTATCCTATTTTAGATAACTAGTGGGTCTCTCCCCTAGTCATTATCCATAAAAAAAGGAGGTAAATGGTGTATTTACATTGATTATCAATAATTGAATGCTACTACTAGGAAGGATCACTTTCCCCTTCCATTCATTGATCAAGTGTTTGGGAAATAGTAATTTTCCTTCTTAGATGGTTATATTGGTTACGATCAAATATGAATTGTTTCAAAATACCAAGATAAAACCACTTTTACTTTGCCTTAGGGAACTTATGCCTATTCCATCTTACCATTTCATCTTTTAAATGCCCCAACTACTTTTTAAAGGGTTGTTTTGAGCATATTTTCTGATCTCTCCCATGAATGTGTTGAAATCTACATGGATGATTTCATTGTCTATGGGTAGACATTCAAACAAATGCTCACCAACCTAGAGAAATTTATTCAACATTATCAAGACCACCAATTATCTTTAAGAAATGAAAAGTGTTACATGCTTATGACTAAATGGATTGTGTTGGGTCATCACATATCCATTTTTAGAATTCAAGTTGACCTAGCAAAGATAAGTATCATTAAGGATCTACCCAAACTTAAGAATAAAAAATATGTTAGAAGCTTTCTAAGACATGTTGGTTACTATAGACAATTCACCAAATATTTTATTAAAATTACCACTCTATTATTTGGATTGCTTACTAAGGATGTTGAATTTACATGGACTAATGTTTGTCAAACTACCTTTCATAAACTCAAAGACCTTCTCATAACAACTTATATTCTGAGAGGGCCTAATTGGAAGAAGCATTTTTACATCCACACGTATGCATTTGACACCACTTTAGGAACTATTCTTAGATAACAAGATGAATCCCTTAGTTATGAAATATATTTTATTAGTAAGAATCTTCAAGGGGTTGAACTCAACTATACTATAATAGAGAAGGAATTTTTTGTCATCGTTTATGTCATAAACAAATTTTGACGCTACATTATAGGTTACTAAGTATTCATCCACATAGATCATGTAGCAATTAGGTACTTAGTGAACAAACCTATTGTAACATGCAGGATAATTCATTGGTTGTTTTTACTATAGGAGTTTGATATTACCATTGTGGACAGACCAGGTAAGGATAATGTAGTAGTAGATTTTCTACCTTGGTTTTAAAATGATGATCATAGTCTTATTGTTTATAATTCTTTTCCTAATGAACATTTACTTGTAGTAATAATTCAATCTCCTTGGTTCACAAATATTTATAACTATCTTGCTTCAGGATCACTACCACAACATTTCTCACCTAGGGACAAACAACATCTTATCCAAAAGGGTATAAATTATTCTTGGATTGTAGGATATCTCTTTATCATTGAACTAGATTTAGTTATGAGAAGATGTATCCAAGAAGATGAATCTTATGACATTCTTAGATCATGTCATGATGAACCCTATGGGGGTCATTTTGATACCAAATGGACTGCCATGAAAGTACTTACTACTAAATATTATTGGCCTTATTTTCATAAGGATTCCATGATGTATACCCATAGATGTTATCAATACCAATGTATGGAAAAACCCACTCACTCTAATGAAATGTCATTATAGCCACAACTGGTTATAGAACCCTTTGTCAAATGGGGACTAGGTTTTGTAGGTTCCATTGATCTAAAATCCAACAATAAGGAATATATATTATTGTGCATTGATTATGTCACAAACTAAGTAGAGGTCAAAACCTTAACCCATGCCTAAGATGAAAAAGTATCTAAGTTCTTATATGAATAAATATTCACCCACTATGGAGTACTAAGAGAAATAGCCACAAACTAAGGCCCATAGTTCACATCAAACCTCATAGTTACCTTGGTCAAAGAATATGAAATAAGACACAAAAATTCTATCCCTTACCATTCTCAGTTAAATAGTCAAGTAGAAGTGACAAATAGAGAATTGGAAAATATACTCACTAAGACTGTCAGCCTGCATAGAAAAGATTGGTCAACTCATCTTCTAGAAGCAATCTAGGCTTATATAATCACCTAGAAAACCATAACTTGTTTCACTCTATATGAAATAGTTTATTGTAAAAATCTTGTTCTACCCATTGAGTTTGAACATAAAACATTAAGGACAATGCTTGATTTGGTCTTAGATCTTTTCCAAGCTCAATAAGATATAGTCATGTAGTTGAATGCACTTGATGAACTAAGAAAAAAAGCATTTCATCACACTAAAATAGTGCAAAGATGTGTGGGTTGGTATGATAGGAACATCAAGACTAAGAATTTACAACCTAGTGATTGGGCACCCCTTTTTTACTCTAAATACAAGGTTTACAAAGGAAAGTTGTAGTCTAAATGGCTTGGGCCTTATGAGATCAAACAAGTTTCTAAAAATGGAGCTATAAAGCTCATGACCATTGAATCTATTCAATTCTAACAACTTGTTAATCACCACAAGCTCAAGCTATATAAGAAACCATTTTCTATAGAAACTCTCACTTGCCAACTTCTTGAATAACAACATCCATCTCTTCTTCATGAAGTAAATCAACCTATTCCTATAACCAAAAGGTATTTCTATCATCCCTTCTCTAATATTTTGCAAGAGTAATAAATCTTCTTATAACCAATAACAAGTCATTCATAATGGCTTGGTTTAGGTTGAATAAAATCCTACTTCCTAGATTCTTGTGATTCCAATTGAGTTCAAACCAAAAAAAAATTTTAAAAAGTTAGAAAATTTAACAATAAAAACCTTTAAGCATTGCTAATAGATGTTATCTCAAAAAACTAGGTCACTGACTAATCAATATTTATTAAAAAAATAGAGAAAAGGTACTAATACAATTAAAAAAATTGTTTTCAATTATTTTTGCTTATAAATTCATTCTCTTGAAGTAGAAATACATTTGCTTTCTTGTTATAGGATGAAAAACTTGTTGCAAGATAAAACTTGTTATTGCAGAATAAAACTTATTGCTACAAGAAACATTTATTACTATAGGATATATTACTATCATTCCATCCTACATAAATTATTTTTCTCCCATTAAAATAATATCATACACCATGACCACCACCACTTTGAACCATCATTTGTGTATTTATGAAAGGTATTCCTATAAGTAACATGGTAATTATTTTATATTTATTTCATGTCATACATTTTAATTATTATTAAGATGATGGTACCTAATGTTATTAATGCACCACCATATCTTCTCCTTATCACACCAACTCACCATATCATCCTCCTTCATTGATTGATGTGATCTTTGATGTGCTACTATTATCACCCTTTGCTATTATCATGAGTTTTTTTATGCATGTTGGTTTCATCCCTTGAGGACAAGTAATAGTTTAAGCTAGGAGGGAGATTTTCCATAATTCATATAGATTATTTCACTCCCAAAGCAAAAATTTCAAACATTTTTATAAATCCACAAAACCCTTGCTATAAGAACATAGCCTACAACTCAAATTTCATCTCATAATATGGGGACTTACTAAAACATGAACCACTTGATATCACCCCTTTGGCCAATATCCTAGACATCCTAGACCTATTCTAAAATGTAGGATGGGCATAATATTTTGAGAAGATACATGCCTTAGATGAAGGAATTGTAGAAGATTTTAATGGTACATTGCATAATAACTTGGTAACAGTAATAGGAATGGATATAAAAATGACAGATATTTTCATTAGTAGAGTAATAAGACTACCATGAACATGAAAGGAATGGAAAGACAAATTTTATGCTAAAGTAAATAGGCAAAAATTCATTAGAGGAAATGAAAGCCTAAAAACTCTAAAGCAGGGGAATGCATGGTTATCTCTATCGATAAGATGTGCTAAAGTTTTTGAGTTTATCTCCAGATATTTCATTTATGAAGGGAGGTATTCCATGCTAAATGGCATACACTTAAAGTTTATGAATCATTTTCAACATGGTATGGAGATAAACATCCCCAAATTATTGCTCCACATGATCACAAAATGTTGGAGGCTTATCAAAAATGTAATTCCAAAGCTATTTCCCATCATCATCTAATCCAATTAATTGTTTAAGACTATTTACAAAGAACTAGACCCGACATTAATTGGGAATAATTTCTCTAAGTCCATGGAAATGTAGAAATTGATAGAGAAGGAAATGAAATAGAAGAGGAAATAGAGGTAGAGGAATAGAGATCAAAAGAAGCCCTTCTTGTAGCTACATAAGAAACTACAGTAGAAAACCTTCCTACAACTCCATAAGAACCTATAAAAGGAGACCTTCCTATAGTAACACAACCTAGAGAAGAAGTTATTCCTATAGTAACACAGGAATCTATATCAAGGACTGAAGAAAGGACTTCTATAGGTAGGGAATCCATAAAAAGGAATAAACTCATTATTTATCCTAATATAAAGGATTTTGAGGAGGAACTTCCACCTTTTCCTAAAAAGGCCAAGGTAACCTCAACTCCTCGTAAATCCCATAGATTGAGAAGAAAAATGAAAGCTAAACTTTCTTGAATTATTTAAATTAATGAAGAATCTAGAGAAGAACATACTACTAGTAGTGATGAATCCATAGAGGCTAAAACAAACAAGGGAGGATGTTATTTATAATACAATCAAGAGGAAGACCAAGTAGAGTATAGTCTTGAATAATTTCACGAAGAACCAATGCAGGAGGAAGTGAAAAAATTGGAGCAACCTAATGTACAAATGGAATTTCCCACTCTAGAGTGAGCCCTACAAAAAATTAAAAGACTAAGAAAGAAGATACAGGATCAGTCTAGAGGAGGAATAGATGCACTTGCTATAGCAGCTTCTCATCTACATCCCTCTATCGAATACCATATTTTAGTCATTATTTCATAACCTTTTGTAGAGGTAAATCAATAGGAAGAACTTACAACCACCCAAGAAGTTAGGTATCATTCCTCATTTACAATATCTTATAAATTGATGAATTAGATGGATAGTTAGTTAAAAAATTTGAAGTAATTGAGGAAAGAAAATAATAAATTGAAAGAAGAGATTAAGTTTAAGGAAGAGAGAATATCTAAACTGAAGTAGCAAATTGAAGATATGGCTAGTCTTACCCAAATGCTCCTTGATTATAGGCCTCCTAAAAGAGTTTATTCAATTTACCTTAAAGAGCAATGGCATAAGTTAAAGTTTATGAGAATTTATTTTGATATGCCTCATGAATTCATTGATCCCCTTTCCTTCTTTTCTATCTATAAATAAAGTTCATAGGAATAACAAGCATAATTGTGTGAATTCTACCTTCACAGTTCTGATGTTCCTTACGACAAAGAGTGGAACCCTAATCTATATGTTGGAGATGTACAACTAAATGTATTTTCATCAAATTTTTTGAATGAATAAATAAGAGAAAGAGAAGTATCTAAATATAAGAAAAAGGAGAATGAAAGCTAGCTACTTATCAGGAGAGAATCAATGACACCTGATGTTGTATTGGTTGAATGGGATAATATCATGTTGAATAAAGAAGTCAGAGCCTAGTTTATAAAGAATTATGAGGAAGCCCAAGATTTTTATTTAGGATTGAGAACTTTTACTAGTCCTATAGCCAAAGATTCATGTAATGAATGATGGAATGAGCTCACTCTTGCACTAAAAAAGAGAAAGCCATATTCCCCCTTTAACTTAAACATAACATTTAACAGGTTCACAAAATATATTTTGCTTGTAGGAGAAATGGGATCTTAGTTATTGAACATAAAATTCCAGCCCCCTCTATTCTATTATCTTATTCCAAATTGGAAATATAAGGCCCCAATGGATTAATCTAAACAAGTCAAAAACTAGCAAGTATTTGAATAGAGGCATGGATTATATGCTCACCTTGATAGTGGTGTTATAGATCCCATGGTTTTTATAATTATTTATGAAATTGGAATGAACAAGTTTCCTTCTTGAGGTCGAGCAAGATATTAATTTGGGGGGTGTGATGAGCCCCATAAATGTTTTGTTCTATCCACATCTATTATACTCATCCTAATTGTTAACCATGATTTTGAACACTTTCTTATAAGTTTCCTTCTACATATATCCATAATCTTACAAATAGCATTATGTTTTTATACTCTTTTAATATTTATAATTATGTATTAGAATTAAATATATGATAAATATCTATTGCTTCAGGATGTTTTTTCTATAATGTGTTTTAAGGATGTTTTAGAGAAATAGGTATATAGTGCAGAACATCCTACAATAAAGGAATCTCATTATATAGACTATCTTGCAGCCACTAGGGACAAAAGTTGTGAATGAATAGATTTTGATTCCTCTTTCAAATAACTCACAAAAATAACCATAACCTCCATGGAGCCCAATAAGGAAGTAGCTGAAGGTTGAAATAGTTTTTTTGTCCTAAAGTAATGTTACAGATGTCATATGAAGACATATTTAGTAAAGGATCCAATTTTAGTTATCCTAAGTTGAATGTATCTTAGATTAGAATATATATTATTTTGTATTAAACAATTTGCTCTGTGGTGTTTATATATGTAATAGTAGAATTAAGAGATAATAGATGTTGATTAGAGATTATCAAAAGTATATTTTGCCAAGTAACTATCATTGTAATTTCTTATAGCAATTCATTATTGCATTTTTAATTAATATGAACAAACATTTATGAGCTCAATTAGTGTTGTGAGAGGAAGGGTTGAAGCTAGAGTCTAATAGAGGAAGGTCCCCCTTTGGAAGCTTAAAACAACAATCTAACCCATTTTAATAGCTAAGCATGTTATTCAATTTCTTTATGCATTATGTGTTTCATTTCTGAATTGTGTGATTTACATTATTGCTTAGATTTGTTTAAGGAATCTTCCAATGCATAAGCATTTATTTCACAATATTGTGTTCATGTTTTATTTCTAGCATTTTATGTACTACATGACTTCAACATCTTTGATAACAATTATCAAAAGGTTAAATTAGAAGATTGAGTGTGCACATATAGTGACATCATCATATCAATTCTACATCTTTGGGTTGATATTTAAATTAGGTAAAAGGTATAGGTCCAAGATAACTCTCCTTGTTCATTTTGATAAAGAGAAGTATATCCATTTTTGAATTGATTGCTACTCAGTGTAAGGTTTATAGCAGTGTTTGGTTGAGCATAATTAATATAATTAGTGGGTGTAGGATTATTATTATACCTAGGATATCTCTTTATCCTATCAAATTCCAAATATAACTCAACAAATTTAGCTTCCTTACCTTTTTATGAAGACCTTGTGACTACATTTGGCATGAAACTTGATTGTAAATTTTACACTAAATTGCTTGAATCTCTCTGATGTCATCCAAATCTACAAGTGCATGCTCCAACTCACTTGAATATTGGTCCCATTTGGCATTCCATAACTATTAACACTCCAAAATGTACCCATGAAGAGGTTGTTTAGGCCTACATCCAAGTTTAAGGTAACATGGGATTAGCCCAAGGCTATGGGTGACCTATGGCTAGGATAAAACTATATTTTATGGGGATAACTCCCCTGGTGAATCCATTAATCTCAATATCACTAAACCTACTAATTTTTTTGGGTGAAAATAAATAGAAAAATGTATAAAAGAAACCTAACCTAATGAGGTGATGCACCAATATTAGGCTATCCATTCTAATTGATCTTCAATCAATACTTTATGAACCAAGTAAAGACTAATGATTGAAACAAACTTTCTAATGATGTCCTAAGCAATAATTATTTCATGTGAAGTCTATAATTAATGTCTAAAACTTGAAGTCCATGGATAATAGGCTTGTTCAAGACACTACAAACTAGATTGCTCTTTAAACACAACTACCAACACTTTGGCACATCACATGAAATGCATAGGATAGCATTCTAAAAACTAGGTGAGGGAAAGGACCTATAAAGGAGAATGAAAATTCACACTTATGTAAATAAAAAATCATATACACACTAATGCTAACAAATAAACATGAAAATAGTCCTTCTTTTATTAATTCAAAGAGGTTTGAAAGATACAATTTGGGCATAGTTTCATCATACCAAGGGATAGATACAATGGCCTCAAATCCTTGAATTTACAAAAGAATTAAAAAGAGGAAAAAGATAATGTGGAATGTAAATGGCATGAAGAGGACATAATAGTGATCATTCATTCAACCAATAATTACTAGCAGCCCTCCATGCTCTCTCATGTGTTGCCTTGGTGATGAGTGGCCTTCAATGAGCCTTTTAGGGCATTGATGTCTATTTTGTGCTAAGGTTAAACCCATGAAGATCATGTGCATGACAATAATATTCAATTCATTTTCTTTATGATAGTTACAAAGCATTTAAGTGGTTTAATTAGTCCCCTTCCATGAAGCATTTAGTATCCACCTCCATCTTACATGCTAATATGACTTGGAAAAATACCACAGCCTTCATGGTGGATAGTAAATGGGTTTGATAACCTCATTAGATATTTACAAAAGTTTATTAACCATGAATTTACTCCACAGTATCCCTTTACACCCATGAACATCCTTTTTTATTGATTAAGTAGGTTTATTAGACAAGTTATCTAGTATCTTGACTATTTGCTACTCTGATGGATATGAGGATTGAATTAAACCTTCAAGATGACTAAGTGAGTTTATTTCAAATCAGCTCACACCTGTAACTCTACCTTACTTAGGTGACTAGGTCACCTCCCTTTAGCATATCTAAACTATATGTTTGGCATAGACTTGTATGAGTATTTCCAAGAATAATTATGGGTGTTTAATGATTTGATAAGGTAAAATATACCTCACAATACCTTATTCAATTATTTTCAACTCTCCATCAAGATTTATACCCTATAAACATCACTAAAGCTTTTAAAAATAAAGTTTCTAAGGGGTATGTATAATAGTCTGTATAGACCAATGCCATAGATGAGATATCCTAAGAGTGTAATATGACATATAAGTGTTTACCAGGCCATCCCAATGAATTTGGATGCATTTTCTCTAAGATATTCTCTATTTTATCACTTTTAACATTTTAGGGAGGTTTAAGGGGGTTTGGGTTCTTAGTAATGGTTCATAAAGGTTAGGATCTTAACTTATGAAAAAATACCACTGATATATTCTATAAAAGGCCCCTCAACTTTAACAAAGTGATTATATCCCCATAAAACTATTTTATATAGTTATTATCTCATCAAGTTGTTCTTCGAGTGATAATTGTGCATTTTTTGAACCCACAAGGCATTTTTAGGCCAAAGTGAACAATTATGATCTCTCATCTACAATCCAATGTTTCTCACACACTTGAAACTCCTTTAAAACATCTCTATGATAGTCTAAGATTTTATCTAATCCTCTTTTTCCTTTATTTTAGTCTTCAAGGAGTCTTGCCTTGAGAGAGGTGTTAGACCAACAAGTCTAAAGGAATAATTTTTGAGTTTTGTCTCCAAAATGGATTTGTGAGGTACTTGGCCACCCTTTTTGGTATGTAATTCATCCTTTGGGGCCCTTAGATCATCTGTGTTAGCATGGGTAAGATACTTACCTCTTTTTTATGTACATATAGTCCTCTACCTAGGTAACTAGTTATGTTTACAAGTGACTATCAGACATGGAGGCCCTTATAGGTGGACACTATGCAATTTTTTGAGACCCCTGGTTCCCTCTCCCTCCTCAAAAACACATAAGATGTGCAGACTTCTTCTAATTTCTTGCATACATGTTTGGAGTATCTCTTTTTTACCTAATTCATATACTGCACACCTTGCACATGCCAACCAATAGACCATTTAGGTACTTAGGTTACCTATGGAAACCATTAATATTGTTTCATATCGCAACTACCTCATTTGGAAACATTTGAGGGTGAAATTCCCTCATCAAGTCCTAATCAGGGTTTAGAGAAGGTTTTGTAGGTATACCATCTTAATGATGGTTTATAAATTATGTTCCTCTAATCCAAAACCTTTTTCCATGGATGTCTATCCCATATAACCTTTCAAATATTTTGAATAGCTCTTGGTCTTATGTAGACTTTACAGTGAGTTATGAGTGAAAGTTAGTGTCTTTTGACCTTTTTACAAGCTGTTAGGTGGGTTTTTAGTCTTAATGATCATTCATAGATATTTGATCCTCAATCCCACTCTTTCCTCTATGGATCTTGAGTGTATATGGGTATCTAACTCCCGCTAAGAACATTGGGATTGATTCCTCCTTCCATGTAAGATATGAGTGTTGAAATTGGTAACTTGACCTACCAGCTTAAGGTAATGGAGATTGAGAGGGGTGTTAATACCAAATTTTACTTTTAATTATATTCCTTGGTCTAAAACATCCTATTAAATTTCCTAATCATCCTCATACACGTTCTCATTACCTTAAATCTACTTTGGGGGTTGGATATGCTATAAATTATAGTGGGTTCTTGATGGCTTTAAGCCTTACAAACCTATCTAAGTCTCAGGGCCTTGAATTACCTATAGGTAAGAATTGATGGAATTAAATTCACTATATCATATTTTTTAATCCAATCTCCACCTTCTAAACTTTTCTTTAGCTACCCCAATCACCATCCTAGTCTCTCTCTCTCTTAGATCTACCTTCATTGCCATTGACTAGCCTGAATGCTTGATTTAGCAATGTTAGAGACTTGAGATTAAGTATTATTTCCTTTCCTTATTTTGTGTTTATGTATTTGGGAGCTTAAACAAAATGTTCTTAGAATTGACCATATCTTATAGGACTTTGTCTCCTTAATTCTCCCATTAAATCCCACTCATATAGTCATTCATTAAAATTTGTGTTTTGAATGTCCAAATTAGACCATATAATCACCTTAAACTAGTATCACCATCATATGAGATACTAAAGGATACATATATCATAATCACACTAAGATTCCATTTTACATCCTTCTTGACATTACCATTCACTCCAATCATGCACTTTAGACTGACTAAGTAAACCTAGCTCATTGTACATGCTTAAGCCATTTTGCTTGGTCATCTCTTCAAACTCTTTATCCTTGGTAACATGATCATTATGCTCTAACCACTATCTTATTCTGAGTTCTCTCCCCCATGGCATACTGCATCTCATATTTAAGGTTGGAGATAAATTGTTAATAGTCCTATACATAGTGGTTTAGGTATGTTGACTGTCAAGGGTCTTTAATCAAGTCCCTCAATGCAAAGAGTGATTCCATGTCATGTTTGAGATATAATTGGCCTTCTTTGAATCCAAATCACACTCTTTTAGGATAACCATCTTCACAATCTATGACCCTTATTTACATTTTGAGATTTAGTTGCATATGATGGTTTTGAAACCCTTTAAAAATTGGTTCTAAGTTAGACTCCTATAGGTGGCCATTATGCTTTCTCAATAGGAATTACACATGAATATGCCCTTTCTCTCATAGTATTAATGGATCTTAATATCCTTATGGATCATTTGATCTAGTTTCCATGATTTAGGGTTGGGTAAAAAATATTTAAGCTATAGGTAATGGCTACAGGACCTTATAGAGTCTTCACTTAGAACTTAGCCTAATATGAGGTGGGTTTTTTTGATGAGACCATCATATAGTAGAGGTTCCTTAAGAGGTTAAAATGGACTATTGATTCATACTCAAGATGACTTTTGGATACCCTAGGCACCCCTACTCACATACTCAAAAGGGGAAAACATTTGGAGTTCATCAATTAGGCATATGGAGTGAGAAATTGAAACATAGGATTCTACAAAATTGATTAGTTTTTTGCTCTTATTGGCTTGAAACACTTGGATTATCTCACCTAATATATATAATAACTCTCTTTTACATATCCCTAACTATGTATGACCATATTCATACCATATGAATCCATACTTGATTGAAAACTCTTGCAAAACACTGGTTTCCTACATTTTCTCAAGATTTTAGACCTTAAATCATTATTGGTGGGAAGGAGGATGGAAAATAGGTGTCAAAATGCATTTAAAACCATTAATTATGGATGGGGGAGTTTAAGATTCATTATTTCCCATGTGTGGACCCCTTTAGTGGCAAATAAAAGCCTTTGACTTGTGAAAAGACACCCTTAGCATATGAAACGGTTTGATCATGGAATTATGGAATTCATGGAGGAATTTTGGGGAATTATTTATGATTTTAATGGTGTTTTTGTGTCAAATTAGTATAATCTTATAGTCAAACACCCCCTTTTAAGGTAATAAATGTGATCTCAAGTGAAGGTCCAAAATAAGATGACCTTAATATCAATCAAAGGACCTTAAAACATACTAAAGACCTAAACAAGGTTACTCAATATTTGTTATAACATCCTTAACCCCTCTAATCTTACCATATTTTGTAGTATTTCATCATACAAGATGAGTTCATGACAAGGTATAAGTTGTAACATTTGGTCTTCTTTCATATGAGTAAATTTAGACTATTAGGACCATTACATGGCTTATTATAGACTTCCACACATAATTAACATAATGAGAATACTTGAAAAAATCTCAAATAAGGTGAGTATATGAAAAATATGGTGTTCCTTGACATGACAAAACACTTGAACTTGTTGCCTTGATATGATAACCAGTGATCTTCTTTTGGACTGTATTGACACTTTAAGAAGCATGAGAGGGTGACCAAGGTGATTTTGGGTTCTCAAGACATATGTTTAATCCTTTCTAGGCCTAAGGGTAGAAATAAGTCAATAAATCCACCCTAAAATTACTTTAGTGCCAAAGATAAGGTTAATAAGAGTACTCTTATTCAACCTTTTGTATGTGGTCTGATAAGCCCATAAGACTACTAAAACTCGGTCATCCCAATCATTGTGATTGATATTAAAAATCTTGGTTAGTGTATTACCAAGGACATTTTTGAAGGATTTAGTTATGTCATTGGCTTAAGGGTGGTATGGTGTGGTCTTATGGTGTGCAATCATGAACTCAACCAAGAGAATATGCATTGTTTCATTGAGAAAGTGAGTACCATGATCACTCATTAAAGTTAATGGGCATCTATACCTTGTGATTATATTTTCCCATATAAATATATTAGTGTTATCAATATTACAATATCATGTGGGTGTTGATTAATCCTAGAATGTGAGATAGTCCATGGTAGTAATGATGTAACACACACCAATTCATCTCATAACAAGTTGAATGGGACCACCAAAATCAATAGCCCATTTCTCAAATGGTTTATGAACAAGCATTAGATGAAGAGGCATAGCATATTTTTTGTTTGGTTTACGTACACATTAACATATATGACATTGGCATGTATAGGATTTGAAATCTTTGAATAATTTGGGCCACCATAACCCACTTAGTAGAACCTTTCATGTTATTATGTCACCAACATAATGTCCTCCTATGACACCTTTGTGGACTCATAAAGGACTTAAATGAACTTATGATGTATTACACACCTTTTTAATACCTCATTCCATCCTAGTTTGTACATGTCTCCTCTAGTAAACTAGAAAGAGTTAGTGCAAATAACTAGCTACTTTTTCTCTTGGGTGTTAAGGTGGCCTAACACTAAGCCTATTACAAGAAAAGATATAATTTCTTCCCATTATTTGGGCACACATGTAACTTGAAAAGTTGTACATTAGGTAAATCACCCTCTATGGCATGTATCATTTCTATATTGAACACATGAGAGGTTGTCTGGATCAAAATTAATTTTTCCTCATTTTATGACCATAGAAAATTAGAACTCCTAATAGAGGATAATCCATCGATAGATGTGACCATGTAATAATAGCTTATTTACCAAATACTTGATCACTTCATGATCTATATATAAGAGAAATGAAATGGCCAATAAGTATTAGATAAACTTGTGGAGTGCATAAACCATAGACAAGGCCTCATGATCTATGGTAGAGTAGTTTCACTCCATTGATGTGAGCTTCTAGCTATCAAAATAAATAGGATGATCAAATTTTCCCTCACTAGATTGTACAAATATGGTGCCCATTACCATGCTTAAAGTTTCAATATACACATGAAATGGTTGGGTCCAATTTAGGAACTATAGAATGGGTGTAGTCACCAATTTCTCTTTCAAAACCTCAAATGCTTGTTAGTGTTGAGCAGTCCATAAGAATAGGCTATTATGTTTGAGTATTTATTCCATCAAAAGTATTCTCTTAGCATAACCTTGAATGAACTTTTGGTAGTACCACATGTGACATAATAAGGCACAAACCTCACACTAGGTGGTTGGAGTTAGGAGTTAAATATTACCATAATCTTAGCTAGATCTACCAATAATCCATCCTAGTAAATGATGTCACTCAGTAGGAATCCAAATGAGGTGGAAAATATGCAATTATTCATATTCAAGGAAATCTAAAGCTAGCAATAAATCTTGAACATGAGGCATAAATTATCATAATGGTCTCTCACTAAACCATACATGGTCCAATCATCTAGGTACACCTGAAGGAATTTATATATGGAATATTTGAAGGCCTCCACCACAATGCATGAGAAAACTCTTGGTACATTTTTGAGGCCAAAATTCATAACATTATATGCAAAATAATCCTATTCAATTACAAATGCCACTTTTTCCTTATCTTCCTCAATAATTTATACTGTATGATAGCTAGAAAATCCATCAATGAAGGTGTAGATCTCACACCCAATAACACCTTCCAAAATTTCCTTTATGAAAGGCATTGGGAAAGGGTCAATTATATAGACAGCATTGAGTATCATATAATCTATGCAAATGAGAATTTGACCATATTTCTTGATACTGATAACCATTAGACTAACCCACTCAAATTTATCAATTGGAGTAATAACTCTAGCATGTAACATTTTATTAATTTATTCTTTAACCTAAGCATGAAAATTAAAGTTCATCTGATATGGTCATTTCCTCATCAGTTGATCACCTTCAACCAACTTGATATTCATTTTTTTAAATGATGGATGCACTCCCTTCATTTCTATGTAATTTCATAGGAAAATGTCTTGATATTCCTGCAAGAGTTCAATTTTTTTGGTTAACCCAACCTTAGATTAATAATTAACCATAGTAGCCATTTTAGATGCATCCTCTATCCCAATATTGTGTTAAACCATTCAAAGTGGAATGGATTATGATTTATGCTCAAATTTCATAGTCTCTCTAACATCATGTACCCCATATTCTATATACATATTTAAGTGGTTGAAGTTTGGCTTGGGATTATGAGAACTAGTACCCTCATCAACCTAATATATGATCTTTTACTTACCTTTCTAGATCTACTCTCTATGTGCATATTCTAATTGAGATTTAGATTCCAACTAAACTATGGCATGAGTATCAGGTTTTTGGAAGATGGCTAAATTATCCTTAGGTGCATCATGCATGTGTCATATGTGGTTTGTTGGGCCCTTTATTTTGTATCTACTTTTCTTAAGTAATTTTTGAAGACAATGTCATGAAAGGAAGCATAGGTGTAGAAGATCCATGACATGGAGCAGGAAAGTGAAAAATAATAAGGGAACATGAAACATAGATGAATCTATAATATAGGACAAAAATAATATCAAAATACTTAGGCAAGGGTGTGGAAACTAGAGATAATTAGGGAATGATTTGCATGGATGTTAGATAAGAATAGTCAAGTAAAAATATAGCACGAGTCTTGATAAGATAGGTGCATGATGATGAGTATCTAGTATAGAGGGAGCATATATGAGTAGTTAGGTCTAGTTCCTTAGGAATTTAATGTAATGGCTTCCCATGAATCATTTCTCATAATGGTCATTAATGAGTCATTTTTATGTAATTAATTATGTAAATGAATAGTCAGGGAAGAACCTTGTATAAATACCCCCTAGTTTTACTTAGTGTTGGTTGATAATTGTAATATTAGAGCCATCATAATTTTTTATATGATATATTAATATAATGAGAGGAATATTATGTGTTGATCAAATAATTATGTAATCTATTTATGAACACAATGGAATTATTACTATTTTGTTATTAGTTTATGCCCAACTTTTTTTTTTGAGATTATTAAGTAGGTAATGAATGAATAGTTAAGAGTGAAACATGGACTAAGTATGAATGTAGAAATAATTGTCTATTTAATCACCCTATCTTAAAAAACTAAATGAATACACCACTACATGATGAAAATAATGGGAACCAGTCTTAGGTTACATTCTTCGGGTGAGTACACGAAAACATTTTCTCATGTGATGTGTCAGCACACTAGCTCATTAAAACTCTTGTTATCTTAGGCACGTGACTAGGGAAAGACATAATAGATTAAATTGAAAGAGTCAAAAATTTTGGTTCCATTATCGGGACACATTGTGCTTATTCACACAATGGTGGGAAAATTCTTGAATGATTATATCTAGAAAATGTCAAGCATTGGGTTACTACCATACAAGAGAATTTTGCACTTCAATATCTTAAACTACTAATTTTTCCACATGCATGGGTATAAAAATACCTTTATCATTCACTCTATGAAGCTTTATTTTTATAATTTATCATTCATTTATATGCATAGATTTCAGCATATACACAAGACTATTCAATAAATTATGGATGGAAGGTCTCCTAGTCAGTAGAACATCAGTCAACATTGGCAAGAATGGGAGTACCCTGAATGTGTGTAGTGGATATTTAATGGTGAAGAATACTTAATGGATATATTTTATAATATTGGGTCTCTACATATTTTTTCTAGAGGAATCCCAATTTAACTTCCTTTGGGAGCCATGTGGAAGGTATCTCAAGAAGTTTTTGTTAGAAATGTATAAGCTTATAGTTGACTAAAAACTTTAAAACTTCCACATTAATGGATAATCTCTCCCTCACATGTGCAACACCATTAGTGTGAAAATGAATGGGCACACATTGATATAATATTATTAGTTCAACATGGTAGCTAGTTAGTGGGAGTTGTGTAAGTGCAAGTATGATGAGGCTAGGTGAAGAGCTATGATTGGAAGTAATCTAGGGAGGGGTCAGGATGACTCTAGAAGTTCCATGAGGATATATATGAAGGTAGAAAGGCATAATGATGATTCCCCAATGAAAATACCACACTCAAGATCAACATAGGTACATGTGGGATAAATAAGTCAAATATTGGTGATTGCAAAACCCAGTCTAGATAAGCCAAATTCCCCACCCATAATGCATGCTCATACCTTTGAGTTAGATGATGTTATTCTAATAAATTAGGATACATATAGTCTATATTTAGATTCTAAACTTCTAGAAGAAAATTTTGAAGTATAGAATCAAGATAATAGTTTGTCATTAATTTATTTCATGTTACAAGTCAACCCTATGGTTCACTTTAGAATGTTTGATGGACCAATTATATCTAGTGGGAAGAGTACAGTCCCTTCAGTAGCTAATAAACCTAATTCTACACCAAAAAAATCAGATGTTTTTATTACCATAGGAGGCATGGGAGGCATTATTAGTGGTGTTTTAGTTTGAGGATCTAGAGGTGGTGTAGGAGGTATTGGTGGACCTCCCACACAAGGTCTAAGAGGGACTAGAGGTGCATCACAATAGGATCCATTACCAACACCCAGTCTACCTACAATCTACTATGAGATGATGTTTCTCTACCTGAATATCATGGTGTTGAAAATACAAATTAACATGTTCATAAGTGAAAATTTATTTGACAGGTGCAAGGCATTACTTCTACGTAATGAAAAGAAACTTAGTTTTCCACTACCTTTTTAGATTATTCACATGAATGGTACTAGAATTTTGATCCATAATAAGTAATGGTAAACTATGAGTAGTTGAAGGTAATTTTTCTTTAATAATTTTAAATTGTAAAGTTTGAATAAAATAGTATTATTTACCTAAAATATATTAATCAATAACTCATTGAGAGTTTGTGTGAGTATGATGTGCATCTTAAAACAATTCTTTCCAAGTTATCATTTAAGATAAATGAAACTTAACATGCCTAATGGTTTTTAGGAGGCTTGTTACTTCATTTCCAACACACATTGTCCCAAAAGACCTTAACTAACTTGCATGAGGCATTGGAAATTACCCTTCACACTAAATTTGTTAGAACTATAGATATAGGGATAAGCCCCTTTATGGAAGCTTGGATAGATGCTATGGCATCTTAGTTATAAAATTTCACTGTGAACAACACTTATGATACTCATAATGATTTTTAGTGTTGACTATGAAGCAAAAGGACATAATAGAAATAATTATCCCAAGAAGAGTATTCACACCATGGTAAAATAGTCATATGAGATCTTCCAAGAAGACCATGATTTGATAAGTTTCCCCCTACTTTAGTGTACTACTCAATATAAGGTATCATCATAAATAAAATATGTGATGCATATACACATGATAAAAAAAAAATTTAAATTTTTAGTGATAATCATGAGGTGTGTGTGAGGTACTTTTCAAACCTATGTAGCCAACAACCAAGAAAATGGTGGAGGCTAATCTTATAGAGCTCATCGTCATGGATGCAGAGGTGACCTATTTCCATATATAACCTACTAAAATTACGTATCTCTATAATATCACCATCATGAGTACATATTCTATCCAACTTGTTCCTTTTGTAATAATGAGCATCATATGGAAGAATTCCTAGACTTATATGTTCTTCATTGATCTACTTTGTATGAGTGAATGTGTATCATTGATCAACTTGGGCCTAATATATTTTTCAATCACCATGTATTTTCAGATCTCTGATCAATTACTTGAGATCTTGACACTTGTCATCGATGCATTTATGGTAACTTTTTGACTTGATGCTCATCATTGATCTTTAACTATATGATTAAATGTGTACTATTAGATATTCAATACCCACTAGCATCATAAGATATATGCTCACTATTGGATCTGATCCAAGCTCTCAATATATTGATACCTTTTAACCCTACATTAAACCTTGGGACATTTTAATTCAAACTGCTACTTCATGAAACTTAAACTTGACATCCCTGAGCACATTTCATTCTACAAGTCTAAATCTGAAGCTTTATAACTTGAGATAGACAACTCATCAAGTTATGAAATTGGTAGAGGATGATCTAGGCATGAAACAAAATATGTCCATATGGTCTTTTGGCCTAAGGGGCTTTCTAAGTGAACTTATAAAATGTACAATAAAGCTGAATAGTTTATTTCTACATGGCATTTGATGATGGTTTGGTTCTTCTAGAATTGTGCTAAAACTTGTGTCCCTTTATAAGTCTCCAATGAACTTCTAATAATTTTTTAAATGCATTTCATGCCCTTGAATTCTTAAAACACCATGAGATGTTATTCTTTTTCATTTTGTAGTTCTAGACCTGTTTTAAGACTTGCTTTTCAAAGATCAATAAAACACACTTTAAGCTTGCTTAAAGTGTTTCAAAATATTTATAAGTGACGTTTGATCTCCTTCTTGATCAAGAAATCTAATCAGATGATCACTCCATACCAAGACCTCTAAAAATTTATCCATCTAGGCAAGTTTCCATATGTGGGCCAAAATTGGTCAACATTTTTGGTGACATCCTAGGATTACATGCATGTTATGCAAAGACTCAGTGGCCTTAAATTGATCTATTGGGTACAAATAATCATAGTATTTATTCTTAATTAATATGAGATTGACTCAAGTCTAATTCTTTTTAAAACTTCCTCTTTAATTAAAAAGGAACAAAAGAGCAAAACAAAAAGTTGTGCCAAAGGCACTTATTGAAAGGGAAACACACAACTGAAAGGAAATATGTTCAAGGCACTTAGAGGAAAGAATAAAAAACTATTATAATATGTTATAATATCATACAATAGATTCAAAATCTTTTAATAATAATGCTTTAAGTGAATACAATTTAATTAAATGGTTAATACCTTTCCATTTAGTTAGGCAAGCTGAAAAGCATTATGTTGTTTACATCCATAGATCAAATAAGCACCACTCCACAAGCTCTCAAAATTAGTATGGTTGCCTAGCTTAGCCTTATAGGAGTCCCATTTCAAGACTAGGTCCCCTTCCTTAAATTCCTTTGCTATGGATCTCTTCTCAAAGTCTTTCTTGATTTGAGCTTGATGTGACTCTAATGTCTTCATTATAAGGTCCCTAGTTTCTTCAAGCTCTATGAGCCCTATCATCCTCATGTTCATAGGTTCACTCTCCATCAACTCAAGCTAATGGGATAACTCTAATGTAGGTAGTTCAAGATAAATGGGAAATTTGGATTCCCTTCCATATATAAGGACATATTTAGAATTACCAATGGTAGCTTTGGGAGTCACTCTATCAGCCCATAAGGTTGTCTTTAGCTTTATATTCCACACTCTTTGATTTTCTTTCATGGTCCTCTTGATAATACTTATCAAGTTATTGTTTGTGGACTCTGCCAGTCCATTGCTTTGGGGATATTAATTTAAGGATGTATTGAGGTATATTCCTAGCTTAAGTTCCCATTCACTTGTCTTCATGCCCACAAATGCTAAGGCATTATCTAAAATTATATTAGTTGGGATACCAAACCTGATCACTATACTGTCATAAAAGTCTAATACTATTGTTTCATTAGATTATTCAAGGCAATTACTTCCACCCACCTAGTGAAGTAGTTAGTTTTAGTGAGCACCCATTTATGTCCTACACTTGAAGGTGGATTTATCATTTTTATGAAGTTCAACCCCCATTGCATGAAAGGTTGCTCCACTTGGATTGGGATGAGTGGAAGAGTTATTAATATTTATTTGCCTAAAAATAGAGCAAACTTCTAACATTTCTTGACCCATGCATAGGCATCCTTGAAAAGGCTAGGCCAGTAATAACCAACCCTCAATATTTTTGTTTTTTTTATTCTTGGAGAAAAATGGCCTCCTACAAGTCCATCATGAAACTGCTCCAAGAGCTTTACAACTTGATTGTCATCAATTCACATAAGAAGTACCCCATTGAGGTCCATTTTGAAAATAACACCATCAAATAATGTATAAGTTATGGACTAAATCCTAAAATACCTTATTTTTTCATTGTCTAAACTTTAGGGGCATTCTCTTATCATCAAAAAATGTGTCATAGCTTGGAGCCAGCTATTATGAAGTAGAGGTGCATTTGTTTGTGAGTTTTCTTATGTCACCAAAACAACTCTATTATATTATTAAAGATCATCCACCATATTCTCACATAAGACTTTGCCTCTTATCAGCTTGGTGACTTTGATTTTAACATCATACTCCATGACTTTGGTAATCTAACTAGCTCTATTCTCATTTAGATCCTTGTTGAGGAGAAAGTCCCTTATTCCAAGATGAGACACCATAAGATGAACCTTAATATTAGAAAGTAAATATATGAACTTTTTGAGGCTCCTTAAAGCTACAAGAACCTACTTTTCTATAAAAGTGTACCTCACCTCATATCCTTCTGGCCCTTAATTAAAAAAGGGAATTGGTTGCTCAAGTCCTTCACCATTCTTCTACATCAATAGAGTTGATGTGTTATCAACACTAGAAAAGGTGTAAAATATAAAATACTTTAATAAATTAGGATTCATGAGTGAGGGTTCTTGGGTAATGGATTTTTTGATGGCCTCAAATGTTACTTTACCTTCATTTGACTAAGCAAACACTTGGCTCTTATTTAGCATGGTAGTGATGGGTTTGACCAGGTTTATGAAACCAAGTATAAACATTCTCACAAATTTTATTTTCCCAATGAATATTTGTATTCCTTTCTTGTGATTGGGTAGAGATAATGCTAATATATCACATATTCTATCAGGGTCATTGGATAACCCTTCCTTTGAGATAATCTGACCAAAAATTTTGCCTTTATGAATAGTGAACACACATTTTTTGGGATTTAAAGAGATCCCATACTCTCCACATCTTTGGAAGATTAACCTTAGATGGTCCATGTGCTCACTAGCCTTATTGGATAAAATTATGATGTCATCCAAGTAAACTAGCACCATTTGATTCAGCAACACTTGGAAAACCATGTCCATGGCTCTTTGGAAAGTGGCCCAAGCATTTGATAATCCAAAAGGAATAATTTGGTAAGTATATTTACCCCACTTTATGGTGAAGGCAATCTTATACTAGTCTTCTTCTCTTACCACCACTTGGTTGTAACCTGAATACCCACCCAAAAGGGAAAATTATTTTGAACCAATAACTATTTGAAGAAGTTGTTCCATGGATGTCAAGGGATAGTGATACTTTAAAGATACCCTATCAGATCCTTAAATTCAACACATAATCTAAATTCCCCACTCATCTTATTCATAGGTACCAAATTGGCTACTCATGAGGAGTGCTTAATGGGAAAGATGATCTTGGATTCAATTAACTTGGTTAATTATTTCCTTATAAGCTCTCTAATTTTGGGGTTTATAGGCCTCTACTTCTACCTAATATGCTTGTAATTAACCTCTAGATCTATAGTGTGTTGGGCCAGCTTAGCATCAAAGCCTCTCAGGTCACTATATTCCCAAGCAAATATGTCTACATATTCTCTACAAAGTTATATGAAATCATGCCTTTTAGCTTTAATGCTTAACTTTTCAAGCTTGAGGAGCTTGTCTTTGAAGATAAGGACACTTTCATAGTTATTTTCACTTTTTGACATCACTACCTTATCTGTTCTCATATGATATCCCTCATGGAAAAGACCTTCAAAGGTGATAAGCCCTTTAAGAAGCTTGTTAGATCTCAACTAAACAATTTTCTCCTCATACTGATGTTGAAATTTTTCTTAGTTTATGGAGGAGAACTCTACTTCCTAGTACAATAAATAGAAAATTTGCTTGTCATTATCAAAGACATACCAATGAGCTTCATTATATGTCATTGATGGTCTTACTACCATTTTGACATGTGGTTTCACTTTGGTCTTTTTTAACTCAATGGGGATATCAAATTGAGCTCCCATAGCTACCAACCTATTAGCATGTCCATTTTGGTTCCTTATCACTACTTGGATGTTAAAAGACACAAAATATTCAATTATGTCCCACACACTATGTTTTTAAGACTTCATTAAGGGGTTCTTGGTTATATTTTAGCCTCTAACTTGATTCACTATCATCTCACTATCCCCATAAACTTTCAACTATTTTATCCTTTTCATATTATCCCATTAAAGGCCATGGATAAGACCTTCATATTCTATTGCATTGTAAGATAAACTGAATTTAAACTTGTAAGAAGAGAAATACTTGTCATTTGAGGGGGATACCAGAATTGCACCTACACCCACTCCATGTTTGCTCCTTGAGCCATCAAAGAATAATTTTCATAAGCCACTAAGATCTTCTTGAGGTCCATTGAGGGATGGCTTGGACTAATTCTCTTCATGTAAGTAGGAGACACCCGTGTCCCTCTCTTCAACTCCCTTCAAGGGATCAACCAAATGATTTTTATTCTATATTTCATCCAAGAACAATTTTGGTATCTCCTCAGGGTGAGTGTTTAATTCTTGACCAACCATATGTTCATCCTCATCAAGGATGGTGTAATTTAGGTTTATGTTGTTTGGCTCATAAGGATCTATGTGGAATTGTGCAATGGGCTCAGCCTTAATATATACTTTAGTTCCATATCTTGTTCTTAATGTCATGTATAACCAATCTACTATAATATAACCTCTAATCTTTGTAGTGAATTACCTAGATAGGCATAGGATAAAATGAGGAGGCACATCAAGGATCAATACATCTTTAGGCACTAAGACACTAGGAAAAGGATGCAGGGTCAAGTTGAGATCTCTATTGATATTAGATGGCTTAGTGGAATATCCATCCAGGTATAATAGTCCTTTATATTAGGGCTCATTATTTAGACCAAGCTAGTCTATTATATACTTTTGCATTACTGAGGTACTGCTTCCACTATCTACCAAGTAATTGTATACTAAATAGTCATCAATGATTACTAAAATTTATAAGGGAGGAGGTTTGACCACTTTACATGGTTTCCTTTCATTTGGTCCTTTGGTTGTATTGATGAGAACCACATTCTCCTTGACTGGTGGTTTCTTAGAAACATTAATTCTTGACAACCCTTTTTGGAGGATGTCTACCTAGCCAATCATGGAGAGCATATCCCACATTGACACACTCACATTGGACCTTTTCATTTGCTCCACAATGTTGATTGGTGAACCACCAACCTTTGGTTGTGCTTTGGGAGCCATAATTGTACTTTGAGTTTATGAGTTTTGGGGAATAAAGGCATTACCCTAATTTTGATTCCTTTGAGATATTGGAAAATTTGGGGTGATATCAATAGGTCCATTTGGATTTAATATTTAAGGAGTAATGATAATAGGCTCCTTGACTACTTCCTATTTACCATCCGTGTTCCTTATTTTGAACCTTGTATTTTTTACCACTAGAATATATGCTTGCCTAGAATTAGCCTAACAATTGAGTACATAACACTCTTCTTGCTCATAGTTAACCATTGTATCACCCAAGTAGCTTAGTCGTTGATTAGGAATTTGACCTTTTTTAGGCTCTTCTAGTTTTGTCATTATGGGTATCTCTATGTTCTAAGCCATAAGAGATTGATTGTACCCATAATTAGTAGCCTACTACCATTGATCATTGAAAGATTGGTTGAATTCAGTGTTTGGGATAATAAATTTCCTAAAAGATTTATTATAAGGCATGGTACCCTCACATTATTGAGAAACATTATTTTGAATAGGGACTAAAATATTGGAAATGCTTGCAATATTTGGACTATAGTTGTTTTTCCTAATTAGGTTTCCCTTATCCTTGGCTTTGACCCTTTCCTCTGCATTTGGAATTTTCCTCTATAATGTGTCATATTTTATTGATAATATTGTTTTTAAGGTTTATATGAGGCTTGGTAAATTTTATTGAAAGTTTATTGCCTCTTAACATTCACTAGTTCATTTCCCAAAGATTGGAGCATGCTCTTAAGCTCTTGAAAGTTCTTTTGTTCTTAGGAATCACTAGATCCACTAGTGGAAGCCTTTTCTTCCTTAAGTGAGGTATATCAATAATTATAGGCATAGGTAGAATGACATAAAGGGGAGGAATAAAAATAGGAGGTGGTTTGATCTCAAGAAACAAAGGCATTGGTGGTTTAAGTGTAAGCTTGCCAATCTACACTAGATAATTTTCTACTCTGATTTCCATCACATATGCATTTGGAAATGTGCTTCTTCCCATGGATTTTATCATTACTACAACTATTTAGGGCCTTAAAATAGTATAGGAAGTCAACTTTATGGGTAGGCCTAATAGATACTAGGATTATATCCTAAGTCTTTTGGAACCTTATATTTAAGTCTTGCATGACTTCATGAGGGGTTCTTTTTATTGTGGTTAATTTCTTTTCAAGTGACAAATGGTCATTTTTGTCTTCAAATGTCTTACACAATGCATCTCCTAATTAGTCCCATGATTTAATAGAATTAGAATCAAGGATTCTATACCAATCTAAGGATTTACCTTTGAAAGAGATAGTTAATAAGCTAATTGATACATTTTACTCATTGATATCATGAATGTTGCATAAGTTGGCTATATCCATGAGGTATTCATAAGGGGTTGTAGCTTAGTCTTTAGTACAATAAGAGACATTGAACTTCTACTAGAATAAGATCATATTGAGGGAGGTCTAGAGGACATTGACCATTAAAGGCCACAAAGGAAAAAACTCTAAGGGTTGACATGGTAATGAAAGGGATTAACAAAGATATTCTTATAGGGGTAGGCCTTACAATTGACTTAGGAACAAAGTTGTCTTTATATGGGTGTTTATTAGTAAATCTTAATCTATTTACTGAGTTTAGAGGTAATTCAATGAATTCAAAGGGAATACCTCTAGAAGTTGACCTTGTAGTCACCTTTGGCATGAGATGTAGTCATTGCTCTACTACTAGAATGTTAGATATTGTTTTGGAGTCACCAAATGTTGTTGCTTGGAAGATATAATTCCTACAAATTGATAAAATTAGTATCAAACCTAGATCAATCTTATTTGAACTATAGTGTCCCATCGATCATGCTAAAAACTATTGTGTCATCAATTTGTACCTATGGGGGGATTTCTTTAAGCTCCCTCCAATTGAACTACACTATGGGAATAACCTAGGCCATGGATCACCTATGGTGGGGTTGAACCTCCAGAGAAGGTCAGCTTCTTTTTGATGGATCACCTATACTAATGTTTGCACTAAGAAAAGGGTTAAAAAAGGGGAAAGGGATCCTAATAAATTTAACTAGGTGATGCACCAAATTTAAATGAAGCTCTCATATGCATGAAGTAAACACCAAAGAAGCATAAGACAATGCCAGCTTACACAATCTCACAAAACCTAACTAGTTACATAAGTGTTTCATAAACTAGGTTCAAGAAGCAATGAATGAAAACAAATAGGAGTTCTAAGACTCACTAAGAACTTGCATCAATGATAGAAGGAACACTAACTTAGACCTACAGCTAACTTTAAGATCCCTTAGAAATGAGTAAGAAAGAAGGGCAATGGGCATTGAAGATTCTCCTTCACAATGCCATCATGCACAAGCTTTGATACACATAATTTAGAGGGGATAAATATGAAAATAAAGTATTTATTACTTTAATAGTCCTTTCATACAAATTTTTATAGGGTCTAGCCTTATCAAATGAGAGTCTCTACTCTTCCAAAATTGAGAGAGAATTTTCTTATCAAAACTGAGAGTATTTTCTTCTAAAAATTAATAGCACTATAATGTGCTATAAAATGAAATATATAGAGAAATGGGAGAGAGAGGGGGGAGTATTCCATATAAGATCATTTATTTAGTTACCACCACCTTTTTATCAAATCATCACCAGTTCTCTTTTGACAAGCAATCTTTCTTTTGTCCCAATATCCTCCAAATCATTTCATTGATTAAGAAACACACTAAAGGACAAGAGTTTTTTGAAGGTGATGAATCATGATACTATTTATTAATAAACCCCTTAGGCACTCTAAAAATCTATTAAATGTTCTATCTACCATTCAACTATTAGATCTCCATCTTGGGACTTTACACTATCTTCCACTTGACCTACTTATGAAGATAAAATCTTCATATCTTGAATTGATAGAGCCATACTATGTCTACTTTAAGTGGTGGTAGGTACCTATTTTTTGAAGCTATGACCATGTCAATAGACAAGACACTCCTTTAATAACCACAAACCTACCCTTATCACCATATATGAGCACCAATCTTACTATAGATTGAAAATCAATCTAATTTATTGGTTTTCATATATTTATATCCATGAAGAGCTTAAAAATTGTGTAACATCATCCTTGAACCATATTAGGCATAAATAGACCTATTCTACCTATAAACCTTGTAGAATCCAAGGAATTATTACACACAATCCTAAAAATACAAGAAGGCTAAGTTTACATGCTCTGGATCCTCCAATAAAGGTCTTGACTGAGCTTCAATGGCATCCTTTGTAATATTTACCTTGGTTTGACCTAAGTCAAATTTGTTCTCCATTGAAGTCACTTAGATTTTGACTTTTAATTTTAGCCATTGATCTTGATATAGGTTTTTCATAATATGCCTATTATCAGATCTACATTCATCTCTTAGGATCCTATTGTTAACCTTTTGACTTCTTGACCTCACATGCACCATCAATCTCCATTTGTATGAATTAATGTGAGCCATATATATTCTACAAGTTTATTATGGTTGAGACACTTGGTAACTTCTCATTTATCTTTGATATTCATTGACTCATTGACCCATTGCTCATCATTGATCTACTTTATACAAGTGAATGCATACTATTAATTTTCTTAGGCCCACTGTCTCTGTCAGTCACCACATATCATTATATCTTTGGTTAGGTACCCAAGATCTTGACACTTGTTGATGCATTTATGCTAACTTTTTGACTTGATGCTCACCATTGATCTTTAACTATATGATTAAATGCATACTATTAGATCTTTGAGACCCATTGACATCATTAGATCACTTCTCACCATTGGATCTGATTTGATCTCTTGAGATCTTAACACTTGTCAACTCTGAATTAAACCTTGGGACATTTTAATTAAAATGGCTACTTCATGAAGCTTAAACTTGACATTCTCATGCACATTTCACTTTCAAATTCTAACTTTGAAGCTTTATAACCTGAGATAGATAGCTCATCAAGTTATTAAATTGGTAGAGGATGATCTAGGCATGAAATACATTATGTCCATGTGGTCTTTTGGCCTAAAGGGACTTCTAAGTGAACTTATAAAATGTACAATCAAGCTAACCAATTTATTTATGCATGATGTTTGATGATGGTCCAATTCTTCTAGACTCTTGCTTGAACTGTTGTCCTTTAGAAGGCTCCAATGAACTTCTAAGACTTTATGCAATCCATTTCATGCCCCTAAATTCTTAAAACACCATGATAACCTATTAGTCTTTTTCATTTTGTAGCTCTAGACCTGTTTCAAGACTTGCTTCTCAAAGATCAATAAAACACACTTTAAGCTTGCTTAAAGTGTTTTAAAAGATTTTCATGTGCCATTTGATCTTCTTCTCGATCAATAACTCTACTTAGATGATCACTCCATATCAATACCTCTAGAAACCGATCCATCTAGGAAAATTTCCATATGTGGGCCAAAGACAGCCAACACTTCCTTAAGGATAGAGATGTTGTTATGCATGTTAAAATATAGAAAGCATCAGTTCTCCAAGACTTGGTATGTGATGTGTTTTTTGAATTATGAAAATGAATTCTTGATGAAGACATCATTCCCATTTTAAGGAACTTACTGAGTCATAAACAACCAAAGCATATGTAATATCATCAATTAAACCATGCACGATGATAAGAGGCTCATGTCCAACCTAGTATAGAATGAGATAAATAAATCCTAATAAACATACCTATTGATGGTTTGATCATTAAATATATACTAGTAAACATCGATGCAAAGGTAAATGTATTAAACAAGGATGATTGGAGAAATATGGTGAGCCCTTCTATGTACCCTTCTCTATAGATATTATTCATTGCTAATAAGACTCGTGCACTACACATAAGATTTATTAAGGATGTCATCATTGAAATTTTAGGTGTTAATTTCAAGTCTAAATTTGACATGAATGAGTTATTTGAATCTGATAATTTTTTAGATCTTTTGGGTTATCCATGGTGTTATGAAAACAACACTAACTTGAGCTTCAAAAATTTATACATCAGTTTTGAAAATGATGATCAATGCATCATGATTCCCCTAAACCATACTCAAGTACCTCCTTTTGTTGAACTAATTAATGTCGATGAGGATCTCAATCATAACTATAATGTCATATCTCAAATAAATGAGTGTATTGATCCTAGTTTAGATGATATATTATAGTGGGTGGATGCACAATCCATTTATGACACTATTAATAATGCCTATGAACATTAGGATCATAGAGATTATGATCTTACTAGATGAATTTGTAGCATAATTGGTAGCTGAGAGGATGTTCTGCACAAGCTACTTAAGCACCATAATTTTTTTCATCTTATTGTAAAAAATTTAATGACTGGACCACCCTTAAGGTTAGATCAAGCACCTAAGTTTCATGGTCAAATGAAATTCTAGGAGTATGTGTAGTAGTTTAAATCTTTCTATGTGTTTAAAGATGAATGAATGTGCTCACTTATTTATGTTCTTTAAGGGATAGTTATTTAGTTGTGAGAAACTCATTGTCATAATTTACTCACCTGGGATCGAGTGTCCACTATCATGCATTACCATTTTCATCATGATAATCATGTTTAGACCACTCTAATTTATGATTGTGATAATGCTTTGTAATTTCATCCCAAGGCCTATGAAAACCATTGGAATGATATTGAGACATCTTTGCCTAATTTTTTTTGGGTTCATGCATTTTATGGTACTATATGCACTTGGGATAGAGCATGGTACATTCATCAAGAATGATGCCTTGACATGGATTCTTATAGAAACATTATAAGTAATATTATTTTAGCACTATCTTACTCATCACCCCACATGGATTTATGCTTGTTTTTGTAGGTGATATATCAAGCTATTGTAGGTGATATAGTGTTGGTTGAAGATTTTATATGACATATACATGGTGCACATGAGGATATCTTATCCATTTTTCAAGAATCTAATACTCTAGCCTCATCTTATTTATAGATTGACTCTCAATTAGGACATGCACTAAGGGAACAAATATAGAAGGTCAAGTAGAAGGTTGTGTGCTAAGGATAAGAAGGTGATAGGTCTAACCCAAAATATCTATCCCTTGACCACTTAGTTTTACATATTAAATATAGAGTGCATAATGTCAAAGACACCATACAGACTGACTAGTAGTTGTATCCTAAGATGATTTATATGGTTTAACATAATATTAGAATGGATAACATGCCCAAGATGGAAACTATGGGGAACTATTGGCTAGATATTAAGATCACCAAGGTTTTTGAACTCTTATAGGAATATCAATATGTTTTCCCATGTAATTACACATAGATGAAAGGATTTCATCCATCATTAGGTAAGATGCACATCAAGTTAATTGAAGGTGCTTGACCAGTCAGAAAAATACCTTATCAAATGAATCCTAATCTATGCATTTGGGTTAAATAGGATATTTATAGTATGTTACATACTAGAGTTATCACTCATATTGATGAATTTGAATTAGTGAGACCCATAGTGATCAGTATCAAGAAGTATGTCACATTCATATTTATGTAGACTATAGGGTCCTCAATTCTACTTTCATAACTAATATTTTTTTAAAGCCTTTAACTAATGAAATTTTAGGAGTTATTGGGTGAAATATTTATACCTTCATTCACTTACAATGTGATTCCTTTTAATTTTAAGAATGATTTGGCTATGTTATCACATATTTTATTAGAGGCTTATCAGGATTTTATTCATATTTTCCTTCAAGTATAATTAAATTACTAGATTTTCTATGGTTTAGTCATGATCATTATGTTAATCTTTGCCTCATGCTTGAACATTGTTGTCAACTTTAGATTTCTTTAAATCTAAAGAAGTGTGTCTTTTCTACTCCTTTTGTAATTTTATTGGGTCACATTATTTATCGTGATTGATTATTGGTAGATCTGGCTAAGATTGTAGTCATTTTTCACCTTCTAGCACTAACCACTTAGTGCAAGGTCTATTCCTTCCTAGGACACACAGTGTATTATCATAAATTCATTCAAGGATATGAAAAGATATTAGTGCCATTAGAGGAACTACTTAAATTTACTGTCCAATTTTTATATACAAATGCTCACCAATAGGCATTTATGACACTCAAGGATAAGCTAATCACTACACCCATTCTCTAATTTCTAGACTAGACAAAGCCCTTTCATGCACATGTTGATGCTTCAAGTATGGAAGTGGGCACTATCCTTATGAAACCTAGTGAGGGAAGTCTTGATCATCCCATATAATTTTATAGTTGGAATCTCTCTCTACCTAAATAAAATTACTCAACTATAGAACATAAATCCTTGTCCACGGTATACACACTCTAGTATTTATTGGTGATCCCATTCATTTTCCTTATAGATCATGAAGAACTTAAATACCTTGTGAATAATTTTTTGTTTCATGGAATCATTTCTTGATAGATTTTTATTTTTTAATAACTTCAATTTTTAGTGAAGTTAAAATTGGGTAAGGCTAATTATGACCTAGATCACATGTCACACATGAAATTTGGTGAACTGGCATATGCCATCAAGGATGACCTACTTGATGTGTAGATATTTTATGTCACACACATACCTAAGGAATTATAATATATCATAGTTTTAATTAACACATGTTCAAAACCAGCCCATCTCATCACTCACAAAAAAGTCAATTGACTATTTGTGCTTCTCCTTTCTAGCTAATTAGAGGTGACCTCTATAAACTTGGATAGGATAAAGTATTATGTTAATGTATGATGCAACATGAGCACATTGAATTTATTCAAGATTTTTTTGAATTTTTCATTATATGACATTATTTTTTGATGTTATAGTGTGGAAGGTTCTATTATTAGGGTTGTGGTGGCCCACTTTATTTAAGGATGCTAAATCTTATACATGATAATGTGATATCTATCAATGTGGGGGTAAACCAAACCAGAGGGATGATTTTCCCCTTCATCTGATACTTGTTCATGAACCCTTTGATAAATATTATGTTTATTTTTTTAACCCATTACTCCTATACTAAGGTATACTAGTGTACACTATATCATTACCATAACTGACTACCTCATTCATTGGGTTGAAGAAGTGCCAACCTAGGATTGTATTGCTATAATTATTGTTAGATTTTTTTGTAGACTATAATTACAAGGTATGTATTGTATTTTAATCTTAACTAATGACCATGGAACTCATTTATTTAATGATACAATATGTATCCTTCTGGTTGAGTTCATTATTATGCACCACAATACTACACTATATCACCCTCAAGATAATGGTACAGCTAAAGCTTTCAATAAAATCTTGGGTCATATATTGATAAAGATTTGAAATATTGGTCAAAGTAACTAGGATTATCATGTTTTTATGGTATTATAGGCATATTAAACCATGTATAAATGGTTAAATAAGATTACTCCTTTTAACCTTATCTTTGGTGTTGAAGTTGTTCTACCAGTTGAGTTTCTTGTACCTTCTTTATGAATTACACATGATGGTCAGTTGGATGATAAGGAATATTTGAAATCATGCTTGGATTCTTTACTATAGATGAAATAAACATGTTTTCTCATGCATTGGATTCAATGAGTGAATAAATAGAAAAAAAAAATATTTGCATGATAGACATCTCAAGAATAAGATTTCTTCTCCTAGTATGCATGTGTTAGTCTATGACTCCAAGTTCACATGCCATTTAGGTAAATTTTTAATCCATTTGTATGGTCCATTTACCATTCATAACATTCATCCCATAGGCACATGCAAGTTGAAAAGGTTAGATGGCTAATTCCTTATAGTCCATTTCAATGGTAGTCGGCTTCGACCCTGCCATTCTAAGTGACTTTTCCCTTTTGTTAATAAGGCATATACCACTAGATTAGTTTAGGATTTTGGTTTTTTTTTCAATAAAGCATGGAAATTTTTTCATGCCTTTTACTTAGGTTTAGATTAGTGCTTAGTTCTCTCTTATTTTCTTTGTCATGTCATGGAGGACCACAACCATCTTTTAGTGTGGGTTAAGTGTGAATGAAGTAAATCTAAAAGAGAGAAAAGGATATGATAGAAGGAAATGTGCACATAAAATGGGCATATAAAGATAGGAAGATACCTGAGATGTAGTGTATAACTAATATGAAAGGATCAAGTTGGAAAAATTAAGTTTTTACCTTGGAAATAGAAATTCTTAAATTATTTTTAGTTATCATGTACTTTGAAAAAAATTCGAGATGGGACAAATGTGTTAAATGTGATAAAAGTAGTGTGTAATGGAAAGATTTATAAATGGACATCATGGAAATACTATTAGAGGATTAATGAGCGAAAGTATGGATGAATTCATGGAGATGTAAATATGGGCTAGCCCTCAAAGCTATAAAAGGTTCACAAGTCTTCATTTTAACACTTTATTATTGCTAATACATAAATTTATAGATCCAAGTAGAGCATTTTAAATGTATCAAAAGGATCAGTTATCAAATTTAAATGACCAATTCATAATTATGAAGTAAGGAAATCATTCTAAATAGAGATATTAGTAAAGTTGTGATTAGAGGAATGTAGTTGAAAAAGTTTTAGGTTGAAGGTGTCAATGTTTGCCATTAGAAGACACTAAAGTAGAAAAGTTGAGGGAGTTGGAAACAATAACCACGTATTCTTTTAGGAGTATCAAATGGCTATGCCTCAACCTTCAATATCCTTATAGGGTGATGTGGCTAAAGAAGAAGTCACATATAGGTGATCCCTTTCTTATGATTCATGAAGAAGAGTTTAAGGGTGTAGAATACACATTAAGGAATATAATATGGAATCTGAGGCAAATAAGAGGACTACATCACTATCCCCACCCTGTATATTAATTAAATAAATGTAATACCTTGAATCAGTGTTTTGTATAGAGAAATAGGAGTCTAATTTATGGACCTATCAAGTATTTGATTATAATCACTACCAACCTATGAATGAAGTAGAGTTACGATGTAACTATAGAGTTGAGTGGTAGAACACCATAAATGAGCTCATTTATGATCTTACTATTTTCAATCATCTCCATGATGTCAGAGTGTTTTAGCAATTTAGTTTACCTTATTTCATCAAACCCATGGAGGTCATGAGGTTTCTTATCTCATGCATTCATGAATATTACTTTTACTTTATAGGGTAAAAAATGAGGATCACTACCCAGAGAATTAACAAGGTCACATGTCTAAAATGCTTAGGAGATAAAATTTATGGGGACCTAGAGGTCCAATAATAAATTGATAAAATGATGATGGCATTTGAGTAAAAAAATCATGGCCATACCATGCACATATTTAGTCTCCATGATCTTGACCTTTATGTATCTAACTAGATGACCCAAGGGATCAAGTATAATTATTCCCAATATTTTGTCTAGAGGATCATTGTAGATTCATGGAAGGCCCATCACCTACCAAATCAAAATTTTACTTGGGGGAAATTCTTATGTTATTAGTATTTTATGAGATTGGTGTGTTGGAGTAAATCATTAGTGAGTTGAAGTGGGCCTATCCATCAAAAAACAAGTCTCCATTCAAGTGGTTGAAATTTTTCACCTACCATGGCACTATTATCCCACTCACAAGTTTAGAATGAAGGGCTAGTACAATGAAATGAAATAATATTTTGTGAATGAGTGGTGCATCCCCAAATAATTTATTACATATATGGGGGACCAATCTTAGTTTATGGTGAAGTATCACTTTTCATTAGCACACATTTGGATGAACCCTTTAGATCACTTGTCTATATAGTTGAAGTTACCTTATGATTTTATAGCTAGGTATTTTATGAATTTTATAAATAGAATATATGATGCACACCCTGTGAAGATTGATGTAGATAAGATTGACATTAAAACTCATACTCTTTACCAATTGTATATATAATTTAGGAAGAAATATTATAAAAATAAAAAATAATTAGATAATATTGATATAAAATCCCATCAAATCTTGGTTGGGGACAAGTTTCATTTATTGTATTATATGTTGAATCCAAATAAGAAGAGATCATGGAGTATCAAGGTTAGGAAATAAACCATTCCACCCCCACCATAAATTGGAAGGCACTAAAAGGAAAAAAGGATAATAAATGATGCTAACTTGAGCACATAATAAGAATAACCAAAGTAACAAAATATTGCCCCTTCACCAAAAGATAGAGTGCTTGAAGGTCAACTAAAAGGCCCTGATTCCACCACATAGTCATTTATTCCACTAGAATAAGATATTTTAGTGATTAAATATGAGGAATTTAAATAGAGAGAAATAAATCTTAAGGAACCACTAGAGAGGACACCCCTTAGGAAATAAAATGAGGCCACACCATATCCAAAAAAATAATCCTATCTATCACATCATGAAGATGTCACCCTTGATGACATAAAAGTGGACATTGGGAGTCCCATTGGTGAAGAGGGGGATGTCATAGACATAAATTTGGGCATGGGTGACCTTGATGCTAGTATAAGCCACCAAGATGATGATACATATGTTGAAATACTTGAATGTGATCCCACTAGATGCAAGGAACCCATTGATGAATCTATGTTTTAAAGGCCACTAACTACCAATACAACTCTGTCTACTCATACCCAATATCATTAGAATGTCCCAAAGGACTTATATATGTGGGAGTATTTTACCAAGGAGGACTCGACTAATTAGACTCATTGAGAAATTTATTTTTGTATGCATATATAATTAAGATCACCATTATGAACTACCTTTGGATAGTATTACTTTGGCACCAGAAGAGATGAATCTCCCTGATACATTTTGGGTGGATCCATAATAGTGTACATTAGTTTAGGCAAGTGTGACCCTTTTAAAGTTTGATCATAAAGTGATAAGGTAGAATGCCTTACAATAATTTTATGTGAAACAACTTAAGTGAAATCATCAAGAAGTCATTACTCTATATTTCAATGAATGCAAAAAATAGATAAAACTTGAAGAGGAGTTAGAAGATCTCAAGTGCCAACTAAAAGTAGAAATAGTGTCAAAAGTGAAGACTTTAACACTCTGCAAGTCAATTTTGTAGCAAGATTCAACCCTTATTATTGGTGTTCTCTTAAAGTGAGGGTATTGATAAATTGGGGACCTTGGTGGAATTGTTATTGAAAATATGTAAAAAATATGCAGATCCTCAACATGAGCAAACTTGGGAAATAGAGTAGATGGTTGAGGCTGTTGAAGGTTATAAGAGATTTTTTACTAGACTTGGTGATATGATTCCCATCCTTGATGGGGTTTTTGTCAAATTATCATAGCCTAATAAAATTTTATAAGTAAGGTATTAAGTGAAATAACTTCAATGCGAGTAGTTGGCTGAGAAATCACAATAAAGGATAGAGTTAAGCATGTCAAAGTATTTCAAAATGTAGAGGATGTTGAAAATAAAATAAAAACTCATCATCAAGAGTTAAACACCAATTTTACAATGCTCTAAGGACAATTTTTTATGGATTTTACTTTATTTGAGGATGTTCACAAGGATGATTCCTAGGTTTTTGATGTCACAGGGACCTAAGGATAATGCATAGTCTAGGATGGACTATTAACTAAGTTTGGGGTGATGTTGGGCCTTCAATTTTGTATCTACTTTTCCTACGCACCTTTTGAATATAGCAGCATAGAAGGAAGCATAGTTATAGAAGAGACACTATGTAGAAGACCATGGCACAAAATAGGTAAGTCATGAAGAAAAAGGGAATGTGAAACATATAAGAACCAAGAATATAGGACTTGAACAATAGTGAAAAATGTAGGCAAAGGTGTATAAATCAAAGATATTTGGGGAATGATTCACATGGCTATCAGATAAGAATAGTCAAGCATTAATCTAGCACCAATGTTCAAAAATATAAGTGTACAATGGTGAGGATCTAGCATAGAGAGCATATAAGGGTAGTTAGGCTTGGATCCTATAAAAATTTAATTTAATGGCTTCCCACAACTCATTTCTCATAATGGTCATTGGTGAGTCATCTTTATGTAATTAATTATGTAACTAAATAGTTAGGGATGACCATGTATAAATACCCCTAATTTTACTTAGTGTTGGGTGATAAGTATAATCTTAGATCCATAATAATTTTGGATATGACATATGAATTTAACGAGAGGAAGCTTATGTGTTGATGAAATACTTATGTAATATGTTTATGAACATAATGAAATTATTACTATTTTGTTCTTAGTTTGCATGTAAAAAAAAATTCTATGATTAGTAAGTATGGAATGAATGAATAGTTAAGAGTTAGACATGGACTAAGTATGAATTTATAACTAAGTGCACGTTCCATCACCATAGCTTAAGAAACTAAATGAATCCATTATTTCATGATGAAACCAATAGGAACCGGTCTTAGGTGGCATTCTTTAAGTGAGCACAAGAGAACATTTTCTCATGTGATGTGTTGGTGTGCTAGCTCATTGGAACTCTTGTTATCTTAGGCATGTTACTAGGGAAATATATTATAGACTAAAGGAAAAGAGCCCAACATGGTCTTCTACTAGTGTCAAATCTTCTACAACTACCTAATAGATTGCTTACAAAGATAAATTTAAATCCATTCATGGAGAAACAAATGAAAATGTTGTAATAAAATTATGTGTAATGCACTACCAAGTATCTATTTCCCTATGTTTTTCTTGATGGATGTTCCATACTCTAGCCTAGGCACATAAAGTACCATAAAAGATATGAATCCATAAAGATTCTAGTAAAAACATGTCTTTAGCATTCCAAAGTATTTCATGGGATATTACATGGTCTTGTAGAGAAGAAATACCATCGTAACTCAAGATGGTACAAACATGATTGTCATGGTGGAAGTAATAATGCATGATTGTGTGTACTTGTTCCTATATGCAATAAGAAATGCAATAGATTCTAGAAATCAATCCTATCATGGAGAAGATAGATCCTACTTACACTTATGATTGGGGATACATTAGATAATTGGGGTCATGACTAATATGGATCTACTAGACCTAGCCAATGGATATCTTACCACAAATAGTATCACAAGGAAGGGATCCAAATATTCTAGCCAATCAAAACTATGCAATAACCTTAACCAGGTCCTATTTTTTCATATTCACTAAACTAATAACAAGTAAAGAAAAAACATAAAATAGTGCTCACTAAAGCTTGTGGCACAAAGGGGGGGTAATAAACAATAAAATTAAACATGCATAGAAGACATATACTCAAGTCAATGTATACAGAATCCTAATGCATGGAAAATAAGTAAAAATGCATATATATCTAATCTTATAAAGGAGGAACAAAGTTAGGAATACTTACCTTTGAAGATGAACCCACTGAGCCTCAATCTCTCCCTTGGCCAAGGTGATTTGCAAGAGGTTTTTGTGTTATTTAATGATTACAATAATAAATCATCTCTAAGATACACAACCTATCAATGCATCTAAAAGACTTATATCCACAAGATAAGATCCATATCTCCAAAGAAATTATGAAACCCTAATCTTGTTCATCAAGTAGAATGGTGGATAAGTAAATGTGTAATATATCTTACTTCATCTTCCATTCATGATAAATTATGGAAATTAATGTGTTTATATAGGTGAATCTAACCCTAATCCCTTCCAAAAATTTTAGCCAAAAAAGTTGACCTGATCGACCTAGTATTGAAATTGACAAAAAACTAACTAGGTAATGAACTATGTCAATCATGGCTGACCTATTTCCTAGTAAGATTTGTAAATAACAACACAGGGTTGATGTGGCCCACATAGTCATGTAAACTACCAAAAATGGGGTAAGGTTAGGGAAAGGGCTAACAAAGGTGGCAAATGACTAGAGGAAGGTGAAAAATAGGATTCAAAGCTTAGGGGAATTTTTTTAGGAGTTGGTTGGATTGGTAATAATTTGTAATAAGGGTAAATAATCTTATGAATCACTAATGGTCTACCTACCCCTTTCCCAGTGCACCCCTTAGGGAATGCACTTAGAGAGATTGAGACTCGATGGGTTCTATTGTCACTTAGATTTTTACCCTTTGAGGAGATGGTAAATCTTTGATCATCCAAGTGGCCAAATGGAAACACCTCTAGGCTTGTGGGTAGCCTAAATATGAGGTGAATCTCTAGATAGGGTTAACTCCCTTGATATACCACTTAAGATTTCAACTACACCTAAACTTTGGGGGGAAAGGGAGAGAGATAACTAAAAGTAAATTATCTTAAGCTAGGTGATATACCAAATAGATTGATGAATTCCAACTAATATCATATTACACATGAGAACAAAGGACAAATTGAACATACACTTCTCCAATCTACATCTTCTCACATCAATGTTACATTATAAGGTTATGGATGAATATGCAAAACTAGGAGGACTAGACAAGAGGCTTATGATGTCACTAATGAATATACTAACTCATTAAATCTTTGACATTTCCTAGAACACTTCACATGCTATGTAAGAAGAAGCTTTCCAACTATAAATAGGATGCAAGAATGAGACAAGAATGTTAAGGAATCCATAGTCTTCACTAAGCAAGATCCAACATTCAAGTAAAACACACTAATAATAGTCATGAATAGTTAAAAATCAGTAGTATTATTTATCCAATGATATTGAAATGAGTAAGGATTCACCATACTCAGGTGGAGCATAAGTTATAATGGCCAAAATAGCTAGTTCTTATAGAACTTGAGAGAGAGAGAAGAAGAGATAATCCCAAGGGTCACAAGGACTTTTATCAAGATAATAAAATCAGTTACCTATGCATGAGAAGAGGATATGATATGAAATATGAAATTTCAAGAAGCCCAAGTGTCCATCCAAGTCATCAAACTCTTACAAAGTGGCATGAAACTCCTTATGTTGGGTCAAAACAACTACCTTCATGGTTGGCCCTATTTGAATGTCTCATAACTGACTAGAACCAGGTCTAGTGATTGGAAACAATGGGAAGGGTCTCAAGCATGCCTCTCCATGAATTGGTTTTAGGCTTGGTCATCTAAAATCATCCCAAAATGAGTTATCATCATCTATTGTCAATAAAACACCTCTTCCATGCACCCCACACACTTGACCTCACAATTCTCTTTATTTTATCATTCAAATTCATGTGATGGAGTATATTACACCTATAAATACCCTCTATGTACTTATAAGCATTATGCATGCTTTAAAATCACATCACTTGAAGTTTTCCACCCTTCTCACTAGCTTATCCAATATGCCAGTTTTGACTGTATGAAATGAGAGCTATTGTTTTCACACTTATGATTTTTTTAAGGCATTAAATTAACATGGATATTTATCACAATTATAAAGGTTCCTCTTAAATTTTGGTTCACCTTAGAATCATTTTATAACCTTAACAAAATGGTCAAGAATACCTTATTTTTTAGCCTATTCATACAAGTATATATAGACAAAAATAATTAGGAGTAGATTTAGGTAGTCCTTTTTAACTTATAATATATTTCATAATCAAACTATGCCATTAGATCAGCTTTCTAGCTCCATTTCCATCATCAGGTCACTGGCAAGGGTTTAGAAAGGTTTTAGGCCTATTTTCACTCTTAAGGTTTTTTCATAAATATGGGACATAAAATTTCAAAAAAAATCCATAAATTCATAGTTAAATACCTTCATCAACATCTATTAACTTCTTATACTCCCATGCATAGCATCAAAAAGGTGTGAGCTTCCAAACTTCTCTTATCGAGCTCTTTTCTCCATTTCAATAGGCCTAAAGTTATCTAAGGTCCAAAAAGTGGATTATTTGTGTTTTATTTACCTTAAAAAATATTTTTCACCTCTATATTAACCCAAAAAACATTATCCTATAGGTTTAAATTCATATCTTAGGCTAGAATTGAATTTGACCTTGCATTTGAAAACTAGACCTAACCTTGTCAAATAGGCCTATGTTTCCTTGAAGATCAAAATGGATTTTTGACGGATCCACTACATCAAAATAACTTTAACATATCTTATATAGTCCCTAAAACATTTTTTAAACTTATTTGAGAGTTTACCTCATGCCAAAAATGGTTTTGACCTCGCATTTGGGCACTAGGCCAAAATTTGCCTAGTAGACTTCACTGTAACCCTGAGGGTTTAGGCCTCCTTGATGAAATTCCTTCTTATATACTTGATTTAAAATGTTTTATTTAGTATAATTAAACATTTCACATCTTATTATAATTTATAATCATCTCTTTACCTTATCTTATCACCATTTTCTCTCCAAACTTGCTAGTTTATGTATGAGGGGAAGTACCCCTTATCTGAGACAAAATAGGGGGTACTCTCCCTATTTTCTTTGAAAATATGAATATTTTATAGGATTATATAGGTTAAAAGGATCCCATACATAAAAAACCATCCCCTGTTCATATCATTTGACCCTCAAACCTCTTCAAAAACCAAAACAGACTATGTAAAGAGGATTATGTGTAGGAAATTCACATGTGGACTAAGCTTTTGCATCATTGGACTCCTTCTGCTAAATACTTATCATTATGGTTTTATTAGTTTTTTATAATTTTTTATTAATTTTTTTATCCTTCATTCATCCTTCCCAACTCTCACATGTACTTCAAGACTACTTGCCTGGTCTAGACTATATTACCTTGACTATATTCCCATTTGGGAATAACCCCTATAGGTGAAAATGCATGAATTAGGTATTAAATACAATTCATGATCCTTCATGTATACCTATAAAATTAAATTCATGCATAATCCTAACCAAATCACATCTTGGGGTTGAAAAATCCTAAAAAATAGTCATACGTAGTTGATTATGCTTCTTGCAGGACAAAGGTCATCTATGGGAGACATTGCATAATTTATACCTTGAAACCTTGAAAAAGATCCTCTTTAATATTTCTATGTACATTTGGTAGTAATTAGTTATACTATATCCTAAGTTTTCAATACTTGTTCACTGCCTAACTAAGATAGTCATTTATAGTAGTTGTAGGTGCATATTCCAAGGCCTGTGTACGGACTGTAGATGTGAATGAGGAACCAAAACTGCCTATCATCTTATATTTATGATCCTTATAACTTGAATCCTCATGTAAAATATTTTTAACCACTCAAAATTTAAATTTTTGTCTAGTTTATCAATTTGCAAACAAAGGTTGCTAAAACCCAAAATTTTGTAGATGACACTGACTGGAAATAGTGATAAATTGGTAACTTTAAAGAGCTTAACTACTATCTTACCTTACTCCTATACCCTCCATATTTTAAAATTTTATTTTCCTATGATATTAATACAATATTTACATAATAGGATGCATAAAATCTCACTACAACCTTGTGTTAAAGTTTCTACAAAACTCCTAGGTTCTTTATTTGGCCAACTTAGGGATAAAGTGCCTGAAATAGTCATTTCCTTTTTGAAATTTTTATTCATTACTATTTACCAACATGTCAACCTACATGATCCTATAATTACTTTATCAACACACCAATTCTTAAAGGAAAACTTCAACTAATTCTAATTTCCATTGATAGCTCAGTTTTTTATGATACCACCTGTAGGTGGTCATCAACATACACAGGCAGTAAGACGTAAAAAGTGGATAATATGTACAATTTATGCCTATAGTGAGTTACATATCAACTTAAATAACCTAAAAATCATTATTTAACACCTCCAATAACTTTAAACCACTACCAAGGCTCCCATTATAGCATGGCATCATCAATGAAGGTTGTACGTGCATGGTGAAACTGTATACCGATAAAGAGCATGAAACAGTCTATGAATTGAAGTAAACTCCTAAAATAGTTAGTTAATTTCCCATAAATTGTGTTTAAATTAAACTTTATGATGATTCAAACTCAATAAAATATCCTACACCTCCCTTTAAATGTTGAGAAACCTCCATAAAAGCACCTATAGGTGTACTTTCATATCGCATGACTATATGACACTCAAAAACTGAATTTTCATGGAGATTTATTTGCAGAGATAACTTGATATTAAATCAGGTCAAAAATTACATTGGAAACATGATATTGGAATTTTCATGACCCCCTAGAACCATTATTAAAGCATGAAATCTTGAACATGGTGAAAAATTGATTATCATCCCAAATAAGATTAATCTACCAACTTGAAATGGTTTGATCACCAAAAAACCATGAAAATTCAAAATAATAATTGATTTAATCTAATAATTTAAATTAAATCCTATATATTTAACATCACTAACTAGTTTGTACAGAGTTTCCCAAAATGGATCAAAACCCACAGGGTGAATGAAATAGCTAGCAAAAAAGTATAGTCAACTTCATGAGGATCATTCATGAAACATAGGCCACCATTCCTAAAAATATTTATATTTTAATGACTATATTTTATTTTACTACAACCTCCCATATGCATTTGACTTTAAACCTCTTCAGCTATATGTACTGAGCAAAAACTTGAAGGTCACTTGTGCATCTCTATGAAAGTAGAGATGGAGTAGAATGATTTTGGGCAAAAAATGGCACTTACAGAGAAAATAAAACATTAGGATAAGTTTTGGGAAGATTAAAGTATGTTCCATGATCTTTTCCCATGTGGCCCACTTCCCCATGGGTCGTACAAGTGTCAATTTCTTCTTTCTCAAGAAAACTACCTTTTCTTCTTATAAACCTACCACTTTTTAGTTATTTCAGTTGATTAAGACCTCTAAGGACACATGGGATGTTACATCACATTTTTTAACCTTCACACTTTACAAAAAACTCATTAAAATCATTAAATGCTCAATTTTGACCCTTAAAATGACTCAAAAGGACATGTTGGCTAATAAAATTAATGCCCAAGGCTAATATAACATTAAATAACATTAAAAGACCTATAATATACATTATGACCTCTTTAATATACCCTTAAAATATCTAAAAACCAATTTTTTTACCTAAGGGTGCCCCAATTTGACCTAAAATTCAAATTTGGTCAAAATTTAGTGACTCATAGGGATAATATGCCTACTATACTAACTAGACTAGTAGCCTTATCAATCCATTAGACTTAGAAGTCATATAAAATTTGAGATAAACAAGGATATATTTTACCATTGACCATAAATACAAGACCACTAGTACCTCAACCACATAAATCAAGGGACACAACCAAATAAGGCAACAAACTAACAACACACACACACACACACACATGTGCTCAAGGCACTTAGGGAAATTAGAAAAAAAACTTTTATAAAAAATTACAAAAAAATCATACCTCCTTTTTAGGATCAAAATAAAAACTCCTTGAATCATCTTGATGGTAAGATGAAACATAGTGCCAAGCATGTTTCTCCTTGGATTGGATGCTTTGTAGACTAGACCTATTCCTTGGCACTTCACGTGACCTGCTCTCAAGTATATCATATTAAAATAGGTCTCCAATGTAGATATATTTATCTTGAACATGTTCACATACCTCATAATGTTTCCTACTCTTCATCTCATGATCAGCTTATATCTCCTTAGTAGGCATGGCTTCAAGAGCATCGACTTCTTCTTCCTCAGAAGATTGAGGCCAATAGGAGCTTGTTCCATCATTCAAGAGCTGATGTGTTTCTCCCAACTTATTTAGATGATGATATACCATCTTGATGACTTCAAATATGTCATCATTAAATTTATATGCTTCTTCAAAGTATATATTTGAAAGGTTGATTTTCCATTGCAGACTTACTTGAGAGTAAAGGTTACCTTCTCCATCTTTGACTAGATCATAAACTCCTTGAAGAGGATTATAGCCTACTCCAATTATTTAAAATAAATCATCACAATAATTATTAATAAATTTTCTTTTCCTATCCATGGTATCTTTCATAGTGATGGAAGAATCAATGACCATTTCTTCCTCTTTGGCAAAAGGAAAACATTCCTCCTCATCAACCCAATCAAAAATTTCAACATAAGAAACCACCTATTTTTCATTATTTTGGACCTATTTATGGATCTCAATTTACATATCAACATACACATCATGAATTTTACTCTCAAGGGTTGTAAGTTCCTCCATCTCCTTCTTTGTGATTCCAAGACTAGGCATTTTGAAGTCATGTGACTTATTCCAATAAGGCTACCAAGGAGTTCAAGATTTATTCAAGAAAGAGTTTTGATTTTTTATCAACCAAATACTCTTTTTTAGGTTCCCATACCATATTTTCATCAATTAAAATGGTGATGGGATGAGTATAAGATGAACTAGTTGGTGGAGGTGACACATATAACTCAAAGTCAGATTGAGAGTGAAGTGTAGGGGATTCTTTTAGAAGATCTTGAGGAAGAGGAGGTAGACCTTGGGATAAAATAACTTGATTATCTTCCTTCCAATTTAAAATCACTTAATTCACATATTATTTATCTTGATCATTCTCCTAAGGGAGGTTATATGGGGTGTGTTTAGGCATAGTATCTTCTTTTGGGTCTAAACCTTCCATCACACATTGACTCAATAATCTCATCTTTGACTCTAAATCTTCAATTTTCTTGGCTAGGCTATCTTGTAAAACCCTTTCTTGAGTTTCATAGGAATCATCATGAGTATAAGGAATGCATGAGGTCTGACATGAAACACAATAAGTTTCTTGAAGAAGGGTTGGAGGAACTTTCAAAAGATCAACATCATTCACAACCTCACACTCCTTATTAACCAAACTTATATTCTCTTTCTTTCCCCATGATTCCACTATCTTACTCTAGCTTAGGATGTTAGGATTATAAGTCTTTTATTTAGCAAGGGTGGGAGGGGTTTTTATAAGATCAAGCTCCTTCTCAACTTCACACTATTTATCAAGACCTTTCTCATCTTTCTTTCCCTATGACTCCATTATCTTATTCCAACTTAAGATGTTAGGATTATAAGTCTATTTTTAAGGTGGTGGGGATGCAATGTGAGAGAAAAATGAGGGATTTAACTCTAATTCATTTTATTTTAACATGGACTACTATATATGCATATTATCTATCTCAATCTGCCTATCAAAATTAGCTTTAAACACAAGGTTTCTCCTTTCAACTCTCTCTTCCAACTTATTGGTAAAAGGAATACTTTGATATCCTCTATTGGGTTTATGAGTAGGGATAAAATATGGCTAATAGGAAACATGGGGAAGTGGAAATAAATGTTGATAGGTTTGGTGAGGTTTCCTTTCATGAACTCTTAGTCTATCCTCTAAGGAAGAAACTAGGTCACTCACATCAAGCATCTCACTTGTGAGCCTTTGCTAATTAGCTCTCTCAATATGTACCCACTCTCAGTTGACCAACTCTAATTCATCTCTCATATTATGAATAATATTACTAAGGACATTTTGACCATATCCCCTTATAGTATCAAGCTCCAACATATACCTCTCATATCCCAAGAGTGTTTACTTGAAGGTGGAAATAGATTGACTTGAGAAGTGGCTAGGTTGTCTACGTGGAGTAAGACATTAAGAAGGATGGATATAGGAGTGATATAATTCATGAATGTGTTGATAAAATTCATGATAGGGCTGATTAATAACTTGCTCATATTGATAGGGAATGGCACAATCTTGAAATGTCTCACCAAATTGTGTAAAATAGTGCTCAACACCAAAATTAGCCATGAAACCTAATTTAAATCAGGAACACAAAGGAAAATGTTACCAGCAAAATTCAAAGGATAACCTAGGCTACTTAAACAAGGAAAATTTTACCAGCAATATATTTGAACTCACCATTAATTCTTGGATAGATGCCTCTAAAAGCTAATTGTTGAGAGACAACACCAAAAATCTCTCAACTTCTTGGACCAAGTGTCCCATTAGGCATGCCAAAAACTATTGTCACTTATATTTTCATCCTTTTAGGATATGGAAAATATGTCTTCATCCAAGTGGCACAATGGAAACATCTCTAGGCTTGTGAGTATCCTAAAGGTGAGGTGAATCTCTAGATAGGGCTAGCTCCTTTGATGTACCACTTTGGATTGTAACTATACCTAAATTTTGGGGGGAAAGGGAGAGAGATAAATAAAATTAAACTATCCTAATGGAGGTGATACACCAAATATATTAATTAATTCCAACCAATATCATGTTACACATGAGAACAAATGATAAACTAAAGATATACTTCTCCAATCTACATCTTCTCACATCAATGTTACATTATGAGGTTATGGATGAATGTGTAAATCTAGGAGGACTAGACAAGATGACTATGAGGTCACTAATGAAAATAATAACTCACTCAATCCTTGAAATTTCCTAGAACACTTCACATTCCCTATAAGAAGAAGCTTTCCAACTATAAATACGATGCAAGAATGAGACAATATGCTAAGGAATCCATAGTCTTCACTAAGTAAGATCCAACATTACAGTAAAACACAATAATAATATTCATTAATAGGTAAAAACAATTTTTATTATTGATCAAATGGTATGAAAATGAGTAAGGCTTCACCATACTTAGGTGGAGCATAAGTTACAATGGCCAAAATGGTTAGTTCTTATAGAACTTGAGAGAGAGAGAAGAAGAGAGAATCCAAAGGGTCACAAATACACTTTTAAATCTAATTAAATTATTTAATTTTTCATGATAAAAATATATTGCATTAACCATGCAATTTTAGGAATCCCAAGTGTCCATCCAAGTCATCAAACTATTGCAAAGTGGCATGAAACTCCTTATGTTAGCTCAAAAAACTAGCCTTCATGATTGGACCTATTTGAATGCCTCATAACTAACTAGGATGAGGTAAAATTATTGTAAATAATGTTAATGGTCTCAATTATGCCTCTCCATGCATTATTTTTAGGTTTGGTCATTTGGAATCATCCCAAAATGAGATATCATCATCTGATGTCAAGAAAACTCCTCTTCCATTCACCCTATACATTTGGCCTCAAAATTGGCTTAATTTTATCATTAAAATTCATGGGAGGAAGTTTATTACACCTTTAAAGACCCTCCATGGATTTATAATCATCAGGTATGCTTTAAAATCATCTCACTTGAAGTTTTCCATCCTTCTCACTAGCTTATCTAATATGCTAGTTTTGACTAGCTAAAATGAGATCTATTGTTTTCACACTTATAATTTTTTTATAAGTAATTAAATGAAAATTTTTAGTTATAAAAAGTATAAATATTCCTCCTAAAGTTAGTTTCATCCTCAGACTCCTTCAAAAACCTATAAAACACATAAAATGGATAAAAATAACCTATTTTTCACCCTATTCATACAAGTTCATACATCTAAAAAGAAATATTATTACATTAAAGGAGTTATTTTCAACTTAAAATAGGTTTAATAGTCAAAATATGCCATTAGATTAGCTTTCTAGCTCCATTTCCATCATCAGGTCACTAGCAAGGGTTTAGGAAGGTTTTGGACCTATTTCCACTCTTAAGGCTTGTTCATAAAGATGGGACATCCAATTTTCAAAAAAAATCTACAAATTCATATTTAAATACCTTCATCAACATCCCTAAACTTCTCATACTCCCATGCATAGCATCAAAAGAGGTGTGAGATTCCAAACTTCTCTTATCAAGCTCTTTTCTCCATTCCAACAAGCCTGAAGTTGTCTAAGGTCCAAAAAGTGGCTTTTTTTTATACCTTAAAAAATATTTTTCACCTATTTATTAACCCCAAAAACATGCTCCAATAGGTTTAAATTCATATTTTAGGCTAGAATTGAATTTGACTTTGCATTTGAAAACTAGACCTAACCTTGTCAAATAGGCCTAAGTGTCCTTAAAGCTCAAAATGGATTTTTTATGGTTCCATTTCATCTAAATAGATTTAAAATATATTTTATATTCCCTAAAAAAAAATTAACTAATTTTAGAGCTTACCTAATGCTAAAAATGGTTTTGACCTCTCATTTGAGCACTAGGCCAAAACTTGCCTAGTAGGCTTGACTATAACCCTGAGTGTTTAGGCTTCCTTGATGAAATTACTTCTTATCTAATTTATTTCACATGTTTTATTTTGTATAATTAAACCTCTCACATCTTCATAGAATGTCTACTCAGTTCTTTACCTCATCTTATCACCATTTTCTCTCCAAACCTACTAGTTTATATATGAGGGGAAGTACCCCTATCTAAGACAAATCAAGGGGTACTTCCCCTATTTTATTAGACAATATAAATATTTTTTATTATTATATATGTTAAAAGTATCCCCTACACAAAAACTATCCCCTAGTCATAGTATTTGACCCTCAAACCTCTTAAAAAACCAAAATAGACTATGTAAAGAGGGTTGTGTGCAGGAAATTCACATGTAGACTGAGCTTTTGCATCATTGAACTCCTCCTTATACTATATAATCATAATGATGGTGTTATTAGGTTATTATAGTTTTGTTTAATGTTTTTATCCTTCATTCATCCTTTACAACTCTCACATGTACCTTAAGACTACTTGCCTAGTTAGGACAGTATTACCCTACTTGATTATATTCCCATTTGGGAATAACCCCTGTAGGTGAAAATGCATGAATTAGGTCTTAAATAAAAATTTTAAGTCTTATTAGATACCTATATAAATTAATTAATGAATACTCTTAACCAAATCACATCTTATGGTTGGAAAACCCTCAAAATAGTCATAGGCAGTTGACTGTGCTTCTTGTAGGATAGGGGTCATCTATGGGAGACCTTACATATTTGTACTTTGAAACATTGAATAATATCCTCTTAAATATTTCCATGTCCATTTTTAAGTAACTATAATTCATTCATTTCATACTTTTTTAGACTATCTCTTAGGGTTTCAATACTTTTTCACTACCTGACTGAGACAGTCATCTACAGTTGTTTGTAGGTGCATGTTTCAGGGCCTATGTACAGACTGTAGATGTGAATGAGGAATAAAAACCACCTATCATATTATATTGATGATACTTATAAATTTAATCCTCATGTTAACTATTTTTAACCACTCAAAATTGAAAGTGTGGTCTATCTTATCAATTTGTAAACAAAGGTTACTCAAACCCAAAATTTTGTAGATGACACTGATTAGGAACAGTCATAAATTAGTAATTTTGAAGATCTTAACTACTACCTTCCCTTACTCATATTCCATACATATTTTTCAAGGTCATTTTCATATGATAGTGATAAAATATTTACATAATAATATGCATCAAATCTCACTACAACCTTGTAAAGTTTCTCCAAAACTCCCAGGTTCTCTATTTGGCCAACTTAGGGATAAAGGGCCTGAAACAACCATTTCCTTTTAAACTTTGTTCTTCATTCCTATTTTAAAAAATATCACCCTAAATTATCCTATCATGACTTTATCAACACATCAATTCTTAAATTAAAACTTCAACTAGTTATAATTTCCATTGATAGCTTAACTTCTTATGGTACCACCTATAGGTGGTCGTCAACATACACAAGTAATAAAGTGGAAAAAGTGGATAGTATGTATTATTTAGTCCTCTAGTGAGTTGTATATCCACTTAAAGACTATCAAATTAATTTTTTCACACCTTAAATATATTTAAACCATTAGTAAGGCTCCCATTATAGCATGACATCATCAATGAAGGTTGTAGGTGTATGGTGAACTATATACAAGCAGGGAGAATGAGATAGTCCATGAATTGAAGGAAATTCCTAAAATAGTCAATTAATTTCCCATAAATGGTGTTGAAATTAAACTTTAGGATGATTCAAACTCAAGTAAAGCTCCTACACCTCCCTTTCAACATTGAGAAACCTCCATAAAAGCACTTATAGGTGTACTTTCTTGTCACATGATTGTATGGCACTCAAAAACTACATTTTCATGCAGATTACTTTGGAGAGAGAAATTAAGATGAAATGAGGTCAAAAATTACATTTTAAAAATTATATTATACTTATCACAACCCCTTGAAGCCATTTTTAAAGCATGAAATTTTGAACATGGTGAAAAATTGCTTATCATCCCAAGTAAGACTAATATGCCAACTTGAGATGGTTTGCTCACCAAAAAACCATGAAACTTTTAAATAAGAATGGATGGAATATAATAAGGTAATAAACATACTATAGAGTCAACATCACCAACTAGTTCATATAGACTCACCCAAAATGGAGTAAACCCCACAAGGTGCATGAAATAGCTAGCAAAAAAGTATAGTCAACTTCATGAAGCACATATCACCATTACTCAAAAAATTTATATTTAAATTAATTTATATAAGTTTACTAAAACCTAATATAATCATTTGAGTTCAAACCTCTTCAAATATTTTTACTGAGCAAAAACCTAAAGGTCACTTTTGCATGTCTAAGAAACCAAAGATGGAGTAGAACAGTTTTGGGATAAAAATGGAACTTAAAAAAAATAAAACATTGGGATGATTTTGGGGAAGATGAAGGGATGTTCCATGAGATTTTCCCATTGGCACACTTCCCCATGGGTTGTACAAGTGCCATTTTCTTCTCCTTTCTCAAGAAAACTACCTTTTCTTCTGATGAACCTACCAATTTTTAGTTATGTTAGTTTAATAAGACCTCTAAGGACACATGTTACATGACATAATATTTTATAACCTTCAAACTTCCCAATATAACCATACAACTCATTAAATGCTTAATTTTGACCCCTAAAATGACGCAAAAAGACATGTTGGCTAATAAAATTAATGGCCAAGGATAATATAACATTGAATAACATTAAAATACCTATTATATATACCTTATTACCTATATATTAGACCCCTAAAACATATAAAAACCAAGTTTTTACCTAGGGGTGCCCCAATTTGACCTAAAAGTCAAATTTGGTCAATAGGTTCTTGAAAGATAGAAAGCATCAGTAATTGATAAAGTTTGAAAATATTATGTGTATACATATGCCCCACTTGAATCTCATTATGTGTCACATAGGTGTAACATGGGATGGTGCTTTAGGAAAAAAACATTGTAACACATAATACTAAAGCTGAATAAGGTGCAGTAAGGAGAAAATAAGATAAATGAAAAGATAGAATTAAAAAACACATACCTTTACTTACCTTAGTGCTAAAGATAAAGAAGGAGATGTGAGGAATGTGAAGGTTTCTAATATAAGGAACATTAGGCAAACTTGTAGAGATTATCGAAAAAGAGTGAAAAAATCAAAAAAATTATGACATAGGAATATAATAGTGGAAAATATTTTCTACAACATCAAGATTCTAGAACATTTTATAGTTTGGAAAAAGAGTTAGTAAAGACAAAGATATGAACAAAATAATAAATATGAAGGTAAAGGTTTGAAAGATAAATAATATAAAAAAATTAAAATAGTGAATATAAATAGGGTAAAAAATAATTCATTTGTCATTATTTACTATTCTAAGAATAATATAACTTTGATAGACTGAGGGAGATATCTATCGAGTGAGGATGGCAGTGAGACAATAGATGAGATGGGGAGTATGCATAGTAGCCATAACGAGTGTAGCACAAATAAGTAACTAAAAATTTCAAATTTTTGAGTATTTGTAATTGAAATTAAGTGATTTATATAAATTTGAAAATTAGGAAAAATATAGATACCAGAATGAACCCTAGGAAAGTCATAAGGGCACTAGGGATTAAATAGGGTATTGGGTTGAAAGGAATCATACCAATAAATAACCAAGGCATTGATGGCAATATTGGCAAAAGGTCATGGCAGTGAAAGAATAATGTTGACCAAGTTGATGTAGTTGGTAGAAGAGAAGAAAAAATAGTGGGTTGACTTAGTAGTAAGTGCTAGACATAGTTGGTTAGGGACTGAAAGAGGGTCGAATTATTACTATTAAGCCACATATGGGCTAAATTAGTAGTGAAAAATTCCAATGTGGTTAAAGTTGAAGCAAACTAGTTTATTTTTTTCAATTTAATAAGAATGTATTTAGATTATAAATGGTATGGAGGTCTAATACATCCTTTTTTGTTTGATATTGTGTAAAGGTGCCATAGACTATGGTGATTGATCGATGCCTCATGGTTACCTAATTTGTTGGAGTAGTTAACAGATGAGGATAGAGAAAGATTTGTAGCATCAAGATTGGGAAGAATACTAAAGATGAGATGTATCCCACTAAGTTTTGTTCTCATTTTCATGTTTCTTAGAGTATTGGAATGGTTGAACAACACTTTTTTATGGGTGGTGGATGGGGATACCATAGAGTTAGATATTACACTAGAGGATGACCATGCATTGCTTAGACTACCTATAAGATGGACACTAGTGATGATAGGGTCACCAAATGATCCAGAAGAGAGATGAGCATTGGCCAAGTGGGAAATGGGATTAGATAAGATCTATTTAGGGTTGAGGGTGATCTTATTAAATTTTTATATTACATATATTCCAAATATTCTAAACATTATTATAGGACTTATGATAGTATGAGTACTATGTCCCAAGTCAGATGATAGGGTACCATTGTATGTGATAGCCTTATGCTAATCCATGTTGAATCAATGAGTGTTTTATGATTTTGGATCTATTATATAGGTCTAGCTCATGTATGATATGTATGGTATGTTGTCTAAAGGGTATAAGACATTAGGACTAGTGGTATTGCTGAGCACATGGATATATGAGGGGTTCCTAATGTACCATCCAGTTGGGTTGCCCATGTGGTTGATGATAGGTTACCTCAGGTTATTAGATGGAGACAAGACTAGATAGCATGGGTTTTACCCCACATGCTATCACTATAGATAATCACACAAGGAGAGATAATGTGGTATCCATATGCAAATATTGTTATGATTTGGTTGAGTTGGGTGATTATGGCACCAGGGTTGGCTCTAGAATGGATCATATGCCACTATACCTATTGGGTAGATTCATAACTAGTGGCATACTTATCAAGATAGTTTGGACTCCCACACCTAGTTGATCTTATAATAGTACCCACATTTTAAGCATGACATGCAAAAGAGCCAAGGGGGATAGGAGGAGAAGAAGCATTAGTCAAGATACTAGAGATCAGCCATAGCATGTGAGACCATGGACCATTAAATCATGATAGTCGATAGCTGGTAGAGGAGAGGGCATGTATGTGGATGTAGGGGTATATTAGGTACCATAGTAAGCATTATATTATGAGGGTTAGTGACCACTTTAGGCACACCATCGATGGAGATTCTAGTGGTGGGATTGAACATAAAGGGTGATGACATAAGATGACCTAGTAGTTTGCCCAAGGTAGAGCTAATCAATATAGGCACTATTGAGGATAGGCCCAAGATGTGTGCGGGTGATGAATCTAGGTTTTTCTTTGATAGGGAGGCATCTCATAGATGAGGTCATCAATGGATGGGCTAATGGAGAGACTATGCTTGGTGGATGATTAGATGGGGAGATAGTGGTTTGTGATACTGAGATAGGTAATAAATGTTTTAATTTGTTAGTCTTTGAGATATAATAGTATTTTGTATATGATTATAGGTAGATAGATAGATTTTGAGATGTATATGCAATCTGAAATCTATCTAAGTTTTGGTTTTTATACACCTTATGATAGAGGAGACCAGATGGGGGTCATTAGTCATATCTATGATCCATGACATTTTGGATGGAGTTTTGGCACCATACGACCCCAACACACTAGATGATCATATGGTACCATCTACCCTAGATCAAGTATGTTGGTTTAGACTAGTGGGAGAGGACACAAGGTAGATACAAACACATGGGTATGGATTACATCCATTGATAGGGGTGGGATTAGGAGAGGCATAGGCTTATCAAGCCCTAGCTTAGGAGAGATATGTACATATGGCTACCACAATCTAGTTGGGATAAGTATAGGCACAAGTGCACAACCTATAAGGATAGATAGAAGAGTTGAGATTTTATACATACTCATTATAGTACACCATGCAAAGGGGACATTCTAAGGCATCTATGGGTAGCATGGCTAGGCCATGAGATAGGCATGATAGAGCCTAGTCATAGAGTTAGAGTGATGTGTTTTTATATGTTGTATAAAAACACATGAGATATAGAGATAGATTGTTTTAATAGTTGGATGTTAATCTTATGAGTTATATTTTGGTTGTGGTTATTTATGCATGGATATATTTATTTCTATCACATGTATTTTGATTTTTTTGTATATGTTATAGGAAATATATATGGGGTGTTTTATTTTATAACATTATGCATTACACATGCATGGTTAAAAAGAAATAGGCAAAAAAGACTAGGAAAAGTATAATTAATCCAAAAAAAATGCACTACACACTATATCACGATGGAAAATGTGTAATAACAAAAGATTAATAAGTATAATAAACCATAAAAAGTGGTAAACAAGAAGGCAAAATGTTTTTAAACCATGAAAAAGATTGGCACCAAATTAAAACAAGTAAAATCATACTAAATCATGTTGGGAAGTATGAAAATAATGTAATAAAATGGAAAGCATATGAAATACAAATGGTAAATCAATTAATTCAATTAATCATACTAAATAATGTTGGGAATTATAAAAGAGAAATAAAGTTGGCAAAATGGTCATAAATTAATCACACTAATTCAAGTTGGGAAGTATGAAAAATTTAAGAGAAATGGTTAGATTCTTACATGAAATCAGAAATTAAGGAGATAAAAGTGAAAGATTAATGAAGTAAATATAAAACATACTAAATTTAGATGGGAATCATGTCAATGAATGTAACTCATAATCAATCACATATTATCTCATATTTGACACATGTAATTTCATTGTGACTTGGGTATTGGAAAATTTTGTGAGGAAGGCCAGGTCATATCCATGATCTTACACTACAACTCACAAAGGAAACGCCAATGAGGTGGAAATAATGTGAAAATATGGTAAAATGGGATGTTTTGGATGGTAATGTGAAAATTTGGTGATTTATGAGGAAGGTCTAGTCTTTTCCAAGGTCTTAAATAATAACTCATAAATAGAATACCTGGGGGGAGTGATAAGTGAAAAAAAAACTCTCAAAGGGAAATATTAAGATTGTAGGGAGTGAAAAATGGAGTGTAAAAATCATAACATATTTGTCTTATAAGAATACCTTAGGAGACATGAGGCACACTGGGGACATGAAAAGACACTGACTATCAATGATCAATATACAAAGGATACATGTTCACTATAGGCACAAAGTTGTGTATAAAAATAAGTGTGGCACTAAAATCAACTCATGTTAGTGGTTTTTAATAGGAAAATTAAAATGGACCTACCTTCCCACAACCTATTCCCCATTCTTTAGGACCCCCTATAGAGCCATCTATCTATAGCAAATATTGGGTACTTGTGTGAGAAAGTAGGTAGCACTAAGTGATTTTTTTTTAAATCTTCTTTTCCAATCTATTGGCCTACCACACCCCAATGGACCTCAAATATATCATGAGGCCAAATATCAAATTTTAAATTCAATTATAAGAAGGATATGTGCTTAGAATCACATCTTTTAGTGTGATTTGACTTTTGAAAAAATGGAATGTTATCTTTTTATATCATTGTCTTTTGTTAAATGATTTGGATTTTGAATGTTTATAGATTTTAAGATTCCTCCTCCATAAGGACTTGAAATGACCAATAATGAGAGATAAAGTGATACACATGATTTATTTTAAGGCTTAGACTAAAGAAAGCTAAAGTATCGAAAGATATGAATAACTAGAACACTTAGGCTTGACTATGAACCAACATGTTATCTCAAGTCTAAACCATGTGTATGCTTAGTTTATGAAAGGTAATAGAGGGGGAATAAGGGGATATCCAAAATGTATCAGTAAAAGGAGATTATAATGAGATGAATTATTAACTAATTGATAACTTGGTAAATAAGTAATGACTAAAGGGAGCAAGGTTTATATAACCAAGTCACAATAATAATTATTTGTGTTTATAGAGATAAGAGAGAAAATAATAATAAAAAATAATAGGAGAACCATATATAAGAAACTTAAGAAGAATAAATATTTAATTATGAAAAATAATCCATAAGATAACATTAGAAACATAATGACATCATAATCAATATATAGTGCCAAAAAAAATCACCATGTAAGATAGATAAAAATGTGACACAATGTCAAATGATATAAGATAGATAAAAGTAAAGCTGGAGCACACATCTAATCCAGATGAACCAAGAAATGAAAGAACACCATGCTTGTTTTCATAATTACTAATATATTTCTCCACACATATTATCCATAACATCTTATAAGTCTTTATGAATCTAAACTTAGACTATAGCCAGAGTCTCATTGATCTTCAGGGAAAGTTGAGAAAATACTTCATGTCAAATCTCCTCAATGGAAAATGTAGGAATGCCTAAACAATCATGTTAATGAGGGATATCATGCATGGGATGCTCAAGATAAGTAATGGGAGTGGACTTTATAAGATAGAAAGGAGTCACCAAAATGTATGCAATGGTAAATGCAATATGTCTCTAGTCTAATAATTGACAAATTTAAAATATCACAAAATAGTTGATTAGCCCATTTGGTGGAAAAAGGAGAAAACTATGGTAAAGGGAGAAAACCATCACCAATGGAAAGTGGGGCTAGTGGAGATACTGAACAAGGCTCGACTAAAGGATCCATAGGATATGAAATAAGAAGACTCAACTAGAGAGGAAATGGGAATAGGATTCGAAGTGAGCTCTGTTGAAGGAGGGGTGGGATGTATAGATGGCTAAAGGATAGTTGTAAGTATCTTATGGATAAGTTAGATAAAGTGGTTTTGGTATCTATAAAAGTGATAAGGACCAATCATATGATGATCCATAAGGATACTCCTATGAGTCTCTTTATAAATTGGAGGTGTACATACTATATCTACCCTACAATCAAGAGGAAAAATGCTAAATTTAGGAATGAGATAAGATGGAATGCTAGAAAAAATACTAAAATACTAAAGCAAATAAAAATGATAAAAATATTTTTAGGATCTCAGGCCTAAATAAGACCTTCAAATAATGGATCATCTAAGGTATATCCATCATCATAATCAGTTATACTAAGATTAATGGCATTGGTAGGGATGACTGTGTCATCCAATGTGGTGTGATGAATGGAATGTTGAGTCTTAGTTAATAAAATAGGTATGTCATCTCTAGGTGGTTGATAGGAATGAGGTTACAAAGAAGGGGGAAGCTAAGAAATGAGATGAGGTGAGATATTCAATATTTTAATCTTGAGATTGATCTCATCAAAATCATCATCATTAGAGTCTAGGAGGTTAGGGGTATATTACTGATGAGTTTGGTGTGACCATTATAAGCTCAAGTGGAATTGATAAGAAAGATAAACCATTGAGATTCATCAAATTTAATGCTTGGTAAGGTTCAAATGGTGGTAATATTGAATACACCATGGTCTTGGAATTATGCAAAATTCTAAGGGTTAGTGTCACCTTGAAACCTATAGATGGCTCCATTGTCAGGAAATTTGACACATTGGTAAGCAGAAGAGGCAATTGTTCTCATGTGATGATTCCTTGTCCTACTAATAAAAATACTATGAGATAGAGGAAATTTTAATCTCATCACCTTTACATGAATGGTAATAGGTGGGATGGTGATAGGGAGCCACACACAGCCTAAGGGAGGCATTTGGCTTCAGTCATAGCCTTGACACATGTTACATGTGGACTTAAGGTTACATTTGGAATATATAAGGGTTTTGATAAAATCAAGAGAGGTGGCATAAATGCTTAAAGCCTCATCAATAAAGGCACACTTGACTTGTATATCTCTAATTTGGGCATTGATAAAGAAAATAGGAGCATCCACATGAAGTAGAATATCATTGGGGATCATAGAAGAAATAGGGAATTTAAGGGAAAGAGAAGTGTCTATTATTTCATCAACATGTATGTACATATCTTTTCACTATTGTAAAATACTATCTTTTTATCTAGATAAGGTGGATTTGAATCCTACTAATGGAGGATGAGGGATGTTCATTTTGAATAAAAGATGCACAATATGATTATTATGACATGGAGAGTTTCACATGAGTTTGAGAAATGGGATTTGAGATGGATATTAGTAAGATCTATAATAGGATCCCACTCATCATAACCCATAAGAGGATTGTTGGAAATAGGTGTATAGTGTAGAAGAAGGTCCTTGAAAGGAGGAGCTAGAGTGCATGTGAATTTATGTTGATAAGATGTAGAAGGTTTAAATGGAGGACAAGTTTGTGGATTTTATTGAGAAGATGGGGTAGTTGATACAGGTTTGGTTTGAAATAGATTTAAATAAGTGTTGATAGAAGTTTAAGTATCATTGGTGATGGGTAAGGAGGTTGGAAGAATGGTAAAAATGGTATTATAAGTGTTATTCAAGGGAGGTGTTGAAATCAATTCATCAAAATATATAAGGTCTTCTTGTCCCAACTCTATTAAGTGAATTATAGAAGAGTCTTGGATAATAGGAAATGTGTGAGATAATTAAGGAGTGTGGATGGGATGAGGATCAATGAAGGAAACCACCCTTCACATATTAGTAATATTACCACATTATCTTTATTAGTTGGGTCAAGAAGACTATCAAAATTATTGGTATAACAAGTAGGTTTTTTGGGGTTGTCTTGGTGATTCAGAAGAGGATCTTTATAGATGGCCAAATGAGCATTAGCCTAATTCAAAGCTTGAGATTTAGTTTATGTTTCATGGGCTTTGAATGCAATGTCATATGCTTTTTGACATTTAAAAATGATATAATCATGGTCAAAATTGGGACCAAGAAGGGAATCCATATGTAAATTACAAATTTTCCTACAAGTCTTATGAGAATGACCCCAACTAGCATGTGCTATGTACCTAGGGATATGATATATTAATGTATATGGGTTGATGGAGATGTTGACATGTGGCACACATCCCCTTAGTTATATGGGTACACTATATTAGGATAATAGAGTAACTTATGGAAGTAGTACATTGGGTAATGGTTGGCCTACATTGGATTAGGAGGTTACCCATCCATGGGTTAGATAGATGTATATATATAGGAGATGATTATCATGGTAAGGATATCAAGTAAGCATTGAGTCTTCTATTGTAAGAGGCTATTGAAGGTTGTCCCCTCAAAGAGACATTATGGAGTTATTCCTTCCTAAAGGAGTATTATATGGTGTTTCCTTACCTTAAGGGTATTTTTGAATATATTGAATATCAAGATCATATCAAGTGGTATCAGAGCTTCGATTTGGGCGATTTGTGGAGTGAAACCCTAGTTTTTTTGAATCATCAATAAATTTTTATTGGTTGTGAATTTTTTCACAAATTTTTTACTGGATATGGATAATATTTCAAATAAGTCACAGTAAAAAATTAGAGATCTTTTGATTTGTTTTGAGGGAGTTATTGCTATTTTAGGGTTTATAATAATTTCACTATATCTTTCTAAATATAATTAATTTTTATTCAAAATTTTTTATGGAGATGTAAGTAGATATAATAAAAATATAGTCAAAATTTCAAAATTTTTTGAGTTGTTTGGTGTGATTTTTTGCGATTTTATGGATCAGTTTTGACATTTTAGGGTTTCATGAACCTTAATTTTTTTGTGGATCATGGAGTTGCAAATATTTTCAGGGGAAGATGATATTTATGCTAGAGAATGGTGGCTCCTTTTGGAGAAACATTTTGCAAAAAAAATTGGGCAAAGATGATTAACTCCTTTTTTGTCTAGGCCTGCACTAGATTGGTTTGATCAGTTGAGATGTACAAAAAGGTTTTCTTCATGGAAAGAAATGGAACAGATTTTTTTAGATCGATGGGCTATAAAACAAGAAGTAGAAAAAGAAGAATCAGTAGAATAAGAAGAAGAAGAAGAAGTAGAAAAATAAGAAGAATAAATAGAAGAATCAGTAGAAGAACAAGAAGAAGAAGTAACAATAGAAGAAGAAGCAGATGAAGAAGAAGAAGAAGAAAAGGGTTCAAATAATTTGGCTCCAAAGAAATCTGAGTCAATTTTTAAATTTCATGGATACATTCAAAAGAAGAAGGTAGTTGTGTCCATAAACCCTACCAGCAAGTCTAACTTCATTAACATGAATGTGGCTAAGCATCTACATGTTCAAGCAAATAATATCAAGGAGGTTCAAAGATGGTAAGAATATTTCTATGTTTGAAGATCTGAAGCTCATTATGGAAAAATATGTTTTGCATTCAGATTTTTATGCTTTGGATATGGATGATATGGATATAGTTCTTGGATATCCATGGTTAGAGACTTTGGGAACAATGAATATCAATGTTCAAAAAAAATTCAGGAAGTTTTGGTATAAGAAAAAGATCACTTTACAAGATATCATAGTAAAAAAGGAACCAATAACAATCCTGATAGATCATAAGGATGAGATTGAAATAGGTGATGAAGATCATGATGAAGACTCAGATGATATAGATAAAGACACACTACAAATGAGCACTTCATCTACTCAAGTGACAAAGAAGGAAAAGGAGGAAGAGGTAGAAGCAAAGGTGGATAAGGTCAAAGTATTGGAAAAGGATAAGGTATATAGACACCCACATCATCATGAGAGGAAACAATCATGGAACTAGGTGAGGAAGTGTCATAATAACAATCATTTTGTCTATACGGGAAATAAAATTTCCAATCATTATGGATATGCATGGAATCCAAAGAAAAAATACTATGGAACATGGAATGAATGTGTAAATCACTATGACTATGCATGGAAGAATACCTATTATGGTCATGGATGGAATCAGAGTAGCACAGCAGAATATGGTACATAGAATAAAAAGAGGAATAATTATGCTTGGACACCTAAGCAATATAATTATGACCATGAATGAAATTAAAGGAGCACAATAAAATTTGGAAACAAGCTTGGAGAGCTATCACCTGCCAAGATCACATATGGATGGCTAGATGATCGAGATTGGAGACAAGTGTGCAATGATTTAAAGCACACTCATTATTTGGTTTCTTCCTATGTTTCAGGGATGAAACATGTCAAGGAGGGAAGGAATGCTATGTACCTAGGGATATGATATATCAATGTATATGGGTTGATGGAGATGTTGACATGTGGCACACATCCCCTTAGTTATATGGGTACACTATATTAGGATAATAGAGTAACTTATGGAAGTAGTACATTGCGTAATGGTTGGCCTACATTGGATTAGGAGGTTACCCATCCATGGTTTAGATAGATTTATATATATTGGAGATGATTACCATGGTAAGGATATCAAGTAAGCATTGAGTGTTCTATTGTAAGAGGATATTGGAGGTTGTCCCCTCGAAGAGACATTGTGGAGTTATTCCTTCCTAAAGGAGGTGTTTTCATACCTTAAGGGTATTTCTGCATATATTGAATATCAAAATCATTATAGCATGAAACCAAAAAAAAATTTCAAGATCATACCAAGATTTCATGGGATGATTAGGATCAAGTTCTCATGGAAGAGGCTTTGGTAGATGTTTTTTTAACTCCACTAAGGGTAAAGGTTTATGAACATTGATGTTAAATGTTGAATATAAATGAGCATTAGTGATGTGGTTAGGAGAGGAAGCTTGTTTTGGAGCCTAGTTGGGAATAATAACTTGAATAGTATGAATGGTATCATAGGAATTAGTGACACCATAATTTTTAGCATGATAATTCTTATTTTTTATTAACATTAGAGTACCCATAGAAAGTTGGGATGGCTCAAATTTATACGTGAGGAAATATTGATGCTTTATTTGGTTAATGGCCTCATCCAAAGTTTGTGGTGAGAGTGTCCAAACCTGATATTTTAACTTGAGAAAAATATAATTGGTAAATAGATGAAATAGGTTACCATCTTAGAGCATCGACTAAATCTTCCAAACTAGTGATGGAATGAGATTTGAGTTGGTTGTATTAATATAAATCATCATCCATGAGTTTTTTTCTAAATGATTGGTATCATAAAAAGTATTTAACTTGACCTAGTCTTTATATAGATTTCTTAATGTTTTTAAGTGAAGATTAGGATTGCTTAACCCATTATAAGTAATGGTAGAGGTGATTCCTCCTATATTGGTATTAGAAATTTGAGGTGTAAGAGGCTCATTTTGAAGGTGCTTGACTATTTTGTTAATAAGTGGAGGTTGAGGGATAATATTACCATGGGAATCCCATAGAGGAGGAGGGGGAGCATTTTGGTTATGTGTTCCCTATAGAACCTATTGAGGGTGGGTTTGAAGATGGATAAGATGATTTTGAATTTGCATAATTTGATTTGAATTTTTATCTTGGAAATCATTCATTTGATTAAGATTTTTAAATATAATTTGATGGGTTTGAATGGTATTATTGGCATTATATTAAGCGTTAGAATTAGTAGTAGTGGCTTGGGTACCACTATGGGTGTTATTAGTAGCTTGAAAAGAATTATTGGTAAGTGAGGCACTAGTAACATAATTTTATTGTGTGGAAAAAGATGTACTAGTATAGCAATGAGAATAAGTGGCACTAAAAGCATGATTACCATGGGTATAAAATGATGCACTAGTGAAAGAATTGAGAAGAGTGGGTCTTGGAAGATGCCCACTAGATGTAAAACCTACCATGTTAGTAGAGATACTAGGTATAGAGGTTGATAAAATCAAAGTAAGATGTCATGTTATGAGAAGGGGTCAAAATAGAGGGAAGAGTCTAAGAAGTAAAGAAGCTAGTGTCCCCAAATCCATGTGAGAATGTGGGAGAATGTGAATGGGGATCCTTGACTTGACAACTTATCATGAGATGGTAAATAGTAGCAGGATATTTTCCTTGATGTTGAGGAAATTCATTAATGAAGAAGAGAATTTTTGGGGTATATTCTAATTTAGGTTGATCTTTAAATGAGAAGAGAGGATTATGAATTGAAGAGGAATGAGGAGGGGTCCCATAGTTTATAGATTGAGTGGCTACATGGACATTACTTTAATCTATGGTAAGAGCCATAAGCTACTTAAAGGAGAACCTATTGGGGTTGGTAAAAAATAATCATATCTATTGAATTCAACTTAGTGTTGTCTTCAGATAGGAAGTTCATGATGAAGGAGAATGATTAGGGAAGATAAGGCTAATGCAAAAGCAAATAAATAAGAAGGATATAGAGTCAACTAGGTTGATTATGTTATAAAATCAAAGAGATAAATAATATTATAGGGTCAACCAAGTTGACTTAATACTAAAAATAGGGTATGAGACTAAACCCATAAGGATATAGGGTCGACTAGGTCAACTATGTACTATAACCTAATTGGAAAAAGTGATATAGATTTGACCAAGTCAACTTAGTACTATAGATAGGGAAAATTATAATTTGATAAGGATACAAGGTTGACTAAGTTGACTTAGTATTACCTGATTGATAAAAAAGAGTACAAGGTTGACCAAGTCAACTTAGTATTATAGATAGGGGAAAAGATAGTCTATAATAGACTGTGTCGAATATAATAATAGTGTGCTAAAAATAAGGAAAGTTTTTGAAATGTAATTTAAATCAAGAAATGAAAATAAATACATAAATAATTAGATCAATGGAATGATTGGGGCACACCACATAAAAACTTGCACCAACACTGGTCAAATGCATTTTTTTACAATACAACACACAATGATTAGAGATAAAGAAATCAACTAAAAATTAAATACTAAGTGGTCATCCTTAGTGTTGTTAGATTATTATAAAGTGTTATTTTAAGTGCGATAGGGAAGTTGACTGAAAATAGGGAACTAGAAAGCAATCTATGGATGGTTTCAAGATGTTTAGGCTAAAAGGGATTTGTGTTGTCAATGGTACTAGCTTAGTTTGGGCCCTAACCCCTCTTCATAATTCAAAAGCGATAAGGGTATCAGGTGATTTGCTAATATATATCATTAACCACATATTTATACTTGGCTAGAAAACCAAGTCAGCTTCCCCCTTGGTGATGAAATCCAAGTAGGTAGGCCTTGGGAAAATGTTAAATGTGTTTTGAATATTGTGTGATTTGGTAGTGTGTGAAAAAACAGAAAAATATTGAAACTAAAAACCACCTATTTAGACTATATGAGCTACTCTAAGCATGCAAACAATTGAAAATGAAAGTGTGAATTAATTACTAGAAAATAGTTATTAATTCACAAATTAAGAATGGTATAAATTTGGTTTAGATGACACTAAATGCAAATAGTACAAAATAGAGTCAATTGGGTCAGTACTATTTTGTAGAAGCAAGTCTTTAAGAACTAAGTTAACCTGGTCAATCTAGTCTTTTAGATAGTATACAAGCTATAAAACTAAGTCAACCAGGTCAACTTAATTACTATAGTATTTTAGTTTTAAAGACTATAAACTTGCATAAAACATAATTGTAATGAAGTATTTAATTGACAGAGAGAGAAAGAGAGGAACCTTGGTAGGTTAGAGGATGATGAGGATTGTAATTTTTTTGTTGAAGTGCCTTGAATGTTGCTTTCAATTTATACAAAATAAGTTGATTCATTAGACCTAATTCTATAAAACCCTATTTTTTTAAGCAAGATAAGATGACTAAGTTAACCTACACAACTTAGTTTATTATTCTAGATGTTGACTAGAAGATTGAGTTGACCTGTTTGACTTAGTTTGTTATCTGGATACTAACTAAAAGACTAATTTAAACTATTCAACTTAGTTTTTTATCTAAAATTGAAGAATAATATTGTGTATACCTATCTAATCTAGTAACTTATATCTAATGAAGACCTGAATAGAAATAATAGAGTCATTTTGATATGACTATGTATTAAACATGCACACACAAGTTAGAACTGTACTAGACTAATCGACATAGTATTGTAAATATAGAAAAATAATATAATGATAAAAATGAAAGAATAAAAGAAAAAATTTAAGTGTTAGATTCACTTTGGGTTCACCAAATGTATGTAATGGGGAATATAATAGATCCTACAAATTAATCCTACCTTAGAGAAGATAGATCCTACTTACACTTCTGATTGGGGATATATTAGATAATCGAGTTCATGACCAATATGGATCTGTTAAACCTAGCCAAGGGATCTATTACCATAAATAGTATCACTAGGGAGGGTTTCAAATCCTTGAGTCAAGATAAACTATGTAATAACCCTAACTAGGTCCTATGTTTTCATATTCACTAAACTAATAATAAGTAAAGCAAAATCCAATTTAGTGTTCACCAAAGCTTTTGGCACAAAGTGGGGGTAATAAATAATAAAATTAAATATGTATATAAAACATATAATCATGTCAATGTATATATAATCCTAATGCATGGAAGAGAAATACAAATACAGATTTATCTATTCTTTCAAAGGAGAAACAAAGTTAAGAATACTTACCTTTGAAGAAGAACCCACTAAGCCTCAATCTCTCCATTGTCCAAGGTTCTTTGAAAGAGTTTGTTGTGGTATGTAAGGATGATAAGGATAAATGATCTCTAGGCTACACAACCTATCAATGAATCCAAAATACTTCTCCACAAGACAACATTTGTATCTCTAAATAAAGTAGGAAACCCTAAGCTTGATTTTCAAGTGTAATGTTGGATAAGTAGATGCATAATATATCTTACTTCTTCTTCTCTTCATGATAAATGATGGAAATGTATGTGTTCATATAAGTGAATATAACCCTAAAACCTTTCAAAAAAATTATTGATAAGGTTAACCTGGTTGACCTAGTATTGAAATTGACAAAAAACTAACTAGGTAATGAACTATGTCAGCCATGGTTGACCTAGTTCATAGTAAGCTCTATAAATAATAATACAGGGTCGATGTGGCTAACATAGTCATGTAAACTACCAAAATGGGGGTTAGGTTAGGTAAATTGCTAATGAATGTGTCAAATGACTAGATAAGGGTGAAAAATAGGATTTAAACCTTAGGGTAGTATTTCTAAGATCTGGTTGGACTGGTAATAAATAAAAATAAGGGACAATAATCTTGTGAAGCACCAATGGTCTACCCACCCTTTTCTTGGTGCACCCCTTAGGTAATGCACTTAGATATATTAAGACTCAATGGGTTCCTACAAGATATAAAGCATTAGTAATTGATAAAGTTTGAAAATATTATGTGTGTATAGTTCCCATGTGTGCAACTAGTACCGATGAGTAGAACACAATAGAGTAGTAGTTCCTTGAAATAAAAATTTGAGGACATGTAAGGCATCATCCTAATAAACATAGTAGTCATCCAACTACTAAAAATATTCCATGACCTTAATTTGACCATGGAAATGAGGTGCAAGGTCCAACCTCAAGGGTGATAGACCAATGAGGTAAACATTCTTGTGGTGTTGAGATAAATTGTTGGAATAACTTAGGTGGCTATTAAGGACACCACATACATGCCTTTTCAAAACATATGCACCTTGAGCCCATTGGTCATAAGTAATATTGGTAGTGTCAAATATGGAATACATATCTTCCCATCATAAGATGTTATCTAGACTAGTATCAACATTTTCATTTATTTTGGTCAGTGATGTTATAAATTGTGTTGACATCCTTATCAACATAAATAGTTACCATAAAGGGAGGTCTTTGGTCATTATTTAGAGGAATGACCATGTGATGAGTGTCATTCTCAAAGCTAATATAATGCTTCTTGAAATAAAATCCAGCATTGTTCACATAACACCAATGTCAACCAAAGAAAGAAGGGAAACCATTGGCTTTAGCAAGCTTGATCACTTCAAAATCTCCCTCGAACATGACACCTAAGATGTTAATTAGTGTATGAGTCTTATTGTATATGAACAAAACATGTGGGGAGGGATACAAATTGGGGCTCCCAATACTTTTCTAGGCATATTTGGTTTGAATGTTAACCTCATGCTAGTTTCCACCAGTATATCATGAATCATCAAGTCATCAATGGATGAATTAACAAAGACCTCTTTGTCACATTTTGGATTTTATTGAATATTAATCTCTTGTCATCACACATGGTTTAAATGATTATCCTTTGATATGTTTTTCATTTGTTTTTGTAACCAATTATTCAAGAGGGGGATGATGTCCCCTCTAAGAGTTTCCATAGATCTCAAAATCCATCATGCCTTGAGTCTGTGGGTACCATATATATTTACATCTCATCATGCATGGTAGCATCCTTGTCTTTTAATAACTCAATTTCACCTTATAGCTCATATACCAAGACCATTGTGTCATGCAACACTTCTTTTTTATGTTGAGCATCTAGATAGTGTTCTACATGAGGTTCTTCACATTAAAACTTTTTAATAGGTGGATTGGAAATTGATTTGGAATGAGTGCCACTCTAAGTAGTAATATATACCTTGTGTCCAACTGGTGGAGTGGTAGAGCATAGTTTCCACTAAGAATTTGGATTTTTTGTAACAAATATCATCCCAACACCATTCTCATTTCATTCTTTGGTAATAATAGAATACAAGTCTAGACATTCTTATATATGATGCTCATTTTTACAAAAGACACAAGTTTGGTAGATCGTGAAATTATGTTGGTAGTGGTCTAGAGATCCACACTTCTAACTATCTTGGGTGAAAAATGACCCACATCTTCATTCATTACCATGTCCTCAACCTCTGAAAGAGTGACTTCCACTAGCCTCATTTATGTTGGCTATAAAAATTTGGTGAGTACCTCATGTGCATGCTTGATGAATTTCATTGATGACATAGTAGTCATTAGTATCATGTGTATATGCATCACATATTTTATAAAGTAGTGACATGTTAGATTAGGTGGCACACTAAATCAAGGGATAACTCATTACATCATGATATTATTTTCATATCTCACATGACTGTTTTAATATAGCATAAACATTCCTCTAGGGACATGTATTCATGTTATGACCCTCCATTTCATAGTCAACACACCACATGATACTACATGTGTCATGACCATTATTGGTCATAAGATTCTCCAATTAATAATCCATAGCATTAATCTAAGCCTCCATAAATGGGTTGATCTTTGTATTTATACTTCACATGGCTTCAGTGTGGAGATCAATTTTTAGTGCCTCATATGGATCAATGAATGTCTTATAAGATAAATATCATTTAAAATGAAGTAATAACCCTTACACAAACCATTGGGCATGTTACATTGGGTTGATATAAAATGATAGATTTGAAATAAGTGTTATTAAATGTGAATAATATGTGTGCACACTCTCAATAAGCTCATGCTTGATATCTTTTAAAGTATCAATACTTCGTTGCTCAAACTAAATGATATCAAATTCTTGGAGAAAAGTAGTCTTTAACAGTTCATAATTTATAATTGTTTGTTGAGGATCAAACTTTTGATACCATTTATATGTCTAATCCAATAAGGTAGTGGTAAATTAAGTTGACTTTTTATTATTAGAAGTTATACCCCACATCTACCAAATGAGTTCACACTTATAAACATGTTTTGCTTCATTTTTAACACCTTGATATTTAAGTAGGTGAAGTGTCATCTGATATTAGATTATAGGTACACTGGGTGGTTGTAGTGACCCTATGGTGGTGCTCCTCTAGTTCCTACTAAAACTTATGGTGTAGGTCCACTAACTCCTCTTCATCCACCTCCTAATCCTCTTGCATCTCCATTAGAACCACCACCAGTATTTCCTCCTGCACCTCATGTAGCAATAGGTGAACTAGAAATATTAAGCACTGAGGGAGGTTGGTTAGTTATTATTGGGCCTATATTTTTATTACTACTTACATTTGGTCCATCTAGAATTCCAAGGTGAGCCATAGGTCTTACTTGTAATGTAAAAGTAAAGGTTAATGGTAAATTGTTATTTTGAACTTGCACCTTTACACCATCCCACATATTCTCATGAAACTTCTGATATCCTCTTATTTTCCCTTAGGATCATTATCTTTCATATCCTTGTGCCTAGCCTCATCATAATTATGCTTATATAATTCTTACTTATCAAATTCCATGTTAGACTACCAATCCCATACTAATGTGTACCCCTCCATTTCCACACCAGTCACATTGATCATGCATTAGAGAGTTTAGCCATCCATGGAGAAGTTCTCAATTCTATAATCAACCATAAGTTTCTTAATTTCTAAATTAATTTATTAAGATACCTTCCATGCAATTCCCTTGTCAATTTAAACTACACTTCCTTCAAACAAGAATATGTAGAGATAGTATATTCTAAAATGTAGCTATTGAGAGCTCATTTCCACCACACATCCACCTCACGTGTTTAATTAGCTTTTAAATTCACTAAGGATATTTGACACTCTACTGACCAAGGATCCTTCCATTCTTAATTTCTTGAATGGTCTTATGCATATTTCAAAAATGAAGCATGCAGGTGAACAGGTAATTCTATAAACAATGTTTTATATAGGGAATAATATAGATGTTTCTATATCTATGTGCACTTAGAAATTCTTGGTTCAATATACTGAATCATAAAGTCCTATTTTATTATACCAACCCAATGCTTGACATTTTCTAAAGATAGTCACTTGATCATATTTATACCATTTTGATAACAAGTACAATGTTCCTAACAATGGAACTAAAATGATGGGGTTATTTTATCCTTAGTTTCACTTGACTAAGTATTATTCAAGTGCTTAGATAAAGAAGAAACCAATGATCTAGCACACTAACATATCACATGAGTAGTTACCTCATGTGCTCACTTGAGGTATGTAGCCTAGACTAGTTCCCATAAATTTTGTCATGTAGTGATGGATAGACTTAAATCTATCTTAGGTGATTGGGTTAGCACATTTAGTCATTATTACTACAAACATCACTTTGAATTTAACCATTTGATTCATTCACATAGTCCATATACTTATCTATTATCATAAAATCATATTTAACACCAAAAATATTAACACATCAAGATTCATAAAGAAATTAATGGTTCTATTGATCTTATTTGATAAGATTATGAATATACTTCATTTATCACTCTCTCTATGTATGTTACACACATCTGTGTCTCTATATTGACAATAACTACAATAATTATATCAAAATCTCATTTGTAAGCAAATCTAAGGGGTATTTATAAATAAAACTAACCCCTCTCAGGTTACATCATTAATACATTATAAATGACAAGCCAATGACTATTTCAAGGAAAATAAGTTGTGATGAGCCATTACAATTAAGTCCTTTTGATTTGGGCATAACAGCCCCTATATACTATCTATGATATATATTCATATATGTGTTCCTCCTCATTTGTAGGTGGTGCTAGATCCACACTTGATGAATCTCTAATGCTTCCATGAATTGATTTGTAACCATCTATGCTTCTAGTACCCCTTTCCTAGTCTTTTACTTTTCTGAGTCCTTCATATTATGTTCCTAATTCTCTATTTCCTTATCTTCAATAACTTGATCTTCTACACCAAGGTATTTTGCACTATTCTTCCTTATCTCTCTTATGTGTCATTATCTCATGAGATAAGGTCCTTTGCACTATTATCACACCCTAACTTCTCCATTCCATGGATCCAAAATACTTAGAATATATTACTACAATATTTAGGGTCTAATAGGGCATGCTTTGGAAGCATGTTCTCAATACTCATCAATAGGTGGTACTTATATCAATTTTTTGATTTAGTGGGGGAATGTTATATGGGCATGGATTCCACACATTCATAGTTATCAAATTTATTAAGGGCATGCTTTGAAAGCATGTTCTCCACACCTATTTATTATTCAACATCTCCCATTTATAGTGGGGGCTTGTTTTGGAAACATGTCCTCCACATTGGTAATTATATAAATTTTCAGATTTCTTCATATATAATGGGGGCATTTTTTGTAATCATGTCCTCCACACTTACATAGTTATTTAAATCAGCCAAACTACATAGTTATATGATTCATATTCATAGTTAAATTAGAATTTTATATATTGGTACCATTGTTATAAATAGTATTATCACGAGACATATCTAAGGTGCATATGTTATGAAACATGTGCCTAATATTGAAAAATATAAATTAGTGTTATATTTTAAAACCATTGCACATATCGATACCCCACAAAATTTTATAGACCATATTGATCTAGTCTACTGTAGTAGCTAGTTCACCTTTTGGTATGGTTGAGGTGATCAAATCACTCAACCTTACCAAGTTTTTATGTTGGACTTAATCATCTAGCATCACATGTTATAATTAGCATTGGGTTGCATGGTTGAGCTAATCTCATCTTCTAGGTGGCAACTCACTTTTGCTCCAAAGTTGGGACATCTCTCTCTCTCTCTCTCTCTCTCTCTCTCTATATATATATATATATATATATATATATATATATATATAGATAGATGCCCCCAACTTTGGAGCAAAAATATATATATATATATATATATATATATATATATATATATATATATATATATATATATATATATTTGCTCCAAAGTTGGGGGCATCTATCTATATATATATATATATATATATATATATATATAAATAGAGAGAGAGAGATGCCCCCAACTTTGGAGCAAAAGTGAGTTGCCACCTAGCAGATGAGATTAGCTCAACCATGCAACCCAATGCTAATTATAACCTGTGATGCTAGATGATTAAGTCCAACATAAAAACTTGGTAAGGTTGAGTGATTTTCCACCTAGCAGCTAATATTAGCTCAACCACGCAACCCAATGCTAATTATAACCTGTGATGCCAGATGATTAAGTCCAACATAAAAACTTGGTAACATTGTAAAGCTTTATTATTGAGATTAGGATAAATATAGATAAATATTTGAAGTGTTTATATCCAAGGATATAAACACTTCAAATATTTATCTATATTTATCCTCATCTCAATTTCAAAGTTTTACAATGATACATATTTTTTAAAACAACTTGCCAATAGGTAAGGTGATTACATCAACACACATGTGTACTCCTTAACCTTCATATTTCAATTTCAATATATTTCAAGAAATTTTAACCCAAATTATATGCACTGATTTTACATTGTAACATGCTCTTGGTTGTAGGTCAGTCACCAAAAAAAGTAATCAAATTCAAATTAAGAAAAGACAAGGTATGAATACACACCCAAGTACTTATTCCTTTTCTTTAACTAGTAATTTAATTTCTAGATTAAAGGGGGCAAATGTAGATGATATTTTGTGATTATGTAGCACCTTAGTCTTATACAGTTGGAAAACTTAGACCTTGTTTGTTCATATTAGCTATAAACTCTCCTTTCTTCCAAAAGCCTTGCATCTACTCTATCTTGTGTCCCTTGTCCTATTTCTTTGTCTTACTAGACTTATATTGATGACATAGACATTCTATCTTGCCTAGAATGCTTAAAATATACTTATCTTACACCTCTACATGTTCTAATCTTGTACCCATTTTGCTACTCCCTAGACACTAACGTTTGAGATAAAAAGTAGATTCAACATTATTGGCATGCCCCAACTCAAGTGTCCAATTCCCTAAATTCATCTAATTATCAAATTAAATGTGTTCCAATGGTTATCCTAAGTGATTTAATGTAAGTTATTACTCAGAATGGATTGATATAAATACAAGATCAACCATTACTCATTCTTTACCTATGAAACCTAGAAAATACCAAAGAGACCAAGGTAATTTATAAAAATCAATCTAAAAAGAATTAAATTGATTAGTTTTTCCCTATTTCCATAAAAATCATAGGTACAACACATTTATAGGTTTGAATTATTGAAGGAGTAGACCAAGAGCCTAATTTTCCAAGTTACAAGTTAGGTCACTATTGTACTTGCTTTACACACATTTCATGATTCACACATGAGACATCATATAGGGGAGAACTAAATCATTCTACATCCCTCTTCAAATTATTATCTATGTTAGTGTATGCACCCAAAATTTACATGGTGCAACACTTTTGATATAAATCTGATGATGATGCAATGACCTCTTACTTTTTGCTCCACATAGAACTCTTTAGCTATATTCTTTCCCTAAGCTTCCATATTTTTATTTTGACCCCTTTTAGTCCCCTTAATTCTAACCTTCCTATCCATCTTCACTTTGTTTTAAAAACTAGCCATATGTGATATAACTGCCACCCTAGGTGAAAGAATTGTGCTCCTATGTTACAAAACCACCCCTTAGTTTGTAAAAATACCATGGTGGTTTTATAATTTAAGTCATGGTTTTAATGCTAAAGGGTGGTCTCATATTAAATATTTAGTGGTATCATAATCTTAAGTGATGTATTTTTCAGATTAAGTTATGGGTCTATAACCACCCATACATAAAGTGGCAGTCTTGTCATAGTTCAAATGCCTTTTAAAATTAGCTCCCGTAACTCCAATTTTCACACTTTGTGCATGACTAGCCTCACATTTATTATTTTTATACTCTGTGTTCACCTTCAATCAGTCCCAACTCACTCTCTCTTCTATTTTTAGTCTTCTTTATTTCTTAATTTGAACTCACAGTCACACTTAGTTGAACTCCTCCATGCAAGCTCCCATCTCTTTCTACAAGAAGGTTAATTTTGGCCTAATTTTAGAACTAAAAATTACCATTATAAGTTTCTATTGAGAATATTTTACAACCACAACCTTTCTATAATTTCCAATATATTCATCCTCTATTATTTTCAAGTTAACTATATAGTTACAAGTGAAGAAGTGTTTTTGGTGAAAGCAACTCAGACTTTACAAGCCAAGATATTAGCCAACTTTATTTCAATTTCTTTCCATTTGTGGATTGTGTCTCCCCTCTTTCCCATATTGTTTTATAATTTGTACATCATCTAGATAGAGAGTTTTTATAATTTATACAAGAGCATATAGAGCTACCGTACTAAAGATTTTCCTATCAACACACTACATGCACTTCAACTAAATTATCCTAGAATTAGGTTGGAGTTCCTTTGATTTCTTGTATTTGTTTTTCTTAATTAGAGTAAATTTATCATAGATTTTTTTTTTCTATATTAGTTTTATATATTCATAAAAATAATCAAATTTGATAGTGAAATAGATCTATTCCTTTTCATTTATCAAAACATAGCTAGTTTTGATTTAGGCTTTCATTTTAGTAGATTAGTTTCCCTTAAAATTATCAATACATTTCACCAATCATCCTAAAAATTATATCAAAAAATATCCAAGTCATTTATATCCAATACAACTTTTATTTTATTCAATACCTAAACAAGTCCCTTGCATTCTAGACAATCACCTAGATGAACATAGAAACATAGATAACCATAGGTATATATGCAAGGGTAGTAAATTTATAATCTTATTTTTTTTTTAAGATTTAAAATCACTCACATTTTACTATTTTAAAATATAAAATCATAACTTTCATCTCTTATTTCCATTCTATCAATTCATTCATATAAAATTGTTCTTAGCAAACTACAGAAGTTGAAAAGCTAGTCTAATTTGTTTGTGTAAAATAAAATTCTTAGAAAGTGTTTTGTTGTTGTCATTTTAGATCATATTTATTTTTACATTGTTTTCATACATAGATTAAATTTAAACATCTATTTTTTCTCATACAAAATAACCAAAATAAAAAAAAATTATTTCATCTAGTTTGCATATAAGTAGAACTAGGAAAAATTAGCATCTTGCATGATAGCATAGATTTATTCCCCTCTTCTTTTTATGCATATTAAACATTAAAAAGGATGAAAAAGATAGTTTTTTTTTCATTTAATTTGAAATTTTATATTATTTTAATTCCAGCACTTTATTTTTATCAATCGATCATTTATTTCTAAAAAAACCTAAGAAAATTCCAAAAATAAACAAAAATAGTGTCAAAAACCTTGCTAACACATGTAAGCCTTACCAATCTATACAAGCAACCATATCCCACATAAGCCTTGTCCATATGCACAAAAACCATACATCAAGCCTTTATTCAACATTCTATCAAGCATACTTTATAATCCCTTACCTAAACAAACTCATATGCTTTCTCTTGGCTTCTACCTAATCTTGTTTGGATGACCCTCATCGAGACACCAAGTCTTGTCCAACACAATTTATTACCTAGAGTTAGAGAACATGGTCCCACCATCATCACACAATCTGAAATTAGTATTAATTTGAGACATGAGGTCTTTTAATCCACTCTAATTCCTCACCTCATCATAGAGTCATTGACTGCTTTAGAAGAGCAAAAGCATATATTTAATCCACCTATCAATTTCCTTCTATATGATAGAAAATGTTAGCACAATGTTATCTAGGCCTAGTCTCTTATTAACACCCCTTTCTTCTCCTTTGGCATAGATCCATATTATAGCATTAATATTTAGTGAACGATAATGACCAGGCAAAGTCAACCCAATAAAATAGACCTTTTCCCATGAGTCATCCAACCTGATCTCCTTCATTTCCCTAAACCTAGCATTGACCAAGAACTCTACCTTATTGTTATATTAGAGACTTAGGGGCCTCTAAGTTTCATTTACACATGGATTGATTCTTTTAATGAGCATCAATATGATATTAATTTATTTTGGTTCCATCACGAGAACCCATTACCACCACCTATACCATATCCTATTTCACCAAATAATCAACCAAACCCTTAGCCTATCCATTATGTCAGTTGCCTCAGCTAGGCCTTGAGGATTCAAGTGCATAGGTTAGCATGTGATAATTTTCATGAATAAAAATGGTGAACCCGATGTGTGAAGGACTTAATCATTTGCATACCCTTTCTTCATCTTCTCCTTTTCTTTTCTCCATCTTCCCTCCTTCAATTTATTCTATGGGTATCCATATACCCCAAGAATATGTTTTGACATGATATTCATGGATATCTTTGCCTAAAGGGATATATGAGAAGCTATCATAGCTCTATCAATATTTTTTTTATGAGTTGGAAAAACCCAACCTTAAACACTAAAATAGAATTCCAATCTTATGACTACCCTCTTCCTAACACTAAGATAAGGAGTGGGGTTATTATTCAAGAGGTGTGTGACATATATAAAACCATAAGTAACCATCCCAACTATAATTTCATGACCCTTATGGATGGAGGTGTGGCAACTCCCCATATGACCATAAGGTCATCTATCAACTTATAGAGCCTAGATTTAGAAATTATTTCCAAATATGATCACTAATTAAGAAGGATTCATCACTTAAAGGATGAGGTCAACCACATGTAAGTTGTTTCTCAACCTCTTAGTAGGAATAAAGATGCCTCAAACCCACCAATTACCACTAAAATCACTACTCTCATAGATCCCACCCTGAACTAACCCCTTCATATAGCCTCATCTCATACATCCACCCCTCTTACATTGGAGGCCTATGGGCCCAACACCAACACTAGCCCAATCCAACTCATTAACACCATATTAGGTCATATTCATGACCTAAAAAACAACTAACAAGTTCTTATTCAATAGGGGTCCAAGCATTCTTACACCAATGCATCCTTTTCTCCTCCCATTCAAATAACTTACCCATGTCACAATAATAGGCTTACATGCTCCCACCATTGTAGGATTAGATCCCAAAATAGAACCATGTCTCTTATCAACCTATTTGATATATCCACAATCACATGTTCACTAGCCTTAGTGTCTCCAAAATACCTTCATCTTACTAAATACCTATTCAAACTCTAATAGAGAATGTATACCCATATGTTCTACCACTACAAAATAGTGTAGTAACAAGAAATCCATTGTTATTTATGCCTCTAGACCATGTGTCTCTCACATGTAATCATCCTTTGTATATGAGATAGGCCCCACTATATATAGCATCAAGCTACACATAGACTACCTATACTCTACCATAACAAACCACATACACTTTACCATAACATGTCATAACAGCTCTTGTGTCTCATAATATCCCTTTATATTTCCACATGTTTTAAAATTCCACTCAAATAGATAATTATTCTTTGTCCTATTCCATATTGCCTTATCAATCTTCTTCCATTCCTTTTAGCAGCCACATGCCCACCCATACATGACCCTACCTCCTTGTCTTAGTCTCAATTTAGTGATGATAGACATTTAAAACATGATAACCTGTGTCAAATACCTCAAAGAGACCCTTGATGCTAATATGTAAGGGTTCCTTCTCCCACATCCCTTATCAGATGTTCCTAAATTCAAAGGGGAAAGGCATCCCAATACACATGTAAAATCTTATGTTACTATTGTCAAAGAGATCCTACTTTGGGATGGGGTTGTAATAAATATTTTCCCAAGACTCTTAAGGGGATAGCATTATAATATTACTGCCTCCTCCCTAAAGGGTCCATACACTCTTTTCTCTAACTTATGTCCAAGTTTTTCAAAGCATTTGACAAGAATAAACTTATAAATATTTACATACATGAGTTATTGCATATCAAGTAAGAATATAATGAATTGATTGCCCATTTCATCATGAGATGGTAGTAGGTCCTATACTCCTCTACCAGTGCACCTAACATGGACCAATGTGAATTATATGATCTTTTCCTCCATTCCCTCAATAAGTAAACAAGGGAAGACATCTATAAATTCCCATACTAATCATATGAATAAGCCCTAGAGATCACCCTAAGTATTGACCAAGCAACCATTGACAATGGTTATTAGACCTATAGAACCAATAAGAGCATCATCACCCCCAGCCAAAATAATGGGGGTCCAAAAATACAAAATCAAAAAATTAAAGCACCAAGGTCCCAAAATCTTGAACTACAATAGGAATGCCACCACAAATAACATCACCAATAAAACCAAGAAGCAAAACCCCATAAACAATGGTCAATTTCAACCTAAAAACAACACTTAAAACATAAGGGATAGGAATCAAATCCCCCTCTTATCATTCATGTGGTCAATTTCAATCAATCACCACCTTATAATATTCAATAGCAAAACCATAACCAAAACCAATACCAACTGGGTGAATGGTACCCCCAATTCTAGAATCAAAGTTTCTATCAACAGAATAGTTAATAAGGGTTTAGGTAGTAATGAAAAAACATGTGACTCAAGAATTATGACCCCAACATATAATTCCTCTTCCATATATTCATAATTCATGACATTTAGAATTAATGAGAATATACCAAATGCACATAAAGACTCCTAGAGGATCATAGGCAAACATTCATAGATATATTCCTAGGAAGCATAAGTGAAAACACCCAGACCCTTCCAAATGGCCATATTGCTCCCCAAAACTAGAAATTATAAATATATCACAACCCTTTCCCTAACCACTAAACATAATTTACTCAAGGCCATTAGTAGGGTAACCCACAAGGCCACCTCATTTAACATAACCAACCCATGATGGCATGCACTCATGATGTCAAAGCTTCCACTTTTAGAGCTACAAACACTAATGTAGCTCCTTAGTTTGGAGTTCTAGGCAAAAATTAGATGATATGAGCCATATAAATAAAATTCAAAGAAGATGAAAACACTATTAATCACACTAGAGATTACCATCCCCTGACCCTCTATCCCTCAAACATCCTAGAAATGGAATCTATTCCTAAACCGTAGGAAACTATGACTTGATCTATGTATACATCATAATTTGGTCAAGCAACCATAATTACTATGTCTTTTATAACTCTTTTATTAAGGTATTAGTGATTAATATAGCCCTTATTCATGTGGTCATTTTGGGTCTTTTAGTCTTTCTTATATCTTTTTTTTTCCTATTTGTTGCACCCCTAGTGGTCTTGAGTCATCCCCTCCTAGTCATAGGGACCCCTAGCCTATTCTACCAATTCTTTGCTCTATTTTGGGAACTTGAGACACTAGTTACCCTATATATAGTATCACTATGTGACACTAGTGTCCACCTTTTGGTGCTAGTGTCCAAATGTCATTTTTTTCTATTTTTTGGTTCCTAACCCTCTTTGAGCCTTCTCTTATGTTTTTATCCCTCTTTTATGTCTTGTTAGCCAGTAAACAAGGTCTTACATTCAAATAAAATTTTATTCTATATAAATAGCCTCACAAGTCATTTTATATATATCACTTATTATTTTGGTGAATAATTACATAAAATTATTCAATAATATAGCTCAACACACTGCATATTACTCAACTATCACATCTAGGCTTGCACATTTGATCAAAAAAGGGCCTAAGCAAAATTCATTCTAGCATACCATGTGCATTGATTATGCATGTTCCATAAGGTAAAAATACATGTGATCTGAGACCCCTAGCATTAGGGTTAATGTAGGTATCAGCTAAGACAATAGGGGTCCTCTCGTGCATGATTATAATATCCCACAACCTAGTTTTTCCCTTTCTTTTACATTTGATCTAGTTATTGTTTCATGTGTGTAGGTATTCATGAGAGTTTTAAAAGAGATTCATGTAAAATAGTTACACATATGAGTTTTTAAAATTCATAGAACCACCTATAGGTCCCCCAAGCTCTCCTATAATATCTCTAAAAGTTTCAAGTAGCTCTTCTAAGAAAGACACTAGCACCATAATTGGACATTAGTGCCATTGGCTTTATTATCCTCATAGGGGATCTACTTTCCAATTCCTTTTTTTAAACTATAAACATAGAATGAAATATGTATGGATAATCTCTAATAATATTATAGCCTCTTAATTAATGAAAACCCCTATTTTTCTTTAGATAAGTACACTTTGTCACTACCTTTACTATTTCAAGAACTTGTCAAATTACCTATTTCCTATCATTATTTCAATTTATTACTATACTCATCCATTTTAAAATATAGGATTTACATCTACTAAGTCCTAAATATTTAAAACATTTGGTGAACATGACTTACTTCAAATATTTCTTAAACCCCTAGTTTAGCCTATAATTTACTATCTTCATTTTTTTTACAATAAATTAGGATTACAAACTTTTATTTTTTCTTGATTTTTTTCACAAACTCATTCATAAAAATCAGTCATATATTAGGGTTGAATTAGTTTAATAGAGTTTATTTATTTCTAGACAACCCTCATCAAACCCTAGATTCACATACTAAGTTCCTAGACATCCAAATACTATCCTTTAGGTTTTCAAGTACAATCCTATTTTTTTATATATTGGGTTGAATATTTACCATAGTTGCACATATACCTATGTTAGATTAAATTTTTACCTATTATGTGTTTTTAATTCATTAATTACATTATCTTCTTTGGAAAGTTTAAAATGACATCAAATAATCCTCTTACCCATCAGCTAGTTAATGAATTTCTATTTTTTATCATAATTATAATAATGAATGGTCAAGTTTTAAATATTTCACATTAGCACATGATAAATAATTCATTTATAATTATGATGATGATTAACTTTTTGATGATTAATATGAGGATTACTATGATTATTATAATGAAAGTGTTCATGAGGATATACTAGATTCATTTTCTTCTCTTTCCTCTACCTCTTATCCTAGACCTCAAAATAAAACTAACAATATAATGCCAAAATAACCTCTTATTTATAATGTTTTTTTCCAATGTGATAATATATTTTTAACCACTTTCACTACCTCCTTATTCAAATTAAAATAATATAAATGAAATATACTTTCACATGATTCTAGCAACATAGAAAAGAGCAATGCATCTTCATTACATTTTTCAGTTAAAGTTGATAAAGCATGTAAAACTTATATTACACATTTTACCATTACACAAACTAAAGTAGAAAAAATAATTTTATCACCTTCTTTTACGTTTCAAGCTCAATACAATTATTATTTTCAAAATATTTATAATGTAAATATATATAACTATTATCCTACATGTCATAATGTGCCAAATGAAATCATGATTGCTACTTAATCTACCCTTAAATCCAAGATATAAATTAACAATCATGCATGCACTCCACACATAACTAGTTAAGACATGCATTCCATTACACCCACACATGATGATATATTTCATAGTAGTAAAATGTTAAAATATTCTCCTACTCTCTATCTTAGTGAGCATGTAAATGATAATTCTTCTACTATTAATTATACAAGTTAATTAAACTCTAATTTTGAGGAACCTTGGAATAAGGATGATTACTATGATTTTGGTGAAGAATACATTGAGTCTAAACCTTCTAATTATATCCCTAATTTACCTATATCTCATGTTAAAACTAATGCTAGTTCAAATGCTAAAAAATGCATGCACTTATTCTTATGTTCATAGTTTACATAACTTGCATTCACATGATAACAATGTATCTTCTAGTCTAGTAGCATGTGATACTTATTTGAAAATTAATGAAATAAGATATACAGTAAACCAATCCTCCCTAAAAAAGTACCCAAGGTAGTGTACCAATGGCTAAGCTTAATAAAAAATTATAGATTTGATTGAACTCCTTGATGATGATAGTATACCTTCTCAATAAGTAATATCCTTGATGTATGTGGTAGGTTATTTACAACAACAAGTATACCATATCACATTGGAAAGTAAAACATACCACTCTTGGGCTGATTTCAATGCCATCCATGGCAATCCTATTATGCATAAAATCTTCACTACAAAGTTACCACCCAACTGTTAGATACTAGTGTTACCAAAATTTTATGGAAATGGAGACCCATATTTGAACATTTATGATTATGGGAAATCCATGACACATGTTACTAATAAATTGACTCTACTACAATTATTTCCAAAGTCTCTAAAAGATGAGGCATCAAAATGGTTTCATCATGTATTCGCTAGTGGTTCATTACATACATATGATGATTTATAAGCATTATTTTTAAGCACTACATATATAATAAGGGACCTCAAATCACATATGATAGGTTTCCTTCACTACACCAAGTTGAGACAAAACTAGTAACTAAGTACATTCTAATATTCAAGTCATGTATGCATCAATTGATTTACAAACTACGAGATTTATAAGTACATTACATCTTTGCTAGAGACCTCATTTTTCCTCTTAGGTATAAATTATTATATCATAAATCCAAATAATTCCAACATCTATGTAACATAGCTATGACATTAGATAAATATTTGGGATCGATTGTTACACATTCAGAGGTATATTTAGATATAGGTTTCTTAGAGTTATATTCATCTAATATGGTATAATAACCTACTCCGCTTATAATTAAGAAACAATTGGAATAGAAATAACTAATCAAGATACTTAGAAAAGGCAAAGAGCCACTTCATATAACACCTCCTATAGTGAGTAGAGCATAGGATACATGTTTCAATTAATTTCACTCATTTCTTAATTTTGAAAGTAAAGTAATGAAACTAATAATAGGGTGTGCAAAAGAATACTTGGTAAAGTGAACATGTGAATCTAGATGATGGTGGTAACTCCTCTTTGGATTGGAAGTAATAACTTATAGGTAATAAAAATACTCAAAAAGAGGGTTTTTAGATGGATGGTTGAGTGGACTTCCTAGCATGAGCTAGATCTAAGAAGTGTATTGCTTGCTAGGAGGCTATCAATTCACTATTATAACAATTAAGTTGAAAAGAGAGGGTACTTGTATTCAATGATATGAAAGTAAATACATTCAAGGAAGAGAGAATAAATTATTTTTTAAATAAAACAACTAAAATAGCAAAAGTAGGCCAATACTTATGCTAAAATGGTAAGATTCAACTCCAAAAAATTAGAAAATTTACTATAACTAGACAAAAATAGAGAAATTTGGTTTTGATTGGGGCTATAAGACTAAAAATGGCTTGCTAGATTTTTATGCTAGAGTGACCATCAGTGGTCATTTCAACTATTAGTAGTTGGGTCTAACCATCGGTGGTTAGGTAACCATTGATGATTGCGGTAAATCATTGGTGGTTAGGTAACTATCGATGGTTGCTTGTATAAATCTAGAAATGATCAGATAAGAAGATGTAGATTAGGTTTTTGGGGAAAATAGAGGTTTATTATAGGATTAGTGGGTGGATAATGAGATATTGATGGGTTTGATAGGATAGGGAGATTATAAGTAAAGTAATTTTAATGAAAACAAGTAAAAGATACACGAAACTTGATGGTGGAGTGTTGAAGTGATTTAGCCAAATGATAGTACTTCAACTTTCAAAAGTGATTATAATATAGCTTTGGGTCTTTGATGATTTTGTTTACTTAATGAGAGGGCATTGAATACCTATATTTAAGAGAACTTAGATGCAAGATTCTAGATTATAACCTATAGATTGAGGATCATGGATCCCTTTCACTTCCTCCTCTCCTCTTATTTTAAGATGAAGTTGTTAATTAGGATGAAGGAAGTTACTAATTTGATAGGGGGATAAAGTTACCAATTCATGGAATTTTAAATCAAGTTGTTTTTTAGGGATATGTTTATCTCGCACAAAAATTTTCATTGCTTTAATACTTTAAATTAGGTTTGGATACCTAATCATCAATAGTTAGGCCAATTATCGATGGTTATGACAACCATCAATGGTCAAGGGGCTAGAGGAAAATAGGTTAAAGTAAGTGAAATTAAATGGTTTAGTTAAACATTTAGGTTAGGGTTCAAGTTATTAAATGAGTCTAATTGACTAGGTGGTCCATTAGATGCAAGGTCAGATGAGGGTCAAATAGGTAGTTTGACATCGAAAGCTATCATGTGTAGTTTTAGAGTGTCTATATTTTACCCCTTTTTTATAGCTTTGATCTACAAGTTGTAGAACAAAAATAGATGGTAGATCAAAGTCTAATTGCCCCAAGTATGGGAGGAGGTGTTCCCCCTTAAATTAGGAGTCAATGAGGTGAAAGCAAAACTAGGTCAGGGTTTGATAAATGGTAAATTGGTAGTCATAAGGTAGGTGACATAAAAATTTTGGGCATTCGAGATGAAAACATGCATATAAAATGTGACTAAGAATGATAGTCAAGAGTGCACAAAGACTAAAATTACCAATATCGGTAAAAATAAGATCAATTCTAGAAGGACATGTGATAAGGTTAACTAGTCCACAACATTGGTCATAGCTAATCAGGTTAGGCCTATCAAGCCATCTAAATAGGGTCAATGTTGGTCACAAGTATCTAGATTAGGAAGTGTTCCTAAAAATAACACAATAGGTTGAGTCATGCATGAGGTGGTGTAAAGGTCAAAAGTTCAACATGGCAAGGTTGGTCAGTATGATCAAAATGACCATGCAAAGTCATCACAAAACATGAGAATGGTTTAGGTAAAAAATGACCAACATCAAGGTGGACATGGTGTAATATTTGGTAGGTTGGATATGATTTGTTAGGGGATTGTTGATTTGAATTCATATTCACTAGGCAAGTGGATGATGCCTACATAGTTCCAAGGACATGAAACCCAAAAAATAACTTCAGATCAAATGTAGTTCTTCCAAAAGGTTAGATTATAAATGGGGGTCTTGATGAGAAAGTGAGAAAAAGAATAGGGGATCCTAATTGATGATTATTAGGAGTGTTCCCAAGGTTGACCATTGATTATTACCCTGACCATCGATGGTCAAGTAAAAAACCCCAAAAGGCTGGAAGATAAAAGTAAAATGTGAAGTCATTTTTACCATTTAGACTTTTGATCATGACTGTTTATGCTCTGATGTGTTGGCATTTGGTAATTTTGTATTGAGGTTCCTAAGGTGGAGAAGAATTAGTGGTTGATTATGTGTGGTCAGGGTGATTTTATGTTGACTAGATAGAGGGTGGATGAGGGCACAATTGAGTGGCAGTACGAGGACTCTGACCATGCCAGCAATCACAAAATGAGGTAGGGGTTATTTTGAGATTGATAGTGTAGTTGAAGTAATTATGTATGAAAGTTTTATTGATTAAGGTTTAGTGAGTTAGATATGGATTTGTGAATTTTATGGGCCATTATGCCTTAGTTTTAAGTTTTTGTTGATAATAGGGACATTTGGGGGTGAAATATTGATTGAAAGGGAGTTTAGGGTTTGTAATGGGTTGTAAAATGGGGTTAGATAACTCAAATGTGGGATTTAGGGGAGTTTTATCATGATTAGGTAGGAAGAATCATTAGGTTTTCAATGTTGGTGATCACCCATAGTGACCATCAATGGTTTGATCCAACCACCATTGGTTAAACACCAAGGGTGAGAGGACCCCAGGGGACTGTCAATGGTTCAATGAACCATTAGTGGTCAAGGGGTGTGGAGATGTGGTAAGGAAGAAAGATAAAAATATAATGTGGTTAAATCTCATTAAGGTGTTTAAAGTGGATAAAAATTTTGAAAGGGTTTGTTAAGATATTGGAAGGATTTTAAAGGTTGTAAGGTGTGGTAATGTTATAGAGTTTGAAGTGATTTGTAAAGTGTGTGAAGGGAGTTAAAATTTTGTAAAGGTTGTTGTTTATTTAGAGTGTTTTTAAAGGTTAAATCATGTAGATTAGGATAACATATTAATTAATTTAATAAAGGTTTTGAAATAGATGCAAACATTTTAAGAGGTCCAACAAGTGGGTGGTAAAGGTCCAACTAGGATTTAGCAAATAGAATCATGTAGGTGTGTGAAAGTGATGTGTTAGGGTTGATAAAAGTTAAGGTGGTAAAGGTAAAATTTAGGTCGAAGGAGAGTTATAAAGTTAGAGGTTTGTATTAAGTGTTAAAGGTAAGATAGGTTTAAAATTATAGGTCTAGGTTGATATTGAGTATGATGTGGAAAACTAAGTGTTCATGCTAATATGATTATTATGCAAGCCCATGATTGGATTAAAATGAGGGACTAGGTCCCTAGGATATTTTCTAAGGTTTGAGATGTGATGATCATATAAGAGTGGTGATACATGAAGATGGTTAGCCTAAGGGCCATGATTAATTATCATTACCTACCATAAGATGATACCATGATCATCACACTCATCGAGATATGGGACCCAGTGATGAACACTTTCATGTTACCAATTGGAGAGATGACCATCCTATTAGAGGATGTGATTAGGATCACATGTCTACCCATTTAGGGGAAGCCAATTTATCATATAAAGAGTGAAGATAGAGATTATTATATAGACCTAATTTATGGAGTAGATTGGACTCATGCTAGGTGACATGTAAGGGAGTTTGGGATCAGGCCATTATACTAGAGGGCTCTAGGGGATAGATCCCTAATGATGATTATTATGGTAGTGACTTATTTTGCATTGTTAGATTATATCCATGGATGATTTATATACCTACTACTGGGGGTATTGATGGAGATGTTACTTGGGAGGACTATATTTGGATGGGCCCCAATGTTACTAGTCCATATTTACTAAGAGCTTTGGGACTTTCAATCATATAGATAGTATGGGATCAGTTTTGGTTTTGTGCTTCACTACTAGGCATTCAAACACTTTTGATTTTTGAGACCATTGGGGGTACCATGGTAGGGATTCACCCAGGGAGCCTTTCTAGTCAGCTTTATGTGATGAAGGTATATTGATGCTTTAATGGGTGTTGATGGAGGAGCCAAAGATATTGATTAGTTTAGGATGATTTGTAGGGTTTCATGGTAGGTGATGTAGTATGGAAGCTATATATGGATTGGCCTACTTATCCCATGCACAAATACCACACATTGTCCTTATAGATATGGTGTTATATTTATTGGAGGAGAGATGGGGAGACTAAGTTGATCCCCTTTAACTGAGTTTGGAGGCAATTTGGATTGGTATATGGGATCCCACTAGAATTTCCTTAATACGTGAGGGAGGAGGCCAAGTCCTTACTTCTAGAGCTATAACTATAGGATATCATACTATATTATGAGGAGATAATGATGAGAGCTATCATTGATGATGTAGGGATTATAGATGGTTATGTAACATAGTTCTAGGTTAGGTATGTAGTGGTTGAATTTGGATGGGGTGACAAGGGGTAGCAATTGATGGATGTGGATCCTATAGGGGAACTAGCTCAGGATGGTCAGGTGGTGGTATTACTAGTAGTAGCATAGGCCAAAATCATAGGGTTACAAGGATAGGTGGCCATTTTACAAGCACATATTGTCACCTTACAGGGGTAGGTTACCACTTTGACTAGTGAGTGTAATATGGTGAGGAACTTCCTAGATTTAGTGACTCAAGAGAGAGATTCATTAAGATAGAGGGTAGGGATGGCCACAGTAGTAGTAAGAGGACCACCTGGGATAGTTCTTTAGGCTTAGTATTTGGTTGTGATTTAGGAATTGAGATTCTATGAGACCATAGTTCTAACTCAATGCCTAACATAGTCAAGATGGGGAGAGTATAGGGTTAGTTTGGTAGGTGGTCCAGCTCTCACAACTCCCAAATAGTGGGTGGGTGTAGTGGGACCAAAGATTGGAATTCTAAGAGGACCTCCACTAGATGGTGGTGTAGGAGTAGATATAAGGGCTAGTATAGGAATAGGTACAAGGGGAGCTAGTAGTAGTGGTATAGTTGGCAGTGGTCCTAGTGCCCTGGGGGCTTGATTTATTTTACCTTAATAGTCATGGATGTACTTTTTTTGTTTTTTATTTTGTCTTCATGTTGATGATGTGAGATGTATATGAACAAGAGAGACATTATGATATGTATTTTTTGATTATGATGTATTATATTGATTATGATGAGTATAGCATTGACATTTGATTATATTGATTATGGATCATGCATGTTTATGGTTATTGTTGATTATTTAGTTTAGGTATTTGATGATGGTCATGATGGATGATGATGATAATGATGTTTCTAAAAAAATGTTTTTGATTAAGATATGTGTTTTTATTTAGTTTAATTTGGAAATGATTGTGAATATTTAATATATAGGTTTCATGATGTTGTGTGTGAGATGATTATGACAATGTGATTAGATAGGATGAGGATGTAAAAATAATGTGATAATGTAGTTCATAAATAGGATGATATTATGTTGTAGGGATGATCTTGATGATGATCTTATGATGCTATGATGTTATATTGATATGCTATGATTGTTTATAATTTTATGGTTCCTGATGTTTTGTTAATGGATAGGATATGGTTTATATTTGTCTTATTCATGGTTCATAAGGTGATGGAGACATATAAATTAGGTGTAGATAATAAACTAAAAGTGTGAAATAAATAAGAATCATGAGAGATATGACCACAAGAACTAATGAATAGAGAGAAAGAAAAAGGCATGATGTTTTTAAGTGACAAGGACCTAACAACCAAAAACCATAGTTGGATTGTCTTAGTGAACATCAACCTATTGAAAGCTTTGCAAGAGCATGTTTTGATTGATAAAAATGGTATCTTGATGACTTTACATCAAGTAAGCTCAAAATCCCCTGATTTTAAATAGGGAATGAAGGGAAGGGAGGTGACAGGTAGATGATTGAATGTTAAATAGGTGAAAAGGTACCCTGATGTGAGTTAGCTTGCCCCATCTATAGATGACCAAATAACTATAATAGACAAGTCCATGCCTTAAGATGATCAGTAGATTGATTAATGTGGGAAGTATACAAATGCCATATACATGATCTAATTATAGTGTAGTGGGATAATGTGTAGATTGATTGATGTGGGAAGTCTACAAATAGCACTTAGAAGAGCTGATTATGGCTTATTGACTTTGATTTTGACATAAGATTATTTATTGATTTTGTTATTTTCATAATTTGTTGAAGCTGATTGATGTAGGAAGCTTCAAATGATTATTCCTTAGCCATCCTTCAAGGGAGTGGTCTAAAATTGGATTTTTATAGTTATCTTTCAAGGGAGTAGTCTATTTTTAAGCAACTTTAATTATTGCATAGTTTTCCTTCAAGGGATCAATCTAAAATGATATAAATATGGGCCCAGGGGATATTTTGGTACCCTAATTTTTCAATTATGAATGTTGAGTTGGACATGGACTTGTCTATGTAGGCTTAAAAGTTGACCTTTATGAAGGCAGAACTTTTAACACAAAAGGATAATGATAGATGGGGAAAGTGGTTTGAGAGATAATTGATCATGGGATTCCATCTTATTAGAGATGAAAATTATCCATGAGAACCATGCCATGGGTAGAGCCATGATGCCCATGCTTAGGATTAGGCTATAACTATGATAGATAATCACATTGTTATATGTTGTAATCAATTATTCATAAGAGGGTTAGGGATATGTTAGGTGAAAGAAAGTGAAGATCTCATAGACCAAGGGACAAGCTTAAGTTAGACACAGAGGTGATTTTGATCCTTCTTTCAATAATAGAAAGGATGCAAATGCAAAGTATTGAGAGGCTTCGGTTCTAGTTTGCCTTTGAGAGAGGATAAATGATAAGCTTATGATCCATACTTATGGGTTATGATGTAGGGTCTGATCCAATTGAAAGTAAATTTTCCCTTTTTACTCTTCTCCATATTAGTTACATATTGGTTTTCCTTAATGATTATGTCTCTTATGTTAAACTCTTACTCTTTCAGGGGTTTGTTGTATGCATATTTGATTCATTCTTGATAGACATAAAGATGATTAAGGGATATGAGGTGATGCTCATCAGGGAGTTCAAGATGCATGAGGTGTTCTTGATAATAGTTACTCTTAGAAAGGATTTTGTGTAAAGATATGTGAAGGGATGGAATTTGGACCTCAAGAGGCAAGATGGCTTCTACTCCAAAGATGAGAGAGAAAGGGGTATCACCCATAGAGGTTTGAATGATAGTGTAGTAGGCCCATAAAGTGAAAGTGATATGTAAATGTCAATCCCTACCTAAAGCACTAACTACTTTGGTGAGCATCTTGATGAGATTTTTATTATAGGCTTCTACCTATCCATTGACTTGTGGATGATATGGCAAGGAAAATCTTAACTTGATGCCAAAAGTATCACAAAGACCTTAGACTTTCCATTTTTTTAAATATTTTCCATTATCAATGATGATCTTATAAGGTATACCAAAGTGACAAAGGATATGATGATTGATGAAGTTGATAATTTTTTTTCCTTTGGTAGAGATAAGAGGGATAGCCTTCACCCATCTGGTGAAATATTCAATGGTGGTAATGATTTATTGATGTCATTGTGAAGAATGAGGATTGATTTCCCTAATATCATCAAGACCCCATTATGAGAAGGGCCAATAATGTTTTAGATACTTGAAAACCATGAAGAAGTGCATGATGTAGGTTAGCATGTTGTTGACATTTGACACACTTTTTCACATGTCACAACATTTCTAATTGAGGGTGGGCTAATATTATCCCAAGTGAAGGATGCTCTTAGAAATAGCTAGGCCACTAAAGTGTCCCCCATAGACTATGTTATGTGTTTCCTTGATGGTGTGGGAGGCTTCATGACTATACAGACAATGGAGAAGAATGTCATAAAAGCCACATTTGTAAAGTATTCCCCATAGTATGGTATAACAAGAGGTACTCTAAATGAAATCCCTTTGAGAATTTTTTGAAAGTTTGGGAGGGATAATGATAAGGTTAAGGTAGTTGAAAGTTTGATCATACCAAATGCTTGAAGGAGATGTCTCCACATTACCAATGGTAGGTAGATTAGAACTGATATATGAATGCATGATAAAATGATGGATGGTGAGAAATAGTTTAGATTTGGTAGGTTGAGATGTGATTTGGGAAACAAGGGATGCCATTATGTTTACAAATTTGTTAGTAGATCAAAGAACTGACTGGATAAGGTAATGGTCGAATGATGTTCAGTGTACATCTACAAGTTGTTTTTACTTTAGGAGGACATAATTTATACATTGATATGATCTTATGGCCTAGTTTATGACTAGTTGGGAGTCACCAAAGACACTAATTATTTTTACTCCCAAGGCTAGAGTGGTTTGGAGACCTATGACTAGGGCTTTGTATTTAGCTATGTTGTTAGTGCATTCAAAGTTGAGTTTAAAAGAAAGGGGAAGAGGTTACCCATTAAGGGGAATGAGAATAACCCTATTACCCCCACCATTTTGGAATTTAGAGCCATCAAAAAACATGGTCATTTGGTAGGCGGGTTCTTCATGAGAAAGAGTTGTAATAGACTCATCAAGGAAGGCAAGAGGAAGAGGTTAATTATCTGGTAGAGGAGATTTAACTAATTTATTAGTGATGACCTATCCTTTAATGGAATTTTATAAAAGGAACTCAACATCAAACTCATCTAGGAGCATGAGCCACTTATCCATACATTAGTTTTGGTATGGGTTAGAGTGCATATATTTTAGAGAGTCAGTATTAGTGATGACATAGGAAAGTTAAGGTGAGGTAGATTTTTTCAAGATAGGTATATAAAGTTTCATATTCAATAAGTGTGTGGCTAATGTAGTAGATAGCTTGTTCTTAATTATTTTCATCATGATGAGCGATTATTTCCCACCGAGTATGAATAGCAGTAGATATATATAGGTAAAAGGGTTGGTCTTCCTTAGGAGGGATGAGGACAAGGGGAGAGAGAAGATACTCCTTGATCAAATTGAAGGCTTGTTGACATTTGTTGGTCCACTTAAAAGAGGTGTCTTTCTTTAGGAGGTGGTGGAAAGGTTGACATTTGTTAGATAACTGAGAGATGAAGCGATGAATTGATTGAAGTTTGCCCTACAGACTACAAAGGTGCTTAAAGTTGGTAGGAGGAGGAATTTACAAGATTAATCTAACCATAGTGGGGTCTATTTTGATTCCATGGAGAGAGATGATGAAACCAAGAAGTTAGATATTTGATGGGTTGAATGAAATCGATAAATAAGAGATGTTGAAGCTATTCTTTAATAAGGAGGGCTATGTGAGGATGCATTCTATGAAGCTTTTATCAAACTAGCTTAGCTTATAAATGGGTGACAATTTTATGGAGGGAAATATAAGGTTAAATTCTAGGCATATCCTAATAGGACCAATAAAATTCTATGCTAGGGTCTTAAAGGAAAGAAGGGTAATCTTGTTGCTTGGTGGAATTTAAAGATTAGCTAATTTTGATGATATAAGGGTTATCCTAAGTACCTAAGTTGAAATCAATAGTGGATTCATTTAGCATAGCTTGGTTATCAAGAGGAAGGGATTTATGAATTGAATAATCTCCTACACCAAGGTAGGTGAGAATGGAATCATCATCCTGATGTTGGATGGTGTTAATGATAGGATAATCATGTTTAATCATTTTAGGATGGATGAGAGGGAGGGTTTTAGCTTGATCATCCTTTTAATAGGTTAGTTGGCCTAAACTAATGGTATTAATCCAAATATATATATATGGGATGATATTGGAGTCCTCAAAATTGGAGGGAGATGGGATAGGTGAGGATGAAAGTTCTTCCTTGATAGTGGCAATGGGCTTTGGTGAGGTGGGTTCTTCTGGTAATAGAAACCTAAGGCCAAAGAACTCATGAGGTTTCTAAGTTTTGATGATATGCAACTCATGAGGTCCCTATTCATAAAGGTTAATATTAAACCCCTTCCAAGTGCACCTATGAAGGTAAGCTTTGGCAAAGGCTAGTTTGTCTAGGTAGGAAAAACTGGTACAGAATGGTTAGATAAATGGGGTAGTGGTAGGAGCGAGAAGTGGTTGATCTAATCCCCCACAGATGAAAGTTATTTTATTGTTATGGATCCCAAAAGGGATTATGGTTATGATGTTAGAATCAAAAGAAGGGTCATATTTGAGGTTGTCATATTCTTGTAGAGTAGGGAAAGTATATAAGGCTAAAAATCAATATTCCCCAAGAGAGAGTCATTGAAACGTGGATTGTAAGAGGTCCTCAACTATAATTTAGGATGAAGGAATGGTTGATATAGTTGATGCATCATCATCATTGTGAGCAAAAGTGTTGATAGTTTTGGTTGGTGGGGTGGTTTTGTTAGAAGTTGGTTGCAAGGTGGATGGAGGAATAAGAACATTATTAGGCTAGTATGTCATATTTCAAGAGGCAAAGGCACTAGGATCAGCTTTGATGGTAAAAACTTATCCCCCATGCTCAAATTTCATGCATTAATGTAAGGTGGAAGGGATGCAACTCATAGCATAGGTCCAAGGGCATTAAAGTAAGACATTGTATTAAAACTCACCCTCTATAACATAAAATAGTTTTATAATGGTGTGAGGCCCCAAGTGGATATGGAGGACAACAATCCCTAAGGTAGTGGCCATGTTATCATTAAAGGAGTAAAGGACCAATGTAATTTTTAACATGATGTTTTTGGGTAGCTAAATCTATTCATATGCATGGGAAGAGATAATTTTGATGCTAGATCCCCCATCAATCATAACCCTCTTGATGTGGGTTTGATTGATGTATGTCATGATGAAAAGGGGAGGATCATAGTCCTCAAGATTAGTGAGAGGTATTTCAAAATCTTGAAAAGTGACAAAGGTGAAAATTTGAAGGGCTCTAACAAAGGGTGCAATAGGTTAAGGATCATCTGGTTAAACCTCTATATATTATAGAGCCTTGATCAGTGCTTGATGATAGTGGGGTGAGGTGTTGACTAGTTCATAAAGGTTCATTTTCATCGATGTCTAGTGAAGTTGTTTCAACATGATACATTGGATATATTTAGATGGGTTAAAGGTAGAGGGTCCCAAAATTTATACTTTAGGTTGTGGTGGTGGCATAAGTGAAGGTGTAGGTGTTTAGCTTTGGTTGCAATGTTGAGGGGTTGATGGGTATGTCCATGAGATGGTGACTTTGGTTTTTCCCTTATCCTTATATTGGGCCCAAGATCAGGTAACCACATGAATAGTGTGGACAGAGGGGTTTGTTGGGTTTGGTGGTTTCTTTAGTTACTCCTCATCCTTGGGTAGGAGTGGAAGAGTAGGTAAAATTTGGGTAGGTTAGGTTGATGGTAAGATTGGTATTGGGGGTAAGAAGGGTTCTTTCATAAATCATCTTCATCCAAAAGATTGTGGATAAATGTTTGGAGGGATTTGCAGTTTTCTATATCATGTCTAGGAGTCCTATGGTAAAGGCAAATCAAATTATCATTGAACTAGGAAGGTTTAGGTTATGAAGGGTAAAAAGGTTTTATTGGAGGTAAGCTAATGGAGTAATTTGGTAACAACCTCTGTAAGATAGTTGATTAAGATTCATTCAAAGGCATTAGAGGTGATGGGTTTATAGTTTTAAGGATGGGAGCCTTCTTTGGCATAGGATTTATCATGATAGTTGTGGTTGGAGGAATGGTTTTAATTGGCGGTTTTTGTTGGTTTTGCTTGGTTATGGTTGGTTTGGAGGTTAAAGATTTGGAAATGGAAGGCTCGGATGATAAAGGTTTAGTTATAGGTGGGAAAGTAGAGGTAGATAGGTTGGTTAAAAATGATGGGGAACTAGATGGTTTGATGGGTATGCATGGAAAAAAGGGGGATGGTTTCTTATAATAATAATAAGTAGTTGCAATGGTATAAGGATGGGGTCCTAAGATAGATGGTAAGTGGGAAAGAGTTGGTATGGGTCTAGTTTGAGATGGAGCTTTGGGTAATTCTACTTTCTTAATTGAGTTAGTTCATTTTTCCTTTGGTGTGCTAGATGGGGTTAATTCCAACCTCAAAGGGGGATGAGTCTGACTAGGTGTGGGAAGAATTCCTAGGTTTTTTATTGGTTTGGTGAGAGAAGCATAAGGTGATTTGGAAATTTTGGGTAGAGGTGGTTGGGATGGTTCACTTATGTTTTTAGAATAAGTATTTGGTGAAGGGGTCATAATGAATTTAAGGGTGGATTCAAGTGAAGTTGAGGATTTACATTTGTTTTGGTAAGGGAGTCCAAGATGATGCCAAAAGGTGGCTCTATCAAAGTTGGGTTGGGAAGTGAGCTATAAACTTTGAACTAGCATAAAAAAGGGCTTGTAGATGGGTTTGGTTCATTGGTCATTGGTTTCAAAGCTTAAGCCCTTTTTTGAAGAAGAGTGAATGGTTTATTTAATTTTTATGGATGGTTCCAAAATTGGTAGTTGGTTAGATGAGGTAGTCTCCTCTTCTGGGATGCTTTCTGAAAAGGAAATGTATGGTTAAATGATAGGGGAAGTTGGTATGGTGTATTCAAGTGAATAAACAAATAGATTTTATTTCTTTGTTTGGGTGTCCAAATAAATTGAGGAAGTTTCTACCACTTGAATGGGTAGGGTGGAAAAAGAGGGAATGGTTAAAGCAATGGTTGTTTCCTTTGGTGTTTCCATCAAAGGAGAAGTAGATAAAGCTACGGTCTCATAAAGTGAAGAGAGAGGGGTGGTTGATCCCTTTGTTTGGGTACCTAAATAAATAGGAGGTGAGTTTATTGTTTCTATTTGGGTGATTGAGGTAATGGTCTCTTTAATAATGGGCTCATTAGTAATAACATTGATTGTGTGTGCCTCATGAGAGTGAGATGATTTAGGTTTATTATCATGGTGTTGGGTGGAAGGAGTGTGATTGGGAAAAGGCTTACAAAAAATGTCTAGGTACTAATTAGGAGGTGCATTGGGATTATTAAAATTAAGTTCTCCACTATCAATCAAATTTTGGACAAGACTTTTGAAGGTATTATATCTATTAATGTCATGTCCTACAACATGGTGAAAGGCACAAAGGTCATTTTTATTATACCACCTAGGTACGGGGTGAGAAGCATAAAATTGTTGTCATGGTTTAATTGGTAGGAGTCTAATGAGGATGGTTTTAAGCAAATTATCCAAAATTGATACATAAGATTCTCTAATGGGAGTATATTATTTTGGAGGAGCTCATTTTTGTTGATGAGGAGGATTGGAAGAATTGGTTCAACGTGATTGGTTGACATTTGGAGGTGAAGCAGTTTTGAGAACAACCAAGTTTGTGGATGTTTTTACCTTAGTATTGGATTGGTTAGTGGTTTCGGTGGAGGAAGGTTCATTGGATTTAAAGCTTTAATTTTTTTTCTATAATTTCAATTTTCCTTTATCAATGGCTTGGTTTTCCAGTTTTCATGCCATGGTGAATGCCTCATCAAAATTTTTGAAGGTTTGAACTTGAAGAGTGGGGGAAATATGTTTGGCACAACATTTTGAGAAGATATTAATTAATTTGGGTTGTGGTAAGGAAATGGTAAGTTGGTTGATGAGACATCTCCATCTAGCACCAAAATCAACAATTGACTCCATTAAATTGCTTAATGGAATAGAGGTCAATAATAGAAACCTTTTTAGATATGTTTACTAAGAAATGATGTAAAAATATTTGGGCTAATTGGGAGAAGGAAAAGATGGAGTACATGGGAATATCACTATACCAATCAAGGGTGGGTCTGGATAAGTACATGGGGAAGGTTCAAATAAGGAGAGCATCAGCATATGCAATTAAATAACAAGATTGATGGAATGGTCTCAGATGTTATTGGGAGTCTTCCTTGCCTTTGAATTTGGAAAACTTGGGTAATTCCCATTGAGGAGGATGAGTGGATGGGAATAGATGGATGAATGGGTTCATTAAAAATTTGATCATAATATAAATGGTTATGAGACCTAGAGATGGATGACTCTAAGTTGGTAATTTTGTCTATTAGCATCTTGATCAAATCTAGTTGGAGTTGGAAAGATACATAATTAAAGGGCACATTTTGTTGAGGTTGGGTGGAAGCTATGTTTAGATAAGAGATAGAAGGCACTAAAGAAGACACATATTAGTAAGTGGTGATAAGAGGTTGAGATGATGTCACATAAGGGTTGATTGGCACAAATGGTTGGGTGGAAGGTGTTATATATCCTTGTGGGTTAGAGACATATTGATAGGTTGTCATGGGCACTTGTTGAGGTATGGATGTGGGTTAACTTAAAGGTATGCCTAAGGTAGTGGGTTGAGGTTGTGTAGGTTGAGGTTGAGGGGTGACTCTAGTGATAATTGGTGGAAGTGTTTGAGGTATAAAAAGCACTAAGTTTTGAAATGGTGTGGAAGTTGGTAGATTAGTTGAGATAAGGGGAAGGGTGGAAATAGGGGTAGAATATAACCCCATGGTAGGTGGAGTATAGGCAACTAGAGGTAAGGTTAAACCTATATGTGAAGTGTTGGGTGTGTTAGGAGGTGTTTGGTTAGAATTTGGAATATTGTTTTGGGTTTGGGTAGTGGTATTAGATGGGATGTTGGAAGAAGAAGAGGCTTGGATCAGCAAGGGTTGGGTTGAGGTGGTACCCACCATAAGATGGGGAGGCATAAGGAGGGTTTGTAGGAGGAACTAAATAAATAGAGGTATAATGAGATAAGTTGTTTAGATAATGTTGAAGGGCCACTAGATTGTTGTCAAGGTAGTGAAGTATGCATCACCCTCATAAACAACCAAGATAATAGTAGGAGGGGGAGAAAAATGAGGTAAACCCTCATCATTATAACTATATTCCATGGAGGAAGAAGAAGGTGGTGGTTGATTGGTTTGGTTTCTTAGCTGCTATCTAGTAAAGACCATGTGATAAAATAGGAAATAATATAGCAAAACTCACACCTCAAACAAAGAGCAATCAAAATAAAAGCATTCAATGCAAATAATACATACACTAAAAGTGTGTTTAATCCTAGAATTATTTTTAGATCACTTTTGGCTTATGCCTTAGAAAGTGTGAAGAGGGAATTTGGTTTATAGATCGGGTACTAAGAGGAAATCTAAGGTCATTTTTGGATTATTTAAGAACTCGAGAGAAAAAGTCTATGTTGAAATTTAGTATGTGGCTTGGTATTGGGGCCTACCCCCTCACTTCATGTTCCCATAGTGGTAAGAGTGTTGGGTGATTACCCAAAATATACTGAGTGTAGAGTTTATACTCAACTAGAGAGCTGAGTTGGTTCTCCCCTTGGTGGTGAAATCCAAGTAGGATAGTCAAGAAGGGGTAAGGTTGCCACTAGGTGATGAAATCCTAGTTAGGCCTTGTCTCAGGTATGTTTTGATGTGTTAATTTTTTTTTGGTTTGGCTTAGTGTGTGATAATAAGTGAGAAAGCTATTATTAATTACTTTTCCCTCTAAGTTACTCGATGAACTAAGACAAGCAGGCAATCAATGTATGCAAGAGGTTTATTTTAAGCCCAAAAATAAACTTTTAGATTTCATTCACTAAGAAAATAATAAAGGAAGAAAAAGGGAATTAGAGTCCCAATACGTGTGCCAAATGTTTTAGTTAATTTCACTCATTTATTAATTTTGAAAGTAAAGTGATAAAACTAGTAATAGGGTGTGCAGAAGAATACATAGTAAAGTGTGCACGTGAATCCAGATGATGGTGGGAACTCTTCTTTGGCTTGGAAAGAATAACCTATATATAATAAAGACACTCAAAAAGGGGGTTGTTAGATGGATGTTTGAGCGGAATACCTAATGTGAGCTAGATCTAAGAGGAGTATTGCTTACTAAGAGGCTATAAAGCCACTATTATAACAATTAAGTTGAAAAAAGAGGGTACTTACATTCAATGATATGAAAGTAAATACATACAAGGAAGAGAGAATAAATGCTTGTTTAAATAAAATAACTAAAATATCAAAAGTGGGTTAATAATAACGCTAAAATTGTCGAAGTTTGGTCTAAAAATTTAGAAAACTTACTATAATTAGATAGAAATAGAGAAAATTGGGTTTGACTGGGGTTATAGGGATAAAAATGGCATACTATATTTTTATGCCATAATGACCATTGGTAGTCAGGTGAACTATTAGTGGTTGGGTCTAGCCATCGTAAATTGGATAACCATCGATGGTTGGGGTAAACTATTGGTAGTTGGGAAACCATCAATGGTTGCTTGTGTAAATCTAGAAATGATCAGAGTAAAAGATGTAGATTAGATTTTTGAGGTAAACAAAGGTCTATTGTAGGATTGAGGGGTGGAGAATGAGGTATTGATGGGTTTTATAGGATAGAGAGATTATAAGTAAGGTAATTTTAATGAAAACAAGCAAAATATACTTGAAACTTGATGGTGGAATACTAAAGTGATTTTCCTAGAGTGACAGTACTTTGGCTTTTGAAAGTGATTTTGACAAAGCTTTGGATCTCTAATGATGTTTCTTACCTACTGAGAGGATGTTGAATACTTGTATGCAAGAGATATTGGATGAAATATTATGGATTTTAGCCTATGAATTGAGGATCACAAATCCCTTTCACTTCTTCCTCTCCTCCTTTTGTAGGATGAAGTTGTTAATTAGGATGGAGACAGTTACTAATTTAATATGGGGATAAAGTTGGAAATTCATGACATTTTAAATCAAGTTTTAAAAGTAAGTTGTTGTTTATGGAGATGTTTATCTCACACAAAATCTACCATTGCTTTAATACTTTAAATTAGGTTTGGATACCTGACCATCAATGGTTAGGCCAACCATCGATGGTTGAGGGGCTAGTGGAAAATAGGTTAAATCAAGTTGAATTTAATGGTTTAGTTAAATATGTTAAGTTATCGGTCAAGTTATTAAATGAGTCTAATTGACTAGGTGGTCCACTAAATGCAAGATTGGATGAGGGTCAAAGAGGTTGTTTGACATCAAAAGCTATCGTGTGTAATTTTTGAGTCTCTACAAGACTAACAAAGGTGCTATATAGTTTTTAGATAGAGATAGGCCTCATGATATTTTACTTAAATTATTAAATAAGGATATGATCACACTTCCTTCTACTCATCACCATCTAGCACACCATCTACATAAGATACATAATAAACTATTTCATAAATTTCATATAATAAATGGACTTCAAACAACAATGGTTATGCACTCTAAGATTGTATTGACCAGTATGTTGATAGAGACATTATAACATTCATATAGTGGCATCAAAATCTCAATTTCCATAATCTCCTCTATCACACTCCTCTATGATCGAGTTATCCCAAGCATTCCCTTTAAGGATCCATTGGTTACTCATCATATGATCCATGTGATTTATAGGATATCTAATTATGAGAAATCTCATCCACCACAAATCTAACAGATATGGTACCTAGTTTATAAAGATTAGATGATAGTCTTAGTTTGCCCATTGATTAAGATATTTGGTAACAACCACAGAGATCAGAACACAATCTCAATTCACCCACCAATTAAGATATTTGGAAATAACCATAGGGATTAAAACACAATCTCAATTTACCCACTGATTAAGATCTTTGGCAACAATCATAGAGATCAAAGAATAGTTTTAATCTGACCACAAATTAAGATATTTTAAAGAAATCACAAAAATCAGAACATAGTTCAACAACAAATTAAGATATTTTCCAGAGATCATAGAGATCAAGGCATAATTTTAGTATGATATTCAATTAAGCTCTCTGTTATATATACTACACACCTAGCTATTAGCAGTATACCATGCATAGTATCAATTCTAAAATCTACTTCTATGTTAACACAACATGATCAATATGGTCACTTTTTCACCATGCCATCCAAGTTGGATATTGTAGTTACATGATCCACACTCAAATATCCTATGATACTACTATAACACCCATACTAATAACTAACATTCATAATCCATTATACATGTCTAATCAAACATTCATAAATAGATAAACAATTCATTGCCATCACTTAGATACATAACATATTTCCATATCACCATTTAATATAATGAATATAATAAAACACATGTAAAAATGCATGATAGCACAAATCAAGATACTAATATACATAATGCCCATATAAAAAAAAACTTTCATATATATTTATAACTCAAATCATAGTTTCAATACAATAATATAAATCACTCAAAAATCCAAGATTGGTCACCAGGTTCAACCCCCTCACTCTCACTCTCTGATACATCCATAGTGGATCTAGAGGATCCACTATCTTTTTAAGACCTTGATCAAAACCTGTGTCTACTCTCTCCCCCTTAACACCCCTAACTTGACTAGCACCTCTCCATGCTCTCATTATATATGTATATAGTCATCCACTATCTGACTACCTACCTCACTTAGAGCATCAAGTGTGGGAATAGATCACCTTTTTAGCTCTACATGTGCCTTGTCCTATCAGTATATGCTTGCTTATATGTCACAATAACAATGGATACTTGATCAAAAAAATGATCATGGGTTTTAGTAACATATGTGGCTCTCTCCACTAATCTATCATCCATGACATTATCAAAGATATGTTATGTTAGTAATCAAAGTGCAGACTCAATGGTAGTCTCCTAATACTCATCATCACTTGAACCTAAACATACCAACATAACACATTAAATACTTACCCAAGTAAATAAATAATAAATTAAGCATAATATAAAAATATACAATGGCAACCTACCCTCAATAGCCTTAATGTGCTTGACATATATCACATCCTTCATGATGATCCCACCTTTTGGGAATAGTGGTGCCCACATATGCTCCCTCCACCATGCTACATAGGCATTGGTCATTCCTACATCATCCACATCTGGTATATCAATCACTATATCCTTCTTCATTAATGGAATCAAAGCCAACTCTACATTTTATGGTTTTGGCCTACTCTCTGGACTCACTAGAGCCTAATAACTCCTCAACCACACCAATGGTATTGGTGGCACATCATGAGTAACACCAAACTTCCACATCACTCACTCATATTAAAACCTCTTGAATACATTGACCCAATGGTCATGAACCTATAACTCACTCATACCCATCTTAGTAAAATTCCATCCTCAAGCCATCCTTTACAGCCCCTGTAAGGCCTCCAAATAATATCTCTAGCCATCAACCTATCAAGCACCTATCGACACTACATCATGATCCTCTTGGGCATGCAGGTCATATTAGTCCACCTCTCTACAAATATTTGAGGGTGAGCCTAATTATCCCATTGAGGCAACACTAGTCTACTCACTACTATATGTTTGTAAGCCCAACAATGTAATAGTGTAATAGACCCAATACCACCTGCACACATCTCCTAAGTGAATTGATATAAATCCTAATATAAGCAGGTTAGCATAGTATATCCCCATAAATACATGATGTCATACTCCTCTATATCCTATACTATCCCATGCATCATATATGAGATAGACACCTATCTCCCATCCACAACAATAAATGAATCCAATATAATTGTTTAAAACTTGTGTAACCATAGAATATTCACTATGATAATCAGTGACAATAATACATCATTATTGTTCTGTGTCTGATGAGTCCCAAAATACATCATTAAAAAATACCTCATAGTTCACTTTATATCTCATTCACTATTAGCCTCCTATAGCACTACTCTCTAACCAAAAATTGGCAACCTTAGAAACCTATATACATCCACTAAGGTAATATTCATCTCCCTAGTAAGTAGTTAAAATATATTGGTATCTACATTCCACCTCTCACATAATGTTATCATCATATGTTTGTCCCAAATAATCAAATCCAATGATGCCACATGACCCAAACTAGATCTATCTACCATAGCCATGTCCTCATTTAACAAGGGTAACTCCCATAATGTCTCCATCATCCTGCCACTCCAAAACTCTCTCATGTACACATTTGCCTACAAAATACAACCAAATCTAGAATTAGCATCATAGAATATTAGATAAATATATAATAGTCATAAAACACCATTAAGTAACAACAAGAACCAAAAATTAGGCATAGTGGACACTAGCACTGCATATGGGACAATAGTGTTGGATAACAATGCCATACCTAGGACACTAATGCCATGTCCTAGATAGTAGCACCATTATTAGGATAGTAGTGCCACAATTCTAAAAATGACCCTAAACTACCAAATTTTAACTAATAATAATAAAAATGTGCTAAATGTGTCAAAAATAGGGAAAAAGGAAAGATTCCTTATCAAGGTAACCTCCTCCCAGCTTGGATAAGCACCTCCACCTCATAATACTAGGTCACACTCACTCTTCATCTCCTTAGCATATTCTCTAGGTCAGAATAAACAATCACTATCAATTTAAATGGTTCAAATGAGTTGTAAAACAAATCAACCAACCTATTTAACCCATATTTTAAAATTTTCACCTTACTAAGTTTGACTTTGCACACCAATTTTGCCAAATAATACCAACTTCTTCCAAATGTGATATCTAGAAAACTATAACTCTGATTTACAATCCATTTATTATGTGTAGGACTTGACCTTGATGTACCTCACCCTATAAGAGTTACAATAATATACTAATCACATTTAATTCCAAAAAATAAAAAAACCTATATTCCTTTAACAAACTCAATATATACCAAAGGTCTACCCACTACTGATTTAAAAATTAACTCCATTACAATTGACAAAAAAATAAAACCTAAAAATAACATTACCCTAGCTAAATATCACCACCATACCAGTTGGTATCACTTTTGTTTAGACACCGTTACCATATTTTTGTCTCTCTTATCAATAGGGGGCATATATAAACTATTTACTTAGATATACATATTCATAAACACAAGTTTACTTAGATATAAAATTTGACCCAGATATATAGATATTTATGCACATAAGTTTACTCAGATATACATATTTAAACACATAGGTTTACTAAGATATACATATTTAGACACATAGGTTTACTTAGATATATAATTTGACTTAGATATATAAATATTCATACATTTGGTTACATTAATTAGATATTAGGTTTGGGGGTATGATGTAGGACACACATCCTTGATCCCATATGGATTCACCAAATCATATAGATGGAATGGAAAGTTAAACCATTCTTTATGTTTAGATTGTTATGTTATACTTGGATCATCACTAGGATGTCACCAAAATTTCACCAATTTGGGTCACATCCCCATCTGTAGCAGTTAATCCATAGCCTTCCACTAGACCCAGATTATGTAGGTTGAGTGATAGTTTTAACCTCCATTTTCAATTTATATACTTAGATTCAATCTAGATGTCAGAATAGGGGTAAGTAGAGCTTGTTTCTCCACATTTTAAGTCTACATACTCAAATTCATTCTAGATATTAGAGTGGGGGTAGGAAGGCCTTGTTTCTCCACATTTTTAGTCTACATTCTTAGATTATATCCAAATATCAAAGTGGGGGCAAACCAATGTTTTTTTCATCATAATTTAGTTTACTAATTAGATTTAGTATAAGGGACACCCACATTATGTATTTCCTTTTCACATACTTCATTCCAAATCCTATCCACTTCTTTGGCCAAGAAGTGGGCCAGGTCTAGAGCACATCCACACAGGTAAGTACAAGTACATGTTCCTCTTTTTATTTTACTCTAGTACTTTCATTTCATTTCACTAATAGAATAAAAGGAGGGAAATGTATACACCCTAATTTAGTTAAGAAACCAAAATTACAATTTATTTTATCACTCATTCACATGAAGGTCTTAGCAATGAATATATCCCTCATTTGTATGGTCATTTTGTGTCTTTTTTTCTTTCTTGTGTCTTATTCTTCCCTATTTGTTGCACACCCAATGGTTTTGAGTCATCCCCTCCATGTCATAGGGGGCCCTATCTAATTCTACCTTGTCTTTGCTCTATTTTGGAACCTCAAAACACTAGTTCCCTTATCTAGATAGTAGCACCATGTGGTGTTAGTGTCCAATGGTCATTTTATTATGTGTTTTGGGTCATAACCCTCCCTTGAGCCTTCTCTTATATTTTTATCCCTTTTTGTGTCTTATCATCTAGTGAACAAGGTATTACATTCAAATAAAATTTAATTATATATAAAGAGACTTAGAAGGTATTTTATAGCTAGCACTTACTATCTTGGTAGATAATTGCATACAATAAGTCAATAATATATCTCAACACACTGTATATTACTCAACTATCACATCTAGACTTGCATGATTGATTAAATAAGGGCCTAAGAAAAAGTCATTCTTGTATACTATGTATGTTGATTATGTACATTCCCTAAGGGAAAACTACATGTGATCTAAGACCCCTATCATTGCAGTTAATGTAGGTAGTGACCAGGATAATAAGGGTTTTGTCTTGTGCAATTATAATATCACACAACCCAATTTTTCCTTTTTTACATTTGATTTGGTTATTGTTTCATGTGTGTAAGTGTTCATTATGGTTTTGAAAGAGATTCATTCAAAATATTTACAAATATGAGTTTTTTAAAGTCACAAAATCACTTATAGTCCCCCAAACTCTCATGTAGCATCTCTAAAAGTTTCATGTAGCTCTTCTAAAAAAGACACTAGCATCATAATTGGACACTAGTGCCACATGGTGCCATTGTTCAAAGCCTATTTTTAAATATAGTCATAGAATGAAATATGTCTCACTGGTATCCAAGCTTATTCCAGCCTCGAGTCATAGAACACCTATTTTTCTCTAGATAAGTACACTTTCTTTACATCTTCACTATTTTGGGAAGAATTTGTCAAATCAGCTATTTCATGTATTTATTTAAAGTTATTCCTATACTCAACCTTTTAATATCCTAAGATTTACATCTAATAAGTCTTGAATAGCTAAAACAATCATTGACCTGACCAAAACATTCTCTCACATTTCATTCTTATATCTATTCAAAAAATTGCATGTTCATCGGTCAACCTTGCTTAACACCCTAGGACTAGGACATTTATCTAGTGTTATCCCTCCTCTACAATCTCAAATCAACCACATTGATTTGGACATGTTCCTACCTTTTTAGGAATCACATAACCTTGGCTACTTTTTGTACTTATGAATCCTCCCACCTGACTCTAAGTTAACTAGGAGGGGAGATCTGGCCTTATTTTTACAAGTATATATCTAAAAAAACTATGCAAAAAGAGTCATGGTTGATGATAGAGTGACTATCAACATTGTCCCCTCTCCTTACAAAAGCTTATTTATTGGGAAAAAAATTGTTTGGAAATACATAACACTTTCTAAAGGTATGACAACCTCAATTATATTTCTATAGGGACCATTATACTCCTAATCACTCTAGGCCCAAAATAGTCCTAAGTAAGTTATATGTTATAGATAAGGACACCAATTATAATATGATTTTGGGTCATGCATGAAGGCTATTCCTTCCACCCTATTCTAAAAAATCTAGTTCTTACACCTATGAAAGGTTAATGTAGCTCAAAGGGATCCTTAACCCTTTTATATGTTACAAGTTACCATATATAAGTAGCATGGGTTACACATCAACTACCACTTACCTACCAATAGGGTTGTAAAACCCCCATAATTAGTTAGTCACTAAATTATTGAAGCCTAAAGTGGTCATCCTAAAAAAATGGAAGTGCCCCAAAACCTACTAAAAGGTAAATCAGATGAGGGGGATAACAATGACCAAAAATATTCTTAACTCAGAAGCAGTCACTAGCAATATTATTTCCACCCTACCTACCATATAAATTATTAGTTTCTTGGAGAAAGATACTTCCTTAGTTCTTCCATTCAACACATGAGGGGTGGGAACTTACAGCTTCTCTAGATCTTAAGGCTAGCAACCCTATGAGGGGTTGGCTTTCCTATCTGACCTTTGTGTGGATGAGGTATCTAGAGACAAGGAAGACTCTCTTTAAAATAACCATCCTAACAACTTTCAACATGGCCACCTAACATTCAACCACATTGAGGCAAGCCATAATCTAAATTATACCATTGGCACTTTTAAACCACTTTAGAGTAAGCTAGTTGATCATGTTATGATGGGACCATACCAATTTCTTAGAATCCATGATTCTTTAATACTACTCCTAAATATGTCAATTATCTTATGTTGACCCACACTTGGTTACATTTCTCATCATATTTTGAGTCCACTGATAGTCAATCAAACCACCTCCCCTCCCTCAGTTACCTCGATATCTAAGGAGAGGAGTCATATTGTAACATTGGGAAGGGTATAAATTAGCATTAAAACTCATAGTTACCCCTATATTCCCAATGAGTAGCCCCTCTTTCCCATCATATAGGAAAAGGGCCCTGACAAATCACTCATTAAATTTCTACAAACTTCTCCACATGTAAAAATAGGGTAAATAGCGTTACCCATTTCTTATCCATAGTATTACAAGTTACATAACTACACCCATGCACCTCCTTCACTAAGACAAAACCCTAATTACATTGGCATACACCCCACGACTATATGAGATCCCAACTATGTTATTATTCTTCTAACCCCAAAGAAAAATCCAAGCAATAAATAATTCATATTTTTTAAAGTACTCACCTACCTCAACCCAAAGTTTAAAATATGTACTTATGAGTTCCCAGTGGTTCTCTCCATCCTCAATTCATAATAAAAGGCACCTTTACAATCCCTTCCACTTACCTTACATAATGATCATTACTTTCATGAGGATTAACATTAGAGACCAAGAGACAGATTGCCCAGCATCTTTGATGTCTACATGGTTAAAATATGAGAAGACCAAGACACTTTAATTGAAAACTACCCCCTTTCTACACATGATCAATGGACCTTTCACTATGATGGGGCTAAGTGCCACCTAGGTGCTAGGGTAGGTATCATTCTCATTTCCCCTGAGGGATAAGTTATGACTTTGGGGTTCAAACTAGACTTTAATTGTATAAAACATAGAGTTCAATATGAGGCTTTGTTGCTTGGTATGCTCATTTTAAAGTGCTTGGGTTTAAAAAACTTGAATTCACAACTAGTGGCATATCAAGTGTTTGAAGTCTACTAAACTAAAGCTAAGTACCTCTAGCTATATAAAAAAATATTTATGAGGTTTCCAAGGACTTTAATTTCATCTCCATCAAATCAATCTTTGAGAAAACAACCAACTTGCCAACTCTATGGCTACCTTGTCTTCACATTTTATCCCCTATATAATAATCCTAAAATTAGATTTATAGTCTTGATTAGGATAGAACCTCTCATAATTAAGACTCTTAATGACCAAATAGTCTCCCACGTTTGATGAGATAAAGGCCCCCTTGTCTTAGACCTAGTTGATAATGATGAAGCCATCCTCAAATTTATATAGGCTTACAATGACCTCCCCTCATTCCATCATAAGAGGGGATTCTCACTTGCATTTTATCCTAATTTATCCCTCAAAACTAAATTTTATGAGTCCTACTATGTGGAGGAATGCCTCTCCTCAAATGATGAACATAATGCATTCAACACTAAAGGCAAAGACCCTGATCTTCCCCCAACTCTTGGTGTATTTGAGGAGGGAAATATGACCCTCATTAAGGAAACTATTAAACTTAATATCAAAATAGATAATAACCCTAGAATCCTCAATATAGGATCTTTTACTTTAAATAAGATGTGGAAGACCACAAATAACTCCTCATGGAGTTGTCCAAAGCCTCAACTTTATCATACACTAACATGATAGGTATCAATATTAATGTAGTTGTCTATAATCTAATTATGAGGCCTAAAGTGAAACTCATAAAACAAAAACTCAAACAAGTCAAACCTAAGGTTTTATTGATGGTGAAGGAAGAAGTCATCAAGCTCTTAAAATTTGACTTCATTAAGCCCATTAATTACTCCAAATGGAAGTCCAACATTTTACTCATTCTAAAAAAGAATGACAATATCAGAATATGCATATAATTTTGGGACATTAGCAAGGAATGACCATGATTTCCTTCCTCCCATATATCAACATTATTTTTAATGATACCATAGGCTACAATTTGATATCACTCATGAATGGCTTTTTAGGATACAACCAGGTTCACATCTCTGACAAAGACCACAGCAAGACTTCATTCACAAAAATTTGGGGAACCTTTTGCTATGTTGCAATGCCCTTTAGACTAAAAAATGTAGGGGAAAAGTATCAAATGGATATGACACACATATTCCATGAAATCATCTATAAAATAGTGGAGGTCTACGTAGATGACTTGTTTGGAAATTCAAGGCAAAACAAAGACCATTTAGGAATGTTACACATCATCCTCACACAGTTGATCAAATATGGAGTCATCCTCAATCTATAAAAATGTGTGTTTGGAGTCTCTAGTGAAAAACTCCTAGGGTACATTATCTCTTAGTGTGGGATTGATATTGACCCCACTAAGATCTGAGTAATCTTAGAAATGAACCCTCCCATAAATGAATCTATCATTAGGAAGTTTTTAGGAAAGTTGGGAACTATCTGAGGATTCATTCCTAAACTTGCCTACATAATTCATCCCATTAAAAACCTACTCAAAAATATAAGTGGCCTAACTTGGACAAGTGATTGTCAATAAGCATTCAATCTATTGAAATGTTTTCTCATGTATCCTCCTACGCTCATGACACCTAAGCTAGATAAGATTTTGATAATCTATAAAAGAGTGACTAAGGTATCTCTCTCATGTATTTTGGGTCAATAATATGACACTGGTAAGGAATGCATGATATGTTTCATTAGTCAAACCCTTGTCGATTATGAGACATGATATACTAATGTAGAAAAATAATGCCTAGTAATAGTATTCACAACCATGTGGATAAGACACTATATGCTTAATCAATAAATGAGAGTTTTCATAATTTATAAATACCTTTAGACTTTATTAACCCAAATAGCTCTCTCTCTGAAGGCTAGATACTTTATTATCCTCTTAAGTGAGTTCGAATTGACTTATATCAACAAAAAGTCTATTAAAGGATAGATCATCATTGATTGGTTGTTTGATTCCCCTTTAAAGGTTAATGACCTCATTGATAGAAATTTTCTTGATGAGATATGCTATATATAAAAAATCATGCCGTCAATTCCTCTCTCTAGCACATGAACATCATTAATTACATGATTGACCACACACAACCTGAAGGTGCCAATTCATAAGAAAAGAGATGTCTTCATGTTATGAAATCCAAGTAAGTTGTTTTAGATGTAGTCTTTATTTCAATGCCTTAGATGACATGTTGCTCTAATGTCTTGACTTTAGACACTCTTTTTCAGTGGCATCTATGTTTAAACTAGATCTTAGACTGATTTCTAGCAAACTATGCAAATTAAGCCTAGGAATCACTGAACATCCTAAATTCATCCACACATTGGACATAAATGCCCATAAATCTATCAAAGCATCCCTATATAGGGTATTACCCTATACATAATGATAACCTCCCATATATTCATCCCTAGTCAAGTTACGGCCTAGCAAACTGACATTTTAGACCAATTAGGTGGGGTAGTTGATCAAATTATTTAAATGAATAAAAGCCTAAGAATATTTAATTAAACAAGTAAATAAAATTAAATTCTTAGTTAAATAATCCATGTTGAATTAGTGAAAACATAATTTCCAAAAATCAAAATTCAATAAATATCAAATGTAAATGAGGTCATGGTGACATCATTATCCTCCAAGTCAAAAATTACAAAATATCAACATAAATGCCTTACAGAGGATAAATATTGATCCATACCTCCATAAATGCATAATTAAGGACATTATTTATTACATTTGGACTCCTAAGGTTGACCCAAAGTTAGCCTAGACTTAACTACACTTAGGTTGGGGTTAGTTTGAAACCGATAAATACAAGGTCTTACACTCACTTCCAACAAGCTCTTTGTTCTAAAGTTATTATGCAGAATTTATAAGAGATGCTTTATAGACGAACACATGCCAAGAGCAAAACCATAATGGACAAAGGGGAGGTTTTTCCCAAATAGTAAGATCATCGATGAAGACTCCAATTTGGGCATAATTTGACAAATATAACTACCATTAAACAAGAAATTGAGAGCTACAAGGAAGGTGAAAGTGATTTGTCTTTTATCTTTTTAGTTATGTTTAATTTGGTCTTATTATTATGAAGCTCCCCCTTGTATCTAGGCTTGGAAATGCTTTGTCTCAATCTTGTTTATTTTGGATGTTTTATTCTATTAATTAGTGTCTAACGCATATTTTCCCTTGGATTCCTATCGCATACATAATGGTATGTCCAGTGGGACCACATACCCCACACTCATAATAAAAGCATTTTTAGACCTATTAGGAGCCAAGAAACACTCCTTCATGACCTTGTTATTAAATTTTTTGCCTAAATTTTCCATGTTTTATCTTTGCCTATGGAAATATGAATTCATCTACAATAAAATAGTGAATTTGAGCTAGAAACTATGAAATTGTCTCTCAAAATAGTGAAATCACCTTTATTTCAAACCAGGCTTGTAAAACTACAAATTTGAACTATTTTTTGAATTCATAGGGGTAAACTATGAAATCATCCTAAAAATTTTACTAAATTTTCTGACTTATCTTTAGATTTATGAATTCAGAAAAAATAATTATAAAATCATAGTCAAAATTAAAAAAGATGTGCGTTGTTTATGTGGTTTTTATAGGTTCCAATGGAAATTACAAAATTATTATGAATTCATAGTTGTGAATTCATCTAGAAATAGAAAATTTGACAAAGATGATTGTGAAATTGATGAGGATAATTGTGAAACCACCAAAGACAACTATGAATTTACCAAATAGAGTTGCAAAATCATTCAAAATTGTGAAATTACACTATAAGATTTTCTATTTTGTTGCCTTTTGTGTTTTTTATTTACCTACAATTTTGTAGTTTACACTTGAATATGTAACTGTGAAATCATTCCAAAGAGCAACTTTTCATAGTTTTTTAAGCTAATATGCTAACTTGCAAGTTGTTTTCATTAACTAATCAAACACAAATCAATCTTATAATGTTTTTTTCAAGGAATTAAGTGAAAGAAAGGATTTTTTAGTATTAACAAGACCATTTCACATTTAAAATTGGTGTTTTAAAACCATGTAAAAAAATTTCAAAGATACAACAAAGGCCAAATTTCATTCATATTTCAATTGGTTCTTTAAAAAGAATAATCACATTAGATTTTGAGACCCTAAGAGCACTTTCCCTTTTGTTCTTTATTTAGAACTTAGTTTCATTTTCATAAAACCATACACATATGCTCTCCCCTTGTCCCCTTTAGGGAGCTTGGGTGACCAAAAATGCATTTTTTTACTTATTTTGTCAAGTCAAACTTGAAAAAAATTTGAGTATGCTCTCTCCTTATTCCTAGGGACTTGGGTGACTTAGAAATGACCTAATTCTTCCATTTATTTTACTTTTTTGCCTTGTGAGTAGAATTGTATCACCTCCTCATGACTTATTTAGGAGGAATTTAGCACTACTCCAAACCCACTCTCTAGTGGGGTATATAAATTGGGTGTACTATTGGATTAAATAGTGGTTGATCGATTAGCCTTACAAGTCCAATAGGTCCCCAAGCCATACAGTGGTGTAGACATCAAATGTCACTAAATAATACATGGTTAAATTCATTCTACAAAGGATAAGACCTTTACATAACAATATAGATGGTTTGGATTTAATTGACATGAATTTTATGCCCAAGTGTTTTTAGGTACTTATGGACCATCTAGATAAGCCAAGTCAAAATTTTAGAATAGTTAACCCCACTTACCATAAAACATTGTGCCAAATGTTGAGTTGCTTTGGCACACTAAGTTTCTTTCCATGTATCAGTTATTGAGAGATAGAAAGGGCTTAAAAATTCTACCTACATGCTTTCTTTTATTTTTTATTAACAATTAATTCCTTTCAAGATTGGTATATTAGTGGAAACTTTGGTAGATATTATGCATACCTCATGTCAGTTTTAGCATAGGATCATGCACTAAGTGATACTTATTATTTTTACTTGTATTTTTTTGAGTCCAAAATTACTTATCCAAATATAAAAAAATCAAATAAACACATGTTACACACACCACTTTACATAAAGAAGTATCATGCTACCAAAATTATTCCAACCATTTACCTTGTTCAAAATGAGACCTAGACCATTTGTGCCCTTTGTTTCTAAAATAGCATTGTTACATTGATATTTTTTACCTAGACAAGTTGGAGTTACTCTATACCAAGTTTTTGCATCCTAGAAGTGTGAAGCTAATTTCAAATCTAGCATGGTTATGTCATTTACATAGACCTTCAACCTTTGTGCCAAGAGTTAAGTTATATTTTTAAACCAAGTCTGAAACCCACTTTCAAGTATAGATATAGGTACAAGTAATTTACATTTGAGTCTTGCTTACCACTTGGGCTTGAATGTTTTAATTTTTTCACTATGTTAGTGATACATGATTTAGATTTCTAATTGGTTTGCCTAGACCAACTTCAGACCAGCATGTTCTAATTATGAGTTCCTTTTAGACTAGGTTCCCTACAGACCTAGTTCTAAGTTTACCTTGGCCATGTGCACTCTTTATTTTAGACCAATTTCCTTATATTTTAAATTCATTACAAGTTTCAATCCTATATCAAGTTTATTTCCAAGACTAACTTTGTGAAGTTTGTCAAAGACCTAGCATAATTTCATTCTTAGGCATAGACCAAGTTTGTTTACCTTTAGATAATTCAAGAACTTTCTCAAAATACCAGTTTCACATTTACATTCCAAGTTTTCATAGACCTAGTATAGACCTTAGCCATTATCATGATTCATGTTTAACTTTTAAACCTATTTCCAAGAGCTAAGTGTGTTTTTTGTGATTTTTTAAGACTAAGGCCAAGTTTGTTTCAAGTTTTCCCTTTTAGGAAAAGTTTTAATCATTTTCAAAAATAGACCAATCTTTTCATGGGGTATTTACCATTGCTTTGGACATGCCTTGATATACACATAATGAGACCATGTATAATTCAGATAACAAGAACATTTCCACAAGTGACCCTTTTTGCTCAAAACCCTTATGGAGATGACATAGCATATGAGATGGATCCATATCCCACATAAGATGTTCACTATACATATCAAGCCCAAGACCCATTAGCATATTATATTGCTAATAAACTATCTTATTTAGTTCAAGACCAAGACCAAACTACATAATACCTTGCTAGTATACCACCTAGCATGGAACAAGTCCAACAATAGTAACCTTACTATGTAAACACTCCAACTTAGACCACTTAAGATCCTTAATTATTTGATCATCACCTTTTGGATAACAGAGAAGAAATCCTTGTCAGAGTAGTAGAGGTAGGTGCCAACTTCCCAACCAACTTTTTGCATGAAAGCTTATTTATCTTAGTTAAAGATCTTAATAATATGGCTATTATTAGACCACTCAAATAGGCATCATCTTTCCATAACCATGCCCTTGTACCAATGAATAACTAAGAACTTGTTATACTTATAAAGGAAAGGGTCAAATTGTTGACCAAATGGAACAAATGCAATAAACATACCAAACATACCTTAACTTAGCTAAGAATTTAAATGCAATGATCATGTATAATACATTTTTAATTGAGTAAACTCTATCAAATAGAGTGAAAATTGACTCATCAATATATACCAATATGAACACAAACCCATTCATGTAAAGTACTGAAGTTGGGGACATGTTTAATACCCTAATCATTGAGAAAAAAACTATAGCTCTAACATAATGTATGCAATTAGAAATGTATCATGTCTATAAATCAATCCTAACTTGAAGAAGATAAATCACACCATACACTTCTTATTGGAGACACATTTGTTAAGAGGGAACATGACCAATATGGGGATCCACTAGACCCAATTAGGGGATATCTTACCACAATAAACTATGATAGGGAGGGTTCTAAAGCCTCCAGTCAAGCACAATCATGCAGTAACCCTAAAGGAGTCTTATGTTTTATATTCACTAAACTAATAACAAGTAAATTAAAATCTAATCTAGTGCTCACCAAAGCTTGTGGCACAATGTGAAGGTTTAGTAAAAAAAATAAAACATGTATAGGAGAATCTCAATTAAGTTATGTATGAGCAAGACCCTAATACATGGAACAAGAAGAGTAATATTATTCAAAGCCAATACTTATGCTACTTATATCTACTAAAGAGATGAGAAATTTAGATAATGCTTACCTGAATGATGAACCCATCAAGACTAAATCTCTCCCTTGGCCAAAGGGGCTTTGCAAGAGGTTGTTGTGGTTTGTAAGGATCACTATGAAAAGCTAAATCATTCAACACTTATTTATAATACTAGATTCTCCAAGTAGAAACCCTAAGCTAAGACTCTTCAAGTAAAATGGTGGAAGAGTAAATTGTAAATAAGTACAAGTGAATAATAACTCTTAATTGCATATGAAATAATGATGAAATGATATTGTATATATAAATAGATTTAACCCTATGCCCTTCAAATAGTTTTGGTTGATAGGGTCAAGTCAGTCGACCTAGCACAATTTTGGACAATAATTCACTAGGTAACAGGCTATGTCAGCCAAGAGATGACCTAGACCCTAAGTGAAAATTACATAAAATTGTATAGGGTTGACCTAATCGACCTAGTACATCTGACTTTCAAAAGGGGTATAAGGTAAGGAAAAAAATATGGAAAGTGGAAAAAATATTGGAGTATGCAAATAAGGAGTAATAGCTTAGGGAATGGTTTGATGAAATATTTGGATTGGTAATAAGTGGTAATAATGGATAACAATCCTATGAAGCATGAATGGTCGGTCCACCCCTTTCTTGATGCACCCTTTAAGGTGTGCACTTAAAGAGATTGAGTATTGATGGATTCTTGTAAGATAAAAAACATCAGTATTTGATAAAAGTGTGAAAATATTATGTGTATACATATGCCCCACTCAAATCTCATTACATGCCATTAAGGTGCAACAGGGGATGGTTCTTTGAAAAAGAATATGGTAACACACAATGCTAAGGCTAAAAAAATTATAGTATTTTTAAAGTAAAAATAATTGAAATTAAATGATTGAAATGGAAATAACTAAAAATTAAATGTGAAGCATACCTTTACTTACCTTTATCATTAGATGGTTATCTATTTTGTTGTTAGTTTTGATTATAGAGGGCACAAAGACTGCTTTTGACAAACCCAAGAATATAAAACTAAAGATCAAAAATAAATAAATGTAAGAAGTCAAGATAATTGGTGCTATGAGGATGGGGCGTACTTAAAATTTTGGAAAGTTAGGGTGATAGGTGCTATGTTAGACCAAATGACCAAGTCAAAACAAGAGTAAATCAAGTAACTAAAAATCCAATATTACTAAAGACTGAAAAACTCAAACAAGTAAACCTCAAGTAAGAAAGGCAAACTCACCAAATCAAACCAAGGATACATGTCAAAAAGGATGGTAATCAAGTATCAAATGTAAAATCAGTAACAATCCTTACTTAAACAAAGATGGGAAAGCAAAAATGGTAAAATAGCATTGATGAGTAAGTGGTAACAATCCTTAATCAGTAATGGAAAAAGATGCATAAAAGGGAAAAATGGACAATGGAAAAAGTACATAAAAGGTAAAAATGGACTTAGGAATCCACAAAAAGAGGTGGTACAACAAATTATAAATGGTAAAAGGAAATCAAAATAAGTCTAGCAATGTAAATCTATGGTGAAAAGAAAGTAATCCATGGTCACTCAAGCATATTTTTTTGATCGAAGGATAAATAAAATTAAAATAAAGTAGTGCTATCATGTTTTTAAGATATGAAGAAGAAGGAAGTAGAGAAGAGGGGAAAATAGATTTAAAATCACAATTTGATTGTTAAGGCGGGAAATGAAATGGGTGAAGGGGAGAATTAAGTAAAAACCATGGTAGACTAACTCTTTATCAAAATCAAGACACTCAAATTAGGTTTATCAAAATAAGAGGACTGTCAACCTTAAGGACTCTGAAGAACTTCTCTTAGACACACAAGTCTTAGGTCAACAAATTAAGTCTATATATTATCCCATGAAGGATATATGCATAAAAATTAAAATGGACATACATTCCCACAATGTTTTCCCCATTCCTCAAGACCCCTTACAGATCTGTTAGTCTAGTATTTAGAATGGGTAATTTTATGCTAAAGTAGGTATCACCATAAAGTTTGTTAAATTCTCCTATTCCAATCTACTGACCTACCACACCCCAATGAACCTCAGCTCTATTTGAGGATAACTGTGGAGTTTGAGTTTCGATTAGAGATAGGATATGTGCTTTTAAACACACCTTTTGGTATGATTTTGAATTTTAAAGTTTGTATGTTGCCTTTTATATATTATTGCCTTTTGTTTCAAATGATTTGGCTTTTAAATTTCTTGATGGATTTTTCTATTCCTCCTCCATATGGATTTGGAAAACCAAACATGGGTACTAAAGATGACTTTAATTTGAATAATTAGGACTTGGTTACTAAGAGAGATAACTTTAGAGATCTTGGGGCCTAAGAGTCTCATAAATCTAGGTAAAATAAAAGTGATGTCTTGAATTTAACCTTGTTTTATCCAATGAGGAATGAAAAGAAAGGAAATCAAAAGGAATTACACATAGAACAATTTGAATTACATCAAATCACAAAAAATATGATAAATGGAAAGAGAGGGATAAAATGATAGTAAAGTGTGATTCCTTATAATAAGAATGAGGGAAATGGAGGAAAACATGCCAAAATAGTTTATTGTGAAAATTCCATCTATCAAAAGAAGCAAAAGCTAAAGATAAAAACAAAGATCAAAAACATATTCTAGAAAAGAAATAACACAAGAAGGTAATTTTATATAGAATGTCAAGTCCTATTCATGGTATTACACTAAAATTCATGAAAGATAACCCCATAAGGGTGCCAAAAATCATGTGAAAAATAAATGAGAAGAAGATGGTATTTTGTGAGGAAGATCAGGTCCTATCCATAGGTTTACAATGAAACTCACAAAAGAGAAACTCAAGGAGTACAAAGTGTGCAAAAAAAGTATGAAAATAAAAAGAATATGGTACATCATGAGGAATACCAGTTCCTATCCATGGTTTTATAATGTAACTCATGAGAGAAAGGGGAAACCAAAAGACCAAAAAGGAAGGACTAAAGGTTTGTGAAAAGAGAAAATTGTTGCAAGGGAAAATACTCATGTAAGTAACTTAGAAAGAGTGTTATATATATATATATATATATATATATATATATATATATATATATATATATATATATATATCATGAAAAGAATAATTTTTTTTAGGCAAAATACTTTTTAAGTAATTGTGCACTGTTGGGCTCTTTGAAAACATTGCCTTCATTGGTTTGAAGGTGATAAGTACTTGGACCAAGAATGTCTTTGACTAAATAAGGGCCCTACCATTTTTGGATGTATTTACCTTATTTGTCATAGATATATTGTAATTTAACGACAAGATCACCAATGTTAAATGTGAAAATTTTAACATGTTTGTTATGTTACTTGGTAATATGAGCCTTGTATTAGTGGTTATGTTGTAAGGTAGAAAGATGGTGTTTAGTAAGGACATCAAGGGCATGAAGGTGAGATTAACATAATTCTTCATCAAGAATGAGACCATAAAGAGATATACAAAGAGAGGTTTAAAATTCTAATATAAGAACTTATTTAAAACCATAGACTAGAAAGAATGGCATTGCCCCAGTGATAGTACATATGCTAGTCTGATAGGCCCAAAGAATAGGATAAAGATGAAGGTGCCAATCTATGTGGGTTTCAAAAATTATCTTTTGGAGAATTATTTTAAGGATTTTATTAGTGGATTTAGCTTGGCCATTATATTTTGGATGATAGGGCATGGAAAATTTGTGATTGATCTTGAATTTATTATAAATCTATTTAATATCTTTATTTTTGAAATTATCACCAGTGTCAAAAATGATGGTATGGGGAACACCAAAGCAACAAATGATTTGATTAAGAATGAATTTAGTGATGGTAGTACTAAAGACATTAATAAGGGGCATGGATTCAACCTATTTGGTAAAATATTTGGTATTTGTGATGATAAAAACATGTCCATCTTGGGAGTGAGGTAATTTGCCAATGAGATATAAGCCCCACATGGAGAATGGCTAAGGAGATTCAACATTTTGAAGCTTGAATGGAGTTGAATGAATTATATCATCATGGATTTGGCAAGGAGTACACTTTTTAGCAAATTTAATTGCATCTTTTTCAAGAGTAGGCCAAAATTAACCCATATGTAGGCATTTGTGGTCTATAGCATGTTTACTATAGTGGCCACTGCAAATGCCCCCATGTGTTTATTCAAGAAGAAGAGGACCTCATATTTCATAACACAATGGAGCAAGGTACCTTTAGCATTATAATAATAAAGTATGTTGTGTCAAAACACATATTTAAAATCTTTTTTATGGATGTGAGTCTTTTCACGAGAATCTAAATTAGGAGAATAAGTTTGATGTTTCAAGAATTGAATAATGTCTTTATACCATGGGATTTGTCAAATGATACTAAACTCAATGTGGTAGATAAGTGAATATGGTGGTTGAGTATAGGATGGATATTTTATTATTTTTAAAATAAAATTAGGATTGGAAAGAACTTGGTGGGGATGAAAGAGCTATGTTGAGGAGGAGAGGGAATTAGTAATGGAACTTTTATCTTAAGGGATAGGTTTAATAGTGAAAGATATGAAATATTTAGTGAGAGTGGTTTAAATTTGATGATAGGTAATTATATTGTTGATTTTTCATTGGTAATCACCATTGACTTGGTGGTAAATAAACTAGTAATCACCTAAGGCATGTAGATATTGAATGTTTAGATCAATAGTAGCTCTCATACCTAAGATGAGGGATTCATACTTAGCCATATTGTCAGTGACAACAAATTTGAAGTGAAAATCTAAAGGTATGATTTTACCAAGAGGATTTATAACAATGTAACCTACCCTAGCTATTTGAAGGTAGTTAGCACCATCAAAGTGAAGGGTCCAAGTATCCTCATGTAAGTTGACATTAATTTTAGGGAACTCTTCGATAACTACTTTTGGTTTAGTAATATCAGGGAGAATAGAATATTCATCAAGATTATTTGATTCATTATCAATGATAAAGTTATGAAAGTAATCTTTGAGAGAGAGATATTTATTGAGACCTTCAATATAGAGAATGTTTTCATCTAGAAGATTATCTTAAAGGTGATTGGTAGTTCGCATAGAAGCTATAGCAATTTGATCAGCTATGACCTATCCTTTCACAACTTTTTGAGTTACATTGCAGAGATTAAATTCCATAAGGAGGACCATCCATTTGATAATTATATCTCTTGGAAGAAATACTTTGTAAAATAAGTGACAAAGGGGGTTAGAATGAATGATAACATAAGTGGTCTAGAATAGCATGTAATGTCAAAGATTTTTAGTAATAAAATAGATGGCAAGGCAACCACATTAGACTTTGGTATAATGTGTCTCATAATTGATAAAGCCTTAACTAATGTAGTATATATCATACTCTCTTCCAGTATCATCTTGTTGGGAAAGCATTGCCCCATCTAATATAGGTTTGAAAAAAGTTTATAGGATCAAGAGTCGATCATTAAAAGGAGGATTAAGTGTAGGTGGGTGAAGCAATGATTATTTTATGTTATCAAAGGCTTTTTGACAAGGGTTCATATATTCTAAGGCATTACCTTTCTTAAGAAGATAATTGATGGAGTGGATGTAATAAGTCATTTTGGGGATGAATCATCTAATTTCCCCAAGTTTACCTAAATAAAAATGTTGGGATGGAATGAGGAATGGGGATGTTGACTATAGCACTAATCTTAGCTGGGTTAACATCGATTCCACAGAGAGAGACTAGGAATCCTAACAATTTTATAGATATGATACCAAAGACACATTTGTAAGGGTTTAGCCTAACTTGGCATTTAAGAAGATAATGACAAGATCAGAGAGATGAGGCATGTGAATTTTGGATTTTGAAATGAGATCATCCACATAAGGTTCAATAATTTTATGCATAATATCATGAAAGATGTGAGTCATTACTCATTCATAAGTGTCTCTAGCATTTCTGAGGCCAAAGGTCATTTTGATATAGTAATAGGTGCCTCATTCTATGGTGAAAGTTGTCTTATGTTGGTCCTTAGGGGTAATGTGAATCTGATTGTAACTCGATAAGCCATCCATAAGAGATAACATTTTATAACTAGTTATGGAATCAATGATGGCATCTATCGAAGGTAAATGGAAGTTGTCCTTAAGACAAGTGAGGTTAAGATTATGAAAATCAATATAAATTAAAGTGACCATAGTGACCTTTTTCTAAATGGGAACTATGTTAGAAACCCATTCAAAATAGTCCACTAGTTTGATAAATTTAGCATCGAGTAATTTGATGATTTCCTTGTGACGTAAAGTGGAAACCTTAGGTGGAAATTTCCTTTGTTTTTGATGCATAAATTTAGAATCAGGATAGGTAATGATGTTATGCACCATGATGTTAGGTTCAATACCAGTCATGTCTAGGTGAATACCTCATAATATTTATCAAAGAATAAGCTAAAATTTCCATACTCAGTAGGTGAGAGTTTAAGGGAAACTATAATTGGTTAAGGATATGATGGAGTATCATACTCAGTATGAGTGGTTTCTTTGATAAGCATAGCATTTTTGTCTTGGAAATGGTATGGTCCATTAAGTAAAGAAGAAATTAGATTAACTTTAAGATCAATGCTAGCAATGAATTTGTTGAAACAAGGGGTTTTGGTTTCAAAATTCCCAAGTTTATTATGTTGCCAGAGAAGTTGAGGTTCTCAAGCATGAAATAATTCAAGAATAGATTCATTTCTAGGAAAAGTGGGAAGAGGACCATAATTATCGATGTCTACTTTGAGATATAGAATTATATTACCATGATTATCATACTCAATATATTTTATGAACATTGGTTGCCTTGGCATCAAGTGTAATCTTAGGAGTAGGAGAGAGATGGATCAGAAGGGATTGGAGTGTCATTGGTTTGATGATAAAGGAAGCATTAGATTCAATGATTGGATCTATAGGTGGTAAATAAGATGCAAGAATTTTCAAAGGTTTAGAAGGTATAATTTTTTCTACCACCCAAAGAGTATCAAGAAGTGTAAAATTAGTAGGAGGCACATAACCTTCAATATTAAAATCATGATCTATATAAATGGTATGGACATCCTAGTTAAAAGCATGTATTTAAACTAAGATTTTTGATAATTTTAGACATCTAAGTCTTGAGATTAAGCTTGGGCCATTTTTTAATTATCATCATATGTTGGAAAGATTGTACATGCTTGAGAGTTAAGGGATTTTTAGAAGGTGAAACCCTAATATTACTGAATGTACATGGAGACATGATGAGAAGATCTTGAAATAATTTCGCCACTCCAAAATCATTGCAAGTGAAGGAATATTCAAGTAAAAAAGTCTCTTGAGCATTGCATGGAGGGGAAAAATCATTGATTTCATTAATAAGAGGAATAGTATGGTCCTAAGGTAATAAATAAGGGGAAGTCACTATACAATGTAGGGAGGTAGCTTGGTAATATTTCAAGTATGTTGTGAATCATTAGGTTCATCATCATCTAAATCAACAAGAGTGAATTTTAAATTAGGATTGATGTTGATGAACTCAAGTAAAGGATCATTATTGATCTTAGGAATGGTAGGAATATGATACTGAGATTTGGGATTAGGAAGCTGAATACTCCATGGGTTGGGATCAACCTCATGATTATACCATTTTCAAATTATGTAAGAATTTAATGCATTGGCTATTAGAAGAAGAAATATCCCTCATTATATGAGTCCATAGGTGACTAAGGAGTATGTTATATGATAAGGGTAAATCAAGGACCATAAACTTAGTTTGAATAGTCTTAGGTCTGATTGTTAATGAAAGCCAAATACAAGAAGTGATTTTTTATTAGTCTTATCATAACCATGATAGGTAAGATGGGTTTTTTTGAGATGATCCTTGTTATAACCAAGTTTTTGGATAATCCATAAAGATTTCACATAATACCATAGCCTTCCTCAACTATAACTTTATAGATAAGGGTAGTATTAATGGCTATTTTAATAAAGAGTGGCAGATCATCAACATGAAAAAGAATCTCATCATTGATCATGTCCTCTTCAATAAATTCAATAGAAGGCTTGGAAGGACACATGGTTTTAATGGTATGCACATTGGTAGGTTGAGTTTCGATAGAATGTTGTTCTTCATCTATAGAGGATATATCTTTAATTTCTTGTAATTGTTGCATAATTAACTTGCGATGATAGGGGGAACTATGGACCAAATCCATAAGTGGAATTTTACAAGGTATAGAGTTAAGTTCTTCAAGAAAGTTCTAATGAGATTTAAATTAAAAACCAGCATGAGATTTAGGGGGTAAAGTACATTTTGAAGGAATAAATGTGATTAGAGGTTCAAAAGGAGGAAGTGGTTCCTCATGGGCTTTTGAAGCTAGATTAGTGGTTGTAGTATCTTTGAGAAGTTTTTTCTTCTAAAGATGGCTTTTTAGGTTTGGTAATGGAATCTTTGTGATCCATATTACAATGATCATTAACCTTGGTAGTGTTCACGTATTGATAATTGTTATAATATTGGTCATAATCGGCATCAATGGCATAAACATCCTTGGTATTTGGCTGATTATTTGAAGAATATTTTTAGTTATTTAAGGTAGAAGCTTTAGAAACCTATCATTTTTTAAAAGTGGTGGTGTACTCTTGATGATGAAGGTTAATCATGGCTTCATTATTAAATGAATTGCTAAGCATATATGATAGAGAAAATTTAGTGAGACCTCTACAAGATTCATGGGAATGAAAAAAGTCGGCATGGAACCAACAAAATTGATTAGGGTCATACCATTTAGGAGGATTGTTAGGATAAGTGAAAGGTTTAAAGGGTAGTAAAAATTGTTTGATTTGTTACACATAAAGTGATGTGTGAGAAGATGAAGGGACATCAACTTTGGTAACTTTGGGTTTGGTTTGAGGAGTAATACTAGTCATAGAATTAGTAGGTGTTTGAAAACATCCTTTAATAAGTTTATGATTAGGTTCAAATTTTTTCATGAGAAAGTCTTGACATTTAGCTTGGTCAAGAGCTTCATTAAGTGTTTAGGGAGAAAAATTTTGAAACTTATATTGAACAGGAGTCAAAGTGGTTATAAAAAATTTGAAAATTTTATCATCAGTCATGTTATAGTTTTTATTTATGGGCCAAGGATTTCCATCTTTTGATAAAGTCATGAGCTGATTCAGTGGGATCTTGCTTAGCATTGATGAAATGGCTAAGATAATTTTTAGGAAGATTATTATGTTGAAATTATTTAACTAAGGGATTGACCAATTATTCAATTTACCAAATGGAATGTTGGGTTAGTTGGTTTTACCATTATAATACATCTCCAATGAAGGTTTTGACTAGGATTTTAGTTGTGGTAAAAGTATTAGTTTGGATCGTCTCTTTGTAAATATTGTTAAAGGCTTTGAGAAATGAGGTTGGGTCTTTAGTTCCATCATAGTTGATAGTCTAAGATATGTTACCAATATCAATGGATAAAATGAAGGGAGCTAAAGGCTCATTTTGAATAGCTTGAAGCATTTTGTTATTCATTATGAGTTGAAGAATAACATTACCAAAGGCATATCTAAGAGGTGGACGGATATAATTAAGATTAGCTTGAGGATGGATAGTCAGAGGTTGGTTAGATATATTAATCAAATGATGTTGGAGTTCTATCATTTTACTATTGTTATAATTTTGAATTATGTTCATTTGTTGTATAACTTGGGAAAGAAGTTGAGTTTTATCAATAGGTGGGTTGGTGTTGGTAGAAGCACTCCCAAAAGTGGTATTAGGGGGAGGGTTATTAGAAGAAGGTTATTAGTGGGATTATTGATTAAAGCTGTGTTAATTACTTCCAAATTAGTTTGAAGGTTTTAAAGATGAGAAGTATCTTGGTAGGTAGAGAAAGGATCAAACCCATCGACTTCATCTTTAGGTGTGATTTGTACCATGTTACAAGTCATGGATGAATGAGGGGAAAAGGTGCCCCAATAGTGATGGTGCTCTTAGAAGGAAAAGAGAGGGATAAATGAACATCCCATATAGTATCTAAATGGATTCAAATTTTCCAAGAATATTTTGATAGGAGACTTCATTATGACTTGAGAGAAATGAATAAAATGATAAGAAAGAGAAACAAAGAACTGAGTCCATAGATAGGGAAAGTAGAAAATGGTATAGATTCGAATAGGTTGACCTAGTATTGATAATAGGGTCTGAAAACTATACATAGTTGATAGGGTTAACCTAGTATATAAAATAGGGGAAAATAGATATTTTGTAAAAGACTGTGTTGATAAGAACAACTATGTACTAAAACAAGAAAAATATTTTCAAGTACTTTTGAAATTAATAAATAGAAGGAAACACACAATTAATTGAATCAATGAGGTTAATCCAATTGAATCACACAACATAAAACCTTGTACCAATGTTGGCTATTGCAATTTTTTTCAATACAACATACAATTGAGCAAAGAGCAAGAAATCAACTTGGAAAGTAAAATCTAACTAAGTGGTCATCTTGAATGTTGTTATATTATTAGAATATAATTTTAGATGTGATAAAGAGTTGGCTTTATGCAAGGAACTAAAAATAAATCTAAGGATGGTTTCAAGACATTTAGGCTAAAAGGGATCTATATTGGTAATGGTACTAGCTTGGTATTTGGTCCTACCCCCTCACTTCACACATCGTAGTGATAAGGGTGTCAGATGCTTAGCCAAAATATACCATTAACCACATATTTACATTTGGATAGAAAACCAAGTCAGTTTCCCCCTTGGTGATGAAATCCAAGTAGCTAGGCCTTGGGTAGACAATTGCTAAAATGGGTTTTAATATTTTGTTATTTGGTAGTGTCTACATAAAATAGAAAATAGTGAAACTAAATGGTATATTGAAAACCACATAATTAGACTATGTGATCTATTATAATCATGCAAACAACAAGAAATGAAAGTGTGATATAATTACTAGCATATAAGTGTTAATTCAAACTTTGAAATATAGTATAATGTTGATTCTAATGATAGTGTATGCATAGAATATAGAACAAAGTTGATAGTGTCACTTCTATATTGTGGAAGCAAGGGTATAAAAAATAACTATGTTGATAATGTTGACTTAGTTTCCTAGATAGAATATAGAATACAAAACTATGTCAATAGGGTTGACCTAGTTGATTATAAAAGAGCAATTTTAAAGAGTGCAAACTATGAAAAATAGAATTGTAATGAATGTTAGAAATGATAGAGAAGGATAGAAAGGAACCTTGGTGGGTTGGAGGATGTAGAGTAAAATAATATTGTTGTTAAAGTACCCTAATTTATACTTACAAATTCTACTAACTGTGTTAACTGGGTTGACTTAGCTTTGTAGATCTTATTTGTTAAAGACCTAAAAAATGTACTACATCAATAGGTTCAACCTAGTAGGCTAAACTAGATGTTTGAAAATGTACTATGTCAACTAAGTTAACCTAGTAGTTTGAACTAAAAGTCTAAAAGTGTACTATGTCGATTGGGTTGACTTGGTAGCCTATACTTAATAAAGAACCTGCACAGACAAAATAGAGTTGTATTAATATGATTGTGTGTTAAACCTATACATAGAAGTTAGAAATATAATGGCACTATTGATCCAACATCACAAATATATGAAAATAAAATGATAAAATAATGAAAAATATGAAATAAAACCTATAAGGTTATATTCACACTGAGTTCACCAGAATGTATGCAATCAAAAATGTAGCATGTCTATAATTCAATCCTAACTCAAAGAAGATAGATCATACCATACACTTCCAATTGAGAACACATTTGTTAAGTGGGAACATGACCATTATGGGGATCCACTAGACCTGATTAGGGGATCTCTTACCATAATACACTATGCTATGGAGGGTTCCAAAGCCTTCTATCAAGCACATTCATGTAATAACCCTAAGGGAGTCCTATGTTTTATATTCACTAAACTAGTAAAAAGTAAAGTAATATATAATCTAATGCTCACCAAAGCTTGTGGCACAATGTGAGTAGTTAGTAAACAAAACCAAACATGTATAAGATAATCTCAATTAAGTTATGTATGAGCAAGACCCTAATACATGGAATAAGAAGAGTAATATTTTTTGAAGCCAATACTTATGTTACTTCTATCTACTAAAGAGAGGATTAAAGTTAGAGAATACTTACCTAAATGATGAATCCATTGAGACTTAATCTCTCCCTTGGCCAAAGGGCCTCTGAGGGAGGTTGTTATGGTTTTTAAGGATCACTAAGAATGGTAAAAGCATCCAAGACTTTTCCACAAGACTATATTCTCCAAGTATAAAAACTAAGCTAAGACTCCTCAAGTAGAATGGTGGAGGAGAATATTTTAAATAAGTATAAACAAATAGTAACTCTTAATTGCATATGAAATAATGATGAAATGATCTTGTATATATAGGTAGATTTAACCCTAATCCCTTCTAAAAGTTTTGGCCGATAGGGTCAACTCAATCAACCTAGCACAATATTGGATAATAATTCACTAGGTCACAGAGTAGGTCGGGCAAGAGTTGACCTAGACCCTAAGCGAAAATTACCCAAAATTGTACAGGGTCAACCTAGTTGAACTAGTATAGCTGACTATCAAAAGGGGTATAAGGTGAGGAAAAGAAGGATGAAAACTGGAAAAAATATTGGAAAAATATGCAAATAAGGAGTAATATCTTAGGGAATGGTTTTAGGATCTATTTAGATTGGTAATAAGTGGCAATAAGTGAAAACATTCCTTTGAAGCACTAATGGTCTACCCATCCCCTTCTTGGTACACCCTTTAAGGCATGCACTTAGAGAGATTGAATCTTGATGGGTTCTTAAAAGATTAAAAACATTAGTATTTGATAAAAGTGTGAAAATATTATGTATATACACATAAGATCCTTTGTATAACATGGTGGATAACATGTAAGTGTATCCTGATATACACCAATTTGGGTCACATATACAATAAAGCACCTTATAATAGGTTTCCACAACAAACACCTTAATTGGTTCACAATAGTAGGGGGTAGGAATGTCTAGTTCCCAAATGCAACAAACAACTACTCCCCCATAGCAGGTCACTTCCTCAACTACATCGTAGGTAGCAAATAACTAAATGTAGACCAACATTCCACCCCAACCCCTAGGGGTGACCAGTCCTTCACCTCAATAGTTTATGATCCCTATTCCATTTAAATAGGTGGTGACAAATGTTCCAAGACCACATATAGATACTAATGTGCCACCATAACAAATGGTAAATCCATTGCAAACTTTGCCTAAGCAATAATGTGTCTTATCTAGTCAACAATAGATGTAAGTTAGTCAACAACAAGTGTCAAACACATAATAAGTGCCAAACATGAAATAATTACTCACCTAAAAATAGGGGTTTAACCTTGCCAGGAAATCATTACCCCTTTTCCAACAAATACCTAACATTTAGAAAGGGCCAAATATGCAATATCTTCAGCAACAAACCTCTATCTAGCAATAGGTGCCTTTTATCTAATAGGTTTCAACTAATCAATAGCTTATTCCTATTCAAACCCAATAGGCATGGTACATTCCATAAGGCCAAATACCTCCATATCAACCATAATTCCCTCCAAACTAAAGTCTTATTTCCAATTCTATCCAAAATATTTACCAATGGTGCATACCATATAAGTAATATAATCCTAGATAAGGTATGTGTATTTTAGTTCGATCAATCAACCAAACTAATAGTCCACAATACCATGTTACTCCATTATAACCTATTCAAAATAATCCACCTTTGACTACCTAGCCATAAATGTAGCATAATTTTCCATCCAGCTTTACAGCCCAAGAACCAAAATAAATTAAGGATGCAATTGTAGTCATTCAAACTAGGAAGTAAAATTAAAAGTTTAAACTAAATGAGGTATGTTAATATCAATTCAACATGGAATACCTTCATATACCATTTAAAAAATGTTATGGGCCACTAAAGTTTGATGAATATAAGGGCAAACGTGACCCTAGGGAGCATTTTAAGGAGTTCTTTATTGTTTTCTAGCTAGTGGCCTATAGTGATATCTACTTAATTATCCTTTTCCCCAAAAGTCAAGTTAGATAAGCCTTAGAGTGGATTGTAAAAATGCCAAATAATTTTGTATCTAACTTCAATGTCCTTTTAGATAAATATATAGAACATTTATCCTATAATCTTGAACATGAAGTTATTATGGTAGATTTGTGTCAGGCTAGACAAAGAGTTGGTGAGAGATTTGAAAGCTACTCATAATGGTGGAAATAAATTTTAAGTCATTTCATGCACAATCTACCTAATAAATAATTAATATATGTATTTACCAAGAACTTGCACAGTGAGATATCTTATCACCTTGAGCTACAGTGTGCTCACACATTTTAGGATATCATTAAAAAGGGTATATAAATTGAGAAGGTCTTTATCAATAAATAAGATAATCAATTTATCTTATCCTAATCATAACTGGAGCCAAAATCAAAATCAAGGCCAAAACTAATCCTAAAGTTCAATTTAAATGCAAACTCTTACATCACCTTAGGCAAATACTTTTGAGAAACACAAGGCCTATAATTATAACAAGAATGTTGTTGGTACTATAATTATGGATCCATGCCATGATTAAATGGTGCAAACACCATCTACTCAACTAGTTCCATATTCCCAACCATCTCTATTGCCTAACAATGTCTATCATCTTCCCTATGTTGGTAATCCTCCTTTGACCTATGACCATAGCCAAGCACAACAACAACCAAGGATTACCATCATAAGCCCTTATCCTTCCTCCAATTATAATGTCCCTTCACCTAATTTTAATTGTGCAATTACAACTTAGAAGACTAAATTCACCATTCCAGGCCCACAGCCACCTTCTACCAATGATCCCATTCAGTCCACCATAACAACTAAGAGTAAGCTAATTTCTAATTCTAAGGAGAAAACATATGAAATTGTGAAGTAAATACAAAATATTCCCATACTAATTTATATTTTTTATTTGTTAAATACATCTACCATCCACAAAAATATCCTTACAAAACTCTCAATCCAATCCCAAGTACCAAATGACATTACACCAAATAAATTCTAAGCTTTGGTCAGACACCTAGCCCGAAGCTAGCAATTGACCTCTAACCAAATCTATATTCCATCCCTGATCCCTCTCCATAATAACCCATTTTATATCAAATTTATCATAACACGTCATAAATTTAAGCATGTCTTCATAGACAATGGATTGATCCTTAATATTGTGTCTCTACCATTGTTTAAGCATATAGGATATACAATAGCCGATCTTTAGTTGAAGAAAATTAACATCAAGGCTTATTAAAATGAAGAATGAGAATCACAAATAACCATCTATTTTCCAATTATCATTGGGCACTTAACCCACAACACACTTTTCCATATGTTAGACTTGGATCTATTAGACAACTTACTTCTAGGTTGACTTTGGATACATGAAATCTGGGAAATACTTTTGACATTACATCAATGCATCGAGTTTCCCCATTCTAAGATGGAAGTAACTACTATTATAGACCTATATCCATACAAATTTTTTAAACATTTAGAGGCTAAGTATAAGATCTATAATTACCATTTTGACCTAGACCCTAATCCTAAGAAAGATAAAGACCTACTTTTTGAGTTGTTGGATTTTAATTATGTAAAACTTGAGAGCATTTCCTCTACTTCCTCTATGTCTCCTCTTGAAATATCAAATCATTTTACCATCTCTAACAAAGGTCTAGGAGAATACCTCATGCATAGTGCACTCCTTGTATCTAACCTTCTATAGGCCCCTAAAAATTATGAAATACCCAAGCTAAGGCCACTCACCTAGAATGAAAACAAAAAAGCACATTCAATTCCCTAGAGCTAATTATTTTTACACCAGCCATTAGCCAAGAACAAGTATCACTAACCAACGATGATTTATGGTTGTTTAATGATGACTTCATTAAGTGTTACCAAATTAAAAAGTATCCCATCCCTAACCAGATCATGGATAATCAAGATTATATAGGCAAAGGCTTAGGGGAATCTCAATAAGGTACTCTTGATCCAATTTCCATGACCAAGTATAAAGGAACTCATGGTATTGGATTTAATCCACCTAGGGGTGATCCTACATACCTTATCTATGTTCCAATGTCAATGACTAGTAATGATGACGTCGATAACAACATAGATTCCAAGTAAAGGACTTGGTCAATACCAACCTATTTAATCCCCATGTTGTATGTATCATCATGCCTATTATCCATCTTCACCACTTTTCCTCCATCATCCACAACTCATCAACTGGGACCAACAAGAATCAATAGTGGCACTTGACATGTTCAAGAATGATGAGGCTATTTACAAATTTCTAGGCCTAAGAGACCATATTATGCTTAGAGATCAAAAACAAGGTTGTTTTATTAGATTGGATCATATTGCCTATTTTGAAGATCAGGTGATCTTCTTTTGCTAAAAATAAAAAGAAAATCAAATATTGAGGACCAAAATTGAAAACCTCTTTGAGGTGATTTTGGTCCAGGGTAAAAGTAAATAAAAGGGCCAATCTCTTGGTGAAAACTTGTTTTAGGCACCATTAGATGGGAATGTTCACCCTTATTAGAATGAAATACACTATGCCACCAAGGCCACCATCATTTTTGGGTCTAAAATTAGTGAAGAAGAATAGTGAGACTTTTAACATATTATCAAAGAATGTCTTGAGGTATTTATTACATGGCTTTTGCCACCATTGGGTGATTTTGATTTAACTTATTTAGGAAAATTGGATGAGTCAGTCCAACCTTAGGACTTTTCTATTATCAAATAACTTACATCTTTGTCGACTCTCCTAGAAGATGGCTTTACACTTCTTGTAGAGGACACTTCTAAGGTCAACATTGGAACACCAATTAATCTAAAGTGGATAAAATTAAGCATGTCCCTCACTAAGAAAGAACATGAAGTCCTTACATCTCTCTTTAGGTATTTCATCAACATTTTTGTAAGGGCTCATTTTGATATGCCAGGATTGGACCCCACCTTGGTTATACATCACCTTGTTTTACATCTTAATGCTAAGTCAGTTAAGTATAAACTAAGGAAAATGCATCCTCATATTGTCATATTAGTCAAGAAAGAACTAGATAAATTCTTATATGAAATATGCATTCATCATATTGATTAGTCACAATGGATCTCCAATATTATGCTAGTCAACAAAAAAACCATAAGATATCAGATTGTGTATTTCTTTTTGATACATCAACAAGGCCTACCCAAAGGATGAATTTCCTCTATTGGATGTCAACATGATTGTTGATTCCATGGTTGGGTATGAAATTATTTTCCTAATGGATAGTTTTTATGGATACAAGCAAGTCAAAATTACACCTAAGACCAACACAAGTTAGGGTTCACCACTCCTTTGGGAATATTTTGCTATCAGGTCATTCCTTTTAGTCTTAATAATGTAGGGGAAACATACCAATGGGTCATGACAATAATTTTTTGTGATATGATAAGTCATATAGTTGAGGAATATGTTGATGACATCTTGGGTAAATCTAAGACCTGAGTTGAACATCTAGTCATGTTTCACAAGATATTTGAACAACTTCAAGAGTACAAGGTCGAAGTCAATCCTAAAAAGTGTGTATTTTGCATAACTTTTAGAAAATTGATAGGATTCATTATCTCTTGCAAGGGAATTGAATTCAATCCAACCAAAGTCTAGGCCATTATTGATATGTCATCACCATCTACTTTGAAATAACTTTGTAGTTTGTAGAGTAAGATATAATCAATCAAATGCTTCAATTACAATCGGCTAACAAGTGCCATCTATTTACACATATACTGAATAAGGGAACTAATTTTTCATGGAATGTAAATTTTCATAAGGCCTTTGACCAATTGAAATAATATTTGACTAATATTCTTATTTTATTGCCACCTATGCCAAACAAGTCATTATTACTCTACCTTTATGCAACTAAAAATGCCCTAGGGACACTATTATCTTAGCATGATGAATAGGGCAAGGAACATGACATTTATTACATAATCCACACATTGGTCATGTATGAGCATAATTATACATCAATCAATAAATCTTGTTTTTTTTATGGTCTTTGTAGCCCAAAATTTATGCCACTACATGTTAAATAATAAGACCATTGTCATTGCCAAAGTAGATCCACTCAAGTATCTATTTTCCAAAATAGCTTTACAAGACTATATAGCTAAATGGATTATGATTATAAGTGAGTTCAAGATTGAGTATGCTAACCAAAAGGCCATAAAGGGATAGATAATTATGGACCATCTTGTTGAATGTCCTCTTCCTAACACTCAGTGACTTATATTTGGCTTTTTAGACAAGTCCATTATGACTGTAAAAGAAACACCTCCTAAAGATCATCAATGGAAGCTCTATTTTTATGGTTCTTTCACATATCATGGGTCAGTAATAGGAGTGTTATTCATAAAACCATAGGGGGATCTCATTACCAAGTCCTTCTATATCATCTTTCCTTAAACTAATAACATGGTTAGGTATGAATCACTCATTGTAGGGATTCATTTAGCGATATAATGGAACATTCAACATCTTCTAGTTTATGGAGATTCATAGCTTATCATTAATTAGGTCATAAACTAATTCCAAACCAAAGAAAATAATTTGGTGTCATATAAAGCCATGGTAGACACTCTCAAAAAACATTTTTCCAACCTTCAATTTAAACACATACCTAGGACCAATAATAAGATAATGGATGATATGGCTATAATTGGTTCTATGATCTGCATTATAGATAAGGTAAGAGATTATCATTTCCTCATTGAACATCTTCTTACACCAACCCATGAATCATCGACCATTGAGTTGATTAGTGATATTATTGGTCCCAATTCTACCTGGTACTTTGAAGTATATAATTACCTTCATGACCAAGTCCTTTGACTAGACCTTTATTGTAAACAGCAAAAGTCCTTCAGCCAAAAAGTCTCTCATTATATCTTACTTGAACCTACTCTCTATCATAGAATTTTTTATGGAACTCTGCTTCATTATTAAACTTGATGGAAACTAAACTAGCATTGAGGGAGGTACACAAAGGGGTTTGTGGGGCCCACACCAATAAGGTCATCCTTTCCAAGAAGCTACTACATATTTGTTATTATTGGCCAACCATGGAAGTAAATGCAATTGCTTATGTTAAAAAGTGTAAACAATGCCATAAGCATTCTAATTTGATACATGCTCCAACCTAAACACTCAAACTAATGACTATGCCATGGTCATTTTCAACATGTGGACTTAACCTCATAGGGAAGATTAAACCTACTCCTTAGATGGCCATAAAAATATCCTTACCACCATAGAGTACTTCACTAAGTGGGTGGAAGCCATTTCCCTCACTTACATGATAGGTAAACAAATTTACATATTCATTTTTAATCACCTAATCTACCACTATGGTATCCCCTCTGAATTATATTTGATAATGGTAGTTCATTTAAAAACAAGGATGTTAAAGCCCTATATTTCAAATAGAACATTACCCAAAAAAATTCCACTACATATTACCCACAAGGTAATGTCCAAGCAGAGTCATCTAACAAGACCAATATCAAGATTCTTACGAAGATCGTTAATGATGTTGGTCATGATTGGTACTTATAACTCTTTCACACCCTTTGAGCCTACCATACCAATTTACACACTCCAAAAAGAGTCACACCATATTTCATTATTTATGGTATTGAGACCGTTCATCCTACCAGGGTCACGTTATCTTCTTTGTGCATTTCATTGAAACATATCCTTAATGATGAGGATTATAGAGTAGCTCATTTATAAGAGTTGGATCTACTAGATGAAAAATGCAAGGCCATTGTGAATAGTCTTCAAGCATACCAAAATCAGTTATGTGGTCAATATAATAGGTGGATAAAACATAGATAGTTTGATGTTGGTGATCTTGTACTTAAAAAAACCAAAAGAACACCAATGTCAAATAGAATAAAAATAGAAAGTTCAAGCCTTATTGGTTGGGACCTTATATGATTGTTGTTAATTATGACTCTGGAACATACATGTTGGCTACACCAAAAGGAGATTAACTTGATGAACCAGTGAACTTAATACATCTAAATCACTTTTTCACTTGAGAGACAAATTATTTTCTATGAGGATCATTTAATTTGTGCCAAAACATTACCTTATTTATATAATACCATATACCTTTTCTATCATACCTTCCCTATCAACCAAAGTTTGTTTTACTTCCTCTATTCCTATTTTTTACCTTGGTTCTGATTCATTGATACTTTTGACACTTTTAGTGATTGGATTCAGTTCTAGTTTTAGTGGTTAATTTAGTCTCACAACTCTTTGAGTGTGTTAATTCACAAATGGGTGGTATCATGGGGATGTATGATAGTGGTATGGCAATTACATCCTTAATTTTAGTAAGTGTTCTATATCTTACCTACTATGGCCCCTTCACCATGCCAATGATTATAAACACCGTTGTGCAAATCATTATTTTAGCCCATCTGCCCTACTATGTCATCTTCATTATGCTAATGATTATAATTGCCTTTGGGAAAATCATTATTCCTACTTGTGTCATTTTTTCCTATAGCCTACGAGTAACTTTTTACCATGCCTTGCCTAACCATTATTTCATACCCTACCATTTACTTATTTAAAAACATGTTACTTAGTTAGATTCCTTATTGTAAGGTGAACTACAATGGATTGAGGTCCATTTAGAATATGTAGGTAGTGCTCAATGTTTTCTAAGGTCAGCTCAGCCACCCTTATTCCTACATTCTCATCATTTTGTGAGTAATTTAATTATAATTCTCTTATTATTTCATGAGAAATTTAAGCCATGCTCTCACTATTTTGTGAGTTAACCCATTCTATATCTCATAATTCTCCATTGAGTTAAGATGCCTAAAAAACCAAAAACATAGAAATATACCAAAAATCTCCTAAACAAGCCTCCAACACTAGGCCATTCAGATTGTCTATGTGATACTCAAGATGTACATCTCCTAGTCAATAGATATAAATGAAGATTTCACATGGGTCACATCATGACCATTTCTATTTGCCTGTTTCATTTTTTGATAGTGTTTCCTCTCATTTATGGGAGACTACATTCAACCTGAATTCCATCTTATACTTCATATTCATGGGAATATATAGGTAGCATCCACCTACCTAGCCCATTTTAATCTTGATGACTAATATCATTCACCATTTTCCTAGATTGTTCTTTCTTATAGGTTTGTCTTTAAATTATCTTGTCATCTTGTGAGAAATTTAAATCATGTTATCATCATTTTGCAAGTCATTTATGCTCTTTCCATTTTTTGATTCATAGACCTTTCATGTTCTTGCCATTTTGTGAGCTTATTCTTGTTCTAATCCTTAGACGTAGTGAACACTATGAACCAAACTCATTTGTGAACCCTCATCTTTTGTCTTTCATTATGGTTTTAGCCTAAACCCTGCTCTTATAGTTTCATAGGTTCATGTGCTTAATGTTCTCACAATCTTGAGCATCAACCCTGTTGTCCCTAAAAAATGACTCATTTTTTTAGACAACATATGACTATTTTGGTCCTGCATGTCCAAAATTGTCCCTCCCCTTTCCAAAAATTTGTTATGAACATTCAATTTTGTCATTTTCTCAAATTTTTGGTAAAAGGATCAGCAGGTTTAATCGGTTCATCAAAGCGTCTGTCGACAAGCATCAAAACAAAAAGTTTAAACCATTGAACTGTTGAACCTTGAACCATTTTGGTTCATCAGTTCAACGGGTTCAATGTTTAATCGATTTAACACGCTGGGTTCAAAGGTTTAAAGGCCACCTTAGTTAAGAAAAAAAGCACATGTAAAAGAAAGAGTTAGGTGAATGTTGCCAAGTGTTGACGGTTGAGCCCCATTAAACTTTATTTTTATGAATTGGCAGATATTGCCATGTGTCCCTCTTGAAGCTTGTTGGGAGCCTCCAAGTGTCAATATCCATAGTCTCTTCCCTTAGCTTCACTATTTCAAGCAAAGACCATGGTGGGCTTAGGGACGAGTGACTAAATGAAGTGGAATGTGCCAAGTGTTTGCATCTGTGTGACTAACAAATGTATTTAGACCACGTCACATGTCCCTTGTAGAGATCAATAGAGGCTAACAAGTGTCATCATCTACAAGAGCCCGACTGAGCCCCAAACATTTTTATGATGTCACAAAGGCCTGAGAAGGTGGATGCTACCAAGTGTCAACACTAAAAGATGCCACATGTCCTCACCTATTCCTGTAGAAGATTGCCACATGGCACTTGTTCAAAGAGTAGAATGCGCCACATGTCAAAGGAAAGGGGCACTCATAATACAAAGGCACATATGGAGCCAAAGAAAGGTTTCCTTTAGATGAATTGTCTGGAGGAATTCCTTCAGACATTTTGCCTAAAGGAAATAAAAGGGACAATAGCCCACCTAAGAATCAAAGCCCGAAGGACACTTAGAAGACACTGAAGGGCATGTTCCCTTTGGAAAAGGGTTTGAGCCTCAGAGGGCTATGGAAGCTACCAAGTGTCACAAGCTGAGACAGTTTTGAATGAAGCTTCATAGAGTGGAACCCACCATGTGTCCTGACCCAATGCAGCAAAAGCTGTCACATGTCTGCATCTGCACCCCCCCAACCACTAACTAGTTTCAAAGCTTATTTCAATAAGCCTATTTCAAAGCTATGGATGTTGCCATGTGTCCTCACCTACATCACAGTGGAAATCAACCATGGTAAGTGAGAAAGACATAAAGGATTTGCTAAGAAGCATGACAGGCTTGCAAACATCAAATTTGTCATAATGAAGTGTCTGTTGATTCCAATAGACTCAAGGCACAAACTTGAATGCATTTGAAAAGCCTAAGGCTAGACTAAGAGAAGGAAGAGACAAAGAGGGAAACTCGGTAGGAGTTATTTCTAGTAGGTGGAGTAGTTCACCAGGTAGATATTTGGGGCCTATAAACATTGAAAGCATTATCTATTTGTCTCTTGTGAGATAAAGGCAGAATAGATAGTTACACGGCTAAGCAGGTGATGGAATTAGAGATTCAAGCTCAGGAGGAGGCACTAGAGATGAATCAACATGCCACAGTCAAGGCAGCTACCCTACCCTAGCATGGCCCTTCCTGACAAGACTAGAATGCATCTAAGGCATTGAATGTGTTGAATGGGTCACTCCATAAGACAAAGTGCCAAGCCTCCTTCAGGCCTCTATATAATGTAATCTCTTATATGATTTGAATGGAGACCTTTTTGATTATCAGAAGCAAAACTCTACCCAAATTAAAAGGCATTACTAAGACTTTAAGCTCAAATTGTAATTCATATTATTTTATCTGAATGAGAAAACAAGTTAGTTGCAGACTTTGTGCTATTATAGCTTATGCTATCGTAGGAGATTGTTCATATGTCTATTTCCTAGGAGCTTTCTTGTCCATTTGATTTAACAAGCATAACTAGTGGAGGTGATCAGGAAGGTGTCCTGAAGAGCCTTGGGACAACATGGTGCCCTCATTGTTCTTCATTTTTCTCTCTCGAGTTACTGGTCACTCAGCACCCTTGTTACGAGTTACTTGCTACCTAAAATATTCTTGCTGCCTGCTGAAGAACACTTTTGAAAGAAGAGAAGTGCCTTCTATCATTACACTAGGATTTCTACTATTTAGGAAGGAATCTGGCACCTAGCTAAAAGTTGCTTTTGAAAGAAGAGAAGTACCTTCCCCATCACCTAGTATTTCTTCCTTATTTATCAGCATCATCTCTAAAAAAAGAGAGATGGATGGTTTATCCTACCCCTGTGTCTTACTTTCTACTTATATATATAGTATATAGCCACCACATATTTAATAAGGAACCTCCCTTTGATGAGAGGAGAGATTTTTCCCCTTGTGATGTAGTAAACCTACACATCTAGATGACCAATCTCCCTATGATGTGGTGATAGGAACTATTTTGAATGCCAGTTAGCTGGTCGACAAAATATTCACCCAATAATTTTTGGCGACTCCACTAGCGACACAGTAAATTTGTGCAATTTGGAACCTCAAGTTTTAGATTGAAACATCACCTATGTCTTACCCATTATCATTATAAACCATCTCCATTATAGACTCTGGCAACTCTATTCTGTGTCTTACCCATTATCATTATAGCCTTACCATCTTCCTCCATCTCTGTTATATTATTTGGTCTGTAAAACTAGAGCTGTTGGGAAAGAAAGCATAGTTTGAAGCCTCAAGCTTTAAGCTGAAGCAGGGCCAGTTTCTTTTCCATTTTTATCCTATAATCTAACAACTCCACTCAAATGTTTTATCCCTATTTTTCATAATCCAATCATGGCAGTTTGAGGCCCCTGGGGTAACTCATTTGGCCCACTTAATCTAACTCCACCCTTGCATGAGCTATCACTCAGTTCAAGGAAGAATTTCCCCAAATTCTTTGGTGATGGAAGATTCCACCCTGATGAACACATTGCAACCTTCACCATAGATTATGGTGTGATAGGGGTGGAATTTGAAGATGTGGCAGTCAAGATTTTTGTGGAGACACTACAAGGTGCCACTGCAGACTAGTTTTACCATCTGCAAATCGGATCAGTGACTAGCTGGGACACTATCAAAGCCATGTTTGAAGCAAGGTTCAAACCTATAGAAGATGCTCATGCTTTGATAGCCCAACTTACACAGATGAAAAAGGAACCTCATGAGCCCATGAGGGATTTTATTGCAAAATTTGACAAGTTGAGAAACAGGATTCCCGCAGTTGCTTAGCCCACACCCGAGATCCTCAAATGCTTCTTCATTAAACTCACAGCTACCTAAAGTGAGTTTTTTTCTAAGACGTGCTAGCCGCATAGATCTTGAAGCTGCTCAAGACTTATCCACTAAGTTAGAAGATGACCTTATATTTGCTGGAAAGATAAGAAGGGATTCAAACAGAGGTGCATCTTCCTCATCTTCTGATAACTCACCTGCAACCACCATTGATCCAATGGTGTAGAAACTAGTAAATGAAGTGTTGGCCCTCAGAAGACAAATGGCACAAGGGATGTCATCTGCTCCTTCATACAGAGATGTACCAAGGAGGACATTCCCTAATTAGGCACATCAAGGGCAACCCAATCATCTTCCTCCCCCATAGAGGAACCTTGCCATTGAAGCACCTCTAGCCAACTTAGCAGTTGGGTATTTGGAAATAGAGCATGATTTCTCTTCCCAACCTAAGTTTAATCAAGAAAATGACACTGGTCTCTTCACAGAGGATCAAGAAGAGTCAGCTAGTGACTCCCACATCAGTTTCCTAGATTACCAGAATGAACCCAGAAGTAAAGGTGAAGCATCTGAGGGATCATATGTTGTAGTCACCCAGTCCCAAAATTAGTCAACTCAATAAGCTGATAAAGGAGAAATAGAGGATTGACCTCAACTTGCAATTTTGATTGCTAAGTGTGGGGCCACTCTGCCTATCTAGCCAAAGGACCCAGTGATTGCTAAGAAAGTAAGTATCCCAAACATTTCTACACCTTCTACTTTAAATTCATAGGGCAGTCCTCCCACCACTCCCATAAACCAAAAGGAAGAACTCCCATCCCCTATGCCTAGTCCAACCCAGCCATTTGACATAATTGATCATGTCAAATGTGTCAAGACCCAAATAGTGGCCCTTGTAGCCCAAATTTTGTTTGAGTCTTTAGGAAGGGATGAAATAGTAGAAGGATTGGTGGAGTGTAGCATAAGTGCAGAAGATCCCTCCCCTCCAAATGAAGAAGAATCTGAGATATCTGAGGGGGAGAATCAAGACATGTGTTGGGTTGAGCTATCAGAATAGAAAATTATGGTACTAGGCCATGCTACTACCCATAAAAATTAGGAAAAGGAACTCTTTTCCAGGAAAGCAAAGATTTGTGGTTTTTGGACCAAAATTCAAGTCTTGCTTTGGGGAAAGAAGAGATGAAAACCAAGGGGAAGACACAGAAAAGTGGTTTCCTAGTAGAGAGTTCCATTCACCCATCACCGATTTTGGGGACAAAATAGTTTCCTACTAGTTTATCAGGATGAGATGCCATTATCATTGTCTCATAATGGGTGGCATCTGAAGTGCTTCAAATCTTGAGGCATCAGATAAGTTCATTTATACATATGTATATTTGTATAGTCTTTAGTTCTATTTTGTGCCTTTTGTCTTCATTTTTATCGCCTTTATTTTTGGGTAGCATGACTCTGTAGCCCAATGGCACACTTTAAGGCACTAGAGATTCTAGTTTCTACTCCCTTCAGCTATTCTGAGTTGTTATCTGAAGGAATTTCCCCAACAGGAGCCAACTGTTGTCCCTAAAAAATGACTCCTAATTTTTTTAGACAACATATGACTATTTTGGTCCTACATGGCCAAAATTGTCCCTCCCCTTTCCAAAAATTTGTTTTGAACATTCAATTTTGTCATTTTCTCAACTTTTTGGTAAAAGGATTAGCAGGTTTAATCGGTTCATCAAAGGGTCTATCGACAAGCATTAAAACAAAAGCTTGAATCATTGAACTGTTAAACCTTGAACCATTTTGGTTCATCAGTTCAATGGGTTCAATGTTCAATCAGTTCCACACACCAGGTTTAAAGGTTCAAAGACCACCTTAGTTAAGAAAAGAAGTGTGCACAAAAGAAAGAGTCAAGCGGATGCTGCCAAGTGTCGATGGCTAAGCCCCACTAAACTTTGTTTCTGTGAATTAGCTCTTGAAGCTTGTTGGGAGCCTCCAAGTGTCAATATCTATAGTCTCTTCCCTTAGCTTCACTATTTTGAGTAAAGACCATGGTGGGCCTAGGGATGAGTGACTAAATGAAGCAGAGTGTGCCAAGTGTTTGCATCTGTGTGACTAACAAATGTATTTAGATTGCACCACATGTCCCTTATAGAGATTGATGGAGGCTGACAAGTGTCATCATCTGTGAGAGCTCGATTGAGCTCCAAATGTTTCTATGATGTTGCAAAGGCCTGAGAAGGTAGATGCTACTAAGTGTCAATAGCGAAAGATGCCATGTGTCCTCACTTGTTCCTATAGAAGATGCCATGCGGCACTTGTTCAAAGAGCAGAAGGTACCACATGTCCAAGGAATGGGGAACTCATAATACAAAGGCACATATGGAGCCAAGGAAAGGTTTCCTTTAGACAAATTGTCCAAAGGAATTCCTTCAAACAAATTGTCCAAATGAATTCCTTCAGACATTTTTCCCAAAGGAAATAAAAGGGATGACAACCTGCCTAAGAATCAAAGCCTGAAGGCCACTTAGAAGACACTGAATGGCATGTTCCCTTTGGAAAAGGGTTTGAGCCTCAAAGGGCTATAGAAGCTACCAAGTGTCACCATCTGAGACATAGTTTCAAATGAGGCTTCATAGAGTGGAACCTATTGTGTGTCCCGACCCAATGCAGCAAAAGCTACCACGTGTCTGCATCCACGCCCCCAACTGCTAACCAAATTTAAAGCTTATTTTGATAATCTTATTTCAAAGCTACAGATGCCGCCATGTGTCCTCACCCATATCATAGTAGAAGGTGACCATGGAAAGTGAGAAAGACATAAAGGAGTTGCTAAGAAGCATGAAAAGCTTGCAAACATAAAATTTGTCACATGAAGTGTCTGTTGATTCCAACAAACTCAAGGCATAGACCCAAATGCATTCAAAAATCCTAAGGCTAGACTAAGAGAAGGAAGAGACAAAGAGGGAAACTCAGTGGGAGTTATTTCCAGTAGGTGGAGCAGTTCATCAGGTAGATATTTGGGGCCTACAAACATTGAAAGCACTGTCTATTTGTCCCTTATGACATAAAGGCAGAATAGATAGTTACACAGCTAAGTAGGTGATGGAATTAGAGATTCAGGCTTGAGATGAGGCACTAGAGATGAATCAACATGCCATAGTCAAGGCAGCCACCCTGCACCAGCATGGCCCTTCTTAACAAGACTAAAATGCATCCAAGGCATTGAATGCACCGAATGGGTCACTCCATAGGACAAAGTGCCAAGCCTCCCTCAAGCCTCTATATAATGTAATCTCTTTTATCATTTAAAGGGAGACCTTTTTGATTATTAGAAGTAAAACTCTACCCAAATTGAAAGGCATTACTGAGATTTTGAGCTCATATTGTAATTCATATTATTTTATTTGAATGAGAAAACAAGTTACTTGCAAACTTTATGCTGTTATAGCTTGTGCTATCTTAGGAGATTGTTCGTATGTCTATTTCCTAGGAGCTTTCTTGTCCATTTGATTTAACAAGTAGAACTAGTGGAGATGATCAGGATGGTGTCCCAAAGAGCTTTGGGATGACGTGGTGCCCCCATTGTTCTTCATTTTTCTCTCTCGAGTTGTTGGTCACTCAGCACCCCCGTTATCGATTACTTGCTACCTAAAAGATTCTTCTTGCCTGTTGAAGAACACTTCTAAAAGAAGATAAGTGCCTTCTATCATTGCACTAGGATTTTTACTATTTAGGAAGGAATCTATCTCCTGGCTGAAAGTTACTTTTGAAAGAAGAGAAGTACCTTCCCCATCACCTAGGATTTCTTCCTTGTTTATCAGCATCATCTCTAAAAAAAGAGAGATGGATGATTTATCCTACCCCTGTGTCTTACTTTTTGCTTATATATATAGTATATAGCCACTACATATTTAATAGGGAACCTCCCCTTGATGAGAGGAGAGATTTGTCCCCTTATGATGCAGTAAACCTACACATCTAGATGACCAATCTCCCTATGTTATGGTGATAGGAACTATTTTGAATGCTAGTTAGCTGGTCGCTAAAATATTCACCAAATAAACCCCTCATTATTTATGCTCTTATTTTTTTTATCCCATTCCTAATTTATTATATGAGAAATATCTTTTGTTTATCATCAATTTTCATCTATCCCATATCCTGGGAGAACTACATTTGGTTTGAATTCCATGTTGGAACTTATGTCCATGGGACTATGTAGGCAGCATCCAATTGCTTAATGCATTTAGAGTCAGCTCAGCCACCCCTTCCTTATTATTTTATTCCTTCCAACCATTCTAGTGTTATTGTTCCATATAGCCTAAGGGAAACCTTTATCATCCTACCCATGTCATTGTTCCCTATTGCTTAGGGACAAATTTTGTGCCAAGCATAACACTTTTATTACCTATGCATAAATAGTTAGATTAAATTTTTTGTTCATTTGATTTAGGTTAGTTGCATGCTCATTTTCATTAGATTAGTTATTTTTTTCTTACACCTTAAAGTAATTTGTTTATGGCTTTATGGTTTTTCCTTTTGAGTGTTTCATGTCTAGGGATAATTAGTTTACACTTGTGTATTGCTTAAAACTTGGGCTTGATTTGTTTACTTTTTGAATTTACATTGTGTTTTTATGCCTCCCTTCCCCTTGATTGTCGTAGGATTATTAAACTTTGTATGCATTTGAGTTTTGATTAACCATATCATGTACTTGAGTTGTGAATATTTGTATTCATTCCTACACTTAGTTTATTACATTATATTCACTTGGGATATAATTATTCATATCCTACACTTAAGTGGTTTATAGATTATAATTAAATTAAGTTTTTTATGCTTTGGATACACCTTGTTATTATAATTGTCTATAACTATGATGTATAATATCACAAGCTACAATAAAAATCAGGCCAAATGGATTTTTCAAGAAGTGTTATCGGTATAACTTCCCCTTATTCATGATAGACCTCCCCAAACACTACCCAAATAGAGTAATTAAACCATAAATGAATAGTAATCCCTGCTATCTAGGACATGAATCTCCATACTAGTAGGTATCCCAAATTCATACTTGTCCTCTCTGTTAGCTCACTATTAATCCATGATTATGGGTTCATTACATGATCTCCCTTTACCAATATACCATAATGGGGAAAATTATTTCAACCTTCACTAATCACATCTGCCCTACTATGGAAAATTAAAATGGTATCACACCTTCATTCACCCCACTAGGGTACATTTACTACACTAATGATTATCACAATCTTTGTGCAAATCATTATTTTGATCCATCCACCCTACTAAGGCATCTTCATTGTGCCAATGACTATAACCACATTTGGGAAAATCATTATTTCAACCCATCTTCCCTACAGGGGTGAATCATTATGCCATTAATATAAATACCTTTAGGAAAATTAGTATTTTCATCCCTATTCCCATTAGACCATGTCATTTCCTCTTTGTGAGGGCCCATCTAATGACATTATTTACCACTCAATCCCTTGAGGGGGCATCTAGGGCTCATCAACTATCCTCTGGGGATAAACAAAAACATAAAAACTTTTTCATTCTCTGAGAAGATTTTATTGTACTTATATATTGTAATGCCTACTCAAACAATGTAAAAATCTGGACACTCCTTTTTGGCCACATCCATGTCTAAATTGGGTTTCAAACTAATTTCTACCAAACTATGCAAATTAAGCCTATAAATCACTGAACATCCCAAAATTATCCACACATTGGATATAAGTGCTCAAAATTATGTCAAAACATCCCTATTTGGTTATTAACCTAGACACAACAATAACCTCCCATAGATTCATCCCAGTCAAGTTGTAGCCTAGTATACTGACATTTTAGACTAATTAACTAGGGCACTTGATCAAATTCTTGAAATGACCAAAATCCTAAGTGGATTTAATTAAACAATCAAATAAAATTAAAGGCTTAGTTAAATAATCCATGTTGAATTAGTGAACATATAATTTCCAAAGATAAAAATTTAATAAATATCAAAGGGAAATGAAGTCATGGTGACATCATCAAGCGCAAAGTCAAGAATTCCAAAATATCAACATAAATGCCTTAAAAATAAGAAATTTTGAGCCATGCCTCCATAAATACATAATTAAAGATATTATTTATTTCATTTGGACTCCTAAGATTGACCTAGGGTTAGCCTAAACCTAACTACACCTAGGTTGGGGTTAATTTGAAATGTATAAATACAAGGTTTCACACTCACTTCTAATAAGCTCTTTTTTCTAAAGTTATTATGAATAATTTATAAGAGAGGTTTCATAGACCATCACATGTCAAGATAAAACCCATAGTGGATAAAGGGGAGGTTTTTCACATATATCAAGAGCACTGATGAAGACTCTAATTTGGACACAACTTGAGCAAGACAACTACCATTCAACAAGAAATTTAGAGCTACAAAGAAAGTGAAAGAGATTTCTCTTTTTTCCTTTTAGTTGTGTTTCATTTGGTCTTGTTATTATCAAGCTCTCCCTAGTATCTAGGCTTGGGAATGCTTTGTCTCAATCTTATTTGTTTTTGATGTTTAATTCTACTAAAAATGAATAACGCATATTTTTCATTAGATTTCTATCACATACATTGACCAAGAGGAGTTAGAAAAGGTCCTCTTTCATTGTCACATTAGTGTGTGTGGTGGAAATTTTAGTGGTCGGGTGACCACTCAAAAAATCCATAGGATGGGGTATTTTTGGCCCACCTTAGACCATGATGTTGTTGAATATATATGTAAATGTAAGACATGCCAACATTTTTCACATGAGATACATATTTCTACTAGGGCATTGCAACCCATCATCACCCCATGGCACTTTTATACCTAGGGTTTGGATTTAATATGTAAATTTTCCCCTACTTCCTTAGATGATTACCATTTCATCATCACAACAACCAAATACATCACCAAATGGGTAGAAGTGATGCCCCTAAAAAATATTACCTGATTGGTCATTGAAAATTTCATCATGGATTAGATCCTTCATCGATTTGGGGTCCCAGAGGTCATCATTAATGATAATGGGTCCCCTTTCAATAATTTTAAAGTTCATGAACTATGAGAGAAATTCAATACATTTCACCACTTGGCTTGTAAATTTTATCCATAGGCTAATGACTAAGCTAAGGCTACCAATAAAAACTTGAAGTCAAACCTATTCAAAACCATTAGAAACTCTAAAATGGGATTGGCATCTATAGCTTTATCCAACACTTTGGGCCTATAGAACAACTATTAAAACACCCACCAGGGAACCCCATATTCACCAGTGTTTAGGTTTAAGGCTATTCAACCCTTAAAAGTGGAAATACCTAGGCATCTACCTTCAAGGCCTCCTTGATGAAGAATATTATAGAGAGGGGAACCTAGCCATGTTAGATCTCTTGGATAAGCATTGGATCATTGCCACCAATAATCACATAGTTTACATTGACTGCATGTGTAAGTAATATAAAAAAAATGTCCATGAATGCCCAATCCATATTTGAGACCTTGTTCTTAGACTCAGTAGTTGAATTGACAAAAATAAAGGAGAGGGCTATAAATTTAGACCCAACTAATTGGGACACTACTTAGTAATAGAAGATTTCAACAATGGATCCTATTAGTTATGCACTTTAGAGAGTGAAGAGTTTGGTGCATATGTAAACTCTTTACATTTAAAATGTTTTTGCATATATTCCTCACACATCACCCCATTTTCACATATTTTTCATTCTTATACATTACATATCCACCAATATAGTAGAGGTGTTGTCTTATAATTATTTAGTTGATTAATTTGCATAATATAGAAACTTTTAAGATGAAACACATCACATTTACCTCATTCTCACATTTCCTTATCACCTATAGTATGCATTATAAAAATCAACATGTCACATTGGATTTGTCTTGGTTCTTATGAGCAGAGTACACCTCTTTCCTTACATTTTTTTTACAAACCTAGAAAAATGCTAGCCTACAGTGGAGTCTAGAAACTTGCCTATGATAGAGTCCCCCCTTTATAGTGCCTTTAGAAAGAAAAACATTGGCACACCTAAAATACAATAATTTTACCCACCCATCTTGGTCCTCAATGGTGAGCTCTTTCATATTAATAGTTATATGGGGCTAATATTTGGGTGGTGAAGGCCTTACAAATACAAAAGTGGATGTTTCTATGAAAATTAAAAGCTTATGCAAATAAAAAATTTAAAATCATACCTCTCACCTTTTGTTAACCTTCGATGTTGAGCCCTTTCATCTTACTAGTTACATGGGGTTGGCATTGGGGAGAGATGCCCTTACTCACCTATATCTAGCCTTCGATGATGAGCCCATGTATCTTCCTAGTCACATGAGACTAAGTATAGGGGGTTTCTAAAATAAATAAAAGATAAATGTAAAAGCAATGGCAAGTCAAAAAGAGTGTCTAAAAAAACATTCTTCAAAAAGGGTTGTCTATATGCTTACATTTGAAGAAGGTAACCTTTTCCCATTTACCAATTTTATCAGGGAAATTTCTCTCTAGATGAAGCCAATAATGTCATTATTTTATAAGTTTATCAAGGAGTACACATTCCCCTTTGTTCATAAGGATTAGGTCATCTTCATTTTTCCTACAAAATTTTGATTTATGATTTGTCTCACATTTATTCTATTTTCCCCTTTCATCCCTTGCTACAAATAAAAATGATGTGAACAAAGTGATTAAATAATCACCTACAAGATAAATGTTAGCATAGCTATAGTCACTATGTACACTCATCATATTAAATCATCTGCATACATTCTATTTCCACATATACATTGGAATTTTACCATAGCAATATATCAAAAACAAAGAGATACACATATACATATATCATCACATATCTAGTCTTTTAGAGTGTAGAATGAAAATAAAGAATCACATCACATAATGATCAATGGATACACCCAAAACATCTATGTATATATCATAATAACTATAGACTTTATAAAATAAATCTATCTAATATAAAAAACCTCCATAGAGGGCTAATATGCCTTAAGACATCTTAAAAAGAATTAACATCTACAATGATATATCAAAAACATCTGTTATAAGGCTCAAAATTTTATCTTCCTCCTCTGGGACAAAAATGAGGTGGAAAAATGTCTGCAACATAGGTTCTAATGATGTATCTTACTTGTGCCTCTCTTTTATGTTGCCTCCATTTTTATAAGTCAATATCTAGGAGGATGGTCCCTGCCTGTGCCTCCATATAACATTGTCCTCCCTATCCTATGATTAAAGGCTCTATCACCTCCTCCTACCACCATAGTGTCCACTAGGGCCTCTAATATCCTTGTCCTAGACAATATAATGTCTTTTTATGTCCTCAATGTTGTTGTCATCACTAAGTCATAGTACATTGGGACAAACATATTTGTATGATGACTGATCCCTACAGAGATCCTAGGATCTACCAATAACTATTCCCACATCTGACTAGTGTTCAACTAAAATAGATTGATCAAGGTAACTTTGATAATCCCCCTCCATGTTCCCATAATATTTAAAATCATAGGGTACACAAGATAAATCAGATCTAGCTGACATGAGAAAATATAACACAAAAAATATCCAAGTAACTAGAAGAAATCAAAATACAAACCATAATCCTAAATTAACAAAATCAATAATTTACCTGGATCTCCCTCCTACCACTCAAGATCAGAGTCATCATCTATAACCTCCTCCTCACCTATGTCAAGGTCCTCCTACAACTCAATGTGGGATAGGACCTCACCCTCTCCATCTCTTGAATGATGTTGTTATTGTTATGCATGACCCTATAGTAATGGTGGGGGTGATGGTGGTGATGGTGGTCACTTTTTATTTTGGTTGACTCTAACTTATTATCTTCCTCTTTTGGCTACCTATCAAGATAGTTAGGTAATGGGCACCCCTCTCACAAGTGGGTGTCAAGTAAATCAACCTAAACTCATGTATCTCACCTCATGTGTCCCCCTATAAACAAATCCAGGGATGGGGAGGTTTCCCATGTAGGTCATACCAAACTATTTAGGCACTCAATCTATGGGATGCACCTTGACTTATAGAAACTTATCTTGAACCTAGGTGGCCTTAGTTCCTACTATAAGATAGACTCCCTCATTATCCCATTGCCCAACCATGTCCTAGTAAGGTAGGGAAATCAAATCTACCACCATCAAAGACCCCATAGTCTAGGGAAAAGCATAAAAGGGTGTTGCATCTACCCATATAATGGTCTTAATATCCCCTAGTTCCCTAATTATCACCCCATCTGGTAGGGAATCATTCTCTCATAAACCCAACACATAATAATAGTCAAGTGGATAATAGAAATGGATCCTAGGTAATCCATTCCATATAAATATTTGTAAGTCTATTGCAACATCTCTTAGCTCTAAGCATAATGAACCCCTCTCTCCTCTATACATCACATGATCGATGACTGGTTTTACAAAATCCTATCAGTGCCCTTATCCCCCATTAACCAGGAGGCAAGGATGTTGATGATGACCTTCCTTAGATTGGGGATCATGGATATCTCAATCTAAGAAAGTATTACTCCATACTTTGTACCCACATAAGGTGTATTAGATTATCTAAAATGATTTACCCAGCTATGGGCCTCATGATGACTACCAGCATCATGAATAGACACCAATAAACTAATCATTGGAAGACTAGTGATCCTATACACATCCTTGAGAGTGATTTTCCACTCTCTCATGGCCTAAAATAACATGAAATTATTTCATCCAAGGTATTTATAAGTTAGTAAGTTACATAATAACTAGCTAGAAAAAGGGGTCATCTTAGCCTATATAATACAAGTATCCCTGCACAATTGAGCAAGGCCAATTCATCAACTATTAAAAGTGATAAGACTCGAGGGAGCCACTCCTACTCTTAGGCTCTACTTCATCAAATTTAAACCCTATTAATAGGTGATGATTTCAAAATCACCCTACAGTGGTTTCGAAACTACCCTAAGGTGGTCATGTAACTACCTTAGGAAACACCCCAAGATAGTGATATTGTAACCACCTCATAATAGTTATGACACCATTGTCACAATTATGAAACTTACACCCTACAAAGGGTAGTGATTTGTTAAACTGAATGGTGGTTCCACCAATCACCCACATACTTCCTAAGAAGTTTCCAAAACCCATTCAAATATATTGAAGACCATAAAACACAAAATTTCAATTTTTGTTGAATTTTAACCAAGTTTTGATTAAATTTTTGGATTGGAGACAAAAATGAAAAATGTTAGCAAAAAATTGGCCTGATTATGCCTAGTTTCACCTCTCACTAGTATGTTCACCATCCTCTCATCACCCTTGTTCTAATGACTAATTTTATGCTTAAAATGGTCATCAACAATCCAAAGCTCAAAAATATCTCTCAAGACAAATGACATAAATGAACTATTTTTTGTAATTATTTGAATATATTGGGCCCCAAATTAGCTTTTTTAATTCAAAAAAGAACCATTTTTATATGAACTTTTATTTAATGTTGGTTCTCACATGTATAAGTTATTTTTCCTATATCCTATAATTAGTATTTTATCACTAACATTTTAACAAGTTTATTTATTCTCTTGTAGCAAGTTTTACAATTTTACATATACACATGGCTAGGCACTAGGTTTAATCCCTTGATGGGATGGTCTAGGTATTATGATCTTCACTACATGTATGGTAAGTATTTATTTCTATGTTTTGATTATACAACATGTTTTTCTCTTTTTATTTAAAATCACACTTGAATCTCATCTTCTATCTTTCAGGTTATGCACCAAGTCTTGGTAGGCTTCATTCCTCATATTTAGGTAAGGTAAGGTAAATATTTCTAACCTTTCATTGAATTTCTACATACCTTACTTAGGACTACATCTTTCTAACTCATGACAAGGTTCCCTCTTGAGGGGGTAATATGTATTTATCCAAAATTTACATGGTGAAACACTTATGATAGAAATCTAATAATGATATAATGACCTCTTATTTTATGCTCCATGGGGAAGTTTATAGACTCTATTCCATTCCCCAATGCTTCCATATTCCTCCCTTGACCCCTTTTTTATCTTGTTGACTCTAGCCTTCCTATCCATTCTTCACTTTAGATTCTAAAAACTAACCATGGGTGACTATAACTGCCACCCTACATGTTACAAGAACCTCTACCCTCTTATTACCAAATTGATCACTTAGTTTGCACTACAATTGTGGCAATTATGTACAATGTAGGCAGGCAATTTTAATGCATAGAGATGGTGGTTTCACATTTAAATATGTGACAGTATTGATAATTATTAATGAATGGTTATTATCATATTAATTTGTGGTATTTCTGCAACCACCCCTTGCATAAAATGCAGTGGTTCTATCACAGTGGAAATGCATTCTAAAATTAGCTCTCATGCAACTCTAATTTTCATGCATGTTGTACATGAGATAGCTTCATGTTTCTAAATTTTTTCACCTTTTATTCACCTAAAATCAATTCCAAACTCACTCTCTCTTCTATATTTAGATCTTATTTACTTACTCACAAGTTGAACTCATAGTCACACTTAATCGAAGTCCTCCATGCAAACTCCCATCTCTTTCTATATGAGGGTCAATTTGGGCCTGATTTCAAATAAAAAAATTACCATTAGAACTTGTTATTGAGAATATTTTGTAGCCACATATCCTTGTTATAATTTTACCAGGAGATTCAAACTCTATTATTTTTGAGTTGACCTACACAGTTGTAAGTGAAAAAGTGTTCTTGGTGAAAGTAACTCAAGGTTTTCAAGACAAGACATTAGCCAGCCTCAATTCAATTTCTCTCCATTTGTGTATTATGTCTCCCCCATTTTCCCATATTGTTCTATAGTTTTTAAATCATATAGATATATATTTTACATAATTTATACAAGAGCAAATGAAGCTAGCATACTGAGGATTTTCCTATCAACACACAATATGCACTTCAATTGATTTATTCCAGAATTAGGTTGGAGTTATTTTGATTTCTTTAATTTTTTTATATTAATTAAATTATATTTATTTTATCATTTTTTGTGTTATATTATTTTTCTATATTCAAAAAAATAAGTAAATTTGATAGTGAAATAGATATATTCCTTTTCATTTTTCTTTGTTATAAAAACATAGCTAGTTTTGATTTGTGCTTGAATTTTAGTAAAATAAAATCCCTTAAAATTATAAATAAACTTCAAAAATCATCCTAAAAATTATATTAAAAATCTCCAAGTCATTTCCAACCAAGACAACTTTTATTTTATTCAAGATCTAAACAAGTCCCTTGCATTCTAGACAATCGCCTAGACAGATACAAAAACATAGACAACCATAGGTATATACACAAGAGTAGTAGATTGTTAATATTATGTTTTTTTAAGATTTAAAATAACTATAATTTTCCTCTTTTAAAAAATAAAATCATAACTTTCATATATTTTTTCCATTCTAATAAATCATTCATAAAAACTTGTTCCTAGTAAACTAGGGAAGTTGAAAAGCTAGTCTAGTTTGTTTGTGGAAAAGAACATTCATAGAAAATGGTTTTTTGTTGTTGTTTTAGAGAATATTTATTTTTAGATTATTTTTATACATAGATTCAATTTATACATCTAGTTCATTTCATACAAAATAACCAAAACAAAACAAAAATTCATCTAGTTTGCATAGAGGTAGAACTAGGAAAAATTAGCATCTTGCATGATAGCATAGATTTCTTCCCCTCTTCTTTTCATGAATCTCAAAAATTTAAAAGGATTAAAATGAGATTTTTGTTTTCATTTACTTTTATATTTTATATTATTTTAATTCCAACACTTTATTTTCAGCAATCAAGAATTTATTTCTAAAAAAATAAGAAAAGTCTAAAACAAACAAAAATAGTGTCAAAATCCTTGCTAACGCATGCAAGCCATACCAAAAGCCTCGATAACCTATGAAATTAACCACATATAACATAATCATAATCCATATTTTTATAAACTAAATATTTAAAATAGATCATAGGGTCATGTCATCTTTCATGTGTACTAATGGAGTGGCCACCACATAATGTTTCAATCCCTTATAACACCTATATGGACTCTACATAATTGTGTGAACTATGTCACTATTTTCCTCATGAAATTGATCCCCATATTTAAATTTGGACCCAATATACCATGCATCCACATACCCAAATATTTATCAAGGAGTTTGCATATAAAATCAATGCCATATTTGAGGTGAACACAATAATGGGTCCACAACATTCATGTGGCCACCAAGTTTCCAAATGCCATCACAATATTCTACGTGGATTTTTAAAAAAATATTAATAATTTCACATAATCATGTGAATAAAACCATATTATATATAATAATGTGTGACATAAGTCACTCCAGGTCATCTATATCCTCCACGTGTCTTCATTACATACCCTTAGGGTCTCGTAGCTGGGAAGTTCATATTTGTGACGCTCTTATTTCTTATGGATTCAACAAACTTGTTAAAATCTTAAATCATTTTTATGTCTACCCATATATGATTTCAATACATTTGTAAACATATCATGGCTACATGGTGGGACCTTGTGTAGTGTAACCTCTCTAGTTCCTAGTCTTCTTCAACCTTCACCTTTACATGTGGACAAAATAGTAGGTTCATGGAGTTGTAGCATGCACAAACACCATGAATCAAGCCTTGATTCAAAATTTAATCAAGCACACTTTATAATTTATTGCATAAACAATATCATACACTTTACCCTGGCTTTTGCCTAATCTTATTTGAATGACACTCATTGAGACACTAGGTCTTGTCCAGCATGGTTTATTCCCTATATTTAGAGCACCCATTCCCACTGTCATCACATAATCTGACATTAGCATTGATTTGAGACATGAGGTATTTAGATCCAATCCAATTCCCAAATTCATCATAAAGTATTTAGTTTCTTTATAATAACAAGAGTGCATCCCTGATCCATATATCATTATCCTTATGTAGAGTAGGAGACGTCAACACAATATTATCCAGGCCTAATTTCTCATCCACACCTTTTTCTTCTCCTTAGGTCTAAAATCATCTTATATCATTCACATTTAGTATATGAAATTGATAGGTAGAGTCAACCCAGTAGAGTATACCTTTTCTCATGAGTCATCCAACCCGATCTCCCTCATTTCCTTGAACCTATCATTGACCAAGAACTTTGCCTTCTTGTAATATCAGAGATCGAGGGTCCTTGAAATTTCATTTACATGTAGCTCAATTATCTTAAAAAAACATTGAGATGTTTTTGATGTCTTTTAGTTCCATCACGATAACCCATTTCCACTAAATAATCAACCAAATCCCATTCCACCAAACAATCAACCATATCCCTAGACCATCCATTATGTCAGCTACCTCAGCCAAGCCTCAAGGAGTCAAGTAAATAGGTTAGCATGTGCTAACTTACATGAATACATTAGGTAATTCCCTTTGATAATGGGGTCATTAGGGATAGATCAACATTGTGTGCCCACTAACCCATTTTCCCTCAAGGTCACATTAAAGATGGAAAGCTAGGGTTTTACCATATCATAAGGAGTAATTGTTCATGACCTAGGTTTTAATGCACTAGATTGAAGGTGAATCTAAACCTAGAAGCATACAAGTGGTTATATCTTATTTTACCAAATATTATGTATAAGATATTATCATTAGACTCAGACAGTAGTGTTGATGTAATCAGCTATGGCTAATGCAACTATCTAGATAGCAAGAGGCACCAAATCTAGAATTTGATAACTATTCTAGAATTTTCTTCCTACTTACTTTTAGCCTATTCTAGATTCAAAACTACATTAACATCATAACAAGATAATTACTTCTCTTATTTGTCATTTCTATATATAGCCTAGTTATACTTTCTATATTTATACTATCTTAGCATAATAAAACCAATGTAAGTATATATTTGAGTAGCCTTTAATTGGAATGTTATAGATATGATTATCACCCTTGTGCCATTTCATTTATATATTCTCAACCTTAAGTTTAAAGTGAAATACATACCAATATTATTTCATTTTAGGGTTAAATAGTAACATTATCAATGTATAAAATGTTGCCACAAATGTGTATCTAAATCATATAAATGTGAAATATGGTGAATCTAAAATTAGTGTAAGTGTGGAGAACATGTTTCCATTGCATGTCCTAACTGTAAATTAGATAATCTAAGAACTAGTGTAAATGTGGAGAACATGCTTACATAACATGCCCACACTATAATCTAAGGATGTTGAGTATTGAATAAGTTTAGAGGTCACGAATTTTTGACATGCCCCCATTATAATATAAAACTATGAAAGCATGTAATCCATGGCTCTATTACATGCCCCCATTGATATGCCCCCTTTTGAGGTGAGGAGAAGTAGACTCTAGTAGTTACCTTGCCTCAAGAGGATAAAATAACTATACAAGTTATGTTTATATCATGTAATACATAGGCACAATATGTATAAGTAGATATAACATTGAAGTACATAGTATGTGATCACATCAAGTCCTAAGATGCATGATGTGGATCATGTCAATGTCTAGATAATAATAGTACAAACTCAACAAGTAATCAAGTACACATATAATAGCACTTGAAAGCAAAGCAATAAGAAATGGTCCAAGGTGACCTCATGCAAGGGGCATGTTCAAATGCCACACAATTTAAAGGACATGAATTATTAAAATGTCCATAAATCATAAAATGATATATTTAAATATCCACATATAATAAACAATGACATATTCAAATGTCAAAATAAGAAGTCATAGGCACAAGGGGCATAATTAATGGAGAATATTCAATTGTTTGAATAGGAAATATAATGCAAGATAATAGTAAGAAATGAAAATAATCAACCAACATGAACATAACATGTAATTTCCTAAACATATGTGTTTGTGAGAAATGTTAAGTACTTAGCATATCAAGTATGATGTGAAAGGTATAAGCATGGATATAGGCATATGTAAGGAAAAGTGCTACTATGAGCTAATGTACTCATCAAAAAGATGATTTGTATCATGTGTATCATATCCATATGTTGTGTAATTAGTATTTTTAGGGTCATACTAATCTTATGTGGTATTAGGATCATACCAATATTCTATGTTATTAGTATAGGAAATATTAAACTACTTTGGTTGCTCTTGAACTTGTGATATATACTTTTGAGCATCCTTGTATAAAAAATCAACTTCACTATAGATTAGAGTTTCCTTATTTAAATTTTATTTTTCTTGAATATGTTCATCATTGTCAAAATGTTACATCTCATTATGGGATAGAGAAGAGTTGTGTATATCTGCTTGTACACTAGGAAAATATGTGAGTTGTGTTTTAATTTCTTTTAACATACCCTACTCTAGTTTGACCTTTTGAATCTTCTCTTGCTCTAATTTTTGTATTAATAATTGTTTGTGTTCTAAATTATCTTTTGGTAACCATATTTGTTGTTTTTGTATTTGTGATTTTGGAGAGATACACATAATGTGAGTGGTTTTATTCATTGATGCATCAATGATATGATTACCACTATCATTTATCTCACATATTATATTTTTTAGTTCAAAACAATGTGTATGGTGCCCATGCATTCTATGATATGCACAATAGTATTTTGGTCTCCTTATAGGATGTAGACGAGGTAGTTGGTTCACTTTGTTTTGAAGCATTTCTCTTAGGATTTCACTTAGATATCTTATTAGCCTTTTGTTAACTTTTTGAATCACTTGTTTTAGATATATTTTGTTGAAAATTTTCATTTAGATATGAAAATTTGCTAGATGAAGATGTAAACACATGATTAACACTAACATATTTTGGATTTTGTAGGTATGTAATCTTATTTTCCAATGATGTAATCTTGGAATTGAAATTCTAAATTTGATTTTGTAACTCCTATATTAACTTTTACATAGTAATGTTTTTATCTTTTAAGGATTCATAAGCACAAACCCTAGGTGATTTTCATTGAACATGCATATATACACCATCTACCTTACCCCTTGAAGGAGTGATAACATGGACCTAGTTAGAGGGCTAGTAGATATTACCCTCATTAGGGTTAGGAAGAGGAATAGGATCCTTTTTATCCATTTTAAATGATAAGAAAGGTTCAATAAATGTTTAACCCTAATATTATATATATGTGGATATATAAGTTTAAAGGGGTGTTATATTAGATTTTACACAAGGATGATGAATTGATCTAATGAGCATGCCAATTAATAAAAACTTAGATAAATAATATTCTAAAGTTATATAACTAAGATTGCTAAAAATAGTAAAGTACAACTATTGATAAATATTACAATGAATACAGAATAATGAGTAGTTAGTTGGTTTATTGTGCTCGTGTAGCACTGATATAGAATAGGCTAGAAGTGGACTAAATGGTGATTTTGGAATAATTTTTAAATTTTTGGAATATTATTTTTGTGGCCTTGGATGCTCATGTCAGATTTGGATAGTTACATTGACATAGGTGTCTAAATTTGACACATGTGTCTTATATATAATACTAAATGGATATGGATGCAGCCAACTAGAGCCTTCTAAGTTTTTTGTCACCTTTATTTTGATGTTTATAGATGGCATGTATAGTTTGTCACTCATCATCAAATGACCAAACCCTAGCTTCCTCTCCCTTAAAGTGACTATGGTAAAAATGGGTTAGTGGGCTTATGATTTTGATATTCCTCAAGGAACTAAATGGGTGATACCTACAATACTCCAAAGAGGGCCTCAAACTTATGTAGTTCTCTCCTGTGTATTGGCTTGTGTGTGCACAAGGATATAATATGTGATAGGAAATGACATGCATTAACCTAGCTTATAACTTGTATAATATGTCTCATGAAATGATATTAGAATGTTTTAGATCTATGGAAATACTACTCCTATGATTGATATAGAAATAGGGATGAATAGGATAGGTTTACTCACTTGAATGTTTGATTGAGTGTTTTTTGGTAGGTTTCTTTATGAGTTTTTAATATTTTCTATGTGAGGAATGAATGAGGATTGATCTTATATATATACAAATCCATTTTGTAAATATCTCGCATTAAAGCACTTAAGTTGACCTTTAGGATATGTTTCATTAAAAAATTAGATGACTTTTGGGCACTGGACACTTTTAATGAAAGGTGGAGACTTATGTCAATGTAAGCATCTGTCTGGGATGCAAGTGTCTAGAAAGCTAGAAAAGATGTATAGGTCCAAAACTTACAATGAAATATAATGATCATGTTTAGAGTTTTTTGCATATTATATAAGGCCTAGTCATCAAAATAACAATGATCATACTAATAAATAAGCAATTTAGGCACAAATAGATAGTGAACATGAGTCTTTTGGTAGTTGGTAGGTCTATAACTAAATATTACAAATATGATGGATATTTGTCAAGTGTACAATACTAGATTACTATATAAATAAGATTCTAGTATCTACAAAATTATTATCAAAAAAATAAGAGCATTTTATTTTGTATAAATAAATGGTAGACAAATTGAAATAAACATTTGACACATTTGATATTGATAGTATCCCACATAAAGATAATCATCATACTAATGTGATGTCCAGTGCATCATCATTGATGCCCTTAGATAGTAATGATGATTACATATATTTTATAATATGACAATTATGTCTATCTCCAATTATGATAGATAAAATGGATGCTTTAATAGTTCTTAGAATCACACCTAATGATGTAAATACAAAATGGGATAGCGATGTATAAAAAAAATTATACCAAGCATTTACATTACATCATGTTAATTAAAATGAAAAATGTAGACTACGACATTAAGCACTTCATTATGTTATTATTTGGAATGCCTTATTCAAAATAGGTTTTTATGGGCAATTACTTTGATGTCTAAACAAAGAAATGTGATCCGCTCTTTTAAAGATGCACGTCAGTGAGAGTGGGTCACACTTAAGTGGAAAATTAATATCCCACAAATTATTATGTTAGGATTAATATTGGCACACAATGGAATAAGAATCTATCGAACATGCTAAATTATGTGTCCATTTTCAAAAATATAGCAAATTAGATCATGCACCATCTCATGAGTTACAATAGATTATTTCACCATGACCATTTTCTCTTTAGGGATTTGATTTGATTAGATAAATAAATCTAGCATCGACAAGAGGTCACAAATTAGTCATTACAACCACTGAATATTTTACCAAATGGGTAGAGGTAATTCCACTTGAGTTTACCACTAGAGATGGCATATGCATATTCTTGATGACAAATATTATTTTCAGGTTTAGATTACCTCCTAATATTATTATAGATAATGGGTCATCATTTAAGAATAAAATAGTAAATAATTTTTACAATAAATATTAAATCAAACATAACTTCTCTACAACATTTTACCCATAGGGTTATGGGCAGGTAGAAGTGACAAACAAGATTGTTGTTAAGATAATGGGAAAAATAGTTGAAAGATACAATACATATTGGAATCAACAGTTGGTTTATGCCTTATGTGCATATCATACTAGTGTTCATACCCATATTTGAGTCACACCTTATTATTTATTTTATGGTACATAGGTAATTTTACTAGTTGATCTTGAAATCCCATCTTTGTGGGTTTCTCTAAAGGATATTATTCAAGATAAGGAATGCCATGCAAAATGATTGTATCAGTTGGAATAGTTAAGTGCAAAACACATAGGTTGTTAAGTATCTACATATTTATCAGTATCATATTAAGTACGTATATAACAAGAAGGTATGACCACATGAGTTTAATGTGGGTGATTTAGTACTAAAAGAAAATCAAAAGAATACCAATGCAGAAAAATATTAAAAAAATAAGTTTAAACCAAATCGGTGTTGGAACAATTAATGTTAGTGGTAAATATTATTAATACAATAATAACATTGGTAAATAATAAAAAATATATATTATGGAGATGCAGTCCAGTTATCTTCATTTGGATGGTCTAAAAAGAAAGGAATGCCCAGATTTTTGAAGATAAAGTACATCCACTACATGTAGTTTTGAGAGAAATAGAGTTTTCAATTTCAAAAGCTATTTCCTCTCATTTTCAAAGGAAAAAATGTATGGTTACTCAATGGGATATGCAAATGTGTGAAAAATGGAAATTTATTAAAATCCCTCCCATTAATGGGTCAATGGTAGATAAGAAAGTAAAAAAAAAATAGAAAGGAGGCAGTTTGGATCCCCCTTAAACCAGGATGGTTTAAATTAAACTTTGATGGGGCTTGCAGACATAATCCAGGAACCTCAAGGGTAGAATGTGTGATTAAAGATTGTAGTGGTTCTCTAATTAGATCCATTTCCCTTAAAATTTTTGATGGAACCAATAATGAAGTTGAAGTGCAAGCTTTAGCAACTGGAGTTAACATGCTAATTAACTGTGGAATTTTATTTTTGAAAATTGAAGGGGATTCATAGGTGGTAATTCAAACTTTGTCTAATCAAAGGGAAAAATCCTAGAATATTTCTAACATTTTAGATATCATCTGGCCAAAATTGGATGCCTTTGAAGATTGGATCTGTGTACATTATTTTAGGGAAAGTAATAAAGTGGTAGACTTTTTGGTAAATGCGGCAATTGATCAAAGGATGGAATAAAGAATAGATAATATTAGTGAGAGTTGGGCAAATTGTAGGAATTTTGACCAAATTGAGTTTTAAATGTAGTTTTTAGAAATGATTGTATTTTGATGCCTTTTTTGGATGCAGTCCTTGGTCTTTTTTAGATTTACCTTCTTGAGGAAAATATGATTTTCCTACTTTATTTGGTTTTAATAATATGTATTTTGTAAATATTAATAAAATATTGCTTATGTTAATTTAAAAATTTAAATTTAAAAAAAAGTGGGGGGGAGGGGGGAGGGGGGAAGTTTTTTTTTGTTTTTATTTTCTAGGTGTCCTGGTTGACGTAACGATGAGCATGTGAATTTACACTTCTCCAGCACTAGATTTTTGAGTTCAAAGTTATTGTATGGGCCTTACCTTCTCATTATGGCTTTTGATATCTTTCAATCATGTGCATTGATGTAAATAGCTTGTTTAGCATGCATAATGATAGTAGGATGGTTTCTATAATTAGTTTTGGCATTTGGCTTTGTGGGTTTAGGCTTGGAACATTAGTAAGATGGATAATTTCTATGTTGATTTTGTAGGTTGGCCACTTGCCTTTGGTCATGCAAAGAGTAGGGAAATGGGTTTTGTTATCACTGTGTTGAAAACATGATTGTTTAATGTGTTTTGGATTCTAATAATGAAAGTGGCAAAAGCCATTAAGAAGATTTTGGGAATGAATATTCTGGTTAGTAGTAAAAGAGTTAGGGTGATTTTGGATTTGGCCTCCCTCTTTGCTATAAATCTTTGTTTAGTTATGTCAGATAGAGAGCAAGTCCAAGCCATGGCTGAGTTTTTTATCTAACCAAGATATAGATTGGAGATTTTGGTGGAGTTAGAGGCCCTTCCTCTTGGGCCATTTCTAATGCTCCCATTTTCAAGATGAGATAATTTGGGATTCATCTTATTGTCAATGTTTTGTAAGTTAGAATTTCATTTTTTGGATCTTATTGATTTCTTAAAAGAGGTAGATGAGGCTTGCTCAATTCAATATGAAATAAAAGGGTAGAAGGGCATCTGCATTTTAGATGTTGAAGATTTGCTTAAACCCATTCCTAGGTTGGAGGAGTGGTGGGCTCTAAGGAGGCTTCCAAAAAGAGTAAAGGCAATTAAGTGGTTGGGCAAAGGTGTTACGATGGGAATGTTCAAATCTCCTCCTTGGTGGAAAAGTAAGAAGAAACTATGGTAGGTACTAGGTTGAGCCCAGAAACATTTGTTATTTATTCATGCTAAGAAGTCTAATGGTGGGTCATATGTATTGAAGTTGGGGACTAATTATGTTTCTCTCAAAGTGAAGTCTTAGATGTTGCAAGCAGACAGTTTCAAAGTGGTTGGACAGGTTTTGAAAGAGGGCATCCTTGTGCCTAGCAATGGAAAATTAGTGAAATTGGTCATTTTGGAGTAAGTTTTTAGAACTGATCTTTTTTGAAAAATTTAAACAGTAAGGTTTTAATATATAATATATAATATACTGTTCGATAATAAGGTTTTTTTCAAACCCAATTTTATTCTTAGGTTTGGTCCAAATGCCTTAACTTTTATAGATGTTAAGCTAGACCTATTATGTTGTTTTTTATATTATGTTAAAAGGGACAGGGACCCATTAATTCCCTAGTATAGATCAAAAAATAAAAATAAATAAATAATATATTTTATTATTTAAATTACATTGATTATGTTAATAAATAATAAAATACATTGATGAATTTCTTGTAGTTGTGAATCAGGTGGGAGGTTGAGCATGTTGGTTACAACAGTTCACTTCACTTATAAATGATTTTACATAGTAAAATCATAACATACCCAACACAATAATTTGATGCATTCTAATACACATAAGCTTACAAGTATTCAAAATCTTATTCAAATAATTGGTTTTATGAAGAGATTGTGAGAAGAAGTGAGGAGAGTAAATTTAATTGTATTAGGTCATGTTGGTCTCTCATATATGAGTAATTAACATGGGTTTTATTACCTCTTTTTGAGGCTTTTACACTTACATCTAATTTTATATGTGTCTTTTCTATAAATTAATATATCTAGATCCATATCTATGCATAATAATTTATTTTAATATGGTTTCAAAGCTACATTGATGTGTTAATTATTGTCAGGACCCATTGGTTTTTTATTGGATTTTGGAGACCCTTGTGTAAGTATAAATAAATCTTGTACAACCTCTTATATGACATAAGAGTAACAAAAATCATTGTGGATCACTGTAGATCCTGTATCTTAGTATTTTAATCAAACAAGCACTCAAATCTAAGTAACATACAACATTACTTGCAAACAAATCAGCCTTCAAACTTGTTATGGCATGATGGCATGACCTCATATGACCTAAGAGGGATGAAAACTTAGTAAAAAATCATTTTAGTGCTTCTATAGATTGCTTCACTATTTTAAGTGGTAAATCATCAACATTTTACTTGTAAATACCTCTGTAGACCCTGTAGAGAATTAAGATCAATTCTAGAAATTTTTCATCCACCTGTGGCATACATGTATGGCTTGGTATGACTACTCATAACATAAAATTTAGTTTTGAATGTTGTGTATGCTTTAAGATCCTATTTAAAGGTTGTACAGCCATTCTCAAGCCCTGTGTTGGCTCCCTAGTCACTCTCTACTCACCCTGCATCTTCCTCCTATGCCATTGTTATTCTACAGTGTTACAATGATTATTATAAAGTTTTCAAAAAGTATTTGTTAAATATTTTTTACATAAATCAAGATTTAAATGCAACCAAAAGTGGTGGGCCACTTTCTAATTAATCTTTTTACCTGATAGTAAAAAACATGCATTGGCCAATGACATTGGGGTGAGTTGGTTAAGTGGTTTGGTTGTTCCAAGCCCCACCTAGGTTCAAATCTTAAGAATGACATATAAGGCCGGTTGTGTCCATTGTTGGTGTGATTTTCAAGGACATTAATGATCATTGGTGTGATTCTTAGGGCCATTCATGGCCATTGGTGTGATTATTGAGGCCGTTAGTGGTTGATGGTGCTATAATTGGTATTATCTAGTTACACCTAGTATAGGTGGTATTTTATAGATAATAAAATGGGATTTAGGCCTCGATTGTGTCCCAGTCTAGTTTCAAGATCCAATCAAAAGTTGTCACCTAGTAAAAAAATGCATTGAATTTTTACATGCAAATGAATTCTTTTTTTTATTCAATAAAATTGGATCAAATCAACTTTAAATATAATATCATGCATTAAAATATTTATAAATTATCGTAGGTGAGTTGATTATTGTAGTTTTGAAGGAAACTTTTAAAAGGTAAGTTCAAGGTTCAAAACATGCTACCACCAATCTTATTGATCAAACTTATTATGGATATTTTTTTGTTAAATATTAAAACTAATTAAGAATTTTATTTTTTATCTCTTTATCCGTGTACAAGCCCACTTTCTACACTAGCAAATCTTTTTGTGACTTTTGTCTAGTCAGTGTTTTATACCAAGGTGGTCATGTGAGTAGACTATCTCTACATTTTTTCATGTTCTAAACACATTGGAATGGTCTATTTTATGATTTAAATATTTTATATATGTTTTTTTTTAAGTATATTTAAAATAGTTTTTATATTATTTATTTTGTGACACTTGCGACTCTTACTATAGTGTAATATTTTACAATTTTCTCAGTTATTTTGCATATAAGTAAATAATTATTATTTTATACATCAAAATATTTGTTTTATTACAAAATAAAATATAAAACCACATTAAAAAGATCATTATTTAAACACTTTTTAGTGTTGTAGTTTAAAATAAAACTAGTAAGTGTTGAACTTTAAAGGGAAGTTATGGTTTCTTCAAATATTTTGCTAGATAGGTCACAAATGTTAAATGGGTCAACCTATAAAATTTATATAATATGTATTAAATATAAATTTATAGATTGAACACTATGGAACATTATTTTTAGGACTAAAAAACCTCGTCAAGGAGAATTGTCATGATTGAACTTATCAATATGTTTTAATAAAAATCATAAGAAGCCATGTCGATCATTTTGAAGAGTGTAAAGGATAAATTAATACTCCATATCAATAATTAGGAGTCAAAAATGAGGCCTAAAACTCTTTTAATCTATTCATGATGGCCCTCATCCCTCAAAAATCATTAAACTTATACTTGAATTGCTTATTAATCGCATGAAAGGTGACAAAAAAGTAGTTAATTTTATTGAAAAAATAAAAAAATTAAATCTTAGTTAGATGGATGTAATTTTAATTTAATTTAAGATTAAATTATATATTTCATTATTCAGTTAAATATTCATGAATTTTTTGACAATGTAATTTCTATTCTTAATTCTAAATACCAAACAGCATAAGACATCCCTGACCTCACTACCTTTTTTACTCTTATTATTCAAGAAGAAAAAGTGATGTCAAATTTTTATTCTAAATAAAATGTAACTCAATCACTTATCACACTTAATAGTGTTCCTAAAAACACTAGAAATCAAAAAATTAAACCTAAACCTACCAATGACAAAAATAAGAACAAAAAATCTAGTAATAAGAATCATAAAATCAAACTTAATGGAAATTGAAATATGTGTGGTAAAGTTGGACATAAAAAGAAAGATTATTATAAAAACAATAATAAACCTAGTATTAAAAACTCTAAAAAACATAAAGGGAACAAATTTTTTAATCAGAATCAATAGAAAAATCAAAACTACAATCTAAATGATAATCAAGATCATAATACTAAGACTATTACATTGTATGTTGTCTTATTTACTTCTAATTATAATGAATAGATTTTAGATGGTGGTGAATTTCATCATATGACATGTTTATCAAATATTTAATTTTATGTTAAAGATATATCAGAAAAAAATTATTTGAGTGATAATTCATTTTTAGAAGCTACTAAATAAGAAAAAGCTAAATTTGTAAAGGTATTCTTAAAATGATGTTTTCTATGTTCCTAAACTTAAAAAAATCTATTATCTTATTTTCAACTTAAAAATAATAATTTCATAGTAATTCTAATTCAGGATAAATAGTGTATTAATAATTGATTTGGTTTTTTGATTACTGAAATAATTTAAAAGAATGGATTATATATGTTTTATGTTTCTTCTGCATGTTGTCTTTCATCGTAAAGTAGAAATGAATCTCAATTGTGGAATTAAATACTAGATCATATTAATTTTATAATTTTATATGATATTTCTCATCATGATCTTTTGGTTAGTTTTATTTTTATTTCTCCTCATCCTGAAACATGTGAGGGTTGCTTATATGGTAAGCAACACACTAAAACCTTTCACAAAAATCATGATGCTAACTCCTCCCATCCCTTAGAGCTTATTCATAGTGATGTTATATGACCTATATAAGTTGTTTTTCTTAATGATTCTTTATATTTTGTTACTTTCATTGATGATTACTTTAATAGGATCTAGTCTTATTATATTGAGAAGAAATATAATGTGTTATCTAAAGTCAAAGAATTTAAAGTTTTAGTTGAAAATTCTTATCATTTTCATATTAAAATATTAAGAAATGATAATGGAGGTGAATATGTTAATAAATAATTTGATTCATTTTGTATTAATTATGAAATACAAATAGAGTTAAAAACTCCTTATTCTCAACAATAAAATGGAATTGTTGAAAGGAAAAATTAAACCATCTTTTAAATGGCAAGATCAATGTTGCATTTTGAAAATGATCCTTTATTTTTATGTCTCAAAACCATGAATATTGTTTTGCACATTATAAATATATTATCTACTAAATATTTTCATCTTTATAAGCCATTGAAAATATGGTCTAATAAAAATTTGAGTTTTTTTCAGCTTACAATATTTGGTAGTCATGCTTCCATCTTTATTTCTAAATCAAAAATAAAGAAACTTGATCCTACCTCATATTATTTCATTTTCTTAGGTTATGGATGAAAAACTAAAGGATTAAGAGTTTATGATCTACTTAAAACACAAATCATTTAGAATAGGAATGTCTAATCTTTCAAAAATCTTTTTTTGAGCCTTATGTACAACCCTTCAAATTGTTTCTTTCGATCAACCTAACTCTTCTATTACTCCTTATAAAAAAACATATGTCTTAGATGAAGTTGATCCAATTTTGGATACTTTGAGTCTAAGGGGTAAATTTCTCTACTTTGTGTTCAAACTAAAATACCTAAATGTGTTAAATCCCTAATTCAGTCGAATAATCTTGATAATCTTAATGAACTAACTAGGAGTCAACAACACCTATCATGCCTTGATGACTTTGTATGAATGTAAACCTCAATATTTTGAGGAATCTATTCAAGAAAATAGATATAAATTTGTTGTGCAGGCTAAATATAAATCCCTAATTAAAATACAGACTTGGGATCTTGTTTCACCTCTGCCTAAGTGGCATACTATTGGTTCTAGGTAGCTTTACAAAATCAAATATAATTTAATTGGTAAATACAAAACTAGATTAGTTGTTAGTGGTTTTACTCAAAAAAATGAGATTGATTATGTTGAAACCTTTGTTATTGTAGAAAAAATGAGTATTCTTTAATTTCTTATTTCCCTTATAGTTATTAATGGTTAGATTACACACCAAATAAATGTCAAAAATGTCTTCCTAGATGGTGATCTAGAAGAACAAATCTACATGACTTAGCCTAAACGTTTCAATGAACTTAACAAAGAACATTATGCTTGTAAGTTAAATAAATCTCTTTATGGTTTAAAATAATTTCCTTGACCATGGAACTCTAAAATCAATAATTTTTTAAAGAATTAATTTTTTTAACTATTATTCTAATAATGATATCTTTGTAAAAGTTGAAAATAGTCATTTTATCTTAATCATATTATATGTCATTGATCTTCTTATTACTAATGATCAAATTAGTTTAATTATTAAATAAAAATATAAACTAAATCAATATTTTTAACTCACTATCTTGACATTCTTCATAATTTTCTAGGAATAATTATATTTCAAGATAAAAATTCAATTGTTGTATCTCAATCTCAGTATCCATATAACCTAATTTTTATGTTTAATATGCTTGATTGTAAACATATATCCACCCCTATTGAATTTGGTGTTAATCTTGATCCAAAAACTATTTGTGATAAAGTTAACCCCACTCTATACAAATAACTAGTTGGTAGTTTGATTTATCTAACTATTGCTAAGACAATTATTTCATTTATTGTAGGTGTTGCTTCCAAATTCATATACGATCCATACTTGGATCATTGTAAATTAACAAAATGGGTACTTCGATATATCAAAAGAACTATAAATTTTGGTTCATATTATTCTTCCATTGATAATACTATTTTATATGGTTATTGTGTTTCTAACCATGCTGGTGATATTTTAGATCACAAATCTACTTCTAGATATGTGTTTAAGTCTGGTGTAAGTACAAAAAAAATAACCTATTGTTTCAATATATTATACAAAAGAAGAGTATAAAAGTGTTATGAAAGCTACTAAATAAGTCACGTGGATTTGAAAGTTGTTAGAATAACTCCATTTGAATGTTTTTTACAGTACCATCTTTCTTTGTGATAATCAAAGTTATATAGCTCTAATGAAAAATCTAGTGCAATAACAAAGAACTAAGCATATTGAAGTTTATGTGTATTTTATTCGAGATAAACTCCTCAATGGTGACATTAATCTCTAATTTTATCCTGTGAATAAACAAGTAGCATATATCTTTACAAAAACACTTAGTGTTACCAAGTTTAAGGAGTTTCACATAATGTTAGGCCTCTTAGATTTGTCATGGAAGGGGAGTGTGCATGACAATGTTGCTTTCTAACAGCCATGTGCTTCTTTCTAATTCTCTATACTTATTCTCAAATTGTAAAATCATTATAATAAGTCACCTTATGTGATTTTGGTAAACTTCACCATATGTGAGTTATAGTATATCCAATACTTAAAATCATATGTTATTATTGAGGTCATTATGTTATAAAAAGTGTTAGGAAAAGTAGTGTTCAAATTATTATTAGCAATTTACCATGTTGTAAATAATATTAGGTTATTTTTTGTAAATTATCATATGGTTAATATGGTAATATAATTATTATTGGTTAGTCGTATATATTATTATAACAATAATATGTCATGAGTATATTATAGGTTTGGATTGGTGAGATATTTAAGGGATATGATTCTCCCTATTTATAGGCAAAACATTTCTTATATGTTTATATGTTTTTGGTGATTTTTTAATAATATGGATAGTGTGTGTAATAGAGTGTGAGATATAATATTATTTTATGTGATTAAATTATCTATGTTCAACTCTATTGTTCATCACCTAAATTAAATTGTTTCATAATCTCATTAGATTATTAATAATGGTATCAGAGCAGGAAATAATAATGGTATGTTAATCTATGAAGGGGTAGATCAACTGCAAACAATGGTTTCCCTAGATGATGAAAGAATATTTAGTTTGAATAGTTTATAATATATATTGATATTTTGATTTATATATATTAGGGTTTTGTTAACACTCAAAGCTACACCTTTAGTAGAAGATGGTTCAGTTCTCTTCAAGCTTGAGGTAACATGGGATTAGTTCAAAGGTTATGGGTGACCTATAGGAGGACCAAACCTCTAGTTTATGTGGATAGTTTCCCTAGTATATTAAATTGATCTCACTCTATAAGACCTACAGATGTTGGGGTGAAAATAGATAGAGTGAAAAAATTAAAAGGAAACCTACTCTAAATATGGTGATGCACCAATATTGATCTATCCACTCTTAACTGATCTTCAATCACACTTTATGGATCAAGTAAATAACTATGACTAAAACAAGCATCCTAATGAGTTACTAGACATAAATGTTTCATGTGAAGTCTATGGTGAATGACTACAACATGAAGGTAGTGGGAAAGATGTTTGTTTGAGACACTCTCAACTAGCTTACTCTTCAACATAGCTACCAACACTCTAACACATCACATTACCTTCATAGGATGACAATATAGCATCTAGGTGAAGGAGAGGACTTGAAAATGGAGAGAATCATCACACTTTATTAAAATAAACAAACTATAACACACTAATTCTATCAATAAGTGTATAATCAGTCCTTTCTTTATTGATTCTCAAGGTTCTGAAGATATAATTTGGTAGAGTTTCATTACACCTAGCCAAGGGATGGTTACAATGGCCTTAAGTATTGAATATATAGAAGAGTGGAAAATGATCATATAGATTATGGTTTATGGAAAACATGTATGGGTCATGAATGACCACCATTCCTTCAATTGGTAGTTACAAGCAGTCTCCACACTCCTCCATGCATTGCCTAGGTTGATTAGTGTCTTGAATGAGCATCTTTAGGTGTTCAAGTCTATTTTTAGCCAAGTTTGACCCATAAATATCATATTCACTCCACTCTTGGTTAATGCCCACTCCCTATATCATTTATCAAGCATTAAAAGGGTCTAATTAGGTCTCCTCCATGAAGCATTTAGTGACCACCTCTTCCTTACATGTTGACTATGTTAAAAAATTGCCTAAACTTCATAATGTCTGTGGATGTGGAGCTTGATCAGCTTAGGAGATAGTTAAATAGGTTTCATGATGGTTTATTAACTCTATAATGGCCTTTTATGCCTATGAAAATCTTCGTTTTATTGGTCAAGTGGGCCTACTAGACAAGCAATCTAGTCCCTTTCTTGACTGGTCTATTTGAATGGATATGACAGTTGAATCAAACCTTTAGCTGACTAAGTGAGCTTATTTCACATCTAAACCAGCCTATTATACCAAGACTTGGTCTTTTCAAGAAGCTCATGCCTACAGTCATACCTCACCTAGATGAATATATCACCTCCTTCTTACCCTCTAAGACTACTTGTTTGGTGAGAACTTATAAGAGCATTTCCAAGAAGAGTTGTGAACATTTTATGATTTGAAAAGCTAGAATACATCTCATACTACATCCCCCATTGATCTACGACTTTTCATCAACTTTACACCTTGAAAATAACATAAACCTTTTAAAAAATAGAGTTAATGGGGGTGTCTATATATTGTCTATACAAAAGAGTACCCTAGTTGAGGTCTCCTCTGAGTGGACTAAGTGATAAAAGTGTTTACCAGGTGATTTCAATGCATTTGGATTCATTTTATCTAAGATCTTCCCAATTGGGTCCTTATAAGGGTTTTATGGAGGTTTAAGGGGTTTTAAACTCTTAGCAATGGTTCATAAAGGTTAGGACCTTAACCTCTAAACCAATGCCACTAATTTCTTGTAAACAAGGCCCCTTAACTCTCTTAAAGTGATCATCTCCCTATGTAATTATTTAGTATAATTATGAGCTTGCCAAGTTGCCCCTCAAGTGAGAAATGTGCATTCTAAGCAATCTCAAGGCACTCTTAAGCCAAAATGACCAACTGTGACTTCTCCCCTATAAACCAAAGTAGCTCACACACCTTAAAAACTATGATAAACACCTCCATGGTGGTTTGAGATGTCATCTAATCCTATTTTATCTTTTACTCCGGCTTTCAAGTGGCATTATCTTAAGGAAAGGGCTAGATTAATAGGTTTAAATATAGGGTTTATGAGTTTTGACCTTAAGCTATAGTTTTAAATCACTTCGACACTTTTAATAACATGAAATTCACTAATTAGGACCCTTAAAGCATTTGTATTGGCTTGAAAAAACCATTTACCCCCTCTTGTGTGCATATAGTTTTTCATTTAGGCACCTAAGCCTATCTACATGTGGTTTTCAAGCATGGAGGTCCCTTTAGGTGGCCAATGTATAACTATTTGAGACCTCAAGGTCCCTCTCCCTCCTTAGAAACATATGGGATATGAAGATTCTTCTATATTCTCACATATAGGCTTAGAGTATCCCTATTAGCCTGATCCATATAATACATAACCTGCATGTGCCAACTAGTCAATAATTTGGGTGTTTAGGGGACCTGGGAAGACTATTAGGACTATTTCATATCCCAATTACCTCATTTGAATGCATTTAGAAGTGGGGTCTAAACTAAGGTGTAAGGAGGGTTTTTGAGGTCCACCATCTTAATGATGGTTCATAGAGTACGGACCTCCAAACCAAAACTTTTTTCCATGAACATTTAGCTTCCATACCCCTTCAAATTCCCTAAATAGCCTTGGGTCCCATACATTTTTTATGTGGAGATATGAACAAAATATGGTGTGCTTTGAGCTCCTTATCAGGCATTTTGTGCAAGTTATGGTGTTAACATTTGTTCATAGAGTTTGGCCTTGAATCCCTCTCTCTCCTTCATATATCTTGAGTCCATATGGGTGCCCATTTTCTCATAAGAGCCATGGGTTTGAGTCCTTCTATGATGAAATATATGAGTTTTGAAAGTGATAACTCCACATGTCTACAAAAAGGCAATGGAGCTTAAGAAGGTGTTAAGACTAAGTTAGACCATTTCTTTACATTCCCTTGCTTAAAACACCTCCTTTAGGGTCTAAAACATTTTTATACACTTTTTCATTGCCTTGAGTCCACTTGGAGTTTTGGATATGCCCTTGAAGTGAATATGGGGTATTGAGGGCTCATGGTGTCTTTAAGCCTTATAGGCTTAGATTAGGATTTAAAACTTCAATTCACTTATAAATGCATATGTAACCTCAAATTTATCATAGAATTATCTTCAATCTAATATCCATCTTCTATAATTATTCTTATTTTCTTAGACATCATATCAACCCTTCTCTCTTTTAAGCTTACTTTGACCATCACTGTCCTATATAGATGCTTGTAACACTTAGTGATGAAGATCCAAATGGCCTATTTTACCCCCTTAGAGTGATGTATTTAGGGATCAGGTGACATGTTTCCAAATTTTGACTATATCCTTGAGGCTTTTCCTTCCCAACTTTTCCAAAAACACTTGTATACATAGTCACATACTGATGTCTATATGTCTTGCATGTCTAACTGACACCAGACAGGTTCCTTGCTTAGGGGCACCATCATGTATAATCTTGAGGGTTTTAGATATGTAATTATCACCCCAAGACTCCCCTTTTACATTTTCTTCACATTTATATTCACTTTAGTTTGGCACCCTCATTGATTAGGTAACCCTAACTAACTGTATGTGTCTAACTTAATTCATTTGTGCACTCCTATAAGTTTCCTTTCCCTAGGTGACATGACATCTATGTTTTGATTTCCTTCTTAGTATAATTTCTCTCCTTATGTGCATATACCATCTCATGATCAAGGTTTAAGATAGATTGTTTATAGATCTATAGGTAGATAGCTTAGATGCATTGACTATCATGAGGGGTTTTAAAAAGGTTCCTAAGTAAACTTGTGTTCTCATGTCATGTTTGAGACCTCAGTGGTATTACTTGAATACAAATTCATCCCCTTAAGATAGACATATTCACAATCCATTTCTCTTCCTTACATTTGAGACTCATCTACACATAATGGTTTTGGAAGGATTTTAAGGGTGGATCTGAGTTATTTCGTATAGGTGATGACTATGTTATCTCAATAGGGCTTAAACTTGAATAGGTCTATTTTCTCCTAGTACCAATGACACTTGAAATATTTATGGGGTATCTAGACATTGTTTCTATGCCTTGGTCTTGGGTAGAGAGTTGAAACTTATGAGTGATGGTTTTAAGGTCAAATGGGGCTTTAAACCTGGAACTCAGAGCTTATTATGGGGTGAGTTAAGAGTGATGAGACTATTAGATGGTAGAGGTTCTTTGAGGGCTTGAATTGGACTATTGACTCATACCCAAGATGATTTGTAAAGACCCTAGGCATATCTATTCAAATAATTAATAGATCAAAACACTTGGAGGCCATTGATCATGCATATATAGTGAGAAATGGAAACCTAAGACTCTTTGAATACCTTAACTTTTGCTAAACAACCTTAGTTTTTGATAAACAAGACTATGAAGGTATTAGAGGGCTAGTTGGTATTTTGGTATTTTATGGACTTGTGAATCCATAATGATATTTTAATATCTTAAAATAAGGACATTTTCATATTAATACAATACTCCTCTATTGCCGTTTACTATGTTATAATGACCTCTAATCCATTATCATGTAACACTCTGTCTTTCCTTGCAGTGATGCCTAAACATGCAGGTAGTCTCATTTGAAAGAATCATTTGAAAGGGTTGGGGGTCCATCTAACCATTAAAACTGAACTAAAGAGATCTAAACAACTTCAATACACCATCATTAAAACTCAAAACATTGTTCATTCTCAAACATATGCATTGAATATCCTTTTTCACCAATAAAAGCCTACTTGTAGTCTATAAATAGTGGTATCTTAGATGTTTCTTGATCTTATAGGATCACACATGTGAACCAGGGGTGGAGGATGTCATGTAAATACCCCATAGGATTGGAGAACATAAGAACAATCACTAGTTTTATCTAATGAACCAACAATACATTGAAACCATTCCCTTTTTTGGCCCTGTGCAAATGAGGAAGGTAACCCAGATTACTTTACTTCTTAGTGTTTGTTCATAAAGCACAAAGGACTAATCTTAAAACCAATACCTATGATTGGAATGCCAATATATTATCCAAAGGAGATCAGCTTTTGGATCTTTCAGCTTCTAACACCTAGATTCCTTCATTTTATTCTTGTGTTGAACTCCCTTTGTATACCCCTAACTCCATCTAACCAAATCCATACTATATGAATTTGTATTTGTTTAAAAACTCCTAAAAATTGCAAATTTATAGAATTTTCTCATGTTTTTATACCATGAATCATCATTGGTAGGAAAAATGAGGGAAAATAGGGGTCAGACAATATTTCAAAACACATGGTATGGTTTGGGTATCTGAAGGGACATGTTTTCACACATGTGGAGCCCATTTAGTGGTAAATAAAGGTCTTTGACTTGTGAAAAGACATATTTAGCATATAAAATGATTTTATCATGGAATTATGGGATTCATGGAGGATTTTAAGAATGTAAATGGTGGTCTTAGTGGCATTTTGAGGTCAAATAGCATCAGATTAAAGTCAGACACCCCTTTTAAAGCAATATATATGACTTCTAATGAAAGCTTCAAATGGAGATCACTTAAATACCTATTAAAAGACCTTAAAATTTTATAAAGACCAAAATTATGTTAACATCTACCTTTATAACATCCTTAATGCTTATGATAAATCCATACCTTGCATATTTTTAACACACTAGATAGATTCATGATGAGTCATAAGCTACCAACATTTGGTTATCTCCATCATGAGCAAGAATGGACCATTAATACCACCCCAAGGTATGTTATAGATCATTATACATGACTAAACACAAATTTAATACCTATTACATGCTCAAACATGATGAGAAGGCAACTATTATGGTATTCATTGACATGTTCAAACACTTGAATCTGTTGCTTGATACAAGGACCAGTGATTTTTCTATGGACTACCTTAGCTCATCAAAAAAATTATGAGAAGGGTGAATTATTAGGTGGGATAGGGTACTCCAAAATTAGGTTGACCCCCTTCTATGATTGAGGGTATAAAGTAGTCAACAATTACTAGTGACTATGAAGGCTTGACCTGCCTGTTGGTTAAGAGGACCCATGATCTCTTTACCTATCACTCATGCTTAGGTGAAGATTCCTTGAATACACTATCACTTTAAATAATACCCTATAGACCTTGAGGATTAAACAAATCACAACAAGACACATAACAAGATACAAGAAACATACCAAGGACACATAGTAGAAAGAAATAAGAATAAACAAGCAACTAGCAAAGCATGTGATGTAGCACTTGGAGGAAGGAAACTAACTACTATGTACAAGATAGCTTTGTGATTCTAGTAAAAATACTTGAGGAACATCCCATTGATAGGGATATGGATTTCCTCACCACTCATTTTGGATAATTGGAAGGCATTATTCTCTTTGCAATTGGTAATGACATATGGCCCACTCTAAATACTATCAAATTTTGAATGCTTACCTAGCTTGGCATGGTCCTCATCCCACTTATGTACAATGTTACCTTGTTGAAAGATCTTTAAAAATGATCTATTTTAAAATTATATTTTTAATTGATCTTGGTTGGACCATATGGCATACATAATATCATCCCTTATCTCTTCCATCTCCCTCAACTCATTCATCCTCACCTCTATTGCATCGCTCTCTATGAGTTCAAGCTAGTATGTAAGTTCCAAGGTTGGTAGATTGAGTGATATGGGTAGTCTTGATTATTTTCCAAGAAGATATGTTGAGTGACTAGTAGACCTATTGGGAGTAATCCTATCTGGCCATAAGGTAGTCCTTAGCTTGGTATGCCACTCCCTTTGAGTGTCTTCCATTATTCTTTTTATAATCCTAATCAGATTCTTGTTTGTGGAATTTGCTATTCCATTACCCTATGGATAGTAATTAGATGAATAAATTAGGTATATACCATGGTTAATATCCCACTCACTCAAATTTTCACTATTGAAGGCTAATGCATTCTCTGATATGATGGTGGAGTGGACCCCAATCTAGTCACTAGGCTATCATAGAACTATAAGACTAAGTTCTCATTTGCTTCCTTGAGTGTAGATGCATCCATTTACTTAGTAAATTAATTAGTGGTAGTAAAAACCCACTTATTTCTATCACTATATGGGGGATGAATCATACCTACAAAGTCCAGGCCCCATTGTATGAAGAATTGCTCAACTTAAATAGGATTTAGAAGTAAGGTATCTAGTCTTTGATTACCTATGAGCATAGCACATTTTTGTCATCTCCTAACCCAAGAATAATATTCCTTTAATAAAATTGTCCAAAAATATCTTGATCTTTGATGTTGTGATCTTGGCTACAAATTTCCCTCTTGCAAGACCATCATGAAACTATTGTAAAAGCTAGTCAATTTGACTAGTCTCCACACACCTCAAGAGCATGCCATCAAGGTCTTTATTAAAGAGTAACCCATAAAACAAGATATAATTAATGGATTTAATTATAAATTACCTCCTTATTATCCTATTTAATCTTATATGACATTATCCCATTTGGAGGAATTTCACCATATCTTAAGTCCAGCTAGAAGGAGATGTAGTTACAGTTACTTATTAATCATCTTAGACTACCAAAACCACTTACTTATCTTCATTAAAATATACTTAAAGGTGTTAAAATATTCCCCTAACCATAAAAAACTTGGTAACCTTCACCTCTATGTAATAATCCACACACTTGGTCACCCAACTAGCTTTATTTTCATTTAAGTCTCTATTAAAAATGAAATCTTTGATATTATGGTGAACCACCATGACAAAGATTTTTTTGTTAGGCATCATGTGTCTAAACATTTTTATACCTTCCATGACTAAAAGTACATGTTTTCGAACAAATGTATACCTATATTCATACCCCTCCAACACTTTTCTAAATAAGGCTATGGGTTGTTCAAGGCCTTCACTATTTTTTTGCATAAGCATGGCAGAAATAGTGTCACTTGTAGAGAAGGCATATATGAAGTACTTTGTAAAATTAGGTTTGAAGAGGTTTGGAGATTTGGTAATGTCTTTATTTATGGCCTCAAAAATTCTCTTACCTTCCTTGGACCATGACAATTTCTTGTGTTTCTTGAGAATGTGAGTTAGAGGCTTCACCAATTCTATAAATCTAGGTATGAACCTTCTGACAAAGTTAATTTGGACCAAAAAACTCTAAAATCCCTTCTTATGTTTAGGTAGTGATAAGGAAAGGATTTAATTTATTCTTTTAGGTTCAATAAAGAGGCCATCTTTTGAAACAACATGCCCTAGAATTTTTCCCTCGTGGACTACAAAGATACATTTTTTGGGGGTCCAAAGAGACTCCAAACTGCCTGCACCTATCAAACACAAGCCTCAAATGTTCCAAGTGATCCTTGGGGTTCTTTTATAATATACTAATGTCATTGAGTTAGATTAGTAACATCTTATTTATGATCACTTGCAAGGCTACATCCATTACCCTTTGGAAGGTAGCCCCTGTATTAGAGAGTCTAAAGGGCATCTTTTTGTAAGAATAAGTGCCCCACTTGGTTATGGAGGTAGTCTTGTGTTGATCCTCCTCCCTCACTAACACCTTATTTTACCTTGAGTATCCATCAAGCAAGGATAACCTTTGTGAACCTATAACTCTTTGAATAATTTGATCCATAGATGGTAGAGGGTAGTGATCTCTTAGTGACACCTTGTTGAGATCTTTGAAGTCCACACACAACCTTATCTCCCCATTATTATTCCTCAAAGACACAATATTTTCCACCCATGAAGAGTGTTTGATGGTAAATATAATGCTAGATTTAATGATATTTGTCAACTCCTTCATAAGGATCTCAATTTTGGGGTTGATCGGTGTTTGATTTTATCTTATAAGCTTAGCACTTGCCCCAAACTCTATGGTATGTTGATCCAACCTAGATTCAAACCCCTTAAAATAATGATATTCCCAAGAAAAAATATGTACAAATACTTAGCATAATTTTATGAAGGTTGTCTTTTCCTCCTTAGTGTTCACCTTTCCTAGTTTGAGTAGCCTATCTTTCAATATGACAACCTTTTCATAGTGTTCCTCTTTAATGGATACACTTACCGTATCTTTCCTTAGCTATTAATATTCATTTAATATGATTTTTAATGTCACCAAACACTTAGGTAACTTATTTTTTCTCAATTGGACAATCTGGTCCCCATATTGATGTTGCAATCTACCTTGATTCTTTGAGCAACATTTTGCCTCCTACTACAAAAAGCATGTAATTTAATTATCATTTTCAAACACTTTCTAGCTCACCTCATTATTAGGGACTAAATTTATACATACCACCTTGATTTTGGACTTATCTTTTATGTCTTTGACCTCACTTAGTGTGTCATATTGTGCTCTAATGGATTTTAACCAGTTTACATGTTGATTGGCCTCTCTAGAAATGGATCGAATGTCAAAAGGCATTAAAGTCTTACAAGAGGTCCCAAACCCTATTTTTGTATACATTCAAGAGTTGATTCTTAACTACACTTTGACCTCTCACTTGACACACTACCAATTCATTATCTCCCATGGCTTATAGCAGCTTGATGCCTCTCTTTCTCACCCATTGTAGCCCATGGGAGAGGGCTTCATACTCTATTATATTGGAAGTGAAACTAAATTAAAACCTTAGGGTAGAAAATTATTTTTTCTTGGAAGGGGAGACAATCATGACACCTATCCCACTTCCATTCTTAGATATAGAACCATCAAAGAACAAGTTCCATACTCCATCATGATCATGTCTTGGGCTAGTGAGACTTGGTATGCCATCCCCTTCTTCATGCATACAATACACACCCAAATTTTCATCTTCAATGCTTTTGTTTGGATCATATCCATGATTCTCTATTTCCCATTCATCAAGGATTAAATTTTATTTGCCTTCAAGTGGTTCAATGGGCTCTTGGTAATTGGGGTGTTCATCCTCATCTAGGATAGTACAATTAACATTTGATAATTTAGGCATGTAGGGATCTAATTGAACCTAGAGATAGGTTTAGACCTTATGGTAACCTTTGTCCCATACCTGGTCCTAAAAACCATAAAATACCAATCAAGAGAGATAACCCACTATTTTGGTAGTGAAATTCCTGGACAAGCATAAGGCAAAGTAGGGAGGGAGGTCAACTACTACTATATCTTGAGATATATTATAATTAGGACAAGTATCCAAGATGATTTTTAGATCTTTAAGGACACCAACAGTCTTGTTATCAGACCCATCTAATTTTAAAACCCCTTTTACATTATGTTCATATTTTATCCCCAATTTATCCATGATACATGTAGGCATGATAGAAGTGTTATCCATACTATATATAATGCATTTATGTACTAGGGAATCACTTATGATGATAGAGAAATAGAAGGGAGGGGGTTTTATTAACTTGGGTGCATTAGAATCATGAGGTCGATTGGAATTGGTTAGGACTACACCCACCATTTCTACCTACTTGTCTAAGACATGTATTTTGGAAAGCTTTTCTTGAAGAAGATTTTTTTTTTTTGGAATAAGCAAAGTGTCACACATATAGATAGTAACATGGGAATTCTTCATCTGATCTACAATGCTAATGTTAGAGGTGGTAGTTGTTGTCATTTGAAACATGCACTCGTGGATGTTCTATTGTGAAAGAATGTTTTGTGGTGGAGTGTTGAGTGCAAATGACTTACATAGGGCAAAAAAGTCTCTAGTGTTGGGCATGGAAGTTTTATCACTCATATGTACATGTTTAGCATTTGTTTTCTCATCATAATGATGGGAACATACCCAAGGCATGGGACCCTTACACTCCTTAGGATGAGCCTTCAGAGTAGGTCAAAATCTTTTTATTCAAAGTGTACCTAGTTTAAGACCAATGAACAGACCTAAAGAGTGAAAAGGTAAATCTATCGCTAATTTAAACCTAAGATTTTTTAAGAAAAATAAAGGGAAAAGGTAAGAATTTACTGGAAAATAAAAGGTAATACATTAAGAATAGAGTGAGTTCTCCTACTCCCATGAACACACTACAAATCTTTAAGAACAAGATGTTATCACATAGACTCCACCAATGCCACTCTAAATGATTAATTATTTCTCATAGAGGTGTGGGAATGAATTTCAACACTGAGAGGGATGACAAATGATCCATAGATAATGTCTATACAAACTCAAGTGTACATAAGATATGACCTGCAAGTGAGTTCTAAGTTTTACACATAGGTACAGGGGATGGACAATGATGAGAGGTGCAAATATTACCCACAAACAAGGATCACAAAAATAAATAACACATAATGCATAAGAATAGCAGAGGGAGGTGAAGTTAATTCTCATTAACTTTCATGATCCAACCGATAAAAGTACTCTTGGGGGGCAAATTTTGGCAGTGTGAGGTTTCTAAAAATGTGTCAACCCTTTTTATAATGAAGGACAAGGATTTTATAATGGATCAAGCCTTTTTTAAATTAATGTGCCACTTGGGGTAGTAGATACAAATTTTAATTCTATTATGGCATCATACTCATACTTCTTAAATTCTTCTTAGTGATTCAGATCTAGAGTTGGTGGTAACATTGTTCTTAGAAGATTCAGAGGGGTGACATGTACTCATATTCCAACATCTAATAGTTGTTTTTTCATTTACTTATTATGATAAGGCCTTAAACATCACTCAACTACTTTTCCAACTACCTCTTTATACATTACTACCACTTGGAAATCACTGTGCAAGTCTCCCTTGAATTTACCACATCATCATTGCCTAGCATGAATCACATTTTGTGATTTATGAGATCACAAAAGTGAAACATTTCACTTTGTCATGGGAATCATTACCTTGTGCCTTTTAAGAACATCTACACACTAAGGGCTATATAGTTAGACTACATAATGGGTTGTGAGTTTCATGGAGGGTGCAGATGTAGAAGTCATATACAAGTGTGCATGAAATTTTACTCTTTTGTGCCAAGTTCCCCTTAAATAGTTTTCTCAAGTCTTCACTTTACACCTAGGGTATGTGTTAGTCTATGAAGTAGCATGTGTGTAGCATAGATCATAGTCTACAATTTATGAGAGCATATAATCAAAAATCTATGACTTGGTGTGAGAATTCATCATGAAGGCATAGGTATTATTTTGAATAGGATTGCACACAAAGATGGATAATCTTAGGTGCACTTTACACAATTTAGAACTATTTATTGTGCACTTCTACCTATGTTGTCAGAATATTGGGCTCTACATTTTTGAACCTATGCACCATTTTAGTTAGTGTGATGAAAGATCTCTTTATGGGGTGCATATCAAGAACTCTATATGAATGTAAGTTGACACTTAGTCAATGTGTAGATCTATGTTGACTGCCTTAGGCATGGGCATGGATGGGATGTGTCAGCACATGACTTGCTTTAAATAACTCAACACTTCACATGTGCACAAATCTCATATAGGATCCTTGTGAGCTCTATGCATGTTGGGGGTGACTTATAAAGTTAATAATTTTTACAACCTCTACAAGTTGCTTACTTGCTAAGCAGGAATCTAGTAGCCTTTGTAGAGATCCATTAGGCATAAAGTCTTTGAAACTTTTAGTCCTTTTACCTATGAATGCACTAGCTGTGTATCCCCAATTTTTGAGTGAATTAAGAACCTCCTAGCAAAAGAGAAGAACTATGCCAAAGGCACCTAGAGGAAATATATTTAAACTAAGAGAAACACTAAGCATAAGCACTTAGAAGAAATAAAACTACCTAAAAGAAGGTGCACAAGACACTTAGGGAAATAAAAGCATCTAATCTACCTATTTATAATTTATACAGGAATTATCAAAGATAGTATTTGAGATAGATCCCAATAATTGGGATAGGTAGTTCCTCTCCACTCAATTTAGCAAGTTAAAAATCATTGAATTGTTTATGGCTAGTTACGGTATATAGATCACTATATATTGTGTCAAACTTAGTATGCCTTCCAAATTTCACTCTGTCTACATCCCACTTGAGCACTAATCTTTCTTATAAACTTATATCAATAGCCCAATTATCAAAATTTCTCTTCATTTGGGCATGTTAGACATCCATAATGTATGCAACCTGCACTTTGGTCTCTTCAAGCTCCATTATCTCTACTAATCTTACTACAATGGGATTGCTTTTAAGAAACTCCAACTAATGGGTGATATCTAATGAAGTTAATTTAAGAGATGTGGGAAATCTATCCTCCCTTCCAAATACTAACATGAAGGGTGAATTCCTTAACACTCTCTTGGGTGTGACTCGATCAGCCCAAAGGTTAGTTATAAGCTTAATATGCCAAGCTCACTAATTATCTTCCATGGTGTAAAATTCTTATTCATGGATTTGAGGTTAATAATTTGATAATTTGATAATAATTTGAGGTTAATAATTTGATAAGGCACTCAGATAGATGTTATGTTTAATGGCCCATTCATTGATCCTGGTTCAATGCATTATTAGAGATAATGGTGGCTAGGACACCAAATTTTGTTACAATGTCTTTATCAAAGCTCAGTATGGATGTCTCATTGGCCGTCTTGAGTTTTAATACTTTTATCCACCTTGTGAAATAGTCTATGGCCATGAGAATCCATTTATGTCCTTTTCTTGATGGTGGGTTAATCATGCCTATGAAATCTAGACCCTACTATGCAAAGGGTTGATCATCTTGTATTGGGCATAATGGTAAGGTGACTAGCCTTTGTCTGCCTAAAAATAAGGCACATTTATTATAATTTTTCATGTATATATGTGTATATTTTAATAGATCAATCCAATAATATTCAACTCACATGATTTTCATAATAGTGGTCTTGGGTGAATAATAGCCTCCTACAAGGCTGTTGTGGAATTCTTGAAGAATTCTACTTACTTGATCTAATTTCATGCACCTCAATAGGAATCTATTGGGATCCCTCTAAAAAATCACATCACTAATGAGTACATATGGAATGGATTACAACCTAAAATACCTATGCTTGAGATTATTTAAGCCAAAAGGGTATGAGCCAGTTTGAAGGAAGGTCATCATATTCTACATCTAGACTATTGCAGTTTTTGGGCCTATTAGTTCCTTTTTGTGTGACACCAAGACTATATTGTCTCCAAAATTCTCTACTTCATCAAATTGTCCATAGAGTCCCTTTCCTCACACTAACTTGGTGACCTAGATTTCCAAATCGTACTCCATCACCTTTGTGACCTAACCAACCCTTTTTTAGTTGATGTCCTTACTAAGAAGAAAATCCTTAATATATGTGTGCACAACCATGAGTTAAATTTTGTTGTTGGAGAGAATATGATTGAAATTATTGAGTGATCTCACAAATATGAGTATGTGCCTCTCCATGAAGCTATAATGTAGTTCATAATCTTTCAACACCTAGCTAACAAAGGCAAATGTCTACTCCAAATGATCATTGTTTTATTGTGTAAGGATAGTTGAGATGCCTTCAATCCTATCAAATTAATAAAGGATAAAATCCTTTTTATAATCTATATTGATCAATGTGGGATCCTGGGTGATGGTACACTTGATGGATTCAAAAACTATCTCTATCTTCACAAGTCCAATTGAACATGACATTCTTCTTCAGCATCATAGTGAAGGGTCTAGTTAGGGTGGAAAAATCAAACATGAATCTTCTAACAAAATTTATCCTTCCTAATAAACTTTGGAGACTCTTCTTGTGACTTGGGAGAGAGAGATGAAATAGCCTTGACTCACTCTAGATCGATTATGAGTCCTAATTTATAAATAATGTGCCCTAGTAGAGTGCCTTCATGAACTAGGAAGATACACTTCTTAGGGTTTAGAGATATTATGAACTCCCAACACCTTTAAAATACTTGCTTTAGATGGCCTAAATTATCTTCTACATGCTTGTAAAATATAGTTATGTCATCAAGGTAAACCAAGATGACCTTTTTGATGAGCTCCTTAAATGTTACATACATGGCTCTTTGGAAGGTCACTCCTATATTTGTCAAACTAAATGACATCCATTGGTATGTGAAGGTTCCACACTTAATGGTGAATGTTTTTTTGTAATGATCACACTCTTGAACTAGAATCTAATTATAACTTGAGTAACCATTCAACAAAGAGAATATTTTTTCTCATGTGACTATTTTTAAGTTTTGCTCCATTAGTTGGAGGGGATAGTGGTATTTTAGGGAAGCCTTTTTTAGGTCTCTAAAGTCCACACATAGATGGATTTATCCATTCTTTTCTTTCACTAGGACTAAGTTGGTGACCCATGAGGAGTGGTTAATTGGAAGTATTATACTAGGTTCAATGATATTTGAGATATCATTTCTCATTAATGGCTCAAGTTTGGGATTAATTGGCTTATGTTTCTAGTAGATTAGCTATGCATTAGGGTCGAGATCAATTATGTGTTACGCTAAGCCTAGATCGAAGCCCCTAAGGTCCTTATAGCTCCATAAAAAGATATCATCACATCTCCTACTGATTTCATTGAAGATCTTAATTTTTGGTGGAGAGCATACCATGTTGGATTTTAAGGTCTTTCTTTCTAAAATGGTTACCTATGCATAGATCTATTTTTTTGATATCATGCTTTGCCTTTCTCCTTTGAATTTGTCATTAGAATTTAATATTCTTTCTAGGGTGACTAGCCCTTTTGGTAGCCTATTTTGATCAGATGACTTGATCTTCACATTGAGCTTGCAACTACACTTGGTTCTTCGCACAGAACTCTACCTCATCTTACAAAAAACTTATTATCTACTCATCACACTTGAGCACTTACCAATTCTTTTATTATGAGGAATTTTTGGTCTAATCATTAGTTTGAAAAGCTACTCAGACTCCTTAATTATATCACATGGGATGTCTTATTGCACACCCATGGTTGAGAGTCTATCCATGTCAGTATTCTATGATTTTGGTATGGAAATGATATTGAACACATCAAATCCTTCAATCATATCCCATACTCTATGTTTGTAATCTTTCATCAAGCCATTTTTGGTCATGATCTATCACCTAATTTGGTTAACAACCAGTTCGCTATCACCCAATTCTTGTAGTATCTTGATTCCTTTATTTTATACAAGCTGGAGGCATTGGATTAATGCCTCATATTATTTAGCATTATTTGTGAAAACTAACTATAATTTGAAGGAATGGAAATATTTTTCCTTTTTGGAGGAAACTAACATCGCACCAACTTTAGTACCATTTTTAATTTAGGAACCATTGAATTAAAACTATCATATAGCCTCAGGGTTCTCTTGTGCCTTTATGATCTCAGGTAGCACAGGATCCTCCTATAAGATATAGTACATACGTATCCCTATCTCCTCTACATTGTCATATGGATTACATTGTCATATGAATTGCACTCAAAATGTTTTTGTGCCCCTTCATCCAACAAATCATCTAGGATCTCTTCAAGTAGTGTTATGACTTCATGGAGATTTGGATTCTCCTAATTGAACATTACATAATTTAATTAAGCTAGGATATAAGAGTATGGTTCAACATGGATTTTGAAGATAGGTTCAGCCCTAATGGTCACTTTAGTCCCATACCTCATTTTGAGTAACAGATGTGACCAATTTGAAGATAAATACCCACCCATCTTTGTAGTGAAGTCTCGAGAGAGGCAGATGGTTAAGCAGGGAGGTAAGTCAATGACCATGATCTCTTACATAATCGAGAGAATTGGGCATGCACGTAGTGTAATATTTAAATCTTTAATAATTCCCATATTTTTTATTATCATACCATCGAGTTAGACCACTCTTTTATAAATATGGGAATATATAATTTTGAGCACATATGCAATCTTCTTTGGCATCACCAAGCTACTTGCAACTATGTAGATCATGAAATTGTGTACTAGATGTTGGTTGATGATCAAAGAGATGTACAACAAGGGCTTCTTGGTGCTACTGCTCACTTACGCTTCCTTTGCTTTTGGCTAGCATAGACTTGTAGAGTTGGAAGGCATAATTTGGGATGTTTTATACTCCTAAAAGCTTTTTAGAACATCTTATAGTAAATTCCTTTGAGATGGAATAGAAAGATCATCCCACATGATTACATTGAGGATCATATTCTTCATTTGTTTGACTATGTTGAATGGAATCTGAGATCCCTTTGACTGTGGCTTCTAGATAATATCCTCTTCTCATATATATGTATTGGTCTAAGGTAGCCCTTCTCTTTGTGTAGCTTATTCTATGCACACTATAGGTTGCATAGGTACCTTGGCTTATGTACCTATGAGAGTGGCTTGAGTTATTTAAAATGAGGGCACCAAAGTTGGTATTGCCTCCTTTATCACTCTTATTTTGAATATTGTATTGAAATCAACTGGGGTGCTTCCCCGAATTGGCATACCATTCTGATTTACATATTTGAAGTTGTCCTCTTTCCAATTGATGAGAGTAGACTCATCTTATTGTTACATTAGTAATTGAATCTCTCCTTCATGTAGATCCATGTTATTCATTTGTTCTTGAGGCTATGAAAAAAATTTGCACCATGAGCACTTGGTTCATAACCCCATTCGCACATGTAGCTTGATTATGTGGTTATCCACATGGAAAATACCATTCAGGATCTTGCACAAGATTGTTTTGTACCAGTATAAGGGCTCTAGATGATTCTATGCACTACCATTGGTAAGGAGGTCTAATTGAATGGTATTATTGAGTGAAGGGTTAATGAGATCTAGGGTACTACACTTGTTACCTTTTAAGAGTGACAAACTCATTCCCAAAGCTTTATAGTAGCATTTTAACCTCATTTAATTCATTAGGGTAAATAATAGATAAAGTTGGTGGGCTCATTATGGTGGGGATAAGTGCTAACATAGGTTGTGCATCTGATTGGATAGGAAGAGGCTCTGTGAATTGAGGCATAGGGGGTCTAGGTTCAAGTTTCCTTTTTTGGATAAAATAAGTTTTTGCATGCACAAAAACTTCATAGGCATCAATTAGTATTGTGCCTCCCATGGATTGAATCATCATAGCTACATCATTGTTAAGAGATTTTATAAAATATAAAAATGTACTGTTGGGGAATGGATTACACAAAGGTGGGATCCTATCTTAGACTCTCTAAAACCTGAAGTTAAAATCAACCATCATTTCATATGGGTCTTGATTTATAGTTATGAGATGTTATATCAAGGATAAGTGGTCACTCTGATCTTTAAATTTCCTACTTAATTCATCCCCCAATTCATCCCAATTATGAATATAATTTGGTCTCAAGGCTTAGTACCATTAAAGGGATTTGCCTTTGAAGGAAGAGGAAAGTAGCATGATTGTTACATTATCTTCAGTGACATGGTGTAGTGAGCAGATATTTATGATATTTTGAATATGCTCCACAAAGGAAGTTGCATTCTCACTAGTAAAGTAGGACAAGATTTTGAGGGTTATGACTGTAATGTCATCATACTAGGCCAGAATCAATAGACTACCTCTATTTAAAGGTAAAATTATTTGATTTCTTTGCATAGCCATGTATGGGATAGGGAATAATTTTCCTCTAGGTGTGGGGAAACTTCCAAATAGAGTTGTAGACTAAGTTCTGGGAGATGACTGACTTGAATCATTCCTTCTTTTGACAGGGGATGAAGATGTTCTTAATCTTCTTCTCCTAGAGTATGTTGTAATCTCAATGAAATTAAAGTTAATACCCTTTGTAAATGATCTTGTTCTTCTTGTCATGTAGATAGGGGGTTGATCTTTATGAACTAGAAATACTTGGAGTCACCAGGTGATCTTACTGAGTGTCTACTACACTTGTTAGCTAAGGGTAGCACTGATTACTTAGCCTTTTCTTCAAATTGGTCCCATCGAGCATGATATAAATTATTATAATTTGAAATGTACACCTATGGATGTTATACTACATAATATTTTTTTATGGTGGGATTTTGAGCAAGAATGCCTTGTGTAGGGTGCAAAAGTGTTTGACACTAGGTGCAAATGTGTTATCACACATCTATGTGTACTGATTATCATTTATCTCATTGCAATGATAGGGGCATCCCTAATGCATGAGACCCTTTCACTCCTTGGGATGACCCTCTGAAGTAGGCTAGATTCCTTTTATTCTAAGTACACCTAGTTTAAGACTAGTGTGTAAACCTAAAGAGCAGAAAGGTAAATCTACTGCTAATCTAAACCTAAGATTTTTTAAGGAAAAGGGAGGGAGAAGGTAAGAATTTGCTATAAAAAAAAGGTGATACATCAAGAATAGAATGAGTGCTCCTACTTCCATAAACACACTACAAATATTTAAGAATAAGATGTTATCACAAAGACTCTTCCAAGACCACTCTAAATGCATAATTATTTTACATAAAGGCACGAGCATGTAGTGCAACACTAAGAGGGACAATATATGATCCACAGAAAATTTCTACATAGATCCAAGTGCACACATGATATGAATTTCAAGTGAGTTATGAGTTATACACAGAGGCACTAGGGATGGACAACAATGAGAGGGGTGAAAATTACCCACAAACAAGGATCATTAAACATAAATAACACATAGTGTATAAGAATGGATGGAGGTGAACTTAATTCTTATTAACTTGTAAGATTCAACAAATAAAAGTACTCTTGGGTGGAAAATTTTGGTAGTATGAGGTTGCCAAAAATGTATCAACCCTTTCTATAATGAATGATAAGGATTTTATAATGGATCTAGCCTTTTTACAATTAATGTTTCACTTAGGGTGGTAGATATAGATTTTAATTATATTGCAGTACTACACCCATGATTCTTAAATTATTCTTGGTGATTCAGATGTGGGATTTAGTGGCAATATTCCTCTAAATCCACGTTTGTGTTTGAGAGTGGAATATCCTTGGAAAAGTTAGTGGGGTTGCATGTACTCATATTTTAGAATCTGACAACTACTTTTGCATTTACTTATTCTGATAAGGCCTTGAATGTCACTCAACTACTTTTCCAACTACCTCTTTATACCTTGCCATCACTTGGAAATCATTATCCTTGAACTTATCATGTCATCATTGTACAACATGAATCATAGTATGTGACCTATGATATCATATAATTTAAACACTACACTTTGGCACGAGAATCATTACCTTGTGCCTTTTGTGGACATTTATGTATTGAGGGTTACATAGTTAGACTATGTAATGGGTTGCATGTTTAGGGAAGGGTACAGATGTAGAAATCCTATATGAGGGTACATGAACTTTTACCCTTTTGTGCCAAGTCCCTCTTAAATAGTTTTCTCAAGTCTTTTTTTTACACCCGGGGTCTATGTTAGTCTATAAAGTAACATGTGCATAGCATAGATCGTAGTATTTGATTTATGAGAGTGTTGAAGTGAAACCCTATAATTTGGTATGATTCTTCATCATGAAGGCATAGTGACCCTTTTGAATAGGAATGTGCACGAAGATGGATGATCTTAGGCACACATTATACAATTTGGAATTTCTTGTTGTACACTTATGCCCAAACTATCTAAAGACTAGGCTCTACATATTTGAACCTACATGTTATTTTAGTTTTTATGATGAAGGATCTCTTCATGGGGTGTGCATTAATAATTCCTTATGAGTGTAATTCAAAATTTAGTCAATGTGTAGATCTATGCTAATTACCTTATGCATGAACATGAATGAGAGGCACTAGCACATAGCTTGCTTTAAAAAACTCAACACTTTATAGGTACACAACTCTTATGTAGAGTCCTTATGAGCTCTGTGAAAGCTCAAGGTGACTTAGAAAGTCAATAGTAACCTTGGACTACAACTTCATAATAGAATCACCAATTGCAATTTATGTGAATTTAGGTATAAAAGGACCTTTATGATTCTGCCCTCTCCCATCTTGAACTTGTTGAGTTGATGATGTCTTAGGAGCTACACCTTGACTATCAGTCCTTTAAGGTGTTTGACATGTTGGAGAGGCTTCTCTTTCAAGTCCTAAACCATCACCAACTACCCTTATATTATCCCTTGTATGGGATGTAACTAAATTGTCTACCTTGGCTACATTTCCACTCTAAATTAGTTGCCACTTATTCAAAATAATGCTCTCCTTCTTATAAGTTAACAAAGATAGTTTCAAATGGTACTTTCTTCTAATTTTCCCTTTTTAATTTGGCATCTTAGCTTGATTCATGAAGCAAGTGTCTCCATGTGGCATAGGAGGACCTTCCTTATGTTGTGTAGGAGGATGATTATAATATGTTGGATGAATTTAGTTCTACTACATGAAATAAGCTTTGTGAACATCACCACTTTGAACCATTAACATCTCATGAGGTTTTCCCCAATGTGTAGGCTATTGACCCTCTTGAACATAGTTGTTTTGAGTTGGAACTAGTGTTGTAGAAGTACTAGCAGAATTAGGGTTGTAGTTTTTATAGGGCCTTGTCTGAGTGATCTACCCTTCACCTTGTTGATTAGGCTAACATGGAGGTATGTTATACTGGTAGGGATAATAAGGGGCTTGGTAAGGTGCTTATAAAGTTCTATGGGGTGGAGTTTGTTGCCTCTCTAAGGACACTATCTTATTATTTTAGGCCTTAAGCAACCCTTCAATCCTGTCAAATCTATCTACTTGATTGACATATGTCTGATCATGATTGGTTGGTGATGGCAAGGGAATAATGGTAGGCATAGGGGGTTTAATTTCCAAGAATAAAGGCATGATGGGTCTTAGGTAAAGCTTTCCTTTTTATATTAGAAAATTTTCTACCCTTATGTCCACCTCATAAGCATTTGGTAGAGTAGTTCCCCCCATGAACTGTATCATGACCCCCAAATTAGAATTTAGTGCTCTTAGGTAGTATAAGAATGCATAATTGGGTGTGGGACTCACTATTATGGGGATATTATCCTAAGTTTTTTGAAACCTATAGTTAAAATCTACCATAAACTCTTGGGGAACCCTTTCAATTGTGGTGAGTTGCTCTACTAAAGATAGATGGTCACTCCTATCCTCAAAATGTTTGCACAAATGTTCCCCAAATTCATCTCAGGTACTGATGGATGCAGGTGTTAAACCCCTATACCACTAGAGTGCCTTACCATTCAAGGAGGTGGACAATTGTCTCATAGCCACATTCTCTTAGGTCACATTGTGAACTAAGCATAAATTGGCTATGTTGAGTTTTCTCCTATGAAATAGGGAAGGATTTTAAGGGCAGAGCAGGTATGTCATCAAATTGATTTAGATTTAAGGGGTTGTCACCATTGAAGGGCATAAATGCTTGAAGTCTATGCCTAGCCATTAGAGTTTTAGGGTTTATATTAGTGTTTCCTTGAGAAGAATTAGGAGAGTTAGGGGGTGTATGATTAGGATTAAACCTAGGTTATCTCATTCTCCTAGCCAAGTCCAATTACAACTCAACAAACTTAGTTTCCTTACCTTTTGATGAAGATCTTGTTACCACTTTTTGAATGAAACTTAACTATAGATATACCATTGAAATGTTTAAATCTCTCTGATGTCATCCAAGTCTACAATTGTATGATCCAACTCACTTGAATGTTGGTCCCACTAGGCATGCCATAACTAGTAACACTCCAAGTTACACCTTTGGGAGAAGATGGTTCAGTTTTCTCCAAGCTTGGGGTAACATTGGATTGGTCCAAAGGTTATGGGTGACCTATAGGAGGACCAAACCTCTAGTTTATGGGGATAGCTCCCTTAATACATCAACTTGAGCTCACTTTCTAAGACCTACTAATGTTGGGGTGAAAAGGGATAGAGTAAAAACATGAAAAGGAAACCTACTCTAAAGATGGTGATGCACCAATATTGATCTATCCACTCTTAATTGATCTTCAATCACACTTTATAGATTAAGCAAAGAACTATGACTAAAACAAGCTTCCTAATGATTTACTCTACATAGGTTTTTTATGTGAAGGCCATGGTGAATGCTTGTAACCTAAAGGTAATGAAAAAGAGGTTTGCTTGAGATACTTATTGACACCAAAAATATGCCCACCATGATTTTTAATGTCAAAACACCCCTTGACCACCTTGGGACCCTCTCAAGACCAATCTAACCCTTTGATCCCTAACCAAACCTAACCATAGTTAGCTTGACCTAACTGGCTTAACCTTAACTTTTACCCAATTTACCCCTTCACCCTTGAACCATCGATGGTTAGGTTGACCACTAATAGTCACCCTGATCATTGATGGTTAGGGTCCACCTAATTAGCCATCAACATGCAAACTCATCCACCTTGATTTTCTAAAAATAACTTGTCCACATCCACATGCAAGCCATTGCATGTGTAAGTTAAAATTAGGAAGCCCAGTTCATGTCTTATTTCAACTTTCTTTCCTTTCCTATAAGAAAAGAGGAGCAAAGAGGTGAAGAGGATCTACAATTACTATCAAGAGCTTGTCTATCCAAGATTTTATTTTTACAATTCAATCATCATTAGTAATCCAGTGAACTAGCTACTATGTTAGAGAGCCAATTTCCCACCATAGCTCTACCAAAGCACCAAGTAGCATCACTCCATCAAAATAATGCTAGACTCCACCAATGAGTTAGCCACCTTAAGCACCCACCCAATCAGCATTTTGTAATATAAGTATTTGGTTTCTAGTATTCAATTAATTTATTTACTTTTCTCTCACAACCCAACACCTACCCAACTCATAGAATCTCACTTTGAGATCCCATCAATCAACTTAATATTAACATAGATCTACACATAGTAATTGTTGATGGTTATCTCAAACATCAATGGTTTATCCAATTGGCAATGGTCACCTTGACCATCGACGGTTAGCCCAACTAACAGTCACTATGGAAACAAATTCTAGCAAGTTATTTTCACATACCTACACCCAACCAAACCTAATTCTCTATGTTCCTACTTGTTCACAGACCCCTTTTTGATTTTTTGAAGCATAACCTAATCACCTAGCACTAGTATTAATTTTTATAGTCTACTTATTAGCAATCATTTTTATGTTCAATTTTAGTACCTTTTGATTATTGATGCAAGTACTTTATATTTTGTTTTATAAACTTAATTATTTAAAATGTTTGGATTGACATCCTCTAAGGAGGCTCTTGCTCATGGGATCTAGTTATCGCTGGGCAATCCACTCAACTATCTGTCCAACAAAAAAATTTACTTTAGTGCTTTCTTATTTTTAGGTCATCCTCCCAAGCTAAAGAGGAGCTCTTCAAAATATTTTGATTCAATGCATGCACAATCAAATAGGGTTTTCAACCATACCCATACTTCATTTCTTATCTTCTTTTTTGAAAAAATAAGTAAAAATTTATTAAAACTATTTGGCATGCCTAGTGGGACCCTTGTGTCTCTACTTGGGTTCTTGTTTGCTTACACTCTCTCTCTATTCTATGCTCATTAATGAAATCAAAAGTTTATTTTCGTCTTAAAATTAAGTTCATACATTGACTACTTGAAGGTTTAGTTCACATAAGTTAACTTAAAAGAAAAGTAATCTATCAAAGCTTCACTTTATGTTTCACACACTCAACCAAACCATTTTCATCAGTTAAGCTTCAAACAAACTTGAGACAATTCCTAACTAGGATTTCATCACCTAGCAGTAACCTTACCCTTTCTTAGCGATCCTACTTGGAGGTCATTACCAAGGGGATAACCAACTTAGCTCTTTAGTTGAGTGTAATCTTTGGATATCAATATATATTGGTTAAACACCTGACACCATTATTGTTGTGGTGTGTGGAGTGAGGAGGTAGGCCCCAATACCAACCCACGTATTGATTCCAATACAAATTCCTTTTGAGTGCGTAAACACAACTTGAAACCAACCCTGGACTTCCTTTCTAGTACTTGCTCTACAAACCAATCTCACTCACACAACTTCTTAAGGCATAATCCAAAAGTGAGATTAATTAAAACTCTAGGGCTTAACATCTCTTTTAGAGTGTGATTTGATTTATTTGATCATTTTCTTGTCTTATATTTATTTGAGTAGTAATTTTGTTTATGTTTCCTATCTCCCCTATCTTATATATTTCTCACTTGGCAGTAGCGAAGAGACCTTATGGATCAAAACCCATCACCAATCCAACCTACTTCTTCATCCACAGACTACATTTTTGAACCAAAAAACTCTCATCTCCCCTCAAGAAGTCCTATTTTCCCTTAGGAGGTTCATCAAGGAGATGTGGATTATGTCACTTTTCTAGATAAAAATCCTATAGCTTTGCAACATTATTTTACAACTATGTCTTACCGTATCCTATCTTTGGCCCCACCTGTAGATCCTCCTTATGGAACGCCTCTCCACCTCATTGGTAGTATCTCTATTTTGATGGTTACTACCCACTTGTTGACTACCCAATCTTCCTCATCAACCAACAACCCCTTTGAGACTACCATAGAAAACCAACCAACCCAAAATATTGTTACCCTTATACCTTCCACTCCTACCAACCACTCCTCCATAATAGGAATTCCTACCTATATCACTACCAACCTTCCTTTAGTTACCCCCAATCTATTGACCACTACTCTGCTTCAAATCCTTATGGTGTCCATACCCTCTACCTTACCATCAATTAGTTCAAGGGTCATCACCCTTTCATTGGTCACCAACCAAACTATCACTCCTATCTAACAAGTACCCCTTGCATCAAACTTTGGCTACATCCCTAACCTATAAGGGAATGTACCCATACATACTACCTAACCACATACATCTACCTACCCTTATGTATTATACACTCACCAATAAGTGGTAGCCTCCCAACCTTCTACCCACTATCAATATGTCTCCCAACCACTATAGTAGCATGCATCTTATAACCTTTTAGGTACATAACCTCAATTAAACCTAATAAATATGATTATGGACAAGATGACCACCTTAGATTCATCCATTTTGGGTACTCATAACATCTTGTCATATGACCAAATCTATAATGAACCCATCCATCCATCTATACCTATCAGACCATATCCTTCCTAATGGGAACTTCCCAAGTTCTCTAAATTTCAAAGTAAGGAAGATCCCTAATAGCACCTTAGGGCATTTAGGCATGTTTATTATCTCATCACCTATGATGATGCCCTTTTTCTTCATACTTTCCCCATGTCTTTATCCAGTTTGGAATTAGATTGGTATAGCACCATACCCAAGCAATCCCTTTTCTCCTTCACCCAACTGGATCAAACCTTCTTGGACCACTTTTCAATCAATCTCCAAGAAAGTCTCTATCACTGACCTCTACTCTATCTGGTAGTTTGAGGATGAATCCATAGCCAATTTTGTAGCTCATTAGAGGATCCTAATTATCCAACTTTCCTTCTCCCTACCTCAACTAAAACTCATAGAGCTCTTTGCTCGGGCATGTGCCAAGCATATCTCCTCTACACTAAATGTCTAAAGCTTCCAAACCTTTGAAGAATATTTTACCATGGCACATAAGTTAGATAATAGAGCCATTGATGAAGGGAAGCTAAAGCTCAAAAACAAGAACTCAACCTACAAAACCAATAAGGCTTCTTCCTCCAAGTCAAGCAACTAGTCCAATACCAATACCAAGAGAAAGGGAACCATAAATACATTTGTCTTTAAGGATGCTTCCCCACCTTCTGCCAACCAACAAAATTCCTCTAATTCTTCAAAGAAAAATATGAAGAATTAAAATTGGAACAACCAAAAGCAATTCACTCCACTTGGAGAATCATATGCTTCCATCTTGGAGAAGTTATTGAAAGCCAACATCATTTAACTTCCTCCTACCAAACCTCCTTAGCATTTTTATGCTTCTCATCTTCCACCTAGTTGGTTCAATGAGAATTATTTGTGTACCTTTCATCAAGAAATAGGGCATGGCGTTAGTAGGTGCAACACCTTCAAGAGCCTTGTCCAATCCCTCATTGACATGGGGGAGCTTAAATTAGACAACCCTAATGCACCATCTAACCAAACCTTTGATATATTTAGACAACCTTTCCCACACCATGCTCCTACCAAGAATGACATAAATAATGTTGAGTGTTCTCTTGATGCCCATACAGTTAACATGGTCATTGATATACTCATTACCAAATCACCTAGTACCCAATCTTTTCATCCTCCACCTCCTCCATATTTTTAGATAGTGGACTTACCCTCCCTCCATTCAGACACTCAAATCAAGGAAGTGCCATCTTCTCCACCTCCAGTTATTGAGGTAGTGGAGCCACTAGCTTCCTTTTTTATTAACTTATCAGAACAACCAACCATTGATGCCTTATCTTCACCTTTAACTACCAAGCAAACCACCCCTTCTTTAGAGAATATTCTCAAGGAAGACATCCCCATGTCCACTCCTCCCATAAAGGAACCACTTATCTTAGCCTTGTATCTTTTAATTAAGGAAGAGGACAAGGTTACCACCCCCTTCTCCAACATATGGGTTTAACATTCAAACCTACTACCCAAGGAGCTAAACCAATCTACAAACCATTCTCATACTAGTTCAAAGATTGAAATTTATTTCCAACCCCATCTTAGACTGAACTACCTTTTGGCAGAAACTAGGTCTCCCTTATATTACCAAACTAGAACCTCTAACCCTTTCTTTGGCAAACCAACCTACCACTTCTATTGACCAACCAATTACCATATCCAACCAACCAACCAAAACCTCCACCCAACCAATCAAGACCTCTACCAAACTTACCAACCCCTAACCACCTAATCCAACCAAGACCCAAATATCCAAACCCTATTCTATCACCCCAACTAGAACAACCAAAATCCTTGGTACCATCCCTACACCAAGCCTTAGTCACCCATTTGTGAAAGTGGACCTAACCCCTTCAAACCCACCCACAAAATGCCAAACCAAAACTACCAAATAGGTAAAACCACATAAATGCTTTAAATCCTAAATTTTACCTCCTTCGACCTTGCCCTCCATTTTGGGGCTTCATCCCTCTACCTTGAGCCAAAATCCTATTATCTCTACCAAGACCCCACCACTTCTTTTGGTTACACCTTCACAATTTCTTTCTAACACAACTTTATTCACCACACTAGCAATACCTAAGCTACCTACCTTATGATCCTCCACCTCTAGATCATCAACCTCTTTTCCTAAACTAAATTCATTAACTAAGTGTACCACCCTACCTAAAACACCTACCACCAAACCTATTTCCAAGCAACCTTTTGTCCCAACCATAAAAGCAAAGACCACTACACCTTTACCACCCTTAGCTAAATCTTACTCATCTATTTTCCATAGGTTATTACAAACCTTTTGTTTTGCCTTTCCTCTCATAGGCCCTTTGACCCCCTTTCTTTAAATCCTATCTGGTACAATGACCACCATGTGTGTTCTTATCATAGGACACCTGACAATGACACAAAGAACTACAAATCTCTCCAAACAATTATCCACTAACTTTACAATGATGATGATCTATTAACAAATGAACCTTCTATGGGCCCCATACAAATCCATTCAATAACCATACCTACCCAACACTTACCTACTCCTCCACTCTCACCTGAGAGTGAAGATGAGTCTGAACAATCTACTACTTCAACCTCTCCTTCTATCCATATTATCAATGTGGTCACAAGATCATAGTAGAAGGATAAGTGGAAGTCTAAGGTTTCCATTCCATGGACATATCCATCTTCAACCCCCTAACCAACCCATACCTAACCATCTTCATCCTCAACCAAACCCAAGGTGTCTATTTTAGGTACCTCCCAATCTAACCCCTCAAAATCCATCAAGAGAGTTATCATCAAGCAACTTCATCAAACCCTGATGAAGATGAGCTTATATGAGTTGATATCTACCTCTCCTCATCACTTCCAAGCACTAATAGAGGATTTTTAATCCATTTAGGTCTAGCTCGAAGATCCTCAACTTCTACCAGCCTTTGTTGGCACCCTTTAAATTTCTAACCTTATTACCTTCAAGGATTTGGAAATACCTATCATCTATATTGAGAACCCAGATCCCCCTCTCTTTATTACTACATAAATCAACCAAACCCACATAAAATAGGTCATGATTGATGGGGGAGCTAGCATTAACATCATCTCTTCCCATGCCTACAACCAACTTAACCTTCTAGACAATGTCATGTCCAAAACCCTAGTTATCCTTCAATCATTCAATGATACCATGGCCACTACCTTGGGGAATGTTATCCTTGATATCCATTTATGACCCTTCACACTCCCCAAACTCTTTTATGTTGTGTAAGGTGAATTCCAATAAAACATTTTATTGGGATGACCCTAGATCCATTCCATGGGTTATGTCCCCTCCACCCTTCACCATTGCATTAAGTATAAGGATAAAGGCTAGGTCATCACCATCTAAACTAACCCAAGTCCTTTTATGGCATGCAACATGACCTAACACCCAAATTATGTCCTCATACCCCCATCTATCAAACTCTCAATAGCTAAAACCCAACCTTCAACCACCAACCACCAAAATAGATATCATATCCCCTTCCAATGATGGGGCATCGACTAGTTCTTTTATCCCTTCAGACCAAATCCCCACTATGGACCCTTTAGAATCAATGTTCCATCACCTTTTGTTTGGGGAGTATCACTTTTTATCCCTTGATGCTTTCCCTACTCCTCATGATTATGGGCAACTCACCAACTAGCTGAGATATAACCCCATTGTCAAGACCATTATTTCTCTTGGACCTCCCTATTATCAGACCCATTTTATCTATGGGGGACTCAAAAAATGGTGCCTCTACCACCTCTCTTTTACCTAGGCCATTCACTACCAGTTTCTCTTACCTAGATAAACCAAGTTTCACTAAGGCTTACCTCCATCGATGTGCTTGGAAAGGCTTTGGTCTTGGGTGATATGAGTATGGCCCACATGAATTGATCATCATAAAAACTAAGAAACCGTATGAGAATCATGTCCTTGGTTTCATCCTAAGCAACAAGAAGTAACCCAAATCACCTACCACCACCATTGTTGAGGAAGATGCCCCTTCCTCACCGACCTCACCTCCACCTACATGTGAGGATGATGACATCATCCCACCTAAATTTTTTTTTCATCAACATAATCATCCTTGGACCCCTGACTTATCAAAAGGAAGGGGTCACCATGACCATCCCTTTGACCCATCTTGAGATGATAGGAGAAGACTCTCTTACCATTAACACTATTTAGTACCAAGATGATGATTTTATTCTCACCTAAATTGGTGCCCTACATTCTTCCATCCATAAATCCCTTCCTTCCTAAGACCTCAACCATGTTGAATGAATCCACCATGAATATCAACTTGGCCACTCTGGACAACCCCCACATTTTCAAACTTGGCCAATCACTAACTTTCAAGGAACTTTATGACTTTCCCTCTTTCTTCCAAGATCGTAGCATAGCCTTCACTTGGTCTTATAGTGACATGATTTGAATTGACCCTACCATTTCTACCCATAACATCATCACTAACTATGATGCCAAACCCATAAATTAGAAGCTTTGATGCATGCACCCTCGCATAGCCCTTGTCATCAAAAAAGAGCTTCAATATCTCCTATCTATCATTTCATTTAACCCATTGACTACCCCCAGTGGGTCTCAAATATTGTACTTTTAACCAAAGCCATAAAGATACTATGCATTTGTGTGGACTTTTATGACCTCAAACTTGCTTAACCCAAAGATAACTTTCATCTATCGAGCATCGACTAGCTAGTTGATCTTACAGTCAGCCATGAGATGTTATCTTTCATGGACATATTCTTAAGACATAATTAGATCTTAATTTCTCCTAAAGATCAGCATAAAATCACCTTTACCACCCCTTAGGGAACCTTCTGCTATTGAGTCATACCTTTTGGACTAAAGAACATTGGTGTAACCTACCAAAGTTTCATGACCTATATCTTCCATAACCTTATCCAAAGGATTATTGAGGACTATGTGGATGACCTTCTCAAGAAATCCAAACTCCAAAAAAATCACTTGGCCATTCTTAAAATCATCTTTGAATGCCTCATCCACTACCATGTATGCCTTAACCGCAAGAAGTGCATTTTTAGGGTCTTGTCAAGAAAACATATTGGTCTCATCATCTCCCTTCATGAAATTTAAGTTGATCCCACCAAGATCAAAGCCATCCTTTACATGCTTCCCCTAGCCAAGCTTAATCAACTTCGTAACTTACAAGGGAAGCTTCAATCCATTCATCATTTTATCTCCCAGCTTTTGGATTGTTACCAACCCTTCCACCACCTTGTAAAAAAGGATATATCTTTCAAGTCAAATAGAAACTATTAAAAGGCATTTGATTCACTCAAAGAGTACCTTTTGTCACCACCTATCCTTACCCCTCCCAAGGATGACCAACCTTTCTATCTATATATCTTTACCAACAACCACTCCCTAGGGATGATGCTTGCTCATCAAGATCAACAACACAAAGAGTAAGTTGTATACTACATTAGCCATATACTTTAGAATAAGAGATTTGATATACCCATACTAATAAACTATGATTGGCCTTAGTCTTTATGGCTACCAAACTTTGTCACTACCTTCTTAACCATAAAACCTATGTCATAACCAACTTTGTCACTACCTTCTTAACCATAAAACCTATGTCATAACCAATATTTACCCACTCAAGTACATGCCTCCAAGCCATACCAAAACCAATGTATGGCCAAGTGGCTTATGCTCTTAGCAGAGTTTGACCTTGATTTCCTTTAGTAAAAGTCAATCAAAGGACAAGTCATTTCCAACCAATTGGTCGAGCCACCTTTAGCAGACAACCAACCTCCTCCTCTTGAGTTCCCCAATGAGTCCATTGTGACCCTCTCTCAATTGGACTTTACCTATAAATTCACCATGTTCTTTGATGGATGAAAATGCCAATGTGATGGGGGAGTGGGTATCATCCTTATCCCCTTTGATGGTGAACCTTTCCCTTTATCCTTCAAATTTGATTTTGAATGCACCAATAATTTGGTTGAATATGAAGCCCTAGTGATAGGCCTTCAAACTACCTTAGCCTTAGGATTCAAAAAAATATATATCTTTGGTGACTCCCTACTTGTGGTCAATCAAATCTATGGCTCTTACCAGTGTAAGAATGACATTTTACAATAGTATAAGCAACTAGTTGATGAACTCTTAGCATCATTTGAACACTACCACATCCAATCAACCCCATGATCTACTAATAAGTTTTATAACACCATGATTTTCCTTGCCTCTTAGATACCAATTACACCCTTAAATTCTAAGCTATCCATTTTTATCCATAGGCTCACCCAACCTTCGTATGTCAAACTAGATTCTCCCACCATTTTTAATGTGGAAGATACCCAACCCAACCTTTGGTATCAGTAAACCTTCGACTATCTTAACCTTTTCATAATTCATTTTGGTCTTTCTAGGAATGCTTGAAGAGCATTTATCTAGAGTACCTCATGTTAGACCATACTAGGAGGTATCCTTTACACACATGCCTTTGATGGTTTTCTCTTCCATTGCCTATGTAATCATAAAGCCTCTCATGCAATCAAGGAAACACATGATGGTATCTGTGGAGGCCACTTTAGTGGCCTTTTTGTAACTAAGTGCATCCTTTTCCTAGGATATTATTAGCCTACCCTTAACCAAGACTATTGTGATTATGTGAAAAAGTGTGTTAAGTTCCAACAACATGCCAATTTGCATCATACACCTAGCCATAGTCTTTGAGTTTTCACCAATTTTTTGCCCTTCTCCCATTGAGATCTAGATCTTATTCATGAAATTAACCCCCATTCCTCACAACAACACCATTCTATCATCACTACAATTGAATATTTCACCAAATGGGTAGAAACTATTCCTTTAGTCTCCACCAAAGTAGAAAAGATTGTTGACTTTAGCAACCATCACATTATCTATCAATTTGGTGTTCCTCATAAGATCATCATCGACAATGGTAAATCCTTTAAGAACAAGCAATTTTAGGGTCTATATGATGCATTGAGAATTAAGGTAAGTTTATCCTCACTCTATCACCCTCAATTGAATGGATAGGTCAAGGCCTCTTACAAAACTCTTAATCACATACTACTTAAAATGGTCAACGCATCTGGTTGAGATTGGCATTTGTACATCCCCTTCACCTTATGGGAATATTTAATAGCATTAGAACCCATATGGGTACTACCCATTTCTCTCTTGTGTTTGGAGTGAAGGCATTCTTGCCTCTTGAAGTCTAAATCCCATCTCTTTGCATATCTTTGTAAGAACTTATTTTTTAGGATGATTATTGTCAACATCGTTTAGCCCAACTTGAGCTACTTGACAAGAGTCATTTATCAACCTTTACCCATCTTCATGTCTATCAAAAGTGCATCAAGCATGCCTATAAAAAGCACCTTAAAGTGTGAGAATTCAATATCAGAGATCTTATCAAAAGAAAAACCAACATGTCACTAATATTGATAAAAACAAGCAGGGCAAGTTTGCTTTCAATTAGATTAGACCTTATATTATAACCTATAAGTATGGATCAAGAGCTTACCAGTTTTCATCTCTAAAAAGCCACCTATAACCTAATCCCCTTAATGTTTTTCATCTGTCTGTTCTTTTGTTAAGAAGGATCAGGTTCACCTTTTGTCTAACTTAATCTCATCCCTTTCTATCTACCTACATTCCATCTCTCTAGTTTAGGGGCAATCAATTATAACCGAATCATGTGATTATTTATCCTTGACATAGCCTAATCTTGAATAATAGGTATCACAGCTCTACCTAAGGCATGGTTCTTATGGTACTTTCCACACCTTCACAAGATGGATTCCCATGGTCATTTTCACCTAAACCTCTTTACACCTAATCAACCTTCTTATGCTTTTAGTTTTGCCTTCATAAAGGTGAACTATTAAGCCAACCTAAGCAATTATATGTCAAGAAAGATTGAAGCAATAATAATTAAAAACCCCTACCATTAGTATTCATGTGGGTTATTCCTATCATTCATAGACTGCGCTCTTGAAGGACAGTTATTGAAAATTTATTTAAAGTTTCCAAAATGTAAGGTGGGTTGTTCCCTTGAAGGACAACCATCACAAAGCCTTAAACAAAGTAAATAAACTTAGACAACTCCCTTAAAGGATGGATGAGTAAAGTATTTTTTCAAAAGCATAAAAAATTCATGGAAGCTTCCCACATCGATCAACTTCCCATATGCAGCAACAAACCAAAAGACCCAATATCAAAATCATAGTAAAAGTAAACTAATTTTGAAAGCCACAATCGACTCTCAAATAGCATAATAAGATGGAAGCCACAATTGGCTTTCAAAAATAGACTTCCTACATTGATTAGTCTACAAAATTTGGCATAGACTTGTTTATACTAACTCTTTGGATACCTACAAAAGAGGCATGCTAGTCTCATGAGCAGTTTCCATTTTCACCCATCTCCCCTTTACTCAATATAAGTAAGGGATTTTTGAGCTTACTTGACATTATGTAGTCAAGACATCTTTTTAACCAATTAATGAATGCTAAGGCAAAGTATTCAAAGGGATTATGTTCATTAAGCCAATCCAACTTTGGTCTTGTTTTAGTCCTTGTCAAAGAAGAAGTATCATGCCCTCCTTGTCCTATCATGACTAGCTAATATTTTCATTAAGGTATTTATCTCTTGATTATATTCTTTGTTCTCCCATCTAGTGTTGTTAGTTACCTTACTTCATGTGTTTTACCTTAAGCAAGATATTAGTAACCATAATCATAACAGGCATATCCATGTGTGTCATAACCAACATCATAATCATAATCACAATCACAACAAGCATAATAAAACCATAACATCCATGGGCATTTAAACAATCAACCATTTTCCACCACATGTCTAAGTCTAAAATAATGTAGTATATACTCATTAAAATTTAGCATGTCATAAGTGTAACAATAAATCAAAACCATCTCATGCCTAGCTAAGCCTATATTAGTGTCTATCTTTCATAACATAAGCATCATCCATAAGCAATATCAACATTACACCATAAGCATTAAACATCAACATCACAACCACAAACCATAAGCCATAAACAGTGAGCATAAATACTGATCATAAGTATAATTCATTATTCAAATAACATAATAATGTGTACAAGTAAATAGGCATGTCTGTCTCTCAAAATTTACATCTCATTGCATCGACTAGCAGGATGGAATCAAAATGATATACAAAATGTCATAATCTAGTTATATCTATGCCCCAGGGACACCACTACCTCCTAGAGCACCACTAGATCCTAGTGCCTGCCCACCTATTATACCTATCAATCCCCCAGCTATCCCTATCTATCTAGATACATATGCTTCCCACTACCTTGGTGTCACCACATTAGCACTGCCTACCAAGCTATCCCTATACTCACCCCATCAAGGCTCCTATAGACACTATCTCAAAAATATGGCCTCATAATACCATAGCTCCTCCACTATATCTAGGTATCATGTCATAGGGATAGTACTTGATGGCCCTGTCTATGTTATTGTTATTCCTCCTCCTCTCTATCTCAGAGAGTCCCTCTCCTGGGTCACCGAACCTAGTGAGGTCCTAGCCTAATCCCTCTCACCTATCACAATAACGACCTAACCCTATAAGGTAGCAACATAAACCTATAGTGTTATAATATGGCCTTGTAATGTGGCCACCTGCCCCTATATTACTATAACCTATCCTTATACAATGGATAACACTGGTCCTACCTATCCATCATGGCCAATCGGATTCATGACCATCGACCTCACACCTCCATCATCCCTACCAATGTCTATAGTTGTATATATAGGCTACTATTGTGCCATGTACCCATATGTAATCCAAACATCATCTATCTTTGCCCTAGCTGGTAGCTCTTCATAGTCTAACAAAGTAGGCAGAGGATGTGGATCTAGTAGTAAGATCTCCTAATCCTCTCGCTTATACCTCGAGAATAAACTTTAAATACCTTATAATAGGCCAAACTACCTCTAAACCCTATCAAGTGGGATTATCTCTACCTCCCCATCTCACCTACTAACTATCCATCTATAGCTCTAAAGGGAGAGTGTGTACCTATTATAGCTTGGCCATACTAGAAACTACGCATAAGGCCTCCAAGTGATGTATCCTATCACTAGTGCACCCAATGCACCCTTGAACCACTCCACATCATGTGTGCCACCTCTTACACCTGGCATAGAAAAATCACCCCTCCATCACATGAATCCAATAGGGAACTCAATCTATGTGAAACCTACCATAGCAATCCCACTAGCCTCAGTACCTAAATGTGCTCAAAAGCCCAGTAATGTAGAACCAAGATGACACTGATGCCATACCTCTTATGGGCCCTAAACCCCCATAGCTCTTTATATATATATTCTAGGAGAATAGGCACCAACTAAATACTATATGACCTTGAAATAACTCAACCAAAACCCCCAGTAGCAAGTATGGAAACCTCCCATTACTCAAGTTAGGAAGTGCAAAGCATGAAACAACAATCATGAATATATTCATAAGTCTCCTCTCACCTAGAACCCTTATATACAAAGCACTATACTTGAACCCCCCAGCATGCCATCTGACTTGATCACTCTCATATTCATATAATAGCTCTATGTGATCATCTTATTCCTCATGCTCTATATGGTAGATTGCATCACCTTAAAGTGGAATTCAAGTAATCCTATGCACATCCTCTAGAAACATAGTCATCTCATTGATCAGCAATAAGAAGGTGTTCATAGTAGGATCCCATCTCTTGATGAGTTTTATGACCATGGATACATCTTGAGGCACATGCTGATAGTGCCTCATTTATTCTAACCCCAACTCCTCCATGTGGGCCCAATTAGTTGGGGTCATCCCCTACTAAATCTTTGCAAAGATACATAGCACTTAACCATGCATCTATGTCTCCTCCCTAGCCTATATTAATTTGAAAATATAAATTAGTCACAAGAACCTTTTAACTACCAACCCTAACACTACTTTACCATTTCACTTTGCACAAGTATCCTATATTTACCCTCCTACCCATCTAGACCCTCTAACCTCCTATCCAATTCCATACCTAGTAAACACTTTCTCATTTACCTTAGCCTTTTAAATAGATGAATTTTTCCCTAGTTGACTACTGATGATCATGGTGATCATCGATGGTCATGTGTCTTTACTTTTTTGGGTATCAACCATCGATGATCATTGTTGTTGTTCTAAAAGTGAAACACCCCAAACCCTATCTACCCTAAAACCAACCAAAATGTAAGAAAAACATGTTACTTTGCTAACAATAATCCTTACCCAACCTAATTTACCTAGCCACCCTATCAATTCCTAATTTTACCCACAAATTCACCTAAAACCTACCCAAAACCCTACCTAGGGCATAACCCAAGTAGCTAACCCCAATGTTAATGCATAAATTCAAGATAAGTTACCAAATTAAAGACACCCCCTACCTCATTTTATGACTACCATAATGGAGTCAGCCATAGGCTTGCCCATCCTTACCTGTACCTGTATGTTCCCTGCATCCTAACTAGTCACCTTGATCCACCTCAACTAAATGTCAATCATCCACCTTAGCAAATACCCTCAATAAGCACATTCACCATAAACCACCAAAATTGTTAGAGTTCAAAGTCAACAAACCAAAAGTAACAATGGGTAAAAAGTGATTCACTTTTCACTTTTACACCACAGACTTTTATGGTTTCCACCCTAACCATTAATGGTCAGGGTGATTGTCAGTGGTCCCCCTTAGGCAACCTGATCATCACCAGTCAGGTGGCCCACTCTTTTTTTCTCTTACCTTGAGCTATCCATCTTTAAGCAGACTCAAATCAACTCACCCACCGATGGAGATTACCTTCTCCACCTACCCTGACCACCTCATCACCTTAACAATGGTCCATTTCATCCCAACTAGTGCATGTTTTATGACACTTTTTACTTGGTCTCTTGATCATAGTGATAGAATTACCATGTTGACCCTTATTTGAACTTGCACCACCTCATACTTACCTGACCCATTTGTGTATTTTTGTGATCATTTCTTACCTCAGATACCCATGACACTTAACCTATTTGTGTTTTTCATGGGAGCACTTCCTACCTTGGATACCCATAAATAAAAACACTCGCCTTGTCTAGGAGACTAATAGGTGTACCCAACTATCATCCTTAAATGTGGTCACATGGTCCACTTATTCATTATCCTCTTGACACTAACCTTTATTGTTATCAACTATGGCAACCTAATCTTTGCATGATCTCAGCTATCACACCTTTTATCATACTTTGTGTGCCTATTTGTGCTTGCCCAATTTATTATCTACCTTCATGACATCCACCGTCATCATCACCCTCACCCACCTTATCAAACCTACACCTAATTTTTCTTTACCTCATCAACCCTTGATTTGAGGGGGAACACTTCCTCCCATACACAAGGCAACTAAACCTTTAACCAGCATTAATTTTTGTTTTGTAACTTGTTGATTCTAGGCTGCATAATAAAAAGGGGTAAAAAATAGACACCTAAAATCTACACACCATGATTCTAAATGTTGAAACACTCCTTAACTGCCTTAGGACCCTCTCAAGACCAATCTGACCCTCTAACCCCTAACCAAACCTAACCATAATTAGTTTGACCTAACTAGCGTAACCTTAACTTTTACCCAATTTGACCCTTCACCCTCGACCACCGATGATCAGGTTGACCACCAATGGTTAGGGTCCACTTCTTTAACAACTAATAGACAAACTCATCCACCTTAATTTTTTAAAAATAACTTGTCCTCATCCATGTGTGAGCCATTATATGTGAAATTTAAAATTAGAAAGCCCATTTCACATCTTGTTTCAACTCTCTTTCCTTGCCTATAAGAAGAGAAAATCAAAGAGGTGAAGAGGATATACAATTATTATCAAGAGCTTATGTATATAGGATTCTATTTTTATGGGTCAATCATCATCAATAATCCAATGAACTAGTTACTATGTCAAAGAACCAATTTGCCAACATAGCTCTACCAAAGCACCAAGTACTGTCACTCCATCAAAATTATGCTAGACTCCATCAATGAATTAGTGACCTCAAGCATCCACCCAATCAGCCTTCTATAAGATAAGTACTTGGTTTCTAGTATACCATTACTTTCTTTTCTTTTCTCTCACAACCCAGCACCTACCCAACTCCTAGAATCTCAATTTGATATCCCATAAATCAACTTGTTATTAACATATATCTACACACAATAATTATTGATGGTTGTCTCAACCATCGATGGCTTGTCCAACCATCGATGATCACCTTGATCATCGATGGTCAGCCTAACTGTTGATAGTCAATATAGAAACAAACTCTAGCAAGTTATTTTCACCTACCTACCCCCAACCAAACCTAATTCTTTGTTTTCCTACTTGTTCATAGACCCCTTTTTGATTTTATAAAGCATAACCTAATCACCTAGCACTAGTATTAATTAGTTAATCGTTAATCTAATCATTTCTAGTCTACTTCTTAGTAAGTATTCTTGTGTTCAATTTTAGTAACTCTTGATTATTGATGAAAGAATTTTTTATTCTATTTTATAACCTTAATTATTCAACATGTGTGGATTGACAACCCCTAAGGAATCTCTTGATTCTAATATCTAGATATCGCTAAGAAATCCAGTCAACTATCTATCTAACAAACAAATTTGCTTATTGTTTTCTTATTTGCAGGTCATCCTCCCAAGATAAAGAAGAGCTCTTCACAATATTTTTATTTAATGCATGCATAATAAAATAGGTTTTTCAACCATACCTTTACTTATTTTCTTCTCCTCCTTTTCAAAATAATAAGCAAAAATTTATTGAAACAACACTCTCAACTAACTTACTCTTCAACTCATCTACCAACACTCTAACACATCACATGACCAGAATAGGATGACAATATAGCATCTAGGTGAAGTAAAGGACCCAAAAAGAGGTATAAACATCACACTTTTTGCAAATCAAAAAACCATAACACACTAATGCTAGTAAATAAGTTTGTAATCAGTCCTTTCTTTATTGATTCTCAAGGTTCTCAAGATATAATTTGGCAAAGTTTCATTACACCCAATTGAGGGATGGTTACAATAGCCCTAAGGCATGAATGTATAGAATAATGGACAAGGATAAAATATAATATGGCATAATGAGAACATGAATGAGTCATGAATGACCACCATCCCTTCAATTGGCAATTATAAGCAGCCTCCACACTCTTCCATGCATTGACTAGGCTGATTGGTGTCTTAAATGAGCATCTTTGGGCATTGGAGTCTATTTTTAGCCAAGTTTGACCCATGAAGAGAACATATTCTATTATCTTGGTCAATTCCCTCTCCTATATCAATTACCAAGCTTTTAAAAGGTCTAATTAGGCCTCCTCCATGAAGCATTTAGTGACCACCTCTTCCTTGCATGTTGATTATATTCAAGAAATTGCCTAACCCTCCATGATGGACATGTATGTGGAGATTTATTTCCTCATGAGATAGTTACATAGGTTTCATGATGGTGCATTAATTATATACTAGCCTTTTATGCCAATGAACATCCTTATTTTGTTGGTTAAGTGGGCCTACTAGATAAGTAGTCTAGTCTCTTGCCTGAGTGATTTGTTTGAATGGCTATCAGAGCTAAATCAAACCTTTAGTTGATTGAGTGAGATTGTTTCACATCTAAACCAACTTATTATACCAAGACTTGGGCTTTCCAAGTAGCTCATATCTACAATCCTACCTCACTTAGATGAATAGATCACTTCCTTCTTACATTCCAAGACTGCCTATTTGGTGAGGACTTATAAGAGCATTTCTAGGTAGAGTTTTGAACATTTTATGATTTGAAAAGCTATAATACATCTCATACTACCTCCCTTATTGATCTAAAACTTTTCATCAACTCTACATTGTTAGGTTGTGGAGCTAAAAGCTTCACTGATGCAGACATGGAGGAGGTTACAGATGAGTGTTGCAGTGTGTCACAGACACCGGCATCGGTCAGGCCAACCGACGTCAGCAGGATTAGACAAGGAAGCAACCGACGTCGGTCAGAGATCAGCCAGCGTCGGCGACCCCCAAATATATAGGGACCGACGTCGGTCGCCTGTGTGGTTTGACTGCGAGTTTATTACAGGCAGTTAGCTAACGAACCAAGTGTTTGCATGATTAGATCTATTTTTAGACTGAGAGCTGCGGATCTAATTATTGTAATTAGATGTCTAATCACTGTTTGGATGAGATTTATATAATAGACTCATGGTTGTATTGGAAAGGTGTTCTAGTTTGAGTTGAGCAAAGTTAGCTCCTTCTGTGTGTGAGGTGAGCAAGGGTGTTCCTCCTAGTTCCACAGCAATACCAAGGTGGGTGCTAGTTTTGGAGAGTCAGCAAGATTCTTCAGGTGTGTAGGATCTTGGTCACAGGTGCATGGCCTTTATAGGAGATCTACATGGTAAGTAAGATCGTTGATTTGCAGGTGTATGTGTGTGCAAGGTCAAGGTTCACAGGTGTGCAGAACCAGGTTGATTTGCAGGTGTGCAAGATCATATAGGATAGCAACACAACAAGGAGCAGAATCAGGCAAGATCTACTTGGAGTACAGGTGTGTACTCAGATAGAGCAAAGAGGAAGGCAAGGGAGTTCCTTCCATAAGTATGGTCTGTTGAATTGCAGGTTGTTACAGGTTCATGGGAGATCTACTTGAAGTACTTTGAGTACTTGTGGAGTGCGTGGAGCACTTGTGGTGTGCGTGGAGCACAGGAGGTGAACACCAACTCTGTGTTTGAGTTGTGTGTTGGGACCTGAGAGAGAGAGCTTTGAGGAGAGAATTATTGTTCACTTGAGGTGTGGGAAGCCTCTGAAGAGGTGGTGGAGAAGAAGTGGCATCTTCTTTATTGTATTCTTCTCTGTATAAGTATTAATACAAGTTGTGTATTGTCTCTCATATCATGTGTTATTCTGAATTCTAGTTACTTGTGATTCTGGTTAATTTCCGCATATTAAGTTGCTTGGTTTGGTAATCAATTGTATGCTTCCGGTGTTTCATGTATCCTGACAAGTGGTATCAGAGCTAAGGTTGCAGGGAGCAGGTTTTGTGTTTGGTTATAGGTCACCCTCAGGGGTCTCTGATTGAGTGTGAGTAGAGCAATGGCAGATGAAAGTAAGCTAAGAATGGAGGATTTGAAAAGCACAGATGGTCACTTACGGTCCCATGGAAAGAAAGAGCAGGTAAAAGAATATTGTTGGTTGGTAGTAGATCAGCATGAAGGAATTGAAGAAGCAGATGTTGCAGGTTATGTGGCACAGGATGCTCTGGGAGGTTTCTTGGATAAAGTTGAATCTTGGATAAAAGATTCGGTTGCCTCTTTCCATGCAGCCCCAGGTAGAGGAGCTGGTGAGCCTTGCCAAAGAATTGGCAAAGGGGAAGTGAAGCTGAAATAGCAGGCGGCCAACACACAGGTGTTGATGAAGGTCATGCAGGTCCCAGGTTTGGAGATATGGCTAATTTCTTTAGAAATATTGGGTGATGAGAGATGCACAAGAACTCTCATAGCGGATGCACTTGAATTAGCTGGTGGTAAGAAAATAGGTACTCTTTATCTACTTGTTTATATTACTAATTCTTCTTTTGTTGCGATGACGTGGCTTCGTAGGCTTGGTCACATGAGCAGGAAGGAGATGCATGTTCTTAAGCGAAAGACAGATATATTTGACAGGCTTAAGAACTGGAAAGCCTTGGTGTACTTGGAGGAGATGGCAGACAGAAACCAGTGGATGGTGTTGGATACTTCTGAGCAGGGCAGTTTGGATATGGGGTTTGATTCAAAGGAGCTCACGGGTAAAAATTCATCACTCACAGGCGAACACAGGTACCGGCATCGGTCAGAAAGAACTGATGTCAAACAGACAAGTGCCGATGTCGGTCATGTGCAGACTGAAGCTGGTGATGTCGGGCAGGGTAAGACCGACGTCGATCAAGAGGACCGACGTCGGCAGTAGGTAAGACCGATGTCGGTCAGGAGGATCGACGTCGGCAATAGGGACACTGATGTCGACAGGGTTGGTAATCAGGGACAGACACATGGGAACTGACTTCGGTCGGATGTAGACTGTGGAGTGACCGAGCTTGGTCACTGTAACGGATTTTGGGTGGATAGCGAGCTGTCAAGGAGTCTCAAACACCCATACGGAGGACTGAAGACGTAAGTAGGCCCTCAAATTTGTTGTTCCTCTTCTTTATACTCGTTGCTGACTGTAGAGCAGCAGGGATCCAGGAAAAAGGTGTGAGCATGGCATGGAGATATTGCATAACCAAATGGGAGTTTTGGTAGGGTTGCCAGCAGGTATGAAAGCACAGAGACGAATGGATACCTTAGTTGAAGAATAGAGAGAACAGATACGTGAGACGGAAGACCAAGGTATATGGTCTTGAGGAGCTACAGGATAGTGGTACAGGTTTTGACAGGTGGAGGACGAAGCATGGCTTCAGTCAATGTCAGGGTAACTACTGTGGTTTGTCTCACCAGGTGGATGATGATTGCAATATCATTCTGTTGCTGTATGTGGATGGTATGTTTTGCTAGCAGGATTGTACATACAGGGTTTTGCTGAGCTAAGGGTAAGGTTAGTTCAGTGGCATGTCATGAGGAGTTTGGAGCAACGAAATTCTTTGGCATGGGAGACATGGAGATCACAGGTTGATTTTGTCTCTAGTGGGAGCTGATGTGAATCAAGTGTTGGCGAGGTTCAGGATGCAGAGCCAGAGCACACTAAGAGCTGGATAGGTACAGTGTCTGAAATCACATGAGGTCTGGTATAGACCTGAGTATTCCCATGCAGTGGGAGCTGTCAGAGAGTTAGGAGCCAATTCGGGGAAGTGGATTCTCAGGTATTTGAGAGGGACCAGCAGCAGGGATTCATGCTATGCAGGGTCAGGACTTCACTACATGGATTTGTAGGTTCAGATGTGGCAGGGTACTCAGATGACAGGAGGTACACCACGGGATGTGTGGTGGGTTGTCTTTAGGATTGATCTTGAAGAGGGCTACAAACTAGGAAATAGATTATATGGGGTACAGGTACAGGTACAGTGCAGCTATTTATCTCCAAGTGGGAGATTGTTAGGTTGTGGAGCTAAAAGCTTCACTAATGCAGACATGGAGGAGGTTGCAGATGAGTGTTGCGGTGTGTCATAGACACCGGCATCAGTCAGGCCAATCAACGTCAGTAGGATTAGACAAGGAAGCAACCGACGTCAGTCAAAGATCGGTCGGCGTCGGTGACCCCCAGGCAGACAGGGACCGACGTCGGTCGCCTGTGTGGTTTGACTGCGAGTTTATTATGGGTAGTTAGCTAACAAACCAAGTGTTTGCATGATTAGATTTATTTTTAGACTGAGAGCTGCAGATCTAATTATTGTAATTAGATGTCTAATCACTGTTTGGATGAGATCTATATAATAGACTCATGGTTGTATTGGAAAGGTGTTCTAGTTTGAGTTGAGCAAAGTTAGCTCCTTCTGTGTGTGAGGTGAGCAAGGGTGTTCCTCCTAGTTCCATAGCAGTACCAAGGTGGGTGCTGGTTTTGGAGAGTCAGCAAGATTCTTCAGGTGTGTAGGATCTTGGTCACAGGTGCATGGCCTTTATAGGAGATCTACATGGTAAGTAAGATCGTTGATTTGCAGGTGTATGTGTGTGTAAGGTCAAGGTTCACAGGTGTGCAGAACCAGGTTGATTTGAAGGTGTACAAGATCATATAGGACAGCAACACAACAGGGATCAGAATCAGGCAGGATCTACTTGGAGTATAGGTGTGTACTCAGATAGAGCAAAGAGGAAGGCAAGGGAGTTCCTTCCATAAGTATGGTCTGTTGAATTGCAGGTTGTTGTAGGTTCATGAGAGATCTACTTGAAGTACTTTGAGTACTTGTGGAGTGCATGGAGCACTTGTGGTGTGCGTGGAGCATAGGAGGTGAACACCAACTCTGTGTTTGAGTTGTGTGTTGGGACCTGAGAGAGAGAGAGCTTTGAGGAGAGAATTATTATTCACTTGAGGTGTGGGAAGCCTCTGAAGAGGTGGTGGAGAAGAAGTGGCATCTTCTTTATTGTATTCTTCTCTGTATAAGTATTAATACAAGTTGTGTATTGTCTCGCATATCATGTGTTATTCTGAATTCTAGTTACTTGTGATTCTGGTTAATTTCCGCATATTAAGTTGCTTGGTTTGGTAATCAACTGTATGCTTCCGGTGTTTCATGTATCCTGACATACATCTTGAAAATAACATAAACTTTGTAAAATTCAAAGTTTTGAAAGGTGTTTATACACTGTCTATACAAACCAATACCCTAGATAAGGTCTCCTTTGAGTGAAATATGTGATCCAAGTGTTTAATAGGTGATTTCAATGCATTTAGATTCATTTTCTCCAAGATCTTCCCAATTGGATCCTTATTAGGGTTTTAGGGAGGTTTAAGGGGTTTTGCACTCTTAGAAATGGTTCATAAACCTTAGGACCTTAACCTCTAAACCAATTCCATTGATCTCTTTTATACAAGGCCCCTCAACTCTCCTAAAGTGTTTGGCTCACCATGATATAGTTCCATATAGTTATGAGCTTGTCAAGTTTCCCCTTAGGTGAGAAATGTGCATTTTGAGCATTTTTAAGGCACTTTTAGGCCAAAATGACCAACAGTGACTTCTCCCCTAAAAACCAAAGTGGATCACACACCTAAAATAATATGATAAACACCTCCATGATGGTCTAAGATGTCATCTAATATTATTTTGTCTTCTACTCCAACTTTCTAGTGGCATTGTCTTGAGGAAGGTGCTAGATCAATAGGTTTGGATAAAGGGTTTCTTAGTTTTAATATTAAACTAGATGCTCAAAGCACTTATCCACTTCCTAACTTGAAATTCACTCTTTAGGGCCCTCAGAGCATATTTATTATCTTGATCAAACCATTTACCCCTCTTGTGTGTATATAGTATTTCATTTAGGCACCTAGGCCTATTTGCAAGTGGTTTTCAATCATAAATTCCCCTATAGGTGGCCAATGCATAGTTATTTGAGACCTTAGGGTCCCTCTCCCTCCTTATAGAACTTATTTTATATGCATATCCTTCTCAACTTCTCACATATAGGCTTAGAGTATCCCTCTTAACCCTGATCCATATAGTACATACCCTGCACGTGCTAACTAGTAAAGCATTTGGGTGTTTAGTGTACTTTGGAAGACTATTATGACTATTTCATAGCCTAATTGCATCATTTGAATGTATTTGGAGGTGTAATTCTTGAATTGAGTCTGAACCAAGGTTTAAGGAGGGTTTTAGAGATCCACCATCTTAACAATGGTTCATAGAGTGTGGACCTCCAAATTAAATTTTTTTTCCATGGACATTTAGCCTATATACCCCTTAAAATTTATTAAATGGCCCTGGGTCCCATGCATATTGTACATGGAGATATGAAAAAAATATGGTGTGCTTTAAGCTCCTTACCAAGTAGCTTGTATAGGTTATGGTGTTAACATTTGTTCATAGAGTTGGGCCCTTTAATCCCACTCTCTCCTTCATGGATCTTGAGTCCATATGGGTTCCCAACTTCCCCTAAGAGCCTTGGGTTTGAGTCCCTCTGTGATGAAAGATATGAGTGTTGAAAGTGACAACTTGACATGTCTGCTTAAGGCAATGGAGCTCGATAAGGTATTAATACAAAATTAGACCATTACTTTTCATTCCCCTACTTCAAACACCTCCTTCAAGGTCTAAAACATCTCTATCCACTTCCACATTGCCTTGAGTATGCCTAGAGGTTTGGATCTTCCCTTGAAGTGAATATGGGGTCTTGAGGGTTCATGATGGCTTTAGGCCTTATAGGCTCATATTAGGCTTTAGAACTTCAATTCACTTGTATAGGTGTATGTAACCTCAAATTTATAATAACATCATCCTCAGTCTAGTCTCCATCTTCTACACTTGTTCTTATTTACTTAGACATCATGTCAACCCTTCTCTCTCTTAATCTTGCTTTAACCATCATTGTCATGTATAAATGCTTGTAATAGTCAGTGATGAATATCCAAGTAGTCTATTTTACCTCTTATAATGATGGATTTAGGACTCAAGTGACATGTTTCCAAGTGTTGACTATAGCCTTAAGTCTTTTCCTTTCCAACTTTGCCAACAACACTTGTATACATAGTCACATATTGAGGTCTATATGTCCTAGGTGTTTAACTCAAACCAGGTAGCTTCCTTACTCAGGGTCACCATCATGTAAAATATTGAGGGGTTTAGATATGTCCTCAAAACCTTGAGACTCCCCTTTTTCATGTTCTTTGTGTTACCATTCACTTTAATTTACCACCCTCACTGATTAGGTAATCTTAACTGACTATATGTGTCTAAATTAGTTGATTTGTGCACTCCTACAAGTTTCCTTAACCTAGGTGACATTAAATATATGTTTCACTTTCCTTCTTAGTATAATTTCTCTCCTTATGTGCATACACCATCTCATGCTCAAGGTTGAGGATAGACTATTTACAATTCTGTAGATAGATAGCTCAGATGCATTGATTGTCATAAGGGATTTTAAGCAAGTTCCTGGGTAAACATTTATTCTCATGTCATATTAATTGAATCCAAATACATCCCCTTAAGATATACATCTTCAAAATCCATGGCTCTTCCTTAAATTTGAGACTCATCTACATATAACGGTTTTGGAAGGCTTTAAAGGGTGGATCTAAGTTATTTCCTGTAGGTGATGATTATGCTCTCTCAATAGGGATTAAACTTGCATAAGTCCATTTTATCATAGTACTAATGACACTTGAAAGCCTTGTGGGGTATCTAGAACTTAATTTTATGCCTTATGTTTGGGTAGAGATTTGAAACCTGTGAGTGATGGTTGTAAGGTCAAATGGAGCTTTAAACCTAGAACTCAAATCTTATTATGGGGTGAGTTGATAGTGATGAGACTATCAAATGGTAGAGGTTCTTTGAGGGATTGAATTAGATTGTTGACTCATACCCAAGATGATCTATAAGGACTCTAAGCATCTCTAATCACATACTTAATAGACTAAAACACTTGGAGGTCATCAATCAAGATATATAGTGAGAAATGGAAACTTTAGACTCTCAGAATACCTCATCTTTTGCTAAACAACCTAAGCTTTAGCTAAACAATATTGTGAAGGTATTGGAAGGCTAGTTGGTAGTTTCTTGGCCTATGAAGGTATAATGATGTTTGAATATCTTAAAATAAGGAAATTTTCATATGAATACAACACTCCTTTATTGCCTTCACTATGTTCTAATGACCTCTAAGCCATTATCATGCAACACACTATCCATCCTTGAAGTGAAGCCTAAACATGTAGGCAGTCTCATTTGAGAGCATAATTTGAGAGGGTTAGAGGTCCATCTGACCATTAGACTTTAAAAACTTCAAGATACCATCATTAAAACTCAAAACACTATTCATTCTCAAACATATGCACTGAATATCCTTTTTCACTAATGGAACCCTACTTGCAGTCTATATATAATGGTAGCTTAGATGTTTCTTACTCCTATAGGCTCACACATGTGAACTATGGGTGGAGGATGCCATAGAATGACCCTGAAGGACTAGAGAATACATGAATAATCACTAGTTTCATTATTCAAGCCAATAATGCATCGAAACCATTCCCTTTTTTGGCCCTTCATAGATGAGGAAGGTAACCTAGATTGCTTAACTTCTTAGTGTTAGTTCATAAAGCATAGAGGAGTAATATTGAAACTAATGCCTAGGATTAGAAGGCCATTAGACCCCCTTCCTTTGGCTAATAGCTTGGACTCTCACCTTCTCTGTCTTATATACACTAAGCACAAACTTGAAGGGCTCTAAAAAGCTACCAAAGAGATTGATGGAGAAAGGAGGTTAGTTTTTGGATCTTTTGGCTTTGCAACACCTGGATTCATTCATATGATGCTTGTGTTAAACTTACTTTATAGACCCCTAACTCCATATGACCAAATCCATACCGTATGGATTCATACTTGTTTGAAAACTCTTATAACCTACAAATTTCTTGCATTTTCTCATGTTTTCAGACCATAAATCATCATTAGCAGGCAAGAGGAGGGAAAATAGGGGTTAAACAATATTTCAAAACACATGGTATGGGTTGGGAAGCTGAAGGGGCATGTTTTCACACATGTGGGGCCCATTTCATGGCAAATAAAGGTCTTTAAATTATGAGAAGACATCCTTATCACGTAAAATAGTTTGATCATGGCATTATGGGATTTATGGAGGCTTTTAAGGACATAAATGGTGGTATTAGTGGCATTTTAAGGCTAAATAGTATCACATTAAGGTCATACACCCCTTTTCAAGTAATATATGTGACTTTCAGTGAAGGCTTCAAATGGAGATCACTTCAATAGCTATTAAAAGACCTTAAAACATTCCAAAGGCCTAAATTAGGTTACCATCTACCTTTATAACATCTTTAATGCTTAGGATCAAGCCATACCCTATATATTTTCAACACACTGGATAGATTCATGATGAGTCATAAGCTTCCAACATTTGGTTATCTTCATAATGAGCAAGAATGGACCATTGAGACCACCCTAAGGTCTTTTATATATCATTATACAAGACTAAACACAAAGGGAACACCTGATACAAGCTTAGACATGATGAGAAGGCAACTATTATGGTATTTCTTGACATGTTCAAATACATGAATCTGTTGCCTAATATGAGGACCAGTGATCTTTATTTGGATTGCCTTGGCTCATAAAGAGGTATGAGAAGGGTGAAGTCTTATGTGGGATAGGGTAATTCAGACTTAGGTTGACCCCTTTCTAGGCATGAGGGTAGAAATTAGTCAATAGGTTTTTCAATGCAGGTCTCTTCAACCATAGGTCTTTATACCTTCTCTGTCAAGTACCTGGATCTTTGAGTATCTCATGCAAAAAGTCAGCTAGATTAGGCTCATGCTATCCAACCTTTTTTGGTGAGTTTAGACTATCTAAAAAAATTTAGATGTGATCTATTCATGCTTTTATAATTTTCCATATTGTGTAGCCTTCATGATTAGCATGGTAATGAAATTCGAGAAAGTTTTTCAAAGACATTTAGATCGATCAACTCAATAAATTTGTCATTCAAAGCATTGTTCAAATTTATCACCACATTGTGTTCATACTTACTCACTTGGTATTCAAAGGAATAATCTCCTTGCTCAGCATCCATGTGTATAGTTGTTTCGGTAAAGAAGTCTTTACAGTTCTCCATCTTCAAATAATTTCTCCTTCAAATGTGCAGATCTCTTCATGCACTATAAACTTATATTCTCATGACTTACTTTGCTTCTGTACATTCTTTATATACTTCATCTTATAATTAGTTTCATCAACTACCTCCAATCTGGTAGTTATATTTAGAGCATGGTTCAATCCCTAAAAATTTGGCAAGCTTACTACAGAAATCCATGAGCTATCTTTGATAATGATCTCTTAACTCATACCTCGAGTCAATTTCAATGAGTTTAGAGTTTAATGCATTATGATAGTTTGTTTATTTATAAGATTTTGATCTTTTGTGATTTGTTGCTTAGAATAGTGAATCAATCTCTATTTAGAATAACATTAGTAATTTTTAAAAAGTCTCAAGTTTTTTTAGCTTAAAGAGAGTTTTAATTTCTCTTGGACTTTGCCCACTTTATTATTAAATATAGTTAGTAGTCTAGTTATCAATAACTATATAGACATAGTTTTTGTTATATTATTTGTCAAAATCAAGTTAAAGTAGTTACCTCTATCATAGTATGTTGTAATGTATGTCAAAAGAGTCAAATTAGAAATATCCTTCATTGTAATAGATGCAATTTTGGGTGACCCCGACATCTAATTTATAAGACATATGTTGAAATTACGAGGGGTCTTTTAATAAAAATGGCATACATATGAGCTTCAAATATTCATCAGCTAAGTAAGAATCAAGACGAAGGAGATTGAAGGCATCGAAGGAAGGAGGCCATCAAGCCTCTCATTATCCACTATTGATGGGGCCACTATACATTAGTGGCATTTTGTTTCAGTTGCATAGTGTGGTAGATTTATTTTTTTAGTGTGTTTTGTAATAAGAACATAAGTTCATTCTTGTTCACTTTTGTATGCAACTATTCCTAATACATTCCCCTAATGTAAACATATAGTAGAAAAATGAAATCACAAAAGAAAAGTAGCATCATAATATTTGTAGAGGTTAAACAATCAGGTGTGATCATGTTCATACCTAGGTTTATGGTAAACCTTTGTAAAACCATTAAACGCTATGTAGATGGTTCATATTTGAGTTCTCACATTGAGTAGGTCATATGTGTTCCCTATAGTGAGTGGTTGATAAGCAGATGGTCCATATACATGTTCTCACATTAGTTTCATTATATGTGTTCCTAACAGTATATGGTTGATAAGAAGTTGGTGTGTTCCTTCTACTACCTTCATTTTAAGTTGTGTGGCAAGATCATGAGTAAGCAAAGGTGAGCAAGCTGTAGAATAAGTGTGAAAGTTTTTTACTACCATGTAAACACTAAGGGTGAGAATTTTAAGAAAATTAGTGTTCAAATTGTTATTAGTGATTTATCGTGTGGTAAATACTATTAGGTTATTATTTGTAAACTACCGTATAGTTAGTATGGTAATATAACTATTATTCATTATTTTATATATTATTATAACAATAATATATTATGAATAGATTATAGGTTTGGGTTGGTGAGATATTTGAGGGATATGATTCTCCTTATTAGGGAAGACATTTCCTGTATATTTGTATGTCTCGTAAGATTTTGTAATAGCATAGATAGTGTGTGTAATAGAGTGTGAGATATAACATTATTTTATGTGATTAAATTCTATGTGTTCAACTCCATTATTCATCACATGAATTAAATAATTGCATAATCTCATTAGAATATTGACAAAAGGCTCCAAAATGCTTGGTTGATTATTCATGAGAAATTGTGAGATGTAGTCTCATGATTATGCTAGCTTAAACTTACTCAAAGTAGTTTATGGATTATAATTCATTATGTTTCAAAAGGTGATATTGGAATGATGAAGTTTTTTAAAATCCTTCAAATATTACATGCAACCTAAACTCATCGTAGATGGTTTATGTAATATAATTCCTTTTATATAAATGTGGCTATGACATGTATCCCCACTTAACATTAAGGGAGAGTGTTGGAACAATTAATGCTAGTGGTAAATGTCATTAATACATTAATAACATTGGTAAATATTAAATAATATATTTTATTATTTAAGTTTTGTGTGTTGAACTTACATTAATAAATAATAAAATACATTGTTATATTTCTTATAGTTGTGAATCAGGTGGGAGGTTGAACCCATTGGTTACAACATTTCATTCCACTTATAAATAATTTTACGTAATAAAATCATAACATACCCAACACATTAATCTGATGCATTCCAATACACATAAGATTATGAGCATTTAAAAGCTTATTCAAACAATTAGTTTTGTGAAGAGATTGTCAGAAGAAGTGAAGAGATGAAAGTTAATTGTATTGGGTCATATCAATTTTTTATATATGAAAATTAAGGTGGGTTTTTTTACCTCTCTGTGAATTTTTCCCACTTACATCTGGTGTTATCTATATCTTAGCTATTAATTAATATATATAGATCCATATCTATGCATATGCATTTATTTTAACAATTGGCTAGGCCCATTTGTAGTTACAGAAAGGTTGGGCAAAGGTGTATACTATGTGGCTACACTCAAGGGAAAAAACCTCAAGATCCTAATGAATATTATACACTTACACAAATATTACACATAAAAAATAAAAAATATTTAGCATTTCACATATCTACTAGTTTTTGCATATATTGTTAACTTTTTGTTAGTAGATAGCCTATTATTTTTTAACACACATATGTTTCACGGGTACTTGAGTGTGATACAGGGATACATGATCATGTAGTTGTTATATCTTTCTTTTTCCCTAGTGATGCATTACATTGCGGGCATCTTGCTTCTATATGATCATGATTGACACATAGTTATTACTTTATGGTGATTTTCATTATCACATTGAGCTTATATACTGACATTTACACATAACTATATTCATGTTTCTATCTTACATAGTGTACTTGATATTCTATGCTACTTGACATTTTGCTAACATATGTATCCAAGGACTACTATGGCATGTTTATGCCAGTTGCTTCTATTTTATTTACTTCATCTTTTCACATGGCTTACTTGAGTGTACATCTTGTTTGCTTCTCTATCTTACTTGTGGAACATTTGAACATGTTTCTTACATGTTGGCCACATTTCCCTAAGTATTTTTTTTCTTGGGTGTGTGGATATTTTCATATGTCCTCTTGTTGAGTGTGTGATATTTGAACATGCCCTTTGTTTGAGGTCTCCTTACATCATTTTTGTGTGGCATTTCAATACTCTTGCATGTGTGCTTGATTATTTGTTGATATTTTTATCTTATAAACATTCCCATTATTCACATCATGCATCTTATGGATTTGTATGTATGCATATTGTGAGATTCATTGATATATCTACTTTGAGATGATACTTTTATATGTTTTTTTACTACATGATTCACATAGATCAACATAGTTGTCTTATCCTTTTGAGATAAGGTGAATATCACTTTTTAATTCACCTCACCTCAAAAGGGGGGCATATCAGTAGGAGCATATCATAGAGACATGATTCCACATACATACAATTGATAGAATTGATAGAATTTAATTCAGTTTACATGATTTAGATATACACTTGGGACAAAATTCTAGACATTTGACACATATTCAGGATAATGTTTTAAAGATTTGTGACACATATTATACACATTATATAAATCAAAGTTTATATTTTGACAGATACTTCAGCTTGATACACATTTGAGGTGCATATGCCATACAAATATACCAACTTATAGATATATTATTCAAATCATATTACTATTCATGCACCAACCTTACCAAGATGCATCGTTTAAGATTTCAGCCACTGTAGTAGTTGGCTCCTTTGATTAGTGCAATTGATATTCAATTCTCTTGATGGACTTGGTGTTATTTTATATTTTTGTGAATTGATATGGTTATACCATTTGACTTAGGTGAGATTGGCTAGATTATGATACTAGAGTGGTGAGAAAAAAATTATGAGCTCTCAATGGACCACAAAAATCAGTCTTATACTAAATTGGGGGAATGATCACCCTCTAATTCCCCTATTTACATCTCCACGATTAAATTTTGAACTTCTCTCTAATGCTTTAGCTAGACAACATCATTACCAAAACAAACTATCAAGGGGAAATATGGTTGCATTGACACACAAGTGTACTCCTCCCTTGATTTATTTCATTTCAAGTGAATTCCAATTATTCATTTTTAGATTATATTCACTAATTACACATGTAACATGCTCTTGGTTACAAGTATACACATATAGTAAATTTAGAATGGGTTTAAGCAAATCAAGGTGTGTTGTACACACCACAATATGTATTTCTTTCCTTTAAACTAGTAATTTCATCTTTATGCATTATTAGATGTGGGGGAGGAGCATAGGGAAAATTTAGATGTTTAAATATATATTTATATGTTAAACTAGTCTTATACACTTGATAAATATCACTCAATTCTCTACCCTTCAGTTATTGACATTCCTTGTTGTCGATGGCCTTGTGTTCACCATCACACTAGGTTTATATGTTTATTTTGTAGTATAAATCTACTATTTTGATTAGCTAGGTCACATTCATCGCATAATATGATTAAAATATGATATAATCCTTCACTATTAGTTATAGAACTCCCACAACATTTTATGTTCCTAGACAGTTACGTTCAAACTTGGCCAATAGCATCAACAATATTATCCATTCTCGAACACAAGTGTTCATGCCTTATAAACACTCAAATTTAAAAATATTTCGATATGTATAGGTTGAAATATTATGTTTCATTAACCCTTGCATGAGGAAATTGCTAACCCTATAAACTACACCCTTAAGAGAGGATTTTTTAGACCCCTCCAAATTTGGAGTAACATGGGATTAACCCAAGGTTGTGGGTGACCTATGGATGGGTTAAACCTCTAGTTTATGGGGATAACTTCCTTGCTACATCAATTTGAGCTTACTTCCTAAAAACTATTTATTTATTTGGGGTAAAAAGAGATGGAGAAATGAATGAAAGAAACCTAACCTAATGAGGTGATGCACCAATATTGACTTATCCACTCAAACTGACCCTTAATCAACACTTTGTGAACCAAGCAAGGACTAGTGACTGAAACAAGTCCTCCAATGAGATCATAAGCATAAGTATTTAATGTGAATGCTATGATAGATGTCTACAACTTGAAGGTAATGGATAAGAGGCCTATTCAATATTTTATCAACTAGGTTACCCTTCAAAACACAGTCACCAATACTTGACACATCGCATGACCTGCATAGAGTAACATCTTAGCAATTAAGTGAGGAGAATTAATCTTCACCACTTATTCAATTAAAAAATCATATCACACTAATTCTACTAAAGAAATATAAAAATAGTCCTTTATTGATTCGCAAGGCTTACAAGATACAATTTAGGAGGAGTTTCATCATACCCAGTCGACGAATGATATAATGTCCTAAGAGCCTAAATTTATAGAATAATTAACAAGAGGGAGAAGATAATATGGCATGGAAAGGGAATGAAGAGTTCATAATGGTAACCATTCATTCAACCAGTAGTTACAAGCAACCCTGCATGCTCTCTCATGTGTTGCCTTCATGGTTGGTGGTCTTCAATGAGAATTTTTGGGTGTTGAAGTGGAGTGGTAGAGGATAATTAAATATTATTTAAACTCATGAAGGTCATGTGTATTCCATATTTTTCAATTCCCTCTCCTCATGATAGTTACAAAGCATCAAAGTGATTCCATTAGGTCTCTCCATGAAGCGTTTAGTAGCCACCTCCTTCTTGCATGCTAATATGACTTAGAAAACTGCCTTATCCTCCATGATGGTTTAGAAATGGGAATGATCACATGCATGAGGTATTTAAAAACATTTCATGACCTGAAATAACTTCTTTGGCAACCCTCTATGTCAATGAACATCTCCTTTTGTTGACCAAGTAGTCATATTAGGCACTAAGGCCTAGTTACTTGGTTGTTCATTGCTTAGAGGAACATAATTAATGAATATAACCTTAATAATAGGTGAATTGGCTTTTTTCATGTCTAAAAATTCAATTTACACCTTGACTTATGGCTTTCCAACACTACACACTTGCAACACTTGTTCACTTGAATGACTAGGTCACCTCTCATTAACATTTTCAGATTGGCCCTTTGGTGTAAATTTGTTGAAGATTTTATAGGAAATATTGTGATTTTTTTATTATTTGAGAAGGTTAAATATACCTCACACTACCTTCTTCCATGATCTTTAATTCTTCATGTCACTCTACACCTTGAAAATATCATTAAAATTTGCAAAAATAGTATTTTAGATGGGTCTGTATAACTGTCTATATAGACCAATGCCATGGATGGGATATCCTCTAAGTGTACTAAGAGATTTAGATGTCTCCCAAGTCATACCAATGAATTTGGATGCTAATTCTTCAATATATTCTCCATCGGGTCACTATTGGGATTTTAGGGAGGTTTAAGGGAGTTTGGGTTCTTAGCAATGGTTTATAAAGGCTAGGCCCCTAACCTATGAACCAATACCACTAATATATTATAGATAAGGCCCCAAAACTTTCCTAAAATGATCAAAACCCCATGTATCTATTTTGTTCAATTATCAACTCATCAAGTTGTTCTTTAGGTGATAATTATGCATTATATGTACCCATAAGGCGGTTTTGAGCCACAGTGACCAATTTTGATCCTTCCTCTACAAACCACTATTGCCTACACATCTAAAATTCCTTGAAAAACATCTAAATGATGATCTAAGGTGTTACATAACTCCTTTTTGTCCTATGTTTTAGACTTCAAGTAACATTGCCTTGAGGAAGGTGTTAAGCCTAAAGGCAAAGTTGTTGGGTTTTGACCCCAAACTAGAGATATGAAGCACTTGGCCACCCTTCCCGGTATGGAATTCACCTCTTAAAACATTTATATCATCTTTGTTATGTTGATTAAGCCACTTACCTCTTCTTTATGTACACACAGTCCTCTACTTAGGCACCTAGACATGTCTATAAGTGACTATTGGACCTGAAGACCCCTATAGGTGGTCATTAAGCAATTTTATGAGACATTTGGATCCCTCTCTCTTCTCAAAAACATGTATAATGTGAAGACCTCTTCTATTCTCTTATATACAAGCTTGGAGTAGCTCTTTTAAGCCTACTATGTATACTAAACACCTTGCATATGCCAACTAGTAGACCATTTGGGGCCCATGTGACCTAGGGAGACCATCAAAACTATTTCAAGGTTCAACTTCCTCATTTAGAAGTGTTTGGGGGAGTAATTTCCTCATCAGGTATTAATCAAGGTTTAGGGAGGGTTTTGGTGGCCTACCATGTTAATGATGGTTCATAGAGTATGGGCCTCGAAACCAAAACCTTTTACCATGGATGTCTAGACCCTAGACCCCTTCAAAACTCCTAAATATCTCTTCATCCCATGCAGAGTGTACAATGAGTACTGAGTGAAAGTTGATGACCTTCGAGCTCTTAGTAAGCACTCTGGGTGGTTTGATAGTCTTAGGGATTGTTCATAGATTTGGGCTCCTAAATCCCACTCTTTTTTCTATGGATCATGAATACATATGGGTCCCCAACTCCCCCTAAGAGCATTGGGCCTGAGTCATCATGCCATGTGATATATGAGTGTTTGAGTTGGTATCTTGACTTGGTAGCTTAGTGCAGTGGAGCTCGAAAGGGGTGTTAAGAGTAAATTTGATAATTTCCTTATATTTCTCTATTCCAAACACCTCTTTTAGGACCTATATCAGCTTCATACACATTCTCATGACTTTAAGTCTATTTGGGAGTTTGGATCTACCACTAAGGTGGAGATGGGGTCTTGAGGGTCAAGGATGGCTTTAGTTTTTATAGACCTAGACTGAGTTCTAAGACCTTGAGTGACCTGTAGATGTGTATGTGGATCCAATATCACTACAACACCCTTATCTATTTGATTTCCACCCTTTTCACTTGACCTTCTCTACCCAAACCATCATCTTAACACCTCTCCCTTAGGTTTGCTTTAACCCTCACTGTCTAGTGTAATGCTTGAAATAGTTGGTGATTAAGATCTAAGTAGTGTCTTTTAGCTATTTATAGTGATGGAATCATGGCTTAGGTAACATATTTTCAATATTTGACCATAGTCTTTACGGCTTGGCCTCCCTAACTATGCTATCAGAGCTTTCTTACACAGTCAGGTGCATAGGTCTATGTGTCCTAAGTTTTTAACCTAGACTATATAGGTTTCAAGCTTGACCATACCCATAGGATACTGAGGAGGAGGATTGCCATTCAAAGAGGATTATCTAAACATATATTGATATGCCATTTACATTAGTTAGTCTTCTCAATTGTCTAAGCATACTTGAATTCACCTGTACATGTTTAAGCCAATTCTCTTCACTCATATTTTCAAGTTTCTTTACCTTTCAATAGTATGACATTTTATTCTCTAACCATCATCTCATTCTGATCTTTCCCATGTGTGCATATATCATTTCATGTTGAAATTTGGAAATAAAATGTGTATAGTCTTATAGGTAGTGGTCTAGGTATGTTGACTATCAAAGGATCTATAAGCAGGCTCCTGAGCAAGAGGAGTGTCTCCATGTTATGATTGAGACCCCAGTGGCCTTCCTTGAATTCAAATCACACCCCTTTAAGATATCCATATACACAATCTATGACCCTTATTTGAATTTTGAGACTCAATTGTTTATGATGATTTTGAAACCCTTTGAAGGTTGGTTCTGAGTTGGCCTCCTAAACTTGATTATGATTTCTCAACAGGACTTACACCTTAATAGGCCCCTTTTCTCATAGTCTCAATGCTTCTTGGTAGTACTATGCAAAATTTAGACCTAGTTTCCATGTTTTAGGCTTGGGAGGAAAAGCTTGAACCTGTAGGTGGTAGTCATAGGGCTTTATGGAGTTTTAACTTGGAACTAAGGCCTATTGACAAGTGAAATAATTTAATGGAACTTAACACAGAAGATGCCTTTTGAAATATGTTATGGGGACTATTGACTCATTTTTAAGAATACCTATGGGGACCCTACACACCCCCATTATTGTATTCAATAGATCAAGGCATTTGGAGTTCATTGATTAAACACATGGAGGGAGAAATTGAAACATACGATTCCCTGAATACCTTAAACTTTGCTAATAAACCTTGACTTCTACTAAATAGGTCTATAAAGATGTAAAGAAGCTAGTTGATAATTTCTTGGCCTTGAAAGGCACAATGAAGCCTGGTTCTTACAAGAGAGGGACTCTTATACATGAATACAACACTCCTTCCTTTTCCATAGTGTTTTAATGACCTCAAATAGCCATTACCATGCACACTAAGTTTATATTTGAAATGAAGTTCAAATATGCAGGTAGTCCCATTTGAAGGTGGAATCTTAGGAGGTTTGAATGCTCATCTGATCACTTTACTTATAATAATGAGGCAAGAAGATATATAAAACTTCAAGAAACCATCATCAAACCTCAAACCATTATCCATTCTCAAATATGTGCATTGGATGCTCTTCCTCATCAAGGAAACGTTATCTGCAGTCTGCAAGTTGTGATAACTTGCATTTTTCTTGCTCCCATAGGCTCACATATGTGAACCAGGGGTGAAGAATTAAATGAAAGGACACTGAGGACTTGTATAAGATGTGTATAATTATTATTTTCATCAAATAGGCCAAAAATTCACTAAAACCATTCAATTTTTTACCCTATGTGGATGTAGAAGACCAGTTTGACTACCCCAATTTCTTAAGTATTATTCATAAAGTATAGGTCACCAATCTAAAAACCAATGCTAATTATCAAAATTTCATTAGACCCCATTCCTCTATCCAAGAGCTTAGATAGTCATTTTCTCTCTCTTGTCTGTATTTAAACAAGAACCTAAGGTATTATCCATGGCTGCCAAGGAGGATGATGGGAAGGAGGGGTTAGTTTTTTACCTTTTCTCTGCTTGAAACTCCTATATTCTATCACTTGATGTCTATAGTTAATCCCCTCTATAGATCCCTAACTCTTGTTTACCATGTCTATATTGTACAGATCCGTACTTGCTTGAAAACTCCTACAAAACACTAGTTTCATGCATTTTCTCATGTTTTCAAACCTTGAAACATTATTGGTCAAAATGAGGAGGGAAAGAGGGGTTAAAATTCAATTCAAATCATGAAGTACATATGGGGAAGTTGAAGATCCATTATTTCCCATGTGTGGGCCCATAGAGTGGACAATAAATCCTTTGACTTGTGAAAAGACATCCCTTTGCATATAAAACTATTTGATCATGGTATTGTGATAATCATGGAGGCCTTTGAAGGTATGATTGATGATATTAGTGCTATTTTTTGGGTTAGAATAACATCATTATATGGTCAAACACCCCTTTTAAAGGCAACAGATGTGATCTCAAGTGAAGGTCCAAAAGGAAGGTACCTTAATGTTTGTATAAAGGACCTTAAAAACATGCTAATGACCTAAACAAGGTTACCACATACTCTTTATATCATATTCAACCTTATGATCTTTCCCTATATTGCAAGCTTTCAACATACTTGGATGAGTTCATGATAGGTCATAAGCTATAACATTGGGTCATCTTCCATATGAGTAAGGTTGGACTATCAAGACCACCCTAAGGCTTGTTATGGATCCTTATACATAACTAACATAGAAAGGGCACTTGAAACAAGATTTAGAAGGGCGAGTAGATGGACAACATGGTATTCCTTGACATGACAAAACATTTGAACCTATTGTGTTGACATGATGACTAGTGATCCCTTTTTGGACCGCCTTGACACCTCAAGAGATATGAGAAGGGTAACCATGGTGAACTTGGGTACTCAAGACATAGGTTGACTCCTTTCTAGGCCTAAGGGTAGAAAGAATTCAACATAAATTTTGAAAAGAGGTGGTATAAATTTAAGTTAATTCCAATTCATTATTCACATAGCAAATACTTGGTAAGCACCTCTCAAGCTTACAGTTCACTACTAAAAATCAATTACATAACTAAGTTATTTTATCCTATTCTTTCCTATTTTCATATCAATCATAGTAGTAGTAATATTATAGGTTTGAAGCATTAAAATAGCAACCCATTAACCATACTTGTAAATTTATAATCTATATTACTACATTCACTTGCATATAGCATTATACACCATTGTTCACATAAAAGCCAACACATAAGGGGGAACTACATATGTTTCAGGCCTTCTTGAAAGTATTGGTTATGTAGGCAATGCTCATTGACATAGGGGTCATTGAGGTTAGTTTGAATTCATGAGCCCACTAACCCATTTTTGTCAAAGTGAAAAGACCTAAGAGGAGGATCTAAGGTTTGAGTTTTATTATGATATCGAGAGCTTATGCATGCGATCTGAACACATAATCCAAAGGTAACATAAAACCCAAAAAGATATAGTTACAAAGTTTATTCAATAATCAATAATCCATACATGATAAATGCATTGAATCACATATAATATCCTTGATGCAAGTGTCCACATGGTGACACAAGTGTCTATGCTAATAAAAATCTAATTTTTAAAACGAGTTGATTAAATCAAAATCCTCATACAGTTTATTTCTACACTTGCATTACTCAAACTTGTCTGCACATTAATGTATACGCTAAGTATAATTTCTCCTTCTTATTACTATTATCATAATATTATATGTTATGCTTCAAATATTTGGCATATACTTAGATTCAACATTTCTTATCAGAATATCAGTATAATCTAAATTTATTAATTAGGTTTTTTTTAGAGTTGCTTACTCCTTATTTGATTAGGCTACTCTTTCATGTTAATCCTTGTTTCCAAAATTTGTTAAATAGATTGACCCTATTATGCTCATCCTACTAATTGTCTCTTTGTAATTAGAGTTTCACAAAAGTTGGGTTGTGATCTGACTTAAGTTTCATGAGATAATCTTCTACTTTTATCTCTTCAATTCTACATATAGAATTTTGTGAGCATATAACATAATCTATTACACTCTACCCTTTGTATGTCTTGCATGTGTAATTTCCCAATTATTCATATTTAATCATGCCATTATAAATAATTAAGATATATATGCTACATAAATCTAGTAGCTCTTCTCCAAAGTGTGTGATAACTCCATGTCTATCATCTGAATCCTTGTTCCTTTGCTAATTTTATTATTCTTCCATCCAAAGAGGTTTTATATCTAGATCCAAATTACTTTTTAAAATATTGACTTGCTTGTTTATTATCCTTGCATTGAAGTCCCCTATAAACAAAATGTCTCTAGTCTTATTATAGGTTGAAATGTCCCTCTTTAGGGATGAGTATGGATTTTCATGGTCTAAATCACATATCTTCTAGAATTTGGAATTCTTGGGTGAAAAATAACATGCAATTATGCTAATGTTTATGTTATTTTATATTATTTTTATCCAAATATAAGATTTATTTTCATATTATGATATTTTTACCCCATAATTGCTTTATTAACATGATTATGCCCCCATACTCCTTGTCATTAATTGCTACTTTATTCCATATTGTTGCCTTCTTGTACCCTTCAAAGTCTAGTGTTGTGCATACATCATGTTCATGTGTTTTAATCAAAATGATTATATCTTTATCCTTGGCTATGGGCCCTAACCAGGCCATCTTCTCCAAGGGTAACCTTTACAAATCTAGCATACCATTATAAGATGCTCCTAGGTGGGCCATTTTCCGTATTTGATTTGGGTTTTTTGAGCTATGCTATAAGCTTTCCCATTGTTTAGGTATGCCTATTTCCATTCATTCTTTATTGCCTTCACCTTTTCCCACTCCTTGTTTCTCTTTTTGAGTTACATAAAATTTAAGTCTTTATCTATGTAATAGTGTGAGCCTTTTGACATGCCTCTATTTTTTAGTATTATTGTTTTATCCTCAAATTTTACTGATCTGACCTAGATATGTCTCTCTCTTCCTCCTTATCTCAACTTATCAATTCTACTTTCTTGTCTAATCTAGTCCTTCTACTGTAGTTGGTCTAAAAGGAAGTCACTTTTTGAGTTGTTTGTGTTTTCCTGTTCTTGATAGTCTTTTAGCCTTTTGATGATTATATTTGATAATTTATCATTATGTTATCTTTTTTCTATCATTTTATCCTTTCCTTTCCTTTCTATCAACTCCTTTTGCTTGCCCTTTGGTTCCTTTACTACTTGTGTCTATGTTTTAACATATTTCACTTTATTTATTAACTCGTTCTCTCTTGTTTCCATGCTACAAAGTGCCTCTTGAACCTCTTTTATTTGCATTGTATTTTTCTTTGCCTCCTTTACCTTGTCACTTATTGGATTGTAAATGGTTTGTTTGAGGGTTTGCCATTCATTTTGTCCAACATTCACAAGATTTAGAAGTTTTTCCATTTGTGTTTTAATCATATTATTGTCCTCTTCCAGCATTCACTTGGTACTTAACACCTCTTTAATTTTAATATATTTTATTTGCTCCCTTGCTTCCATAATTTCTAGTCTCTCTTTTAAATTCATTAGTTTTTGTACATAGAGCTTCGATGACAAAATGAGAGGATTCTTTGTAGAATTGTAAGTTTCCTCACCATTTTGGATCTCCTCTTGGTGATCTCTACCCTTAATGTTATTTATTTTCTTGCTTCCTATCATGACTTTTTTAATCATATTTTAATTTTTTCCCTTGACCTACCTCTGGTTATGGTTAAGTTTTTTGTTCTAAAATTGGCAAGACCAATGGTTGTTCATTACGATCAATTTAATTTTGCTTATGTGGTTATGTCTCCTTTATTTTTATTATTTATTTATGTTTATTTATAGTTGTTGTATTTGCTTTAGCTTATTGGTGTCTTAATATCCCCTAATATTGTTTTCAATTGATGTATATTCAACATGATGTCACGTGTGGTGGTGGTGTAGAAGGTTGTGATGACGAGTTAATATTATGAGGTAGTTATAGTCATCTAAAATGTCATTTAATGCAATGAGTGTCACTTGAGACCACCCTATCCTTAGCTTAGTCATAGACCCATATTAGGGCCTCTTTTGATTCTTTTCTAGCTTCTATGCATGTCTAATCCATGCCCAAATATACCAAAAGTTGCATTAAGCCATCACCTAGGCATCCTAGATCCTTTTCACATGTGCCAACCACCTAGACAATAGTGTGGCCCCTTTAATCTATAACACAATGCACTATTAGTAAAGGGGGCAATGCTATTGATCTTTACCTTCTCTCACCAATAACGGATCTATTTCCACTTCTTAAAGCATCATAGGGTTTACCTACACTCATTTCATGTCTCGAAAATCATCATAACATATATAAAGACACTCACATTCATTTCTCCCTTAGATTACAATTCTCACTGTAGACACTAGAAAACCACACATGACAGTTTTAGATGTTAAAACACCCTTGGATCAGACCATTACCTAACCTCTAACCATGACCCTGAGTTAGTTTAGCTAACTAGATAAACCTAACTCATTAACTTCCCATCTTACCCCACTTAAACCTTCAAACCTCGACTATCGACGGTCACTTTGACTATCAACAGTCACCTTGACTGTCGACAGTTAGGTCCCTTCCCCATCTGGACAAAGATAACTTGAGTTGTGTGCAAGCTAACACATCAAAATTTAATATGGACATAAAGCTAATGCATCACAACCACCAACCAAACCTCTTATGGAACATTCTACCTCTATCTCTCTTTGCCTATAAAAGAGAGGAGTAGGAGGTGAGAAAGAATCAATAAATCCATTTGTCTATCCATTTTATCAATCAAGCAATTAGGCAACTAGCAGTTATCAAGAGCTATAATACTTCTTTATAGGTTCTTCCTTTAGTAAGTCAGTAACCATGTCAGAGACCTAAACCTCTACCTAAATTATTCTTCAACTACTGTTACTCTACCAAAATTACTCCAAGATCAGCTCACAACTATCAAACAACTAGCTAAGTATATTTCTAGTTTTTTAGTTATTTATTTGGTTTATAACATCTCTATATGACCCATAGCCTTTTGCCTATTACCCTCTAACCTCCTAACCCCAACAATACCTTTATCATCTTATTGTATCTATTTTTCAACCCCTTTTTTAACATACCTAGATCCCATAGGAATCATCAATAGTCAACCTGACCACCAATGGTCACCTTCAACCACCGATGGTCACCTTAACTACCGACAGTCATCCCAACCACCGATGCTCACTATGGTAGGAAATAAAAATAATTTATTTCCACCTGCTTACTCCCAATAAAACTCCACTTTCTCATGCTCTTCCTATTCATAGAAACCCCACCTATTTTTTGAACCCATCCTAACCTATTTAGCATTAGTATTGACCCTTTATTTGATTAATTAGTCTATTTCCTTTATCAAGCATTTATTCCTTCTTTCATTTCCTTTAAGTATTTTCTGTCATTTGATATAAGTATTTCATCTTCATTTCTTTCAACTTAACTATTTTAAGAGTGTGGATTGACAGCCTTCGAGTAAGCTTACGCTAGGCAATCCACCTTGTTATCTATATAACAACCCCTTTGCATTAGTGATTTATTATCTATAGGTCATTCTTCCCAAGATAAAGAGGATCTCTTTGCAATCATCTGGATCACATGTGCACAAAAAAATAGGTTCTTCTACCACACCCTTATTACCAGTTTCTTACTTCCTCTTTAAATAGAAATAAATAGAAATTGAGAGAAACATTCTGGCACACCCAGTGAGACATATTAGCATCTAGGTGCCCTTCTCTTCCTTATTCTATGCATATATAAAGAAATAAAAATTTATTTTGGGTATAAAACAAACCTTGCATACATTGTTTACTTGTATGTTTAGCTCATTTAGTTAAATTAAAAGCAAAGTAATCAATCGTAGTTTCACTTATTTATCACACACTATACCAAACCACTTAAATAAATTAAACATCAAAATAATTGACATAAGGCCTGACTAGGGTTTCATCTCCTAATGGATCACCTTCACCCTTTAGCTATCATATTTGGAGGTCATTACCAAGAAGAGAAACTGAAACTCAGCTCTTGGTTGAGTCTAAACTCTACAAATTGGTATAAACTTGCTAAGCACCCAACACCCTTATTGTTGCGATGTGTGAAGTGAGGGGGTAGGCCCCAATACCAAGCCACATATTTGTTTTTAACATAGATTCTTTTGAGAGCCTTAAACACCTAAAACCAACCATAGACTTCTTTTCTAGTAGCTGTTCTACAAACCAAGTTCTTCTTCACACTTTCCAAGTAAGGCATAAGCCAAAAGTGAGATAAAAGGTACCTTTAGATTTTAAACACAATCTAGTGTATTTTTTGATTGCCTTGAGATATTTTTATTTTGTTTGCTTTGTTTTTGAGTTGTGAGCTTTCCTTTATTCCTTTTGATTTCTCATATGGTTTTTACTAGACAACAATTGAGGAACCAAACCAACCTAGAACCACCTTCCTCTTCTTCATCCTCCATGGAGTATACCTCATATGTTGAGGGTTCTCCCCATCCTTCCACCCCTATACCATGATGTAGATTTTTCCACCTTCTTTGATAACAACCTTATATCCCTCCAGCATTACCTCAACACCCTGTCTCATCGCACCCTTGCTTTGGTTCCTCCTAGTGATCCACCTTATGAAATGCCTCCCCATAGTATGTTTTCCACTACCTCTACCCAACCTATGATCACCCAAACATCTTCCTCCATCAATAATCTACCTACTACCTCCACCCAAACTCAATCAAACAACCTGACCAATAACCAAACACTCCCTACACCAACCAACAACTCCTCTAACATAGGGGCAACCTTACCTTTAGTTACTCGTACTCCATCTACCATGGGGATACCTTTAGCCCATATTGCCACTATTCCCATTATTACTACCAACCCACCGATCTCCACCCCACTTCAAAATTTGGTGCTTTCTATACCTTCTACCCTTCCACCTATCAGTACCAGAGTCACCACTCACCCCTAACCAATTAACCCATCCATACCTCTAACCCAATCCATATCAATTCCCCAAACTACCAATTCGATCATACCTCCCAACCAACCCACACCAACCCATCAACAAATACCTATGACACCCTACCCATGCTATATTCCTAACCCACAAGGATACATAGCTCCATCTTCTACCCAACCTCTTATGCCCATTAACCTTTATGTGGTATCATCCCAACCCTCAATGACCACATACCAACATGTGGCATCCCCTCAAGCTTATACCAGTTATCCATATATTTTATCCACCCAACCATAGCAAAACTTACCACACAATTATGGAACTCCCAAACCCCAAACAGATTTGGTCAAACTATTGACATATAAAATGACCAACCTAGAGTCATCTATCTTTGGGGCTCATAACCTCTTATCTTACAACCAAATCTATAACGAGCCTATCCACCCATCCATCCCTATCCAATCTCACCCTCCTCAATGGAAACTACCCAAATTTTCTAAATTTCAAAGCAAGGAGGACCCCCAATAACACTTAAGAGTGTTTCGACATTCTTGTTATTTAATTACCTACGATGATGCTCTTCTCCTTCACACCTTTCCTATGTCTTTATTTGGACCAACATTATATTATTATGGTGTTATCACTAAGCACTCCATATTTTACTTTTCCCAACTCTCACAAACCTTTTTAGATGACTTTTCAATCAATATATCTAAGAAGGTCTCCATCACTAACATCTACTCCATCAGGCAATTTGATGATGAATCAATTATAAATTTAATAGCTCGATGGAGAGGTCTTCTCAACCATCTCTCTTTCTCCTTGCCCCAACCCAAGTTGATTGAAATTTTCTCTTGAGCTTGTGCCAAACATATTTCCCCTACTCTACAAGTTCAAACCTTCAAAACCTTTAATGAGGCTTTCACCATGGCATGCAAACTAGAAATCAAATCCATCGATGAGGGTAAGTTGAAACTAAGAAACAAAAACTCTAGCTTCAAATCCAATTATCCTTCCCAATCCAAAACCACCAACCAATCTAACTACCCTAACACCAAACTAAAGGCAACCTCAAACATGGTTGTCTTTAAAATAACCCCACCTCTGGTTGTCAATTAACCCAACCAAACTAACTCCTCTAACTCCATCAATCAACAAACCCAAAATCAAAACTGGGCTACCCCAAAACAATAAACTCTGTTAGGGGAATCATATGCTTCATTTTTAGACAAGTTGCTGAAATCCAACATCATATAGCTTCCCCCATCAAACCTCCCCAATAATTCGATGCTTCTCACCCTGTGCCCGATTAATACAACGAGAATGGTCTATGTGCTTTCCACCACATTATTGGGCATGACATTGGTAGGTGTAACACTTTCAAACCCATTGTTAAAAACTTGATTGATAAGGGAGAACTTGCATCGAACAATCCTAATGCACCCTTGAATTAGTCACTCAACATCTTTCGATAACTTTTTCCCAATCATGCCCCTTCTACCAACCATGATGACAATAAACTGGAATCATCTCACACTCATGAGGTCGATACAGTCAATGTAATTATAAGTGAACCTATCACTAAGGAAACCATTACCTCAACTACCTTCTCCTCCACTCCACTTATTGAAGTGGTGGAATCACCTTCCATTCCTTTAGATACCCAAATAAAGGAAGTAACTGCCTCCTTTCCTTCACTTGACAAGAAAATGAACTTACCCACCTCTCCTTTGATAGAAATACCAAAAGAGGCAACCATTTCCATCACACCTTCCTCCCCTATCATGGAACCACCCACTCCCTCTTTGGAAACCATTCCATAAAGAGAGATCACCTTATCTACTCCTTCCATGGAGGAAACATCCTCCCAAATCTTAGAACCTTTCATCAAAGACAAGGGTGAGGAAACCATTCCCTTACCTCCACCTAGGGGCCTAATCTTTGAATCCAATGCCCAAGGAACCAAGCCGATTTACAAACCCTTCTCTAGACAAGTCTAAAGCCTAGAATTCTCTTCTCAACTTGATTTGGATCGAGCCACCTTTTGGCACCATCTTGGGATCCCCCTATCAAAACAAGCATGAACCTTCAACCTCACTTTCATCCACCATTAAACCTATCATCAACTAAATCTCTTCATCAAACACCTCTCCCTCCAAAACCATAGGAGAACCATCCAAACCACCTCCATCAAAAATTATCAAATCACCTTACACCTCTCTAATCAAACCTATCAAAAACCTAGGAATACTTCCTACTCCTAGCCTTATCCACCCGTCTTTTAAGTTGGACTCAACCCCATCTGTTCTAACAAAGAAAACCTTGACCAAACCAACCAAGAAGGTAGAACCACCTAAACTCTCACCTAGAACTAGAGCTATACCACCCCCTTCTCTCTTACCTTTCATCTTGGGACCCTATCCTTCTTCCATCCTAGGAGCTCAACCTTATATCAAGAAGGCCAACCCTCCCCAAACTACCCAAACTAAACTTCCTCCTTTTATTCGACCTTTACCTACCCCCTCCAAATCATCAAAATCCCCATCATTTTTATCCAAACTATCTACCTCCACCTTCCCACCTATCTCCAAACCTTCATCATCTCAATCAACCACATCCAAATATTTCACCTTTAAACCTTCCACCTCAAAACCATCCAACTCCAAACAACCCAAATCAAACCCACCTACCAAAACCACTCTACCACACACAACTTTTGTGGTGAAGCCTACTTCTAAGAAGGTTCCCACCCCAAAACCAAAATCCCATCCCCCATAACACCTTTGCTTGAATCTTATTTGATAATTTTACAAAGGTTGTTACAAACTTCTTCCTTAAACCTACCACCTATCAGAGCCTTTGACCCTTCAAGTCCCAAACCATCTTGGTTCGATGACAGTTTAATATGCTCATACCATAGGACACTTAGACATGACATGGAGAACTGCAAAGCTCTCCAAGAACTTATCCATAACTTATGGGATGAGGATGATCTATTATCAGATGAACCTCTCTCAGGCCCATTATCAACCCAACCACCAAATGAACCTATCCAAAACTTACCCACTCCACCACTCTCATCCAAGAGTGAGGAGGAACTGAAGCAACCTTCTATCCCAACACTTCCCCTCATCCACACTATATATATGATTACCTGATCTTAGTTCTAGTAAAAGGATAAGGGGAAGGCCAAAGTTTCCATTCCATGGCCATATCCTTCCACCCCTCAAAATTTTAACCAAACTCAAACACCTTCACCTTTACCTTCATTTAAACCAAAAATATCCATTTTAGGTGCCTCTCCCTCCAACTTTTCTAAATCTATCCAATGAGTAGCTCTGAAATAGCTTCACCAGAAACCAATGAAGATGAGCCTATACAAACTAATCAACACCTCACACTATCATCACCAGGCATTGATAGAGGCCTTTCAATCTATAGAGGTCCAACCCAAAGACCCTCAACCTCTTGTAGTCTTTGTTGGAACTCTTCAGCTTTCCTCCCTTATTACATTCAAGAATTTAGAAATGCATTCTATTCATCCCAAAGATGTTGATCCTCCCCTCTTTATCACTACATACATCAATCAAACCTACATCAAAAGGGTGATGATTGATGGGGGAACTAGTATTAATATTATCTCCCCCCATGCTTATAACCAACTCCAACTGCTAAAAAATATCATGTCAAAAACCATAGCAATCCTTTGTTCCTTTAATGATACTATGGCCACAACCTTGGGGACAATCATCCTCCACATTTACTTGGGACCTCACATACTTCTAGATCTCTTCTATGTTATATAAGGTGAGTTACAATACAATGTCTTAATTAGATGCCCTTGGATCCACATCATGAGTTGTGTCCTATCCACCTTGCATCGATGTGTCGAGTTCAAACATGAGGGTCACATCATCACCATATAAGTTGACCCTAGTCCTTTTTCATTTTGCAACATGACATATCAACATAATGATGTTATTATTCCCTATTAATCCACCTCACCACCAACTAATAACAAGTCCACCCCCACCATCTATGAAGCTTCAACTAGCTCATCTATACCTTCTTCTTAGATCCCCATAGAGGACCCCTCAAAACTCATGTTTCAACATCTCTCATTGGGAGAATATCGTGTTTTGGCCTTAGAGACCTTCCCTACTCCTCAAGAGTATGGGAACCTTAACCATAATCTTGGTTATAATCCCAATAACATAATCACCATTCCTTTCAGGCTTCCCACCATCAAACCAACTTCATATATGGGGGACTCGATCATTTGCTTCTTACTTCCTCCACCACCTCTTCTATCTGACCATTTACCTCTAATTTATCCTATTTGGACAAACTAGAATTTTCCAAATTGTACCTTCATCAATTTTATTAGAAATCATTCAACCTTAATCATTATTAACATGGACCCCTTGAGCTACCTTTGATCAAAACCCAAAAACCTTATGAGTTATTTGGCCTTGGGTTCATCCCACTAAAAGAACCCCCCGATCCACCCAAACCCATCACCACCATCAAGAAAGACATCCCATCCTCAACAACACCTCTTTCTAAGTCTGATAACTTTGAAACCATCCCCTCTAACTCTTTTTTAATCAATGTCGTTAGTTTGGGCCCCCTAACCTATCAAAAAGGCAACCAAACTAAAACCTTTCCTCTTATTTATCCTGAAATGGTAAAAAATGATTCTCCTACCATCCACACTATCCAATGTTAGGATGATGATTTCATTCTCACTTATCTTGGTGTGAGATATTCTTCTATCCATAAATCCCCTCCTCCTGAGAACTAAACCATGTTGAATGAATCCACTATTGATGTCAATTTGGTACTCAAGATAACCTTCGCATTGTAAAGATTGGTCAATCCTTAGATTCTTAAGAACAAAAGGATTACCCTTCCTTCCTTCATTACCAAAGCATATCATTTACTTAGTCCTATCAAGATATTCCTATAATCAACCCTTCTATAGCTCTCCACAATATCATCATTCATCCCGACGCTAACCCTGTTAGGCAAATGATTCGTAGGATACACCCTCACATTGCCCTTCTAGTCAAAGAAGATCTATAGTGCCTCTTATTTATAAATTTAATTCAACCCATTAACTATCCCTAATGGGTTTCCAATATCATCCCCATCACCAAACCCATAGGGGGACTTCGCCTTTGTATTGACTTCTATGACCTCAACCTTGCTTGTATAAAGGATGAGTTCCTTTTGCCTAGCATTGACCAACTTGTTGATCTTACAGCCAGCCATGAGATGTTATCTCTCATAGATGGTTTTTCAAGATATAATCAGATATTTATTACCCCTAAGGATCAACATAAGACTTCCTTCATCACCCCATGGGGAACTTTCTATTATAGTGTCATGCCATTTGGTTTGAATCATGTTGGAGTGACCTACCAGCATGAGATGACCTATATCTTCCATGATCTCATTCACAAAATCATAGAGGAATATGTAGATGATCTCCTTGGGAAATCTAAATACTACAAGGATCATCTAAAAGTTCTCAAAATTATCTTTGAACACCTAATCCATTTCTATGTCTGATTCAACCCTAAAAAATGTGTTTTTGGGGTTCTACCTGGAAAGCTTCTTGGCTTTATCATCTCTCTTCAAGGAATCAAATTAGATCCTATCAAAGTCAGATCAATCCTCGACATGCCACCTCCAACCAACCTTAATCAACTCCACAATCTATAGGGAAAACTCTAATCTATATATCGTTTCATCTCTCAATTATCAGATAAATGTCAACCCTTTCACCATCTTCTCAAGAAAGATACATCTTTTAAGTGGACTAAGGACTGTCAACAAGCCTTTGATTCACTCAAAGAGTACCTTCTTTCTCCACCCATTCTTATCCTTCCTAAAGAGGACCAACCCTTCTAGCTTTATATTTTTGCCACTGACCATTCCTTAGGGGCAATGCTTTCTCACCATGATGAATAAAATAAAAAGCAAGCTATCTATTATATAAGTCGAACACTTATAGAGTATGAGACTTAATACACCCATACCAAGAAGCTTTGCCTCACATTAGTCTTTATAACTTCCAAATTTCATCATTACCTCCTCAATCACAAAACCTTTGTCATTACCAATACCAACCCACTTAAGTACATGCAATCTAAACCATACCAAAACTAGCATATGGCTAAGTGGCTCATGGTCTTAGATGAGTTTGACCTTGAGTTCCTCCAGTAGAAGTTGATTAAAAGGCAAGTCATTTACAATCAATTGGTCGACACTCCTTTGATGGACAACCAACCACTTCCTTTTATGTTTCAAGATGAGTCAATCGTGACTCTTTCTCAAGAGGACATCACCTACTGAATGATCATGTTCTTCATTGGTGTGAAATGCCAACATGGTGGGGGTGATATAGTTATTCTCATTCCCATTGATGGTGAATCGCTTCCTCTTTCTTTCAAACTTGACTTTGAGTGTACCAACAACATGGTTGAGTATGAAGCCCTAGTAATAGGTCTCCAAACCAATCTAGCCTTGGGAATTAAGACGATCAATGTCTTTAGTGATTCCCAACTTGTGGTCAACCAGGTCAATGGATCCTACCAATGTAAGAATGATGTTTTGCAATAGTATAAATAGCTAGTAGATTTACTCTTAGCATAATTTGATCGTTACCTTATCCAATTTGTTTTATGATCTACTAACAAGTTTATAGATATAATGGCTTCCCTTGCTTCCTAGATCCCATCTTAGCCATCCAATTCCAAACTCTTTGTCACCATTCATCATTTTATCACACCCTCTTATATCCAATTTAACTTCCATACCATTTATAGTGTAGAAGCATCTCCATTAGACACTTGGTATGATCAAACCTTTAACTACCTTAATCTCGGCATCATTCCTCCCAACCTCTCTAGGAATTCCCAAAGAGCTTTTGTTCAAAGTACCTCTCGTTATGCCATACTAGGGGGAATCCTTTACAAATTTAGTTTTCATGGCCTCTTTCTCCATTGCTTGCACAGTCATGAAGTTTCTCATGATATCAAGGAAACGCATGATGGGATATGTGGGGGACACTTTAATGGTTTACTTGTCACTAAACTATCCTTCACCTTGGCTACTATTGGCCCACCCTCAACCAAGACTATTATGATTATGTAAATAAGTATGTTAAATGTTAATAACACACCAATTTACATCATGCAATGGCCCATGGCCTTCAAGTATCCAAGGATTTTTGGCCCTTCTCACAATGGGGACTAGACCTCATCGGGGAAATCAATCCTCATTCTTCACAGTGGCCCCACTCCATCATCATTGCCACTGAGTATTTCACCAAGTGGGTGGAGGCTATTCCTTTCATCTTGACCAAAGCAAAAAAGATTTTCGACTTCATTAATCATCATATCATCTGTCATTTTAGTATTCCCTATAAGATCATCACCAATAATGGTAAATATTTCAAAAACAAGTAAGTCCAAGGTCTTTATGATACATTTTTCATCAAGTTGAGCTTTTCCTCAGCTCATTGTCCACAAGCAAATGGATAGGTAGAAGCCTCTAAAAAAACCTCAACAAGATGTTAACCAAAGTGGTTAATGCTTCTAGTCAATATTGGCATTTGCACATCCCTTTCACTTTATGGGCCTATTGTACTAGCATTCAAAACTCTACGGGTGCTACCCCTTTCTCTCTAGTCTTTGGAGCAGAGTTAGTCTTACCTCTAAAGTCCAAATTCCCTCTCTTTACATATCTTTGTAGGACATCATTTTAGAGAGCGATTATCATCAAGAGCATCTAGTCTGACTTGAGCTACTTGATGAGTGTCACCTAACTGTGCTTAACCATCTTTACGTCTATTAAGAGCAAATCAAGCATGCCTATAATAAGCATCTGAAAGAATGAGAATTCAATATCATAGACCTTGTCCTAAAGGAAATTAACATGTGACCAATATGGAGAAAACCAAGTAAGGCAAGTTTGCTTTCAATTGGCTTGGACCCTACATCATAACCCATAAGTGTGAATTAAGAGTTTACCATTTGTCCTCTCTTGAAGGCAAACTAGAACCTGAGCCTCTTAATGCTTCACATCTGCATTCTTTCTTTTGTTAAATAAGGATTAAACTCACCTTTTTGTCTAACTTAAGCTTGTCCCTTGATTTATGAGATTTTCACCTTCCTCACACTTTCATCCCATCCCTTTGAGGACAACTGATTACAACATAGAACCATGTGAATAACCATCATAGCCATAGCCTAATCCTAGATATGGGTACCACAGCTCTACCCATGGCATGGTTCTCATGTATACTTTTTGTCCCTAATCGGATGGAATCCCATGGCCATTGTCCCTTAAAACCACTCCTTTCACTTATCATTAACCTCTTGTGCACTAAGTTTTGCCCTCATAAAGGGAAAGCTCTAAGCCTAAGTAGACTTGTCCATGTCTAACCTAGCATCAAAACAATATGGGATACCAAAATATCACTTGGGTCAAATATCTCTAGCATGTAGACTGCTCCCTTGAAGGAAAGCCGCCCAAAATTTAAAATTGCTTAAAAAGATAGGCTGCTTCCTTGAAGGATAGCTACCATAATAAACAAGCCCAAAATTAGACCACTCCTTTGAAGGATGGCTAAGTCAAATTTGTCAAAGCAATCATTTTAATCTTTGTGCATCGATTAGATTAATAAACCTATCAAAATAACACAATAAAAAAACCCTATATCAAAATCCAAACAACCTATCCCAAGAAAGTTGCAATCAACTTTCATATATAGCATTAGTAGACTTCTCACATCAATTAGTCTACACCTTGCATTAAAACATGGAATTGCCTATTATGGTTCTTAGGTCACCTATATAAGGGGAAAACCAACCCTCAAGAGGTTGTACTACCCTTCACAACACCTATCATCCATTTCACCTTTTTACCATCTACAAATCAAGGGATTTTGAGCTTACTTGACACAATGTGATCAAGACACCTTTTTATCAACCAACACATGCTAATGTGAAACATTCGAAGGGCTTATGTTCATTAGGCCAATGTAAATTTGGTTTTGTCTAGTCCTTACCAATGAAGAAGCATCATGCCTTTTTTTTAATCCTCTCATAATTGGTTCATTTATTCACTTAGACATATGTCTTGTGTTTTTTCTCTTTTCCCACATCTAGTCTTGTTACCTAAATTACTTTATGTTTTATCATCAAAAAAATAAATATAAATCATCTCATCATATCCATGATCATAACCATAATCAAAACATCATAACTATCACAATCAACACCATAAACATCACATCATCATAACATCACATAAACCACATCACCATAACCATAAATCATAAAAATCATAACCATATATAAAACCAAGCATCACATAATCATAATCATGTATAAACCACTCATCATAAACATCATCCATAATTATCACATGCCTAAGATAGTAAGTCTACATCTCATAAGCGTGATCATAATAAACTATAAACATCCGAACCATGAACCATAAACCATAAAATCACATTTATATATCATCATCACATCATATACATCATGTCTCATCAAAATAGAATATTACATGTAACAATGTGCATCTCTCTCTCTCAAAAATATACATCTCACTACATCAACTCATAAGCTAGTATCAAAATCATATACATCTACACGTATCATATCATAAAACTATGCCCCTAGGGCACTACCATCACCTGGTGTCTACCCCCTAAGGTGCCTACCTATCCACCCACTAAAGTAGCCCACTAACTTGGAGTCACTACACCTACACCACTTGCCAAGCTAGCTCTGTACTTACCCCATCAGGGCTCTTATGGACACTGTGTCAAAATTATGGCCTCATAATAATGCAACTCCTCAATTATGGCCAAGTATTGTGCCATGGGAATACTACTTGGTGGTCTTGTTAATGCTACAACTCTTCCTCTTATTTGTCTCAAAGTGTCCCTTTCCTGGGTCACCAAGCCTAGTGAAGTCTTAGTTTGGTCCCATTCACCCATCATAGTGGAAACCTAACCCTGTAACATAACAAATTGCCCTATAATGTGGCCACTTACCCCTATAAAGCTATTATATGTGCCTGTGTAGTGGCTAACATCATTCCTCCATGTCCATCAGGGCCACCTCCCTGTACCTATACCTATGGACCCCCTCCAGTTGGGTCTACATCCATGGGTTGTCTACCTCCATCATCCCACCCAAAATTTATCATTGCATAGAGGGCCTAATACTATGCTGCATAGCCATCCATGAAACCTACATCATCAATCTCTACTCTAATAGACAACTCCTCAAAATCAAGAATCACCTCCACCGGCTGTGACTCTGGAAGCAAAAACTCAGCATCCTCCTACCTATACCTTGGGAACGGAACTAGAATCCCCTGTACCAGGCCAAATTGATTGTGAACCATGTCAAAGGGGATAAGCTCAGTCTCACCCTTTCTCCTCCCAAAAACCCTTCTATAGCTTTGCATTATAAAATGTGCCAAGTATAGTGGGCCCACCTCAAAAATCTAACCTATAGCCTCCAAATCACATCTCCAACCACTAGGGCCTCTAGTGTCCCCCTAAACTAGTCAATGTCTCGCATACCTCCTCTAGGTCCTTTAAGCACGTAATCATTCCTCCATTGCATGAAGCCCACCCTAAAGTCCATCTAGGCATATCCCTCCCATGGGGCCATCAACCTTAGCACCCAGATGTGCTCATAGGCCCATCAGTGCCACACAAACCCCACATTGATGTCATACCTCCTATGAGCTTTGAACCCCCATATCTCCATGTATATCTAAACCAACAAAACTGGCACCCACCCAAAAATTGTCTAACCTAGTAACATCTCTACCAAAACACCCAGCAACAAAAATGGAAACTCCCCACTACTCAAATATAAAAATGCAAAACACAAGACTGCCATCATCAACATAGTCATCAACCTCCGATCATCTCTAGCCCTCTGATATAATGGCCTATAACTCAAGCCTCTAGCATGCCACCTAGTGAAGGCCTAATACTCACCATATATAAGCTTCATGTGCTCATCCCTCTCCTCCCTCTTAATGTGATATATTGACTCACATCAAATGGGTAGTTGGGTGATCCTATGTACATCCTCTAGTAGGATGCTCATTTCACCCATCAATAGGAGAAAGGTGTTCATAGCCAGATCTCATCTCTCAATGAGGGCCATGATCATCATCGCATCTCACAACATGTGCTAAAAGTGTATCATCATGTTGAGGTTGACCTCCTCCATGTGCATCCAAACATCATCTATCATCCCTTGATGGATCTTCATACATATTTGAGGGACCTGATCTTGCATCTGGATCTAATCCCATGCCTGCATAATTTATTAGAAAACACACTTAGTTTTCTATAAACTACTTTACCCATGAATAACATCCTTTTACCCCATTTCATCCTACATATTAACACCTAATTTTTCCTATCTAAACTACATCAACATATTTTCAAACTTACCTCCCACCCAAGTTAAATTATATCAACATATTATATATATATATATATATATTTGATACCCTTAGCATTCCCATTTGGTTATTCCAACTCAACTATAACCTTCATTTTTTAATCAAAAACATCTTACCCTTAACCTTTTATCCAAAGCACCTAACCCTTTTGTCAACCACGGATGGTCACTATGACTATCGACGATCCACTGACTAGTTTACCCTCTATCTTCGACCATCGATGGTCATGTTGGGTATGATAATTAACGGTCACTGTGTGTGACCTCCAATGGAAAAATCCCCAACCTTACCTCCATAAAACCTACCCAAACCACTCCTTTCCCACACCTAATTACCCTCATTCTTTCCTTTACCCTACCCCCACCCTACTTACCCTCCTAATTTTGATTTTCACCTATGAATTTTAATAATAACAACACCAAAAACTAGGTCAAAACCCAAAACCCCTCCCTAAACAAATCACAAATCAACAAAATTCAACTAATAATGACCAAAATCAAACTAATCTATTAATTTAATGTGACCCCTACCTCATTCCTCAACCATCATCGAGGAGGGATCTTGGGTCATGCTACCTAGCTGTGCCCCTATTCGCCTTACATCCTTGGTCCAAAATCAAGCTCAACTTAGCACGAATTAGATCCTCAACCAATCAACAACCATCTTGTCATCACTCTCACACAATATGCCAAGGATCTTGGTATGCATAGGAGTTAAAGAGTCAAAAGCAAAAGTGAAAATGACTTGTTCTTTTTACTTTTTATACTCTGTGATTTTAGGGTTTTCCCCGGACTGTTGATGGTTAGGGTGATCATTGATGGTTAATTTTGAGACCCCTAGACCATCGACAGTCAGAATCTCCTCTTTTAAAAACCTTTGGCACCAACACCTTAGTGGCCACTTTTGGAGATTAACTTCTCCACCTACTCTACCAACCATGTTCACTTCAACATTGGCCATTTTGGCCCAAATTATCACATATTTTTCTATGACCTTGCCTTGGTCCTTTTGATTACACCGACCAACCTTGTCATGTTGAACATTTGAATTTGCACCACCTAGTGCACACCAACCTTGTCTAGGAGACTCGATAAGAATAACTTGATCAATTATGCCTAATGTTGTGGCCTGATTACCCTTGTAACCAATCCTTCTAAAACCAACCTTTTATTTTTACCAACCATGGAAACTTAGTCTTTGCATAATCTTGGCTATCACACTTAGTCATATTTTATGTGCATATTTGCATTTTAAATGCCCAACCATCATTATCACCAACCTCATGACTCACCATAAATCACTAGTCAAACCTACACTTAATTCAGCTTCACCTCATCAACTCCTAGTTTGATGGGGAATAGCTCCTCCCATGCTCGAGGCAACCAAACCTTTGACCCATAATCTATTTTTATTTTACAACTTGTTGACATAAACTTTATAACAAAAAGGGGGAAAATCTAGACATTATAAAACTGCACACAATGGTTCTAGATGTTAAAATACCCTTATATTAGACCATTACCCAACTTTCGACCATGAAATTGAGTCAATTTAGCTAACTAGATAAACCCAATTCATTAACCTCCTCTTTTACCCCACTTAAACCTTTAACCCTTGATAGTCGATAGTCACCATGATCGTCGATGGTCAGGTCCCCCATCTGGATAAAGACAACTCAAGTTGTGTGTAAGCTAACATGTCAAAATTTAATATGGATGGAAAACTAACACATCCCAAAAACCAACCAAACCTCCTATGGAACCTTCTACCTCCATCTCTCTTTGCCTATAAAAGAGATGAACAAGAGGTGAGAAAGAATCAATCAATCTATTCATCTATCCATTTTAGCAATCAAGTAATCAACAGTCATTAGGAGCTATCAAACTTCTTTGCAAGTTATCCCTTCATCAAGTTAGGAACCATGATAGAGACCCCAACCTCTGCCCAAATTATTCTTTAGGTAAAGTATTGTTACTCTGGCAAAATTACTCTAGGATCAACTACCAATTGTCAAACAACTAGCTAAGTATATTTCTAGTTTTTTAGTTGTTTATTTGGTTTCTAAAATCTTTATCTAACCCAGACCCTTCTACCTATTACCCTCTGACTAGTTGACCCTAAACAGACCTTCAACATCTTGTTGTATCCATTTTTCAACCCCTTTTTTAACATACCTAGATCTCATAGGAACCATCAACGGTCACCCTGACCGCCAATGGTCACTTTCAATAGCTGACGGTCACCCAACTGTGAATGATCATCCCAACCACTGATAGTCATTATGGTAGGTAATAACAATAAGTTATTTCCACCTATGTACTCCCAACAAAACTCCACTTTCTAACCCTCTGTCTGTTCACAAAAACCCCACCTATTTTTAAAACCCATCTTGACCTATTTAGCATTAGTATTGACCTGTTATTTGCTTAATTAGTCTATTTTTTTAATCAAGCATTTATTTATTCTTGCATTTCCTTTTAGTCTTTTCTATCATTTGATGCAAGTATTTCATCTTCATTTATTTCAACTTAACTATTTTAAAAGTGTGGATTGACAACCTCCTAGTAAGCTTGCACTTCTTGGATATAGCTTACGCTAGGCAATCCACCTTGCTATCCATCTAACAACCCCTTTACATTAGCAATTTATTATCTATAGGTCATTCTTCCCAAGACAAAGAGGAGCTCTTCACAATCATCTGGATCACATGCACACAAATAAACATGTTCTTCTGCCACACCCTTATTACTAGTTTCTTATTCCATCTTTAAATAGAAATAAACATAAATTGAGAGAAACACTCATGAACAAGGTCAAAAACAATTGTAAAATTAAGGTTATTAATCCCTATTTACCCCTATTTCTACATACATCCATATACAATAGCCTAGAGTTCAGTTTTAATTAGATTTCTGCTTTCAAATCACACTCAAAGCATTCAAATTAGCATTCATACTTAGGAATACTAAAATCACTCTCACTTGCACCAACACTTCGATTGGGAGGATTACATAGGGCTTGATACCATTTTGAGGTATTGGTATGTAGGAAATTCTCAACACATGGGGTGTTGAGGTCACATCTAGCCTACCCTACTAACACCACTCTTCTTACACTTGTGCTCATCAAAACCCTCACAAACATGGAGGCTTAGGGTTTCATAGTGAACTCAGTCAAAATGAAGCACATAAATTGATCCAAGTCTTGGTCATGCAGGTACAAGATTTTTAGAATAAAGTGAAGGTTTGCCCCAAATTTAACTGTTTCATTTGCACAGGGTCAATAATGCTACACAAAAGGTCAATATCATAGTGTGTTATTGGCAAAGAGGGTTGTGTTACTATCCAAATAGGGTTATAACACCTATTCTCTATTGATGACACTTTGCCCTACTTCTGCATCACTTTATAACCTACCACTTGTTTATTTCAATTATATTTTAAGTACATCTTTTTCAATTCATTATTATTTATAGGCTAAGCAAATAAATTAATTATTGTACAAATCAGTGGTTTTGATATTGTAGTATTTTATTCCTTGATTTACATACTTGACTCTTTTATCTACTTAGGGTTTTACATTAATCCCCAAAATAGTTAAATCATTTGGTTAACCCGACTTACTTCAAATAGTGCTCAAAACCCTAGACCTATATGTTCTTAGGGTTTGTATCCTTGTTTTTCCTATTTTCATTTGATGTGTTAGGCTTTTTAGATTTCATATATTCTATTTTAGCACCACTCTTTCATTTTGTTTACTATATGCCATCTAAAAAAGTTATATCTCTTCCTTTAAGAAGTGTTAGGCTTAGTGGTAATCCTATGGAGCATACCCAAATTTCTTCCATTTGAACTTATACCATGGATAAAGACCTAGTTACAACTCCTCTAATTGATCCTTCACATCTTGATTATGTGAACTTCAATGATAATACATCAAAACATGAGCAATACAATCCAAATCATAATGATACATAAGGGGGGACTTGGGACACACTCCCCTCCTCCATGATGACAATCTTATAATCATTAATGATGAGATCTTACAAAGTTTTAGAGATAGATTTTGGGAATAACCCCATGATCATGCATAAATTTTGCAATCTATATTGGAAATAAAGTACACATCACATGGTCAATCCTTTAACCCCACATATACTAATATTGTTACACCTACTACGGGGGAAACTGAGATTCTAAAACAACATACTATGACAAGCCAACTCTCACTAGTGGCAACACCTCCTATGGATAGTACACATCCCTCATATCTAGATGTATAATCCCTTAGGTAGGAGATCCATTCTCTATAGGCCAAGGTGTTACATCTTCAATAGGGTGCCACTAGACCATCTCATACCTTCGACTCTCATGTTCTCTTGTATACACCATTGGCACAACATATAATGGCAACTACTTTTCCATCTGGATTTATGTCACCCAAGCTTACTCTCTATGATGGTAAGGGTGACCTAGAGCATCATCTATGTGTTTTTCATGCAACATGTTTGGAATACATGTATAATGATTGGCTCTTGACCAATTTATTCCCTCGCAGTTTAAAGGACTATACATTACAATGGTTCTATGATCTCCCTAATTAGTCCATTACAACATTTAATTCACTTGCAGATATGTTTTTGGCACACTTCTTAATCAACATCAGTGACAAAGTTTTGTATGCTCAAGCAGCTCTACTAAAACACAAATCTAATGAGCTAATAGCTGAATATGTCTTGCAATATAAAACCATATTAGTAAATATGACTAGCTACATGGTAGATATAGATCTCTAGGACATATTCAAGCAAAGTTTATTATCAGCATTACATGAATCTATATTGTTCAAAAGGTTTCCATCATTTACAATTTTATGCCATATAGTGAAGGAAAAAGAAGTCAAACTTCTCTCCATGGGCAAGTTAAAGTACACAACCGAATCAGATTCCACTAATGAGAGTTCAAATAAGCTCCCATATAAGGTGATGCCCAATGACAATAATAATAATAACAAAAGATGACAATCAACGTAGCCTTAGAGTCAGCTCCTTGTTTGGTTTTATCAGCGCCTCCAAAGAGACCTTTTATGAATCTTCTTTAACTGCCTACTCATGTTATCTAATAAATTTTGGAATACAATGTCATACATCCCTCCCATCAAAGAGGTTGATACGACTAGGACTTTTCCAAATAATTATGATTCCAATGGATATTATGATTATCATAGGGGCTTCGACCATACTATGAATATATGCATCAGCTTACGACATAAGATCCAAGATTTGATAGAGGCTAATATAATTGATGTAAGCACTCCTACAGAAACACCCAAAGCACAACCAACTAAAGTAAAAAAAATGAAAATATTTTTTATTCCATTTCCAAAACATGCAACTAATGAGACAAAATACACTTCAAGTGTTCATTATACTTATATGACACATCCACCACCAACATCATATCATACTCATATAATGGACACACATCCTCTACGTAATATCATTAGTGTGTATCATACTACAGTGTTAACTAGGCCTCTTATCACTTTCTCAAAATAAGAGATCAATGACATGGCTCAGATTTATATGCACTTTTGTATGAGCTTATAATGATCATCATCCTATTCAGAGTGTAATGGTTAACAATGAGTCGAGCATTAATATGTGTACTATTACACTTCTACATCACTTGGGCTATTCAAATCAAGATATATATCCAACATATATAGTTATTCATGGCTTCAATGGCCATGTACAAAGCTCCATTGGGGAGATCGTACTTCCATTAATGGTTGGTCCCACACATGTGGACACCAGATTCATAGTTGTCCCCTATGCCAAAATAGTTTATATGTTATTGGGTTGGTAGGTCTTCAATATAATAACTTCAAGCCATCCCCTCCACCGTACACATATGTCTTGACTATAGACATGCTAATCAGGTTGTTACAGTTGAGGGCCTTCCATATGAATATGATTTACTTACTCCATAGCTAGTTACACAATAGTCACCAATAACAGTTCCATCCATCACCACACCTCAGATATCAGTTGAGCCACTAGTGCAAGTGAGGTCTACTTTTACAACATTACAACATATACACACACTCTCACAAAGACCTTTATTAGAGAGACCCCTATGTCAAAGACATGCTATGGATTCTAGAGATCCTCTCTCTACCCCATTCACACCCAGATTAATGTTATTGAGTCCCCACAACACTCCACATAGAGTACCCACACTAGTTATAGCTTCTTCCACTAGATGGGTCCCCAAGATCTCCATAGTTCACATGCTAGTTCAATCATCTCCATAGTTTCATGGCCACACTTCACAGTCAGCTTCAACTATAGATTATTCAGTACATTTAATTCCCAGATCTCAGATACTTCTTTTCACACCATGTGAGGTCACTCTTCCTTTACTTGATATAGGTCACCTTGATAGTGAGTCTCTTGTAAGACTCATTAGTTAGTATGTTTTCTTGTTACTTGTACATACTTTCCTCCATCTTGCTCCTTGTACATAGTTTCATTTTCATGTTGATTGTACATAATTTATACTCAAAAAATACAAAAACATTCAAATATTGCTCAAAAAATACAAATTTTAGATTATATGCATTTCCATGTTTACATTCCTCTTATTAACTGGGTACTACATATGTTATCTATGTTAGTGTAGTCAGTTTTATCATACATACATGCTTTACTTGTTCCCTTCGAGTACTCATAAATTATTATAGGACTTAGGTCCTCCAATTAAATCTATATTTGATACTATTCACCAATTGGGGGCACATACCTATATACACAAATTCAACATTGGCATATCAACCCATTGGGGCATCATACACACAGCTTCCGATTTGTCGAGTTATATCTTTCTATACTCCATATCATAGATTTAGCACTGATTATATCTTGATATTGATCATCCTATATTACACTATTTTTTTGTTGACTACTACTAGTATAGACTCAACTATGTACATCTTTGCTCTTATACGGATTCAAACCACATGATTATGCATACTTTCATTTCTAGCTTTACTAGTTTAGATTTGATTATGTCTCTTTGCTTATACATCTACTCAAGGGAATTTGAATATGCCATTGTTCTATGGATCTAAGCTAATTACTTTCATTGTGTGTATACTTTGGACATGTGCCCATGTCCTTGTGTGTGCTTCTTGATTGTGTATACGAACATTTGAACATGTCATTCCATGTGATTATAAGCCAACCTTGCTTGCTCTTTGTGTATGTGGACATTCGAACATGTCCTTGTATGTATTTCTTTCTCAAACTTAGTGACATGTGACCATGTCCCTTGTATTATGTCCCCTTGGCCTACTTTGCATGTCTCATGTGTTTGTATGTATGCTTTCATATATGCATCGTGGCCATGACACTTGTCTCTTGCTTGTTATTTTCACATCCATTTTGTGATGCCATGAAGGATCTCATGCATCTCCCCTTTCTCCTTAAGTGCCTTGATGGACATCATGCTCCATCCCCCTAAGTAGTTTACTTAGATTATATTTAGATTTGTTGTTCATATACATGCTTACATTGTTATATCTAATTTGGCAACCTTGTGAATGCTATATCTAACATACATCATACATTGCCAACTTATGATTAGAATTTTATACATTTCAATGTCATGTATGCACATTATATTGGTTTATCACACCAATGTCATATATTTTCAGTCTAACACACTTAATACATAGCTTTTATTTCGAGGACAATTATTGCATAGGTTCAACAACTCCCATAAAAAGAGGGGGCATTCAAAGGTGCTTATCATAGAGATCAGGCCATCCTAGTGCACTCAAAACACAATTTTTAGTACGGAAACACAAATTATAAAGCTTAAACTCAGGAAAATACAATGAAACACAATCACATAGATCAGTCTCAGTTTCCCTCAAAAACTACACTTTTGGACAATACCATAATACATTGTTAGAAGTATAGTGCTCTATAGTCCACCCACCACACTATTATCCAACAGCCTTAAAAATAAAAGATTTTGGAATTGTCAGAAAGGTACAATAGTTATAGTTCAGACTTGCATAGTCTCAGTCACAAATTATCATATATGTTTAGTATATACTCAGTTTTTACACAAAATTACACATGTTTGCTCAAACTGGGGGCATCATGTGTGGTATGATCACTCTCATTTTAGTTTCAAATATGTATAAACACATACTATGACTCAATTCAGGATGCATATGCACAAATATCAAAATTGGGGGCATGTGTGTGGCACATTGGTTCCATATGCTCAATTTTGCACAAGTTCTCTTAGATGAAATGAAAACTCCATGTCATTCTCCACGTTGTATAATTTAGACACCATATGCACCTATTTTGCATTAGGATTACACTAGATTGATGCTTCATTCCATTCACAACAGTTGGCATTCCCAAGTGGCCCAAAGTTATTTTACATTCTTGAGTGGCCTAAAGCCTTTTTACATTCATGAGTTGCCCTTGAGCCGTTTTAAATTTCAAAGTTTCCATGTGGCCCAAAGCCACCTTACATAATTTTAGCTACATCACACAGTTTCAGTTTCTAATGCATATACTGCACATGGGTAGGCAATGATGGAGTCATAGCCTACTTGAGTTCTTGAACCACCTACATAAGAGGGTTAGACAAGTCATCTGTCCAATCCAAGTTATTCACAAGTTATGATCCACTAAATAGGGGTGGGCAATGATGAAGTCAAGGCTAGCTTGAGTTCTTGAGCCATCCACACATGGGGATTGAGCAAGCCATTAGCCCAGTCCAATATATTTACTGTTTGATTATCATCTACATGCACACATAAGATGTCTCAAGGTTTTTACATTAGTTCAAGTACCTATTAAGGTGTATTCATTCCTTTCCTCTCTCTCACATATCTTCACTTAGTTTTGTCTTTGCTTTTGATATTGTTTAAGTAGGAACTGATTCATATATGTTTCATTTACAGGACAAGCAATGGAGCATAGTTTGTAGACTCAGACACACATTCACGGGCTTCACCTCATAAGTAAGTCCAGGTTCATTTTTCTTTCCTTTATCCTAGTCATTTGGCTTTGTTACGTTTCTAGAATAAGGGGGGGGGAATATAATCATCTAAAATGTCATTTAATGTGATGAGTGTCACTTGAGACTACCCTATTCTTAATTTAGCCCTAGACATATCTTAGGACCTCTTTTGACCCTTACGCATCTAACCCATACCTAGATATACCAAAAGCCACTTGAGCCATCACTTAGGCATCCCATATCCTTTTTCACATGTGTCAGCCACCTGGACAATAGTGTGGCCCCTTTGGTCAATAATGCAATGCATTATTGGCAAAGAGGGAAACACTATTGACCTTTAGCTTATTTCACCTCTAACAGATATATTTCCACTCCCTAAAGCATCTGAGGGTCAGCCTAGACTCATTTCATGTCTCGAAAAGCATCAAAACACTATATACAAATCACTCACATTCATTTATTAGATGGTAATTCTCACGAACAAGTTCATAAATAATTATGCAAATTAAGGTTATTAATCCCTATTTACCCCTATTTTTGCATACATTCATCTATAGTATCCCATAGCTCAGTTTTACTCAGATTTCTAGTTTTAAGTCACACTCAAAGCATTCAAATTAGCATTCATACTCATGCATACTAACATCACTCTCACTTGCACCAGCACTTAGATTGGGAGAACTACATCAGGCTTGATCCCCTTTCCAGGTATTGGTATGTAGACAACGCTCAACATATGGGGTGTTGAGGTCACATCTAACCTACCCTAGTAACACCACTCTTCTTACACTTGTATTCATCAAAACCCTAACAAGCATGGAGGTTTAGGGTTTCATAGTGAAATCAGTCAAAATGAAGCACAAACAATGATCCAAGTCTTAGTCACATAGGTACAGGATTCTCAGAATAGAGTGAAGGTCTGCCCCAAATTTCACTGCTTCGTTTGCATAGGGTCAATAACATTGCACAAAAGGTCAATAACACAATGCACGATTGGCAAAGAGGGAGGCACTATTATCTGAAGAGGGTTTTGACACTATTCTCTACTGATGACACTTTGCCCTACTTTTGCATCACTTTCCAATGTGCTACTTATCTATTTCAATCATATTTTCCAGCTAAGTACACCATTTTTAATTCATTGTTATTTATAGTCTAAGCAAACAAATTAATTATTGTACTAATCAGTGGCTATTGATACTGTAGTATTTTATTCCCTGATTTATATACTCAACACTTTTATCTACTTAGGGTTTTACATTAATTCCCAAAATAGTTAAATCAGGGGCCATATTTTTATCGAATATACAAATGTTTGTGCTCTATTTAACCCCGTATGCTCCAATATTCCCTCCATTAATAGGGTTTGTTTGTATGCATGTGTGAACTAGCTAATGTTTTGTTATATATGTTGGTGCTATAGTTATTTATGATTGGGCTGTGTTTTCAAAAGGTGAGATCTAAGGTTTTTTGATCACCAATTGTAGTGGTTGCTTCACGTTTGGCATGTTCTTCTTTAATGGGAGGTCTTCCTCTATGACAACCATTTTTAACCTTGCCAAGGTTTGTGCCTTTGCCTTGACACCTTTCTTTCCTACCAATACTCCTTTGTATCCTTACTAATGATCTTCGATACCCCTGCCCTTTGAGATGTTAGTACTCATATTTTTTCTTTCTGCTCCCTGACAAGAACCTCTGAAATCTTACTCTGAACCTCATAACCTTACTCTAACCCTTTCTACTTGAAACAAATCACTTTGATTGACTCCACTTTCTAATAAAAACAATATATTGGTTAAAAATATACGATATTTACTCTAATTTTACTAAAATTTACTTAGCTCGTGTTCAAATCCCAATACCCAAACTCTAACTAAAAACTTTATCATCGTATATAATTTGAAACAATATAAAAACAAATAACTAGGCAGGAAATTTATGGAGATTGTATAGACCTCATAGCTGGTTGCAACTCGCCTTGGGGCCAAACAAGTAAATATCCTAAGACAAAAGAGAGTCTTCACATTGGACCGAGAAAATGAAAAGAAATACAAAGGTTAATATGAAAATGTGCACTAGGGTTTCAAATTTAAAATGGAACCATCGCCTACACATAGGCCAATTTGCATTTTTTATAAGTTATGGAAAATGATAGCCATTAGCCATTTTAGTGTGTGTAGAGGGTGTTGGGTGCTTCCTCGTGTCTGTGTTAGAGGCATCCTACAAGAAGTGGTAAAAGCAAACCCAGTAGCCGAATGACGGCCGATGCTGTACACGTGGCTTGGAAGAATGGAGAAAGCTGTCGAAAAAATATAGAGGTCACGTGCCTCGTGGTGGGCTCCCAGTCGGTGATCCGGTCATCATCCTATGACGTCATCTTTGTCCCTTAAGGCCCTTGTGTTTTGCATTGCAGGTTGTTAATGTTTTTGCTTCTTTAGCTTGTGGAAACAAGCAATTATGGCCCCAACACCATCACAGGAAGAGGAAGAGGAAGAGGAAGAGGACATCAGGTGAGTTATGTATACATTACCACATTTATCCTCATTTCAGCTTGGATTTCTGTATTTTCAAGTGGATATAAACACATATCATTATTCACAATGTATGGTGACCACCAGGTATATTTAAACTATAGCCTATCCCTCCACTATTCATAATATATATATATATATATACACACGCACACTATTGCACCTTATGGATTTTTTTACAACTACTTGTTTGGTTCTGACTGAGCTGGGAGGTTAGCATGGTTTTCTGTTTGTTCTCTAGGGAAGAAGTATATAGGGTTAACCTACAGAGCGAATCTGTGCCCATTTATTATACTATTAAGGAGCTTATGCCCGAGGAAAAAATCAATTTGAAATCTAGGAAGAATGGTAGAGAAATATCTTGGACGAGGGTCCATCACTACTCCAACTTCGTGCAAAATTTATCCAACTTATGCTTCCTACCACAAGTTAGACAGATTCGCAAGGCTTTGATTTATCACAAGATTTGTCAAAGGTTTGAACAATTACTCTTGAGGATAATTATAAAGTTCCCTTCTTCATAAGGGGGTCTCGTATGCAAATGAGGCGTGCTGGTTAGGCTGTTACCTAAAAAATATTACCTTATAGATTCCTAAATTGAAAGTTTCATGAAGGGCTGAAGAGAAAGATGGTGTCAATCAAAGGAGTTTGAAGGTATCTCCTCTTACAGTGTTGACTCTATAGATGGCGCTAGGATTGAGCTATCTAAAGGTTACTATTTTAACCTCAGAGGTGGCAATCATGACAAGCCAGCGTAGCTTATACTTTGAAAGTCCAGATGGTAAACTGAATTAAACTAACCCGAGGCCACAGTTTTGAATTGGCCCAGGAGGGCAACCGAGTCTTCAATTTTTCAAAAATGTTATTCTTTACTGCAGCATTGTCCTCGGAGGACTATTATCAATAACTTGATAATGGGATGGCAACCCTGGGTTTTACCTGTATTCAATAATTTTTTTTTTTTGGTCAAATATGCTAGGAGATATACTTAATCATCAATACTGGTTCCAAATGTCATTGGTACTGCCAAAATGAAGTACTTGCACACGTAAACCATGTAGAAGAAATTATGAGAGCAATAAGCTTTGTTCACGTTCCTTAATTTTTTTTAAATTTAAAAGAAAAACAAGGACTAGTCGTATGCCTTCTCCCTGTTTTCTGTTTATGATTTTGAATTAAAAGTAAAGTTGACTCCATTCTGAAGCCTTCACAAATTCTTTGCTAAAAATAACAAGAAAAATATTAGAAAGTAAAACTTCATTGCTAATGTCCTCCAAAACAGAAGTTTTTGAGAATGTCACCATCAAATAATATGTATTCTTGCATTGGACATCTACCAGATTCAAGGGATCTTTTAATTCTCATCTATAGAACAATAGATTTTCATAAATACGAGCATGAAGATTTGCTATGGTACAGTAGATAGGCTTTCGCTTACCAAATTACTCAATTGAAAAATGCAATTCGGCTATTATTTACACACCAAAACATGAATGGAACAGCTGAAGCGTCATTTGTCATGTCAGTAGTTGGCAAAAATGAACTTGAGGCATAGTCACTGATCATAGATAAACATGTAAAAATGGCCATGTGCTTGCTGATAAGTAAGTGGAGATGCATAAATATGAGATAAGATGAAAATATATTAAAGAGAAAAGACTTGTAAAATTTTAACTACTAAACCATTGGAATTATTTTAGAAGAGTTAGGGAAATGCTTGAAATTGCTTCTAGTTTTTTTAAATGCTGCAGTACTAGGGTGAGGGAGTGGAAACTATGTGACATTTTTGACGTTGCATAGATAATTTGGGTGAGAGCTTTACATTTTTACGATTTATTGTAGGGAAAAAGCATACCCCAAAAGGATGGAAGAAGTTTGTACACTGCCAATTACCAAAACTGTCCATGATTGTTGGCAGCAATTTGAGTTACTTTAATATAGATTTCAGGTTATTGTGATTTGAATGTGTTATCTGTTCTGTATGCGAGTATGTTGCTGAGATCTGTGCACTAATCCAATTGAGGGTCTACCCCAAAATTAAGACTCTCTTATCTACTCAATGATTATTAGATGTCAGTACATTTTTATTTCAAATGACAAGTTTACAGGATTGGAAATTTGGTTGGAAGTTTATAAATATCTATGAGAGGTATCACCAACAAGAATAGGACCTGCACTGATAATTGTATTCTAAAGGTGATATGGTCAACTGAGTAACATTAAAATAAAGGTGTAACACTTTGTCAATTACAATAACTAGCTAAAAACTAACATATGAAATCTCTGTCTATAGCAATAAAGCTGCAATAACAGGCATGAATATATTAGGTTCATATCTCTTCATTTCTATTGGCCCAAGGGGTGGTTGTGTAATGTTTATGGGGCACTTGTAAGAATACAATCTAGGTTCAAATCCCTCTCACAGCAATAAGGAGGTCCATAAATCCAGCAGACGTGGCAAGGTTGTGGTGTCCAAGCCTATCTCATACCACAGTGCAAAATAAGGCAGCCCATAACCTCACCCAAGATTTATTGATAAAAAAACTATTTCCTTTCTATTATTCCAAAAAATTCACAAAATTCATTTAATTAATTGATTATTTCTGAGTACATATGCAATTGTGAAGAAGTGCTGAGTGATATTGCATTTGATTCTTCTAATAGCTTAAGCCTTCTTTTTCATTCTCCACATGGACTGATTGATTAACTTAAACCTATATAATTAGTTAGTTATACATTTGTTACGAGGGTATTCCCTTTGGTATACTTATCTCTATTGTTGAATAATGGCAATTGATAATGTCTAAACTGGATAAAAATTACAATACTGGAGTAATCATGATCTCTTTGGGCTGAAGATCAAGATTCTGGATATGATGTTAGCACTGAGCAGCAGGGTACATCTACCATTCTTCTTGCCTTTGCTCTCTGGGACAGCCTATAAAGTTCTAGATAATTTGCTTAGAAGCTTTCTTGGAGTTAAGCAAGAAGTGGCGAAAGGAATTCCTTTGGTGGCATGGGACATTTGCTCAATTCCAAGGGATGAAGGTGCCTACGAATCCCTGACATAAGAACTCGAGGGGCAGTCCTTGCATGAAAGTGGATAGTAAGGGTAGTGGATGGCGATACTCCATGGCAGATTTTATAACAACTTCCTGACACTTGGGGCCCTTTTAGCTTTGTGATATAATTGGTAATGCCAAGGCATTTTTACTTTTAGGATCAACCCCGCTGAAACAAATTTGGGCTGCTTGGAAAGGGCTAGCTAACTATCTTCATTGTCACTATGAGGGGTCACAAGATGTTTGGAATCTAGCATCAAGGCCTATTTGGATGTTTTATTTCTCACATGGGAAGCTTGGCCTACCTTCTTTGGTTGTAAAACATCGGCAAGAAAAGGGTTTTTGATTGTGTTGCTTTGGGATCACCAAGTGAGATTAATTAAAACATTTAAGAGAAGGGTTCTTTTGCCAGGGAGGTATTTGGAATTATGAGCTGCAGTGCTTGGATACCTGATACAGTGTGAATCCAACACAAACTTTAAGCAGGGCTTACATACCAACTCATGAAGAGGTCTACAAAATGAACCTTGAAAGCCGGTTTTTCAAATTACAATTTACAAGGAGCAGGTCCTTATTGGAGAGATGGAAAGTGGAGCAATGAGAAGGCATTTTATAACTATGGGACAAAAGACCTATATGATTGAGTGAGGCACACTCCACTATCACAACATGATTGAACAAGCGGTGGGGGTGAGTGATCTTGAAGCCTGTTAGGAAAGGCACTGTTAAACTATTTGGAAATAAAGGGCTTCCAAATATGAAGTGTTGGGGTGGCTAGCGCTTCACCATGGTTGGGTTGTCAAATTTGAGGTTCCACAAGGTTGGTATAACAAATTATTCATGCAGTCTGTGTGGGAGAGAGGAGTCAGTTGGTCTTGTCTTCTGTTGGTGCACTTCTGGCAGGACTTTTTGCACATCATTTCATGTAAAATTTAATTATTTATTTATTTATTGCCACCCTCTGATCTCTCTTTGGGGACACTTGGATGATCAAGGATTGTTGAAAAACTCTTCGATGTACAAATATGTTGTTTCCTATGGAATGTAAGATGTAAGGCTACCTTTCATGAGGGCAGTCGCTCACTTAGCTTAGGAGAGTTGAGGCTTTTTAAGAAGGAATTGATTATGTTTGTCAAAGCTAAAGCTAGATTGTTTCCGTATGTATGTCGAGTCTCTATTTCTTGGGGTGCTATCTTAAATAGTTTTTTTGGATTTTATAGGGCGAGACTTTCCATGTGATCTCCTTGTTAAGCTGATGTAAATATCATGTTCTTTGATGTAATGAAAGTTGAATTTCTTGAAAAATAGTGTTTGCTACAAAATCTGCACTACCGAAGAATACTATTTTCAGAATTGTAAATACATACCATAAACATAACACAGCAGAATAGGAGATAACAATGTCTTTATTGCACAGGTTGTCTAAAGTACGAAGCTTAGTACAGGGTGGACCTTTCACATCAGTGCCCCTACCCTGACATTCAACTTATTGCTTATAAGACAAATGGTACCAATGGTTGTTTATTAAACTTAAGGCACAATTATCGACCCCACCGCTCACAACAAAGAATTCATTAATACACTACCCAAAGCCGACAAGAGAATAATTAACAACATTACAAATTCGGCTGCTAAAACAATGCATTTATTAATAACAATGGTCTGCACAGAGAATCAGTTAAACATTGATAACTGGTTAGCCTTGTTGATAAATGTAAGCATTCATAACTTCTAAAGTAATTACCATCCTTGAAATTCACAGTTTGCATCAATTATAGTCCTTAAGGCAATAAAGTACTACTCAACCTAGTCAGTTTCGTTTAATGGCTTGGAAAAAGCACATTTTCAAATCTATAACTATGTTTTCTTTAGGTACTTGATCAGGTTAGGTACAACTTATATGGCTGTCCGCATTTTCACTGCAATATTTTTTTTGTGAAGTAAAAACTTGTTGACAATGTTGGATGCATTCACAGAAAAGAAAAAAAACATTGCAATGCATGAATGCAAAGAAATGAAGAGTGATCATGCAAAGAATGAAAGAGCGAATTCAATATAATTGAATAGATTACAATGCTATATAACTAAATGCAATTGCTTGTCAAATGACAAATTAGTGAATTACCTTCATGGGAAACAAACATGGTTAACAAAATTAAGGACCAACCACAATACATGAAAGAATTAATAAAGTATCCTATAGGACCAAAGTCAAGTCAAAGCAGTCCACTAAGGTGGGTTTACACCACTAAAATCCCCCATCAAACACAACTTGGAGAATCGCGATGCTGACATTACATCTACGATCCATAACATCTCCCCTTAAGGGAAGCATCAAGAAGTCCCATCATTCCTCAAAGAAGCATGAAAGGATCAAGAGACACTGGCTTCATGAATTCCTCAATCATATCCTTCGGCGAACAATACTATAAGCATATCTCTTCCTAGACTTTCTTAGAAAATAAGCATGGATCTTCATTTGCTTAGTGAGCAATGCTCCATTGGATTCTCAACTACCTTGATGGCACTCTGGTTGTTGCAGATGAGCGTCAGCACAATCATATCCTTCGTCGAACAATACTGTAAGCATATCTCTTCCTAGACTTTCTTAGAAAATAGGCATGGATCTTCATTTGCTTAGTGAGGCAATGCTCCACTGGATTCTCAACTACCTTGATGGTACTCTGGTTGTTGTAGATGAGCGTCGTCGCCAACTCCTGGGGCTATCCAAGTTCCTCAAGAAAATTCTTGATCAATGCGGTTCCTTCACTGCTTCAAGTGCTTTGCAATTTTCTGCTTTTGTGTTAGACAAGGTGACACACAACTACTTATTTGAGACCCAAGATTTAGGATCCAAACCAAGTCTAAAGATGTAGCGATAGGTTGACCGCATGGTGTCAAGACATCCACCATAATTTGAATCACTGCACCCAGTCAACTGGACCTTTGATCCATATGCATAATTAATGCCCAAATGTGAAGTGCCCTTTGGGTATTGTACAATCTTTGCAACATCCAACGATGCTCATGAGGTTCCGGCATAAATTCGAAACAAATACCAATGGCATTTAATGTTTGGACAAGTGTGAGTTGAGTAGATGAGTTTTCCCTCGAGCTTCCGATACAAAGTAGTATCAACCAATGGTGATGTGCAGTTCTTCTCCAACTTGACATTTGATTGATATGGAGTGGTGCAAGGCTTGCAATCTTCCATCCCAAATTCCTTCAACAAGTTTATGACATTTTTCGGTTGGGAAACCAAAATTACATCCTCCATCTACATAACCTATAAACCAAGGAAAAAATGAAAGAAGGCCAAGATCTAGTATGTCAAACACTGTCTTAATCTCGTGCTTCTTATCTTGGATGAGAGAAACACTACTTTCGGTTAGTATCAAGTTAGCAACATAAAGATCAAGATGTGCCCATCAACGTCCTTCACATGTGTTGAACTCCACCACATGCTATGAATCCACACCAAACAAAGAAGTGATCAATCTTCGCATACCAAGCACGTGGGGCTTGTTTGAGCCCATATAGAGACATCTTCAGTTGGCATAATCCTCTCTTTTCCTGGTTCAACAAAACTTGCAGGCTGCTACTTATATATCTCTTCACGAAGATCGCCATTGAAAAATGAACTTTTCACATCCATCTGGTGCACTGCTCAAACCAAAGTTTGTTGCCAGTGGAAGGACAATTTTGGCACTATTTATCTTCACAATAGGGGCAAAGGTCTTCTCATAGTCAATACCTTCCTTAGGAGAGTACCCCTTAGCAACAAGTCATTCCTTACGTCTCTCAATCTTACCATTAGAAGTGTACTTGGTCTTGTAGACCCACTTACACCTCACGACATTTTTCCAATAGGTCAAGGCACCAACTCCCCAGTTCTATACTTTGAGAGAATTATACTCTTCTTTCATTGCCTCTTCCCATTGAGCAATTCCGACGGCCTTCTTATATGACTTAGGATCAATGATGTCCATGTCTCTAGAAATGAGTGCCATATTCATCCTTCGCTAATTTATGGTGACGTGGGCTGTCTCCTAAATATTTACATTGGCCACACCCCTTGCTTCATTAACCACTGTCATCTATCACAAAGGTCTATGCACAAGCTCTTCGTGTGGAGGAGCTTGCAAATATGCCTCAATGACAAGTTTGTATGTAAGCCTAGGCTAGTCTAAATATAAGGATCCTCTAAAATAGGAAAAGCTAGAAGACCATTCTACATCCAAAACACACAAGACACTAGTCCACAAAGCAGTCTGGGCCTATAGACAATGGGCCTTGGGCACAGGAAGTTGTAAGGGATCTAAAAGGGGAATGTACACACAATCTCTAAAAAGATATAAGGTGAAGGGCCTAACTAGATCCAAGGTGTCATTAGATGCTGAAGCAAAAGCTATAAGGAAAACAAAGAGGGTCCCGCTAGGCATAAGCAAAAGTTATAAAGGTGATTAAGGTGTAATTAGATGCTGAAACAAGAGCAGTAATTAATCTAAAGGTTGTAATATAAAGTAAAAGTGCCTCTATGAATAAGCAAGAGCTATAAAAAAAGCATGTATAGATAGTAATGAAATAACAAGCATGTATATATATATAGGCACATGCTTGTTATTTCATTACTATCTATACATGCTTTTTTTTATATATATAGGCACATGCTTGTTATTTCATTACTATCTATACATGCTTATATATATATATATATATAGGCACATGCTTGTTATTTCATTACTATCTATATATGCTTTTTTTTATGGCTCTTGCTTATTCATAGAGGTGGAAGACATGAAACAAACCAATCTAATAACACCAACCAAAGTCCAAAAGAAAGGGTGTAGGGTTAAGGATACTTGCCTTGGGTTGACTTGTAAGTGCATTAATTTCCCTCTTGGCTTGTAGCACTTTGTGAGAGATTGTTGTAAAGGTGAAGTCAAGGTGCATAGAAGAAGACCTATGTAGACTCAAGTTAGGTATTCCAAAGACTAGGTATACCTTGTTGGTTCAATTCCTATTTAAAGACCTTGTGCTTACTTGCCTTCCCTTAGTGTAAACTCCTAAAACCTAATTCCTATTATTCTAAGGTGGATTTGTGAGTGCAAGCAGAGCAGATTGAATGCCTTGTCTTTTTAGAAATGAAAATCAGGAACCTATAAATTTGGCTCCAAATCTTAAAAATCAAAACTTAGATTTAACCAATGTCATTGGTCCGCTCGATGGCGTAGAAATTATTTCCAGCATAAATAGTTCATCATCGACTCAGCTGATGATGCCAGCTAAAACATGGGGTATTGCAAGATGTCATTGGCCAGGATAAAGGTGCGCAAAAAGAAAAAGAGAGGTAGAAGGGGGAACAAATACCTAGGGGGACAAGATCAGTTGATGTCACAATGATCTGAAGGTGGTAGTAGGAATGGTAATGCATGACAAAATCTCTCACAAAGTGCCACGAGTTGGCCGACCCCATTCTTGGTGTACTCCTTAGGTGGTACACTTAGGGAGATTAATGTACTTATGAGTCTTGCAAAAGAAAGTGTCAGTAAGCGAAAATAAGTTGTATAAACATGCCCTACGCGAAAGTCATCGCACATCACAATAGTGTAGCGAGTGATTGTGCGTTGGGAAAGAACCTAATACCAAAACCAATGTAAATGGCTGTAAAGAAATAATTGAAAGGCTGAAAAACGACAATCATATTTGGACTTACCTTTCCGTTGAAATAGATGTGTGCACATCCCATAGTCTTGATCGTGGTGGGGGCAAAAGTTACTTATGTTAGCCCTAATTATGCAAGACTACATGGACTAATGCAATGCAAGTGTATACAGATGATTCTAAATCCCAGTATATGAAGTATGATAGCTTTCAAAGAGGATGGTACTAGGACGGGTCTGGGGTAGCGACGAGGTAAAGGCTAGATTAGGTTCAGATGACCCAAAGGTATTAAGGTGCTAGGATGGTTCCAAATAGCCACAAGAGAGGTTAGATTACATCTAGATGAACCAAAGGATAATAGGGGTAAAAGCTCAGGATATCAAACATAGCTAAGAGGATTTTGAGAAAAATACGACAATGATCAAGAGAGCATCCTGAAAACCCCAAGATGCAGTTGATACTCAAGTAGGGATGGTTCCAAGGGAAAGCTTGTGTTGGGTTGTATTTTGTGCACTTCTAAAACATCCTATGCCACTTGTGCTAGTTAACAAATACTATGAGGCATAGAGTGTGATTGTTGGGTCCTTGTTAAGCCGATGATAGAGAAATCATTATAGAGGCGACCAATAAAACAAGCCCAAATATTTAACAAACAACAAAGGAAACATAGATCTACGCTAAAGTTTAAGGAAACATTGCATACATGTAACACTATTCATAATTGCATAAGATTTCCAACATATTGTTCATAATCATTCATAAACATGTATAACATACATAAGCTTGCATATATTGCGACATAACACCAACCTTATAACAATGGCGGCTCCCTTTGATTACATAGATATTCTATAGTGGAAACTCAATAATACCTAAGATGTTGAACCGAACCCCTTTAAAAATATCAAGGTGGGTATATAGAGACAATCCCGTTTTTCCCTTCAAGGCAACTCATCAACCCTAAAAGCTAGTTGATCTTATTCTATGGGCCTTTCGAAATGGTCCATGTTCCTTGCTTTGCGACCACCTTACCTTTTGTCATGATTTGCCGAATTATTACCATTATGTAATGGTTGTCTTTCGCAAATGATGCATATGCAGAGTTTTGTAGAGGCTCTCCTTCAGTGTAGTTCTTCCTTTTGTGCACATGCCTTTCCTTAGGCAAAACCCAAAACATTTCATTTACCATCTTTTTGTGCAGTTATACTTGCGTGCGACCTTACTTAGTCACAATGAGGTTTACTTCGCATTATCCTGCTTTGCTGAGTGTTTTATCTATTTTTGGCTTAAGTGCACTTAATAGGATAAAATTGTATAAAATTCGGATTTCATAATATACAACATTTACATACAAATTTGAGTGTAACTAGCAGAATATAGTAACTTGCTATTTATAGAAAACACTAGAAAGAATTAAGTACTTAGCTTGTTTCGGTCTTCAGTAGGTTTGTGATAGGTTACAATCAACAACAATCTAGAATGGGTCCGTGAATGCTCGAATATGGAAACATAGTGTCTAGGTGAGTTGGGACAAGTTCACACTCTTGGATGTCTGTGCAGTACAACACTATCTGTTAGGGTGTAGAGTTATCTTGCATGTTTGCATTGATTTGTGATAGTTTTGGTTTTGCCTGTGTCTGGTAAAGGCTCCTGTGTATGTAAATGTTTTCAATCTTGTGCGAATGGCTCTGTTATCCTTCTTTTTGTTTCAAACCTTAGCTATGCACTATATGACCAATGTAAAATGGGGACAATGGGTGAAAGGGAAGGGTTGAGCTGACCTCAGCTACCCCCTGTGGCCAAGCATTGCCTATGTATCCAATACTTCGAAAAGGGAAGTCAAACTGAATGTAGGTCTCCTACCTAGTTAAGTATGTGTAATTTTGTGTAATACTAGCATGCATTGCAATCTTGTGTATGGATTTCAACAGTTAACAACTTGTGATTTGACCTTGTAGAGGTATTCAAACTTAGCTTAGGGCTTGCTCCTTTGAGGGGTTAAAGATTTGGAAACTTTAGGATAGTTCCTCTCACTGTGTAGAGTGATTTCCAGTGATAGATAAGCACTAGATGCCAAAAGGCTGTCTTGATATTTTTATATAGTTGATTATTTGGGTAATTTCCTCTGAATCAACATGCGAAATGTACAGGCTAACCTATATGAATAATTTGAATTTGGGAAAATAGCCAATAAAGGTTGTGTGTCCGGCCTAAGTGGACAATTCCACAATGGTGGAACTATTTGAGGAAGGGCAGAATTGTCCAAAAAATAGGAACAATGATATGAGATCAGGAGCTAGTTTGAGAATGATGTTAAGTTGTTCGGTTAGAGACTAGGGAAACCCTGTTTAATAGTAAAGGCAATTTGGGAAGGTCGAGCCCATATATGGATAAATGGCCAAGGCAAAATGTGAACAAGAGTCATGTATGCGTGCATAAATCAAGTATGTTAAATATTGATCAAATCTCACATTGTCAAGTGTTTAATATCAAATATGATTGCCTACATTTGCTCCCCTTTTATTTGAGTAATAGAATTGCTAGAGTAAAAGGATAGAAGGTGATACCTGAGGATAACCACGATGGGTGTGCTCAAGTAGGTATTGAGTGTTGCAGCTTGCTCCATGCAAACCTACAATGAAACATGCAAAAATCAATTTTTCACTTATATATAAAATTTGAAAACGACAACATTGAACATATGTGAAACAAAATATTAAAGAATAAATAAACTTGTATATACACGAACCAAGTTGTCTGTTGGAGACAGTGGAGAATGGGGTGATTATGTCCCTTGAAGATGCTAGTGCAAACCATGGGTTGAGTTGAATATGTCCCAACCCTCATTGGAAATGGATAATTGCCTAGAAGTTAGAGTTGAATATGCCCCAACCCTAACTGAAAATGGAGAATTGCCTAGAAGTTAAGTCACAAAACTTTAGCCCCACACAACTCACTATATATCTGTGAAATGGAATCCACTATGGGTTCTAATAAATTTGAGAAGTGCTTGAGAATTTGCATAAAGTTTCTGCATTATCCATTGCAGATGGATTATATGATTCAATTTGAGTAATACCTGCATAATGTCCGAGTGTAATTTTTGTAGAACGTGCCACATATGCCTTGCATATGTTCATAATCCAATAACATGTGTAATTTGAGTCCAATAACTTGTGCCAAAGTATCATAATATATGTGAAGCTATGAACATATGTCTCACATATGTCCCCAAGTCATATAATCTATGTAATCCAAGTCATAATCTGTGAAATACTTTCATAGAATCTGTGAAATGCTACTCATAATCTTGTGAACTCATGACATATGCCCTGCATATGTTCCCAATTCAGTGCCAAACCTTTCATAATCTAAGTAAAATTTATAGTAATATGTGTAAACTCGTATCATTCTGAAGTAATATGTGCCTAAAATCTGAAATATCTGTTTGTGAAGGATTAGTTTATAAGACAAGCCACTGTGTATGCCCCCTTTTTGAGGTGAGGGATGTAGCCTGCAAATTACTTATCTCAAAAGGAGTTAAATGCCTCATGTTATATAGAAAAAGTTATAGGCAGTGTAAAACATGTACTAACATGTGAAGAATGTCATTATAGTAAGAATAAATCATTTGAGTATATATGAAACATGCATCCTGAGGCATACAAGTGTCATGTAAAGATAATAGCAATGGGAAATGCAGTGAATAGTCAACATAACAATGGACATCCATAAATTGAGTAATATCTACGTGAAATGTGCATGATATGTACCATGGCACTGCACATAAGAAGGGTGCATGATATGGATCATGATACGAACAAGCTCAACAAACAATCTTAGATTTATCCACACATAGCAAACAGAGTCACACACAATGTCATGACCATGACACACAATAAAGCGCACACAATAGCATTGAATGTTACACATGTCAAAATCCACATACAATGGACAATCAAATGTCACACAATCAAAATCAAACACAATGGACAATCAAATGTTACATAGAATCAGAGTCAAAATCGAGAACAAAAAAAGAGTCACACAATGGAATAAACAAGCCAACATCACACCATGCAACACACAACATCAATCATGCATAAAACAAGCAAGACTAATCTACGCAATCAATGTATGCCATTATTGCATATAGCAAAATATATTATCCAATGAGATAGCACTCTAAGTAGTACGAGTCAGGGCAAATCACATGTAATCAATGTAAAGTAGCTCAATATGATCAATGGCAATAGTCAAATAAAGATAAAACGTGTGTAACGTAGCAAGATTCCCATAGTGAAAGCATGCCCTAGTGTAAGAAGGTTGCTCATGGGTGTAAGAATGTCCCGCATTTGTGTGTCCATGTCATATGAAACCTATATGCCCTGCATCTCACTCATCTATACCGTGAAACGCATGTGCATAGAAAAAACTAGATATATAATGTACTAAATATGATAAAGCATAAACAAGAGAAAATGACTAATGGTAGATCCTTAGTCCTTTTCTCCTGATGGAGGATCACGGATAGTGATCCGAAATGTTGAGCAATAAACGAAAACACATTCCAAAAGTTGTAATATTAATTTGTATGGACTGTGAAAGCATAAAATCTTTAGAGTTAGAACAAATCATGCAAACAAGCATTGCATGTCATGCATAGGTCTTGGTTTTTGGTTTTTTTGACTATTTTTGAATTTTTTAAAATTTGAGACGTGTAAAACCGACGTAAATGCATGATGCTCATAGGATTCTTCACAAGTTTCCTCTTAGATGAAGCCAAGCAATAAACCCTTGTACCCAATTTTTATGTGATTACGAAAGGTCTTAGCCAATTTGGTTTGAATTTACCTTTTGTTTCTTTATCTGCATTTGTATTCTTTTGATTCTCTTTTAAAACCAAATCACCAACTTCAAATTCTCGATTTCGGTATTTTTGTTATATGCTTTCTTAATATGATTTTGATATACTCTGAGGCGCTTTGCAGCCTGTATGCATTTATCATCCAAAATTTCTAACTCATGTAATCGATTTTCTTGACGCTCAATATCTTTCATATTTCCTTTGAGAGAAACACGCAAGGAGTATTTTTAGCTCCAAAGGCAAAATTGCTTTTGTCCCATAAACTAAAGCATAAGGAGTAGACTATATTGGTGTACGAATACTCGTGCCATAAGCCCATAAGGCGTAAACCATCTGATTATGCCAATCTTCACCATGCTTTGAAACTATTTTGCTTAATATTTTGGCAATTGTCTTATTTGTTGCTTTTGCTTGCCCATGTCCTTGTGGATAATGAGTGGAAAATGTCTGACAAATTTTGTATTCAACACAAAATTTCTAAATTATATTGTTTTTAAAAGACCATTCATTATTTGTTTTAGATTAAAGTAAAAACAGGTTTTGAAGGGACCCCGAAACCCTTTAACAGAATCAAAAAAGATAAAGCATTAACATGCACCAGGAAAAGCATTCCTGAAACCTACAAAATAGTAGCATCAAAATCAGGTTATACAGGGACAACATCAATATCCAGTTTATATTCAGCGCCCTAATATTCCAAGTAATGATTTAATATCTATTTTTTAGGGGTAAAATCCAGAATAGTTGCCTGCCTTCCATCAGCAATATTCTGCATACTTTCTAGCTCTCTGGTTTTCTTAATGGATCTTCTTCCAGGTTTGTCCTGAGAACCAACATTCGATTTCACCTTAAAACGCTGTTCATCTCTTTTTCTAGATTTATCTAGAGTATAAGCAAGATGTTTCGCCTTAGTTTGCTGATCTTTTTTGCTGCTTCTAGTTTCTACCCCCTTAGTATTGGTCTTTTTTTCAGCCCTTTTTCTTTGGTTTAGAATATGCTTTAAGTTTTCTCCATTATCATTCACAGGAAGCTCATCCAAAGGGAAATCATTATCAACCTGAATCTCCCTGGATTGAGAAAAAAGAAAATCTCCCTCTAATTTATTTCCAGCTTCAGCCAAGAATTCACCTTCCTCTAGCACAATTTTGTCATCTACATCTCTCCATCGATCTTCTATCCTTTGATAGAAAACGATTTGTTTTGATAGATCTGTCAAATCATCTATTCTTTGTACAGGTATTATGGTATCTGATTGCAGTCCATGTCCTTTCTCAGAATTTTCTTTCTCAAAAGAAAGCTCTTTATCCGCCTCAACATGTGGAGCTTTAGGATCTTCAAAAGAAGGCTCTTTATCCGCCTCAGCATGTAGAGCTTTAGAATCTTCATTATTCTTTTGTTCTTGTCGATGATCTTCTTTGGGTTTCCATACTTTCTTTTGCTGGACCTTGGTCTTTTTCCCATCCAAAACACTACTAGGATGATTTTTACTTTTGGAAGGACAATTTTTGACCAGATGCCCCTGTTTCTTACAAGCATAGCAAGAGTTGGGCAAATCTTCAAAAAAAAATTCCTTGAGTTTTTTTACCAAGCTTGGATATTAGATCCACTTTTTCTGGGAGATGATTCAGATCTGCCACTTTAACATAAAGTCTGACACTTTGAAGTTTGGTTCTGGTAGCCGTAGCATTATCCAATGCCACAAGTTCACCAAAAGAACTGGCAATACCTTTAAAAATGTCCTCATGCCAAAACTTTAAAGGGAGTCCAGGAAGTCTAACCCAAATGGGAGTGGTTAAGAAAAAAGAATCTAAGAGATTCATGTTAGGTTCTTATTTTTTAATAGTGAGAGAACATTTACCAAAAGACCACGGTCCTCCACACAGAACCATATTCATATCTTCCTTACAGTTGAAGATAAACGAGAAGAAACCATTTAACATTGGTGCAATATCTACCTCTCCTCGAATAACCCATTTCCTTTTAACCATTTTTGTAAGAGATTCTAGATCTGGGCTTGCTCCTAAAAATTTACCCACTAAGGTGAAATCCATGGAGGACACAGAAAAATCTATTAAAGGATCTGGAATAAAAACTTGAAACTCACATTTCTCCCAACAAGACTTAGCAGTCACCGGCGGGAAAAGAGATTTTCTAGTGGGTTTCTTGCCAAACAGAGATGACCACATCCTTTGTTCTGAATACCCTGCCTTCAACCCTTCTGAGGATTTTTCCTTATTAAAATCAACATTATCTTTCTCCTTTTCAAGCCCTTGCCCCAACACAGTGGGAGGAGAATCCAATTGGGAGACACGGATCCCACAAAAAGGATCAGATCCGCTTGAAGATTTTTCATTATTTACATCGGCCAAAAATTTTGACCCAACATTCTTCTCAACACCTCCTGCAGTTCCTCCAGGGTCTGTACCTCCTCCCTGATTCTCCACAACCAAATTCCCACATACTTGCGAACCAACGGTTTCCAATTCTAAAAGAGCGCCTCCTGCCTGATTCTCCACAACCAATTTCCCACATACCTGCGAACCAATGGTTTCCAATTCTAAAAGAGCGCCTCCTGCTTGTGGACCAGCGATTTCAAATTCCGGAAGCGTGCCCAACGCGCCCATTGCGTGGATCAATATTTTCCATTCATTATTTGTTATCATAGTTGATGGAAGCCCAAATCGTGAAATAATATTTTTATCAAGAACTTGCACATATCATTTCCTCTAGTTGATTGCAAAAGTATCACTTCCATCTATTTAATGGGGATTCTATCACTCTAATAATAAATTTATGACCATCTGATGATTCCGGATTTATCTTACCTATCGAATCAAATCCCCAAAGGGAAAATGGCCATGGTGATACTATAGGTTGTAATTCTTGTGAAGGTGCATCATTCAAATTATTGTGTTGCTCGCACTTGTCACATAATTTTGCATGTTCTTGACTTTCTTGCTCCATTTCAAGCCAATAGTAACCCATCCTTATTAACTTATAAGACATGGCTTCTTTTCGCTAAAATGTCCCTCATATTCAATGTCATGTACTTCTTTTACAACTAGCTTAACTTCTTCTTGGCTAATACATCAAAGTAAACGTCCGTCAAATGAGAGCTTAAATGGATCTTCAATAATAGCATAACAAAGTGCATCTCGTTGCAATTTGTGTTTGTTAGTCTAGGTGAAATGGCTGGAGTAATTTCTTTATTCAAGGGATTATAGATATCACTATACCATTCTGGATTTTTTTATTGTATGTGGCTGCAAGAACTGATAAAGCCACTACATTTGCTGTTGTAATTGATGGCTGTTGTAATCGAGGTATAGTAAAAATTCCTTGATCATCATTAAGTCAATAGGTACTAAAGAAGCGACACTAGTCATTGCATTTGCATGATGACTATCCTTTCGAGGTATACTTTCAATTGAAAATATGTCTGTAAATGCTGTACCATATCTTTGTATGGGATCAACTTTTTTTCTTTTGTTTGATAAACATTTGAAACCTGATTGACAAGGAGTTGTGAGTCCCCATATACCCGAATATATTTTATTTGTAATGCGTGCATGGCGTACAATTCTAGAATTAGTGCCTCGTATTTTGCTATATTATTTGTGCATGAAAATCTTAGCTCATATGCAAATTTCATAGGCTGTCCTTGAGGAATAATTAGAATTATTCCTATCCAAACATCTGAGGTGCATTGAGTTCCATCAAAGTACATTGTCCAAGTATCGTCATCAATGTGATATGCCATAAGATCATCTCTAAAAGTATCATTGGTCAGTGTTGTGTTAAGTGTTGGTGGTGTGGCTAATTGATCGGCAATTACTTATCCTTTTATGGACATTTGAGATATGAATTTTAAGTCAAATTCCACAAGGAGCAGAACCCATTTAGCTATATGTCTTGATAAATGTACTTTTGACATGACAAACTTTAATGGATCCACCTTTGTAATAACAAATGTTTCATTATTAAGCATATAATGTTGAAGTTTTTGTGTTGCAAAAACAAGAGCTAAACATAGCTTCTCCATTGTATTGTAATTTCGTTCGTAGTCCACTAGTGTACGACTAATATAATAAATTGCATATTATCTGTGGTCATTATCGTATTGTGCCAATAAAACCCCTAAGACATGATTTGTAGTAGAAATGTATAACAACAAAGGCTGCTTTGGTATAGGAGACATGATGATAGGCAGATTAAGTAGATATTTTTTGATTGCATTGAAACTTTGTTGACATTTGGCATCCCACTCGAACATAGTATCTTTATTTAGTAATTGTGTGAACGATTGTGTCTTATCGGCCAATTGAGCCACAAAACCTCTTATTGCTTGAATCTTTCCTTGTAAAGGTTGTAACTGTTTCAACCTATTTGGTGGAGTCATGTTGACAATAGCTTTGATTTTTTTGGATTTACTTTGATGCCTTGCTAAGATACTTTATAACCTAGTAATTTCCTTGATGTTACCCTAAATACACATTTTTTTGGGTTTAAGCGCTTATTGTACTTCCATAGTCATTCAAATATCTGTCATAAATCTATAGCATGATCATGTCGATGTTTAGATTTGGCAAGAATATTAGAAGGTTGCATGTTCGATTCTTGTCGAGTTCACCAATATGTTTTATCTATTTTTGGCTTAAGTGCACTTAATAGGATAAAAATATAGAAAAGTCCGATTGCATAAGATACAATATTCACATACAAAACTGAGTGTAACTAGTAGAATATAGTAACTTGCTATTTATAGAAATCACTAGAAGGAATTGAGTACTTGGCTTGTTTCGGTTTTGTTTAGGTTTGTGATAGGGTATAGTTGTCAACAATAGTCTAGAATGGGCTTGTGAATGCTCGGATGTGGAAATAGAGAGTCTTCGTGAGCTTGGACAATTCTGCGCTTCATGGATGCTTGGGTAGTGCGACACTATTTGTTAGGGTGTGGAACTGTCTTGCGCTTTTGCAATCCCTGGGTAGTGCGACACTGTCTGTTAGGGTGTGGAACTGTTCTGTGCTTCCGCACTGATCTGTGATAGTTCTAACTATTGCACTTGCATCTGATAAAGGCCCCTGTGTATGTAAATGGCTTCGATCCTGTGCTAATGGCTCGATTATCCTTCTTGCTTCAAACCCTAGCTATGCACTGTAGGAACAATGTAAAATGGGGACCATAGGTGAAAGGGAAGGGTTACGCTGACCTCAACTATCCTCTATGGCCAAGCGATGCCTATGTGTCCAATATTTCGAAGAGGGAAGTCAAATCGAATGTAGTTCTCCCACCTAACTGAGTGTGTGCAATCTTGTGTGATACTAACATGCAATGCAATCTTGTTTGGCTTTCAACATGACAATATGTGATTTGACCTTGCAGAGGTATTCAGACTTAGTTAAAGGCTTGCTCTTTTAAGGGGTTCAAGATGTGGAAACTTTAGGATATTTCCTCAATGTGCAGGGTGATTTCTAATGATAGACAAGTGCTAGATGTCAGTAGGCTTAGGCTTGATATGTTTAATGGTCGACTCTTTGGGTAATTTCCTCTAAACCGACATGCAAAATGTATAGGTTGATGCATATTAATAATTTGATTTTGGAAAAATAGTTGTCAAAGGGCGCACGGACAGGTCTAGCTGCAGTTGATGGTTCCACAGTGGTGAAACTATTTGAAGAAGGTTGAAACTGGCCAGAAAACATGAACAATGATCTGAGATCTAAAGACAGTCTAAGAATGATGTTAAGCCATTCAGGCAAAGACTAGAGAAATCATGTGTAACAATAATGACAATTCAGGAAGGTCTAGCCCATACATGGATGAATGGCCAAAGAAGATTGTGAACAAGAGTCATGTATGTGCGCATAAGTCAAGTATGTTAAAGATTGGTCAAATCTGATATTGTCAAGTGTCTAATACCAAATATGAGTGTCTACTCCTGCTTATGCTTGTGCGAGCTTGTCCGTAGCCAAAATTGGGGGTCAACATCTCTCCACAGTAACTATTTTATCCATCCTTGAACAAGTCGGTGCCTTTTGCCTATACCTCCAAAAACTCAGATTGTTGTTGATGGAGTTCTCCTTAAAAATCATTCCAACGCTGCATATTAGTCGTGATTCGTACAATTTTGGCCAACATCTCACTTAGCAAGGCCTCAATTGACTCAAGGTCCTTGGCACACTCATTCTCTTTTTGTTTCACCTGTTGGAACTCTAGGAGGTGGCCTTCATATGCTTCTCGTGCAGCGTCGTCCTAATCACTAGCCTTAAGCTATAATCCTTTGAAGGTCTTGGCTAGCTCTTTGCATGCTTTTCAATTGCCTGCTTTCTCTCCTCGGGCTCATTAAGTATTCTCTGTCTTTCGGTCTTATCCTTCATTGTGCATACTTTGGCCTCGAGCACTTCTTGCTAGCTCTATTTGTGCCGCATTCCTACACTGATTAGTTGTGCATTCCTCCTCAATACTCTGTGTGGAGGCTTGTATTCTTTAGACTCCTTGGTGAGTATCTTGATTGGTGAACCATGTTGATCTGTCTCCTCCTCTTCGGCTTGTTTATCTTTGTGGTTTGTCTCCTCCTCACGTCCTTATTATTCCTCATGGGCTTCTTCATGCACTCCTTCATTCACTTCTCCATTGCGCGCTTCGTCATTGTTTTCTTTATGTTGGGTCTCTATCCATTTTTTTCTTTGTTGCCTTCTTCATCTTTCTTTTATTCTTCCAGTCCATTGTCATGCACCTCTTCCATACTTGATTCCTTTTCTTGCGAATCTTCATCATGGGACGATTGTTTGTGTTGTGCTTATGTTTGTTGGCCCTTCTATCCCCACAACTAGAGTAACTACAGACATCCTTTTTTGATGGCTCAACTTGTGAAGGCGCACCTTGAATTGGTGGCGGTGTCTACACGGGGCTATCTTGGGGCAATGGTCCTTGCGCAGGAGATTCTTGCCTTTTCTCTTTCTCTATTAATTTGTCACGAGTGATCCCTTCTTGCCTAACCCCTTTGCTTCATGTTTGGGCGACCTTCGACTTGTCTACTTTGGTTTTAAGATTGACTTGCATCTCACCTTCGACATTCGTATGTGTGGCAATATTAGGCTGCCTGCTTCCTTGTATTGTTCCTTCCCCTTGCTCTTCTTGTGCTTCAATAGTTTGCTTGCCCCCACTTTGTGCTTCAATGCCCATTTGAATTTGTTCCTCCTCTCCTGGAAGTTGTTGCCATTCACACACATTCTTCTTTCTCCTCTTTGTTTGGAGGGGTTTCCTTGAGTACTATGGGTTGTCTTCCTCTTGGTGGATGACCCTTTTTTCTTTTTCTGCGGAAAATGGCCTTCTTTTCTTCTTCTTTCCACACACGCTGTCTTGTGCTCTTTCTTCAAGGGTTTGCTATAGTTCTTTCACTTCTTTCTTCCTTGTGCTTCCTTTTTGCGGGTTTTAAGTGCATAAGTTAATCTGCACTTAACTCCCTTGACCATTTCAACTAGCGTATGTTGTATCACGACCTTATCTTCTAAATCCTCATCATCAAAGGTTATCTCTTTATTAGGGTATTTTAACTGAAACCTTATAACAAGGTTGTCTCTGTCAAGTTAGGCAACATTAACCTTTCTTCAACAAATTGAAGAAAAAAGGGAAAAAGGGTTATGTTTTAATTGTGATAGCAAATACAATTGAGGACATAAGTGTGATGAAATGAAGTTGTTGTACATTGAAGGTTCCAATGAATAAGAGGATGGAGAAGTAGAGTTAGAGGTTGTTGATGAGCCAAATGAGGAGTTAGTAGATACTCAGGCATCTCTTGCCATGCATTTTTAGTCATTAGCACCCCACAAACACTCAAGATAGTGGGTTTCCTTAAAAAACAGAGGGTGACAATATTGATTGACTCAGGTAGTAATTACAACTTCATCAACAATAAGTTGGTTGCATGCTTAAATTGTTTTGTTTATCGAGCTCCAAAATTTCAGGGCATGATTGTAGATGGTGGTACAATTAGTTGTATAGGGAAATGCAATAATATTCAACTCACCATGGGAGACTACCTGCTAAATTGCCCTGTGTTTGCCATTCTCATGGACAGAGTAGACATTGTGTTGGGAGTCCAATGAATCACTACCTTGGGAACGATTGAGATGAATTTCAAGGCGCTGCTCATGCGTTTTCATTCAAAGGGAAGGACATTTGAACTACGTGGGTTGTGGGCAAAGTCCTCACATTTGGTTAGTTCTCATTAGATGCAATTTTTTTAAAAAAAAGGGAGTGGATGGGTTTGTGGTGCAACTTTTTTCATTAGAAGCACAAGCTGCAAAGGTGCCTATAGCATGAAGCACTTGGTTGTTTTTTGAAAATGCTGAGAGGACTACCACCCAAAAGGGATCATTATCATGCCATTCAACTGGGACTAGGGATCCAACCCCCAACATCAAATCTTATAGTTACCCCTACTCACAAAAGAGTGAGCTTAAAAATATGGTACAAGAGATGCTTGAGGCCAGGTATTATCTGACATAGCCAAAGTGCATATTCCTCTCTAATGGTTGTGGTGCATAAGTATGACCCCTGGTACACGTGTCTCGACTAGAGGGAACACAACAAATACAATATCAACGATAAGTTTTCGATTCTTGTAATTTATGATTTGCTAGATGAATTACATGGCGATGAATATTTTATGAAACATGATCGTCGCTAAGAGTATTATCAAATCAAAATCAGAGAGGAGGATATACACAATACAACTTTCAGAATCCATGAGGGATACTATGAATTTCTGGGGATGCCCTTTGGCCTAAAAAACACACCTACATTTTAGAGTTTGATGAACTTTGTCTTTTAGCCATTTTTGCAGAAATTTGTCCTGGTATTTTTTGATGACATCTTAATATAAAATAAAACATGGAAAAAACACTTGCAACATGTGAATTAGGGTTTGGTAACCATGGGACAACATCAGCGTTACACTAAGCCTTCCAAGTGTGCTTTTGGAGTCGAGGAGGTGGAGTACTTGGGCCACATTGTTTCGCATGAAGGCATAAAGGTGGACCTTCACAAGATCAAGGCCATGGTTGAATGACAAGTGCCTATAACCCTCAAGAACCTATAGGGCTTGTTAGGGCTCACAAGTTTCTATGTAAAAATAAAAAATATTGTTGCATGGTAACACCACTCATAGTTTTATTGAAGGACTTCTTCCATTGGAATGATGCAGCTACCAGGGCATTTGAGAAGCTGAAGGATGCCCTATTGTATTTGAGAGTCGCCAACTCAAGGGTAAGAATTTGTTGAAGCTCATTGATGAGAATGAAATGATGGATATCATTCATGTAGTCAAACAATGGAGACCATAATTGATGGATAGGTACTTTAAGGTGAGAACAAATTATGATAGTCGAAAATACTTCTTAAAACATAGGTTGTCATCAAAAGAACAAAAATGGGTCACGAAGATGTTGTGATATGACTTTGAGATCATCTACAAGAAGAAAAGGATAATGTAGTGGCCGATGCCCTAACCAAAAGGGATGAGTCCATTGAATCACTATTGTGTGCCATGTCCATGTTATAAGCAGAATGGGTGGATGAGGCAAGGTTGGAATGGGAGGATGACATAGATACACAAAATCTCATTCATAAGCTCTAATAGGATCCGAGGGTGTCCGAAAAATTTGTATGAAAAGGGCACATTCTTTAGTATAAGAATAGGCTATACCTATGCAAGAAATCTACCATTAAGCATAAGGTTCTTGCAAAGCTCCATGCTTCCCCTATAGGTGGGCACTCGGGCTTCTTGAAGACTTATCTGTTTAACCCTAAAAATCTAAATTGGGGTTATATAGGGTTAAAGGGGATAGAGACAGCTTAAGGCAAAGTTTACCAAAATCACCAAAAATCATGATTAATTGCGATTTAAACAAAAGCGTGACCTAAACCACATAAATTGATAGGAAAAATCGCGGTTTTTTGACTAGTCAACGCCCATCATTGCGTAATGCCTATTAATCTTCAAAAAATGTCAAAAATTGCCAAAAAATCGTGATTTAAAAAAAATGCAATTTAAACCTAATTAAATTGTGAAAAAGTTGCAATTTTACCTGCAAGTCACGATTTTTAGGGTTTAAATACCTAAAAATGAATTTTTTTTATCATAATACTTCTAGATTTATCTTGGAATTGAAGCTGTTCAAAAAACATTAGCAAATACTACCATATTTCTAGCAAGAGCACAAATAGCTCCAGATTTTTATCAAAAAGTCGGATTTTCGGCAAAAAAGTAGGGCTTAGAACTAGGGCAGTAATGAACTTTTATTCTATTTTTATTTAAATTACTTTAAAAAATAAAATATATTGCCGTCTAAATTTTAAAAAACCTTAATTTTGTTTTTAACCTTAACCCTAACCCCTAGTTAGAGTTAAAAAAACAAAATTAGGGTTTAGGATTGAAAAAAGAATTGCGATTTTTAAAAAGATCAATTTGATAAGAGTTAATTTTTTTTATAAGAGTTAAAATTTTTTTTGATAAGAGTTTAAAAAAAAATTTAAGAGTTCAATTTTTTTTAAGAATTTAATTTTTTTTTTAATAAGAGTTAATTTTAAAAAAAATAAGATTTAATTTTTTTTTTTGGATAATGGGTATTTATTTTTTATTTTTTGATAAGAGTTCTAATTTATTCTGAATGGCTTGAAAATAATGAGGACCCTGTGTTTGAGGATGAAGACCTCAACATCATGCAGGACGCTAGCTTCAGTGTTGAAGTCATGTCACAAATAAGGGAAGGCAACAAACCTGAAGGGATGTTGAAGTTTTTAGATTTGTTGATCCATTGTCATTGGCTCTACTCTCCTTTTTGTTGCCTTTTAAACGACAATCATATGCATTTTGAAATGCAAATGTAATGAAATTTGAATAGTATGAAAGTAATGAAAGAAAACAGTTGATTGATTTTGATGGCATGCTATCTCATTTATCTTCCTCTTATAATCTGTATTTCTTCTCTATGTAATTGAAATGCCTAATATGTATCTCTATGCAGTGGAAATGCATTTAAATTAAAAAATATATTTATTTTCTTTTTTTTGGCGGTTTTTAGTTTTTTCGTTTTTTTCGGATTAAATCATGATTTTTTGAAAAACACTTGAACTTTTGAAAAAACAAAATTTTTCCCAAATGACTTTTGCTATTATGGCTTGAGGTACAAAGGTGATAAACTATCTTTATAGTAGGCCAATTAAATGCTAAACTTAGATATAACATATGTTGAATTCATTAAACTAGGATAGGCTAAAAATAGTAAGTACAACTATGGTAGATATGGAAATGACAAAGAAGTAATGTACTTTGTTGGTTCTGATATTGATGCAGTTTTGGATCTAGAACATGTAGGAAGCAAACTAGAAGAAGGTTCTAGAACAGTTGTCAAATTTTGGATTGGGTGCTTCTGGAGTCGTGGACACTTAGCTATGGACGATTGCATTGACATTATTGTCTGAACCTGATGCAGGTGCCCTGTACGAAATACCTGTTGGAAAAGGATGTGACCACCTGGATGCTTCTGAGTTGTTTTTGCTTTCACTTTTGTGCATTCAGATCTGGTCATGGACTGTTGCTCCTCATGAAACTACAAAACTCTAATTCTTCATTTTCATAGTGACCTTGAGAAAAATTGGGTTAGTGGGCACACGTGTCGAGTTGACCCCAAAGATCCCTTTGTCAATGAGCGTTGCCTACATAGCCAATACTCCAAAGTGGGCCTCAAACTGATGTATTTCTCCCTTACGTGTTGGCTTGTGTGTGAATCATGCAATATGTGCAAAGCAAGTACAATGGTGACCTAGCTTGTAATTGGCAAGTATAGCTCTTGAGCTGCTCCTTCAGTACTTCAAACTTGTGTATGTGTTGTTCTTATGATTGATGTGAAAATATGAAAAAATAAGAAAGCTTTGTTTTATCGAGTGTTTGCTTGAATGCTTTTGATAGGTTGTCTTGGTCTATGCTAGGTTTTATAGATTAGAAATGAATGAGGGTTGATCTTGTATTTATATCAATTCCTTTGGAGAAATAACTCGCATTAAAGCACTTAGACCGATTGTTTGGATATGTTTCATTTGCAAATTAGATGACTTTAAGGCACTGAACATTTGCATCAGAGCAGGGCCTCTGTGTTGACGCAAGTGTCTATCTTAAATGCTATTGTCTAGGGAATATGAAAGTAGGTACAAGGTCAGAACTTGCAGAGGTATAAGATAATCAAGTTTTAAACATTTTGGGCAAGATAACGGTCTAGGTTATCAACATAAGACTAGTTGGACCAAGAGATAGGCCAAGGGACACAAGATAAATCAGATGCAAGACTTCTGAAAATGGGAAAGATCCAAAATTGATAAGAATGAAAATCTGAGTTTGCTAAGTGTACAAGATTGAGGTGCTATATAATCCATAAATATGGTCTACATTTACCCCCTTTAATCTAGTAATGAAATTATTGGTTTAAAGGAGAATAAATACATACTTGGGTGTGTATAACACACTTTGCCTTTGCTTGAGTCTATCTTGAGTGCTTTGTTGGTGATTGACTTGCAACCAAGAGCATGGTACAATACATGATGTAATATCCCAAAAGGGGATATTTGGATATAAAATTGTTTATGCTTTGAATCCACAATAAAATGAAATCTGAAATAAACAAATTCAACCAACCCTAGCTCCCAAATATTTATTCAATAATAAATTTGCCCTTCAAACCCTAGGCGTCACACTTCAAGGGTGTTGTAAGCAATTTTCAGCAACTAATTGATTTACAATTCATTACAAATTATACCAAAATAAGTACTTAGCTGAAATTATGAATATGTACTTTTTTTCCTTATTTTTGTGAAGCCCAACTGCCATTTGCAAATAACTTTTAAATTCTGATTTATCTTTCACACTTGCTTTTTGACTGATTTTTCACTTCAAACCCTTGTCATAAATAGCCACAATAATAAAAAAATTATGAAGAAAATTGCAGCGAACTTATTGAGCCAAGAAATGACTCCTACAAACCCTCAAGATGAATCGCCCAACTTGCCAAAGTCAAGGAAAAATACCAGAAAATTATTAGAAGGTTTTGCATTAATTTGAAGTCTCAAATATCCGCAAATCACCTCAAAACCCCAACGCTAATAGGCATAAAATTAGCAATAAATTTCAGAATGTTTATTTGGCCTTTTTGACCCCAAAATCACTTGCAAATCACTTCCAATACAAGTTGCCACACTTGGAATAATTAGCAGAAAATTATCAAAGCATGTCACATTCAAAAATAAGCTCAAAACCCTACGCTAGACCTCCACAAACAAATTGCTAGTCTTCTAGGGCATCAATAAATAATTTTCTCTGCAAGGTGGCGTCAAAAGATACCGTTATAGATAGATCACAAGAGCAATTACTATTAGGCATACGTCCCAATAGTTCCTTTCATGCATGAAAAACAATAACTTGAATTCGCACATGCGCAAGAAGAGTCCTCCAAATCACCAATATACCCTTCCAAGTGGGGCGAATCACTTGGGGAGGGTAAAGCTTTCATTAAACCCAACCTTTTGCCACTTTCCTTTAATTCTTCTTTCTCTTTTGATCACTTGAAGCCGACCAATCAAATCTTCAACATATTCTATTAATTAAATAATTAATTGCCTTAAAACAACAAATGATAAAAATCACTATTCAGATAAATAATTAAGTAATTAATAAAATACAATCCCCAAAAAGGAACCCTCTAGTTCAACATATTCTATTAATTAAATAATTAATTGCCTTAAAACAACAAATGATAAAAATCACTATTCGGACAAATAATTAAATAATTAATAAAATACAATCCCCAAAAAGGAACCCTCTAGTTTATAGGGAAATAGACTAAAGCTCTTCAAACCTCCTCATGTGTGATGTGAAAATGGAGACATTACAGTCTCCCCTTCCCACAATTGCTTGCCCACAAGCAATTTCAAACTAGGATGCTCCAAGATGTCCTCATTTTCCCATGTGGCAAGTCTTTTTATCTAATCAAATATTCTTTGATGCTTCGGTTCTTTGGTTTCTTTTCACAAACTTCAATGATAGTTTCTGGAATTAAGATCAATTTCCCTTCATCATCCAAAGGGGGCAGCTCTAAAGAAGTAGAAATATGTTGCCCAAGAACCTTCTTAAGACAATAAACATGAAATACATTGTGAATCTTACCATTTTTTTGAAGCTCCAACTCATAGGCCACTTTGCCTACCTTGCTTTTCACTTTGTAAGGCCCATAAAATTGTGGCTTTAATTTTTTTGAGCCACTTTGCTTGAGGGATGTTTGCCTATAAGGTTGCAATCTCAAAAACACCCAATCGCCTACTTCAAATGACCTCTCAACTCTTTGCTGATCTGCATACAATTTTTGTTGATTTTGGGCATGCTGTAGGTTCTCTTTCAAAGCTTTCATGATATCATATCCTTGCTGTACCAAATTCTTAGCTCGCGGCACTCTACTATCTATAGACATGTGAAAGGTAGTGTTGCAATGTTCCGCCATATGCAACCATTTTATCCATGCGGATTGCTGCCCTGAAACATAATTCCTCAAATAACCTTCCAACCATTTATTTACAATTTCTGTTTGCCCATCGGTTTGGGGATAATAGCTAGTGCTAGGAGTGAGCTTAGTACCTGTCAAAGGGAAAAGTTCTTGCCAAAAAGAACTCATAAACCTGCTGTCCCTGTCACCATATTTTTGGGCAGCGCATGTAATTTGAAAACTTCTTTGAAAAACACATCAGCAATCATAGGAGCATTGTACTTAGCTGAAAGTGGATAAAAATGAGCAAATTTCGTGAGTCTATCAACCACAACATATAAACAATTCTTACCTTGTACCATAGGCAAACTTGTAATGAAATCCCTGGAGATACTTTCCCATTTTTGTGAGGGAATAAGAAGGGGCTGCAATAAACTAGCTGGAAAAGTATTTTCACTCTTGTTTCTTTGGCAAACTATGCATTTTGGAATGTAATTACCTTTTTCTTCAAGCCCTTACAAAAGAACCTTTCTCTCACAAGTTTGTAGGTCTTGAAATACTCTTGGTGACCAGCTAAAGGAGTGTCGTGGGCAGCCCTTAAGATAGTGTCCTTCACCTTAGATTCATGCACCAAAAAGACTCTATTTTTGTAGAGGATAAGCCCATTCAGTTATCTGAATTTTTCATCAACAATTTTACCTTCAATCAAGTTACTAGCAAATTTATTTTTAGCATATTCCATGGTAATCAATTCTTTCCAATTGGCTGATATAAAAAACATAGAATTGATTTCTACCTTTTCTTGCAACATGCAAGATTTGTATGAGGGGAGCCATTAACCAAACCTTGAATAATTGTTTCCTTGTTACCTATCTTGAATTTGAGAGTCAAATCTTTGTAGTTGAGGGAGAATTCTCCCAAGGAATGCAACCGTTGAATTCCAAGCACAAGATCCATATCCCCTATATCAATTATATAGAAATCATCACATACCTCAAATCTTCCTAAAATGGTGAGATTGGCAATTTTTTGGTACAAGGAAGAGCAAATCCATCCGCTATAGTGACCTTAAAACCTTGGAACTCCTCTTCTTCAAGATTTAATTTTGTCACCAAGTTCTTACCAATGAAATTATGAGTGGCCCCACTATCAACCAAGATGGTGACCTTGTGCCCTTTTAGTATTCCTCTCACACGAAAAGGATAATATTTAGGGGCTCCTAAAAGTGAAGCCAGTGTACTTCCCAAATCTTGTGTGTCCTTATTTACATGCTCATCAACATTCTCAATTTGTTCAACATTAGTATCAACAATATCAAAATCAAAATCATCATCAATTACCTCAATGTAGTGGATATGTCCCTTGCCCATGCAACGATGGCCCTTGGTCCATGGATCCTTGCAAGTGAAACATAATCCCTTCCTCCTTAACTCATTCCTCTCGTCTTTCATATTGCCACTAGGGGGCAGTGATCTATGAGGTGGCACATAAGGTGAGAAAGCTTTCCTTTGTTGCCCAATAGGTGGTATTCTAGGTTGCACTTGTGGTGGCTTTGACTGCCCATAAAAATCAGACCTTGGCTGTCCACTATTTGCCCCTTTTGGCAGCGAATAGGTGGCGGCCTTTGGTTGCCCTTTTGGCCCTTCATGGCCCCTGTAAGCTGAAAACTCTAAATCCAATGCCTTAGTGATGGCATCTTGTAATGAAAGAGGATTAAAAGCCTTGACGAAACCCCTCAAAGGTTAATTCAATCCTTCAATGAATAGGACAACCAATCTTCTCTCACTAACATCTGAGACCATAAATAAAACACCTTGAAAATCAGTAACATACCTTTTCACATCATGTGTTTGTTTGAGTTGGGCCAACTCACAAAAATGTATTTCCGGGTCTCTCCTATCAAATCTCTCCATAATCGTTTTACTAAACTCCTCTAGAGTAGTAATAGACCCATGACCTTGTGTGATAAGGCCATGAAACCCACTCATGAGCAATACCCCCCAAGTGTAAGGTGACAAATTTTAGAGCTTCTTCTTTATACATAGGATTAAGAGATAAATATGTTTCTAATTTCTGCAACCGTCATTTCACAAGAATTTTATCAGTAGCGTCAAAATTAGGAAGGGAAATCTTACCCAACTTTTGTTGCAAATCTCTACGGGGTTGCATATTATGAACCTTTGGCTTGGATCCCTCTTTCATCTCACAGCAGTCCCAGAAAGATAGAAGAGCTTGTGTCTCATAACTAGGGCTGCATACTCTCTTTGATTAATTTCAAAGGGATTATCCTTTGATGTCACAACCTCTACAATTGGTTCCTTTTGCAAAAACGTGCCCTTGAAGAATTTATAAGGGGGATCAACAAAAACCCTCTTATGACCATTCGAACTATCTTCATCTGAATGATGATTTTTCTTTCCTTTCTACGTGGCGCTCAACACATCTGCAAATTGCATACCCAAAGTATGCTAAAGATCCTTGTGACTATCCTTAATCAAACCCTATAAAAACTTCCCCTGTTTTGTAGAAAACTCTTTATGCTCTTGGTTACCCATGGTCTTTTCCCTTCTCTGATAAAATAAAGTCTCTTTACCTGATTGCATCAATTACTTCACAGGATGGCAGGGAAAATGGCTCTGATAGCATTGTAATATCCCAAAAAGGGATATTTGGATATAAAATTGTTTATGCCTTGAATACACAATAAAATGAAATTTGAAATAAACAAATTCAGCCAACTCTAGCTCCCAAATATTTATTCAATAATAAATTTGCCCTTCAAACCTTAGGCGTCACACTTTAAGGGTGTTGTCAGCAACTAATTGATTTACAATTCATCACAAATTATGCCAAAATAAGTACTCAGCTGAAATTATGAATATGTATTGTTTTTTCCTTATTTTTTGTGAAGCCCAACTACCACTTGCAAATAACCCTTAAATTCTAAGTTTTCTTCCACACACGTGTTTTTTGACTGTTTTTTCACTTCAAACCCTTGTCATAAATAGCCACAATAATCAGAAAATTATGAGAAAAATTACAGCGAACTTATTGAGCCAAGAAATGACCCCTGCAAACCCTAAAGATGAATTGCTCAACTTGCCAAAGTCAAGGAAAAATACCAGAAAATTATTAGAAGGTTTTGCATTAATTTGAATTCGCAAACCTCTGCAAATCACCTCAAAACCCCAACGCTAATAGGCAGAAAATTACCAATAAATTTTAGAATTTTTATTTGGCCTTTTTGACCCCAAAATCACCTGCAAATCACCTCCAATACAAGTCGCCACACATGGAATAATTAACAGAAAATTACCAAAGCATGTCACATTCAAAAATAAGCTCAAAACCTTATACTAGACCTCCACAAGCAAATCGCTAGTCTTCTAGGGCATCAACAAATAATTTTCTCTGCAAAGTGGCGTCAAAAGACACCGTTATAGATAGATCACAAGAGCAATTACTATTAGGCATACATCCCAATAGTTTCCTTCATGCATGAAGAGCAATAACATGAATTCACACATGCACAAAAAGAGTCTTCCAAATCGCCAATATACCCTTCCAAATGGGGCGAATCACTTGGGGAGGGTAAAGCTTTCATTAAATCCAACCTTTTGCTGACTTTCTTTTAATTCTTCTTTCTCTTTTGATTACTTGAAGCTGACCAATCAATTTTTTAACATATTCTATTAATTAAATAATTAATTGCCTTGAAACAACAAATGATAAAAATCACTATTCGGGGAAATAATTAAATAATTAATAAATACAATCCCCAAAAAGGAACCCTCTAGTCTTAGGGAAATAGATTAAAGGTCTTCAAACCTCCTCATGTGTGATTTGAAAATGGGGACATTACACATAATCAATGCATATAATGCGAAATTGAAAGTATTGAAATTGAAAGAGCAAGGTTTAGGAGTACACTTGTGTATCGATGTAACTGCCTTGCCTATTGACAAGTTGTTTTGAAAAGATATATCATTGTAAGGCTCTAAAACTGAGATTAAGACAAATATGTATAAATTTGGAAAGTGCAATTATCTAAGGATATATAGAGAGAGATTGGAAGACACATGCCCCTAACTTTGAAGAAAATGTAAGTTGCCACCCGATAGATGAGATTAACTCAACCGTGCAACCCAATCATACTTATAACCTGGTGAGTATGAGTGAACAAAGTCAACTCATACTATCAAATTGGTAAGGCTGGATGATACAATCAAGTCCAACATGAAAACTTCGCAATATTGAGTGATTTAATCACCTCAACCATTCCAAAAAGCGAACTAACTATTGCAATAGATTGACTTAATATAGTCCATAAAAGTTCGGCTTGGTGGGTAATGATAGTCTCTGAGAGTGTTTTGAAATTTGAAACTGATTTGAATTTTGTAATATTAAGTGCACAGTGCATATCATATGCCCTTTAGATATGTTTCATGCTGAAATTGTGTATAACAATGGTACCAATGTACAAAATTCTACTACAATTGTGAATCTGAATTATATGACTGTGTGCTTTGGCCAATTTGAAAATGGTGTGAACATGCTTCCAAAACATGCCTTCATTATATATGGAGAAATTTGAAAACTAAAATAAGTGCCAATGTGGAGGACATGTTTCCAAAAGATGCCCCATTGAATCTAGGTGTACCAAATACTGAATAAATGTGGAGAACATACTTTCAAAGCATGCCCCCACTAAATCTGAAAATTGTGAATGTGTGAAAATTATGCCCATATGACATGCCCCCACTAAATTTGAAAATTGTGCTAAATGTGGAGAACATGCCTCTATGACATGCCCCTCCCTTTGAAGTGAGGGAAGAATAGAAAATGGTAGTTACCTCACCTCAAAAGGATAAGACAACTAAATAATTTGTGAATGGAACCATGTAAATACAGAAAATGTCTAAGTAAATGTAGCATTGAAGCACATAGAACAATGTGATCACATGAAGCCCCAAGATGTATGATAAAGATGATGACAATGTCTAAATAGTAACAGTACAAGCTTAACAAGCAAATCAAGTACACACACAAGAGCACTCAAAATCAAGTCAACATACAATGGTCCTAGGAGACCGTTAATAAGGGGCATGTTTAAATGCCGCACAATTGAAAGACATGGCTCTATCAAATATCCATAAAAACAAGGATGACATATTCAAATGTTGAAGAAAGCATATATAGACACACGGGCCACAAACAAAGGAGCATATTCAAATGTTCGAACAATCAAGACAATAGCAAGGCAAGGCACTCAAAGAAGTGCATATAGGAAAGCATAAGCAACCAACATAAACATATCATATTAGCCCATGGATCAAATGTGTTAGCAAAAAATGTCAAGTGCATAGCATATTAAGTACCTTGTGAAATATACAATCATGGATAAAGGCATGTCTAAGTTCATATATGAGTTCTGTTGGAGGCACAATGACTGAGAGGTGGGGTCAATCAGTCTTCAAAACATTCATTCAATTCCACTTAACATTCATGAGCCATTCATACAAACGTATAGATCAATCAAAGCACAAGCAACCACACATATGAACATGAAATACAAGAACACATCACATATGTGGGAAACCCTCAAGGGGAAAAAAACCCATTGATCTCTACAAATGGACTACAGTCTTATAAGACAAAAATCAAATTTAGTGAAGCACCAACTCCACATGGAGCACCAACCCCAACTATCCAAGCATCCACTTGACTAGACTTTAGCAAGCACCTACTTGCAAGCAAGCACCAACCCCGTAGATGACTCAGCATCAACTCAACCACCTGATTGCTTTGATCACTTTCAGAACACTATGTTGCTCAACCAACATATGATGACCACCTATTCAGCTCTTCACACTCTTATAACTCTCAAACTCCCTTCTAGACTTCTTCGCTCAACTAGGTCTCTTCAAGACTGATTAGGTCATATGACCTTGATCATCATACTCAAACCTCTTATTGGATATTCATGACAGTCCCTCTACTCTCTTCTGATGGTCTATAAGATGGCCTTCCACTCAAGGATCTCTCATTCGCTCCTCAATACAGATACATTTTGTAGCCAATTAGGCCTAAAAACCTTGTTCTTATACAAACCTCTTGCTCATACATCTCTTGGTTAGCCACACACTTGTCCACTTAGATTGACCACACAATAGGCCTTAGGAAACGTTACAATTAAGAATCAATCATTACATTAGGTCGGCCATAACTCAAATAGATCAAATCCTTCTTTAGGTCTCATGGAGACCTAATTCCATTAGGCCTACTTTAGGACACGTTACCTTATGACCCCTTGGAACACTCTACACCTCTATACATGGCACAACCTTTTCATATAGCAATCAAATAGGCCTTAGCCAACATCCTCCGAGCACCATGACACCTTTTGGGTCCAACCACCACTTGAAACACTCCATTAGTACTGTTCACATTATGCCTTTGAACACACATAAAAGTCTGTCTTGAACAACTAAAAATAACACATTATTTAGCTACACAAACATGACAATAAATCACTTGTACAAAATCTACATGACCTTAACAATATCACCATATGCATTAGACATTTCCACTCAGGAGAGGACTTAAGAACACCTCTGCAACTCACTCAGAACTGCCAATTTTCCTCAAATACCAGTCATGGTGACTTTGAACTCCAACATCTATGTAGACACATTCAAAGACTCCTGATGTATTCAAAAGATTCTATGACATCTTTAGAACATCCTCAAACACAAGACTCATATGGTCTAATAGTAAAATATTGGTCTTTCAGATCAATCTCATGACCTTATATTTTACTGTCTTATTTAAATCAGACATGTCAACTTGTGAGAAACTTTTCACCATATTCACAAACCTCCAAAACTTCTTGCAAGCATAGACATGACCTACAAGTTCTGAACAACATCTCCATGCACGTGGTTTCATCATTCTATCATGAAAACACATTCCAATTCATCTTCTCACTGCTGCTTGTGTTTTTCACTGTTTGCACCATTAGGCCCGTTAGCGATTGGCTAATTTGAATGACTGGTTTAGCACACTTGAGGACTAGAGTTAGTCCATAAACCTTCATGGACATGAAACATGAGTCTCTACCTTCGTCCTCCCTCCCTCCATTTGCTTACTATGTTCAATGCAACTTTTGACTTCTACAACTTAAAAAACAAGCTTGTAACTCAACATTCTCTCTCTTCTCTCTAATCAATACCACCTAGAGGTACCTGGGAGAGTCCATTACAAGCTCTAATAGCTTACCTGAGCAATTCAATCCATCTTGAGCACTTTTGAGCAACATCTTCAACATCGGGTATTTATTATGGTTCTAAGAGGGTTTAAACCAGTTTCCACTCTTAACGATCATTCATAAAGCATAGCCCCTCAATCCAAAAACTAATGTCCGAAATTTTGAGCTAGGACCCTTCCCCATTTACCATAAACTGCTTAGGTTCCCATGCACAGGTTTGACGAGCTAATGAGCACAAGAAAATCCTTCTCGGGTTGAGAACCCTTCATTCTGAGCAATTGAGAGACCTCCAAACAACTCTTCATGTTTTTTCCTTCTTTAAGACTGATTAGGTCATATGACCTTGATCCTCATACTCAAACCCCCTGTTGGATATTCATGACAGTACCTTTACTCTCTGCTGATGGTCTATAAGACCTTCCACTTAAGAATCTTCTATCTCATTTGCTTCTCAATACAAATACACTTTGTAGTCAATTATGCCTAAAAAGCCTTGTTCTTATACAAGCCTCTTGCTCATACACCTCTTGGTCGGCCACACACACTTGCCCACTTAGATTGACCACACAATAGGCCTTAGAAAACGTTACAAGAAAGAATCAATCATTACATTAGGTTGGCCATAACTCAAATAGACCAAATCCTTCTTTAGGTTTCATGGAGACTCAATTCCATTAGGCCTACTTTATGACACGTTATCTTATGACTTCTTGGAACACACTACACCTCTATACACGGCACAACCTTTTCATATAACAATCAAATAGGCCTTAGCCAACATCCTTCGAGCACCATGACACCTTTTGGGTCCAACCACCACTTGAAACAATCCATTGGCACTGTTCACATTAGGCCTTTGAACACATAGAAAAGTTTGTCTTGAATAATTGAAGATAACACATCATGTAGCTACACAACCATGACAATAAATCACTTATACATAATCTATATGACCTCAACAATATCACCATATGCATTAGACACTTCCACTTTAGGAGATAAGGACTCTAGAACACCTTTGCAACTCACTCAGAACTGTCAGTTTTCCTCAAAGACCAGTCATGGTGACTTTGAACTACAACATCTGTGTAGACACATTCAGAGACTCTTGATTCATTCAAAATATTCTATGGCATCTTCTAGACATTCTCAAACACAAGACTCATATGGTCTAATAGTAAAATATTGGTCTTTCAGACCAATCTCATGACCTTATATCATACTGATTTATTTGAACCAGACAGGTCAAGTTGTGAGCAATCTTTCACTATATTCAATGACCTCCAAAACTTCTTGCAAGCATAGACCTGACTTACAAATCCTGAACATCTCTATGCACTTGGTTTCATCATTCTATTATGAAAACACATTTCAATTCATCTTCTCACTGCTACCTGGGTTTTTCACTGTTTGCACCATTAGGCCGGTTAACAAATGGCTAATTTGGATGACCGGTTTAACACAGTTGAGGACTAGATTCTGTCTAGAAAGCTTCATGGACATCAAACATGAGTCTCTACCTTCTTTCTCCATCTATTTGCTTACTATGTTCAATGCAACTTTTGACTTCAACAACTTCTTCAGAAACAACCTTGTAACTCAACATTTTCTCTTTCTTCTATCTAACCAATACCACCTGGAGGTACTTGGGAGAGTCCACTACAAACTCCAATAACTTATCTGAGCAATTCAATCCATCCTGAACACTTTTGAGCAACATCTTTAACGTCGGGTCTTTATTAGGGTTTTAAGAGGGTTTAAACTAGTTTCCACTCTTAACGATCATTCATAAAGCATAGCCCCTCAATCCAAAAACTAATGCCTATAATTTTGTGCTAAGATCCTTTCCCATTTACCATGAACTGCTTAGGTTCTCATGCAAAGGTTTGACGAGCTAATGAGCACAAGAAAATCCTTCTCGGGTTGAGAACCCTTCATTCTGAGCACTTGAGAGACCTCCAAACATCTTTTCATGTCTTTTCCTTTACACACTGACCTCAAACTGCATGAACAAACTTGAAACAACATACCTCACCTCTGACAATGCTTACATGAGCTCAAACACCTTGAAATCTGATCATGACCCTTCATTAAGCCACATTGTCTTTCTTTGCTCTCTAGACCTTGACCTACAAACCACATTAGGCCTAAAAATTGACCTTTATGCCTCTTTCCATGCACTCTCTATCTCACTCACATACTCAAGCGACCTCTCTCATGCTTAAACACTGCCATACATCCTTCACATGCCTTGACAACAGATCATGATACCTCATTAGGCCAGGTAGGGTTTACGAGTGGTCTAGGTGCAAACTTGGTCTGAAGGTCCTACCCCTGTAGGCTCACCCTGAGACTCTCATGAGTGTTCCAATGCCTCACATACATGCTCAAGCAACCTCATACAACCACTCATCCTTGTGTGCACTCATCTTACCAAGCCACCATGCTCATACCTTTTTACAAGGTCTCTTCATGCCATGACTAGGCTTAGGTTACTAAAGCACTTGACCTCAAAAACTTGCACCTTCATGCAACCATAAAGCATTAGTTGCCTTCAATTTCTCTTTTATGACATCTTTTAATGATAACACTCCATCAATGCCCCTTGTCACATGAACACACTGCCAATTGACCTTGTTCTCAACAACACTCTTGCGGATCTACTTGTCATCATACCTTCACAAGAACCTTCAATGACAACATTGACAACTTCATGCTAACCTAAACCTTGATATCAATCTTGACATCAATCAATAGAAAAGACAATGCTCAACAATCTCACCTTGTCATATCATGCACATATCTCAATGACCACTCACCATGCACTTTCACTAGATGCACTCTGACATCAATGACATCAACGTTGACATTAATGACATCAACCTTGACATCAATGACAACATGCCAACAAGCTCAAAACATGATAATGTAAAGTGACCATAGAATGATATAACTTAGAAGTATCATGATCAAAGAAGCGGATGTCCCTAATGTCTATATGACATGAGTAGAGGGAAGGCCCAACATCTGAAATAGGAATAGATCATGTATCTATGTATGCCTGTATCACACTCAAGTAGAAGCGTGACACACATGCGTATGTAGAATTAACTGATACGTCATCCTTCCACATGGAACTAACACATATGCCAAGGAGCCAATAGAGTATGTAGGTGCCAAATGCGTTTTTGAAGTTTTTAAATTTTTTTTTGGTATTTTTAGAATATTATGAAGAGGAAAGATCATCTTATGATCTCATCCAAGGGCTGATCATAGATATCTCCCCACTCGGAACTTGGTGAAAGATCTTTGTGGTACTGCCAAGGAACATGTATAGGTGCAATATTTGTCACTATAGTATTTGTGATGCCCTGTGTATGTATAATATGACTCTGAGGTCATGAAGTAGAAATAAAAGGAATAGGGGTTTGTGGAACCCATCTCTGTGTGCTCTGTGTTTCTTTGGAATAACAATAGTAGAAACATGTTTAGGTGTTCAAGATGTTTGAATATGATGCGTAATAGAGTTAAGAATTTGTATCATGGTCCTTTTGGTAGGTTAGTATTTGGTATTCTTACTTTACATGAAAGTGTACTTTTAGTTCTTTATTCATTGTGTGTAAGTTACTTGCATTTGTTTCTGTAATGTATGTTTTGATATGCTTAGTGGTATGAGATATTTCAATTTAATGAAATTTGCAATTTTGTAATAATGAGGCAATCACCGTATGCAATGAAAACCGGTTGGAAACAAGAAATCTCGACTATAATGATCATCTGGATAATCAAATTGATGGTTTGGTTTCTATTATTGACTCTAAAGTATCTGTAGAAATATCCTGGGAATCTGTATGTATTTGTTTAGGTACCCATATTTGTTGTGTAGGTTCACCTTCTCCACGTCTCTTTATGAAGGACTCAATCAACCAATGGTTCCTTAGTGTGATCAGTGTGGGAGAGATCAGTCATGGGAGATGGTGCACGAGGAGAAGGATTTCTACTAATGGTCACCTTCTGTGAAGGTCAATGGACCATGTGATCCTCAAAAGGAGCAGCATGGGATGTCTTGACGCTCTTAGAATAGATTCTAGAGGATCAACATAGGAGAATAGCCTTTAGAAGAAGTACGTGAAATAGGTCTAGATGTCTTTTCGAAATGTAATAATTCCTTGATCGGCTAACTGTGTAAGTTTTTGCTCAAGAGCAAAACAATCATTATCTCGGTGCCCGTTTATACCATGGTAAGTGCAAAAGTGTTGTCCTTCTACCTTTTCAAATCTGTGGGGTGGGTAATGAGAATTAGGAGGAAGTGTTATCATTCGTTTATCCAATAGTGTGAGCAATATATCATGTGGTCTATTGCGGTACCGATCAAACTTAAGAGGCTGCCGTTGGCAGAGGTATATGGTCTAACTATGGGAAATACTTTGTAAGCATGTTCCCTTCCTTCGTTCAATACCTTTATCATTTGTTCTTTGACATATGCTGTTGGTTCTGCAGAAGGTGTTTGAATTGGTTCACGATCTTTTGTAACTTGTTGATTTGCCTTGGAAACATGATTCGTATCATGCATAGTTTTCAGTGAAGAGATAGGCAACTTGGTTCGAGTATTCATTAGAGCGCAAACATATTTGTGCACATCCCAATATAAGGTCTCAAATGAAACAAAGAGAGAAAGAAAACCTCTACTAAATAAAATTGTACTTCCAAATTTGAGGGTGTATAATTTAAGGAATACAAAGCATCCTTAAATCGAATAATAGTCTTGTATAGACTCTTTTTTTATGTGTGTCAATGCTTGCAAATGTTCCAATGGCAATTTAGGTAAGGTATAACGATGAAAATGCGATAGAAATATATCTTCAAGTTTTTTGAAAGTTGATAAGGGACCATTTGGAAGACTATAAAACCAATCAAGAACCCCTTGGGTTAAACTTGGATGAAAAGCCTTTAAAAGCAAGCTTCCATTTTGGGCCCAATGTTCAAAGGAGTGTATATATTGTTGTAAATGAATAGCAAGATCCCGAGGAGGAGAACTTAGGCATAATAAAGTTCGAAGGGTAAGGATGCCCAAATACATCCTTAGCAATAGGTTGCTCTGCTAATATATTCTCCTCAAAAATAGTCTCATGAGAAGAAATTTGCAGCTTAAGAGCGTTGACTTGTTGCAAATCTCCCATGGTAGTCATAATACATAACATATCACAAGAAGAGGTTGAAGCTTTTGTTAGCGGCTACAAATTACCATGCACACGGAACATAGGAGTGAATGAATCTTTTCCACTTTCAAGAGGAGGATCATCACATGGTGTTACAACATTTTGTAAAGGGGTACCCATGGTTAAAGAGATAAGTATATCATGTTGGATAGCACAAAGGTTGATAGCATTGTCATTACAAGGTGCTATGTTATTTAAAATCTCGTGACATTCAATAGGAGTAGAGGAAAAAATTTCACTTGTAAACATTTTTCTTTTGTATTAGAAAAAATGTAAAGGAGGGAAGAAAAGAAACATTTGCTATTTCATTTGCAACATAATCAGAGGGAATGCAACTTTCACTTTCGGTTTTACTTTTTAAAGGAGGAAGAGCAGATGCAATGCTAGTTTTGATTTTCTTTGACTTACATGACTTGATCTTTGAGAAAGATACATGAAATATGCTTAGGACTTGTTGTTTGCTCCAATCTGCTCCCTCTCACGAGATGCCCATGAGAATGGGCATTCCTTGAAAAGGGATAGGTGGGGACAACTATGGATTTTTGTCCTCCATTTTAAGACTGATCTGGGATCAGCTTAGGGCACGCCTACGGGTATTGGACTTCACAAATGGAGTCTGCGTGAATAGTCTCCAAGAGATGCACTATTACCACCGAAAATTCAATACAATGTACTTCACACTGGTTAAAGATGGTTATATGAATATTTGAGTGTTGGGCTTATTCTTTCTAAACACAAGGAGAAAGGGGTATTTCAATTTCATTAAACAAACACAAAAGAGAGGGAAGGGTAAGGCAGATAAGGGAAACCCTCAGGTTTAAAATGAACTCAATGCATTGGTCACTGAACCAAGTGACTCTGCACCACTATAGACCGAGTTTCACTAGAGTTCTACCTCCAAGAACATACAATGGAGAGAGTCTGAGGGAACCGGGAGTATGCCTTCAATGCGAGTTCTCACGAATGATGAGCACTAAGAGTTTATTGTCAAAAAACACAAGCGCCATACGAGAATTTGTAGCTTGACACAAATTATCAGTACTACCAAAAGGAAAACAAAAGAACTCACATAAAGATTATAATAGCTAAGCACATCATGACCACGACATACATAAAGCAACAGAGTTTTAATCCAATTAACCTAACATTGATAATCATTTAAACATGGAGATGATAGAAATTTGAAACACAGAAGAGACCCTCTTGTAGAAAACACGAATTGTATTCATTAAAAGAGTAAATGCTGTTACAATAATCAATTTGGCCCGATTTTATAGTCTAGAGTGGTGAAGGAAACGCAGGTGAAGTCCTACAAGTAATCTGACAACACCTTCGAGCAATTTTGGTCGACCCTATAATACAATGACTCTTTTTTAAATAGATAAGGATTGGGACTCACCTCCAAAAAGCATGAGGATCCCATCCTAGGCCATGATGGCCACTCATTACAGTTATAACCATATTTCAAAATTTGAACCAAAACAATCCCTACAAACCTGTAATAGATTTGCAGGGGACCACTAATTGACACGAGGAGGCGGTTGAGACGAATTGGCTCCTAACTGCTTTGACTGGATGCTTCCAGCTTCCAATGTGGTTGTCATGAGGTAAAACTCCTTGTCTAGCTTGGCTAAGTTCATTGAGGGCTCCCTAAAGATCACCTCGGCCTGAGTTGCCAGTCTTCGAGAGATTTAGAACGCTGTTTCCATTGATGCTTGGACTCCGGAGATTTGGTTGATGCTCGATGTGGACTGAGTTGATAGGTCCAACACTGCCTGGGCCCCTTCTTGGTTTGCTTTGGCCACTTTTTCCCTCATAACTTGGTCGAGTTGACCCAGGTGGACTCCGAACTCCCCTTGGACGAGCAAGGTGCCTTCCGGGGGGAATAACATAGAGATATTGACCTCTTTGAAGTAGGTCAATATCTTCTTCTCGCCCTCTTCTAAGGGTCTTGTTGCAGTGCGGGCCAAGGCTAACCATTCCTCCATTGCAGCTCTCATGTTCTCAACGTATGTTTGGTACAACCCCGAGTCTGAGGTTGACATTGGTTTGAGCTCCGGGAACATTCCTTTGTTAACCACTACCTGCAACTTCCAACACTTCCCATCGATATCTGTGATCCTCCCCATGTAGGCCCGAGTCTACTGTATAATTGTGTTGGTCTTGGCCTGAGTCCCCACAACTTTCCCAAGGATTGAGAAAAGTAGGAGGGTGTCTTGTACTTGCCCAATTAACTCGATTGGGAATGTGCTTTTCACTTGGGAGTGAAGAGTCTGGACTTGGCTCTGCATGTCCTTGAGGAGTTTCTCGAACATGTCGTGGGTAGCTCAGAGGACGGATAGTGGGTCCTCGGCCATTTTCTCCTCTCTCGTGGCAGTCCTCGCCTTGGTGAGGGAAAATAGATCTTGATGGGTTTGCCATATCATAGGGTCCCCTCTTGGACAAATCTCTGCGTGAGCATCCTTTTCATGCTCCCGAATCCCAATTGAAACTCCATTATACATCCAAGTCGCCCTAGATAGCCATATGTGACGCTTGTGACCTCGAGACCATCCCTCGGGTTGGGGGGGGGTGTAGGAGGGTGGCTGAAATGGTGGTGAAGGGCAGAGGGGAGATGGAGGAAGTGGAAGGAGTGAAAGAGGAAAGGAGTGGAGGTGGAGGGTGCATGGGAGCGAAAGGAGGGAGAACAAAAGGGGAGGCGTATGGGAATATTTGAGCCTGCCATTGTTCATGAGTTAGGTTCACCTAAGGCGGAATTGGCCCCAGGAATGGGTTGTGGAACGAGATGGGCTAGTTGAAGGCGAGGTCGGTGGGGCCTTGGAGGCACCCCAAAGAGATATATTAACCACACAAGCTCCCCTACATGCCCTTCGGGTAGGTCATTGATGCAGGGGGCTACGTCTTGATAAACTCGACTAAGGGAGAGAGGGGATCGAGGAGTTGGAGTAGAAGGCCTTTGGGTTGGAGCTGGAGTATGGGTCACCTTCTATTTCTTCTTCGACTTCTTTCCCAAGTTGGCTTTGGGTGTTGTGGTGGATGGTCCGACTGGGATGACAGGGGCCATGGGGGTGGATGGTGGAGGACTTGGAGCCGTGGAGGGTAGCGTCAGGATAACTGAAGTGGGGATTGGGAAGGTCCTTGCTAGAAGTTGTGTGCTCCCAAACGCTGTAGTCACGCCTGCTGTTAAAGGCATACACAAGGGTGGCACCGGGAGGACTCCAAGTTGTGAGATGGGAGGAGCGAAAGGGAATGAAGAAGCAAGGACACTCGGAAGGACCGAGGCCAAAGGATCTTGGGCGAAAGATGGAGGGGGAACAATGGGAAATAGAGGGGGCGCAACCGAACTAGTGGGCGCCAGATCTGGGAGTTGGAACGTGGCGGAAGTGGGGTGGAAGGGAAACAGGAGGAGATGGAGGAGTGAGCGGGGGAACCTGGATGGGTGCTTGTTGGGTGCCTTGTTCTGGGCTCGCTCTCAAGTTGTCGGCCACATCAAATCTCAGGGGATGTGGTGTTGGTGGCTAAGTGGGCTGCACTTGGGCTACCTAGCATCATGTAGTCTGGGGTCGACTCTGATGCGGCCTGGTTATTGGAGCAATTGGAGGAGGTGGAGGCAGAGTGCAAGGAGCAACTGGAGGAGGCGGAGGCAGAGCTGGAATTGGAGCTTGAGGAGTCGGAGTTGCTAGTGGAAGTGGAGCTAGAGTTGGAGTTGGAGCCGGAGCTCGAGGGGGAGAAGGTGGCAGGATGCCCTGCAAGATCCTCTAGGAGATGGCTAGAGCTGTTGGAGTTGGGTCCTCCATGGACCGAGCAGGGGCTGGAGGAGTTGCGGAGGGGTCTGCTTGAGCCTTCTTCCCCTTCTTGGTTGCTATCTTGGATAGCACCTCCTGGTCATCGACAACGTTCAAATAGAGCTCATCATCACCTTTGGCTCGATGGCCGTAGTTGATGTTGAGCCGCTGAGTATTGTGCCAAATGGGCTCGAATCACCCGTTTAGGGTCCCATTGCTGAACCTTGCACTTTGACAGGGCGAAGGAGTCTCGCCCAGTCGCCATCTTCTATATCGAGGGGAAGTTCTTGTAGACATGCTATCGTATGGTGATCGGGAGCGGCAGGCACACCCTCTGTTGATGCTGTATGCAGAACCCGAAGATATTGTCCACCAATTGGTAGGCAATCCCCTGTTCTGTTAAGTGGTTAGGGACATAATATGCTAGGTGGAGGGGCTCTTTGAGAAAGCCCATGATCCGGATCATCGTGTCGTCCTTGTACAGTTGGTAGTCTTCGATGGCTGTGATAGAGTCCCGGATTGCCTTTGAGAACCAGGGCATCGGAGCTTCATTGACTGCCTAGTACACCACTGGGTAGAAGTGCTCACAGACGTCCTGGACGTCTGTGAGCACTTCTACCCAGTGGTGTACTAGGCAGTCAATGAAGCTCCGATGCCCTGGTTCTCAAAGGTGGACGTCTGTGAGCACTTCTACCCAGTGGTGTACTAGGCAGTCAATGAAGCTCCGATGCCCTGGTTCTCAAAGGCAATCCGGGACTCTATCACAGCCATCAGTCAATGAAGCTCCGATGCCCTGGTTCTCAAAGGCAATCCGGGACTCTATCACGTGCTGGTGGAACTGGTGGCCATACAACTTATAAAAGACCACGTGGATGGTCGGGCCATCGAGAACCCACATAGGAAAGGCCTAAGGTTTGAACGAGAGCATCCCACAAATTACATCTAGCAAGTAGCTCATCATGTAGAAGTCGCCTTCGGCTCGGGTGCCTACAATGGCGCAGACCAACTTGAAGTTGATCAAGCCTCCCATGTCCGGGTTGTCCTAGCGTGTCAAGATCATATGCAAGAGAGGCACCCATAGCTTGGTGTTGGCAATCTGGGTCCCCGAACAACCAATTCAACAAGATCATGCCTAATTGAACCTCCTCCCAGAAGGTGTGAACTGTGTAAGCACTTATTTTCTCCTTGTTAGCCCACTTGGAGTCGGGGTTCTCAGTCCAGTTGTGGAGGACATCATAGATATGGTAGGTGTTCATCTAGACCGACACTACCGCTGCATTGTAGGAGAAAGAGAAATCTAGGAGAGAGTAGTACACCTTGAAGGAGCCCCCAGATATATCGACAATTTGGTGTTGAGAGGTGGGCAAGCACACCCAGTCATTGGCCTCGTCTTGCACGCGGATGGCTATGTGGAGGATGTCGCCCAATAGGTTAGCGCAGGGAAACGCCTCTGGTTTGGCTGTGGCTCCATGGAGTCTGCACTTCTTATAGGACCTAAGGGTGTCCTCATACTTAGCTTGCTGGTCATCTGCGTCGGCAAAATCCTTGGGGACCTGCTCAATTGCCTTAAATATATTATTGTAGTGCTTATACTTAGTTAAGCCAACAGGGAAGGTGGTGTCCCAGTACTCGGGTTCGGCCTTTGGGTTGGATGATGTAGCAGCCATTAGAGTAGGACAAAGGGGCAATTAGAAATCTTTGAGCGTAGGAGGCGCGAGATGTAGGGGCTTTGTGAAATTTTGAAAGTGGGGAGTTAGAGATTACTTCTAAGGCAACAATGGTAACCGTTAATGGGCTTCCCTTAGGCTTTATAAGCGCATGCATACATCCCCCTTCATGAATGACGTTTGGTGGCTCACTTGCTATGAATTTTAATTTGAGTTGGTGGCTGGATTTTCTCTCTTTATTTCTAAATCCATAATTGAATTTGGAGTCCATGATCCTCCGTCGTCAGCTAGATATAGCAATGGCGATGGGATGTTTTAAAACTGTCCAATCGGGTCTAGCTTCCCATCCTGTTAATGCCCAACGCATGGTAGGCAAGCAGTCACATCTCTTAGAGGCTTCTCAGTGAACTCCTGCTTTCTGACACGTGTTGTTCGCTCATTGGTCTTTCCATTAACAGTCAACACCTAAGCACAATGGTAACCATTAATGGGCTTCCCTCATGCTTTATAAGCGCATTAAAATGACCAAGAAACGTAAAAAGAATGCGATACATTAAAACTTGTCAGATACGAAGATTTTGTTCTGCCACGGAGGGCAACGGTTTGTTGCTCTGGGAAGAGAACTAGACTTTGGGAGATTCAAGCAAAAATCAATATGCAACGTTAACACCATTATTTATAAAGAGAACGGTTACTCCTTAGTTTTAAAGAGAAATAAAAGAGGCCTGTTATTGTTTGAAGAAATCAAGGCGGTGCATATTCCGAAGATTTGAGCAGGCGTCGCCGACAAGAACAAAAGAAAGGACTCTGAAGCTCCGGTTCGTGAAAATTTTAGAGGGGTCCCCCATTTCGAAGAAAAGGGGACGTGTTGGCCACAACATGACTTTACTTGTGTCCACAAACAATGCATGTTTTGTAGTCATATCTTTATGATTTTCATATGTACTCTCATTTTTTTCTTCAAGCAAGATGATGGAAGATAGAAGACATGCATTTTGCTCACCACAAATTAGAGGGAGAGAACAAATTTGACTATTTTCTTTTGAATCACCCAAAGAAAGAATAGAATTTTCAACATGAGTATTACTTGGAGAAGAAGGTACACACTTGATTTCATCAACATTTACATGTTGAGAGAGAGGAGGAACATTCCACTTCTTCGACATTTGTATCATTGGAAAGGGATAAGCACACTCACTTTTTGAAGTAACTAAAGAATGTATGCATGCAACATTTTGATTTTCAACATTATGAATGCTACCATTTTGCATATCTATTGAATCTTCCTTTGGTAAAGGCTTAAAATGCATCTTTGTTAACTCTTGAAACCCATCATCATTGGAAATCAGAGGAATGGGAGATGTGGCATAGCCAAGAGGGATATCATCACACTCATAACCAAAAGTAGAAATGTCACTACCTTGCTCATTTATATTTGCATTTGCATCATTGGTTCTTTCATTATCATAGTTGTCAACAAAAGAGGCTTTATCTTGTTTTTGATATTCTATAAGATCTTCATATGAAATACATTTATCATCAGACACATTAAAGAAATGATCAAAAAGATGATGGCCTTTTATTAGTAACTCCATAAAGATTTTAACTTTTAAGAAAATTATGAGGCACACAGCCACTAGGGCCAAAGCAATAATGTAACTAATTATTCCTAAACTATGCTCATACAAGTAGGAGAGAAAAAAACAGATCTGAAAATGAAATTCAGAAATCTGAAATAAAAAAGTTTTGAAGGAGAAAACCCTACATGAAAACTAGGGTTTTGGCTCAATAATAGAGGACGTGTTCATTAACTGTTTAACCCTAAAAATCTAGATTGGGGTTATCTAAGGTTAAAGGGGATAGAGATAACTTTGGTACAAGGATGATAAACTATCTCTATAGCAGGGCAATTAGATGCTAAACTCAGAGATAACATATGCCAAATTCATTAAACCGAGATAGACTAAAGATAGTAAGTACAACTATGCTAGATGTGGAAACGACAAAGAAGTAATGTGCTTAAATGGCTTTGATGCTAATGCAGTTTTGTATCTGATACAGGTTGGAAGTAGACTGGAAGAAGATTTTGGAACAGTTGTCAGATTTTGGATTGGGTTTCTCTGGAGCCGCAGACACTAGCATCAGCGTTGGATGGTTGCGTCAACGCTATTGTCTGACCCTGACACGTGTTTTGTACGAAATATTTGTTGGAAAAAGATGCGACTACTTGGATGCTTTTGGGTTTGTCTTCGCCTTTGTTTTGGTACATTTAGATCTGGGTCATGGACTATCGCTACTCATAAAATTGCAAAACCTTAATTCTTCATCTTCATAGTGACTTTTGGGAAAAATGGGTTAGTGGGTACACGGTGTCGAGTTGACTCCAAAGACCTCTCTGTCAATGAACATTGCCTACATAGCTAATACTCCGAAGTGGGCTTCAGATTGATGTAGTTCTTCCTTACATGTTGGCTTGTGTGTGAATCATGCAATATGTGCAAAGCAAGTACAATGGTGACCTAGCTTGTAACTTATCAAATATAGCTCTTGAGTTGCTCCTTGAAGACTTTAGACCTGTGTATGTGTTATACCTATGACTGATATGAAAATAAGAGAAAATAGGAAAGCTTTGATTTATCGAGTGCTTGATTGAATACTTTTGATAGGTTGCCTTGGTTTGTACTAGGTTTTGTAGTTTATGAATGAATGAGTGTTGATTTTGTATTTATATCAATCTCTTTGGAGAAATAACTTGCATTTAAAGCACTTAGGCAGACCATTATGATATGTTTCATTTGCAAATTAGATGACTTTAAGGCACTGAAGCTTTGCACGTAGCCGGACACCTGTGTTGATGCAGGTGTATGTCCTAGATGCTAGTGTCCAGAGAATATGAAAGAAGGTATAGGTTCAAAACTTGCAGAGGTATAAGATAAACAGGGTCTTAAGCATTCTGGACAAGATAACACGTCTGGGTCATCAACATAAGACTGATCGGACCAAGAGATAGGCCAAGAGGCACAATATAAAGCAGATGCAAGACTTTTGAAAGCGAGAAAGGTCCAAAATTGAGAACAACCAAGTTCTAAGTTTGCTAAGTGTATAATTACTGAGGTGCTATATAATCCATAAATATTGTCTACATTATCATAGAATCAAGCAGGTCATCTTTTGGGAAGGGCTCAAAGGAGAATTCTAGGAATTTGTGATAGAATGCATGGTGTGTCAACAAAACAAGGGTGAGACAGTTAAGACCTCAGGTCTTCTGCAACTGCTATCTATTCTTAGCGAGAGGTGGGAGGAGGTTTCCATAGATTTCATCACAGGTTTGCCCAAGTCTGAAAGGAAAATTGCCATCATGCTTGTTATGGATAGACTCACCAAATATGCCCATTTTTGTGCCTTGTCACATCCATTTGTAGCAAGTACAGTAGCATCAACTTTTATGGATATAGTTTAGAAGCTACATGGGACCCCAAAGATTATAGTTAATGATCGTGATCCAATATTTACTTGTACTTTTTTGACTGAGTTATTCTTATGCTTGGGTACTCAACTTCCTCGTAGTTCGTCATATCATCCCGAATCTCATGGACAAATTGAGTTGGTCAACAAGTGCTTGGAGGGTTATTTCCAATGTTTGCTTCAGATAAACATGGGAGATGGGTTCAATGGCTCCACTAGTAGAATGGTGTTATAACACTTCTTTCCATACCTCATCTAAAATGTCTCTATTTTTGGCATTGTATGGATACCATCCACCATCTATCACCTCATTCTTGAGGGTTCAGCCAGAGGTTCGGGCAGTTGAAGATTGTATTCAACACCAATAGGAGGTACTCTAGTCTCAAAGAGAACTTGTCAATGGCACATCACTGTATGAAACAACAAGCTGATCATCACCGCACAAAAAGACATTTTGAAGTAGGAGTTTGGGTTTTTGTGTGATTACAACCATATAAGCAAATGGCCTTGAAACAGTAAAAGAAGGATAACAAGCTTTCACCTAAGTATTGTGGCCCCTATCAGTGTTTGTAGAAGATCGACAAGGTGGCATACAAACCAGAGTTACCTTATTTAGCGAAAGTACACCCAATCTTCCATGTTTCCTACTTAAAGGTTATTGGATAGAGTTTACACCCAAACAAAGTTACCAGAGCTTGATGAGGAGGGCAAAATCATTTTGGAACATAAGGAAATCCTCCATACGCATACTTATTGGTTGTGGACGAGGGTGATTATAGAGTATTTGATCAAGTGGTAGAATATGACTAGTGAGGATGCGACATGAGAGGATGAAGAGTTTTTGCAGAAGCATCCAAAGATCATCAACGTTGAGGACAACGTTGATTTGAAGGGAAGGGGCATGCTACACCTTAAACCGATAACATGTATTGAGATATGTGTGGCCGACTTGTGGTTAGCATAAATTTTTACTTAGTCATATGTTAATTTATATATCTTCATACTGGTAGTAGTGTTAGTCTATGGAGTATCCATTGCCTAAGTAGGGTACATATTAGAGGTAGTGGTTAGTATTGGAGTATTATATTACGAATTTTGTTCTTATTGTAAGATTGTGGAGGTTGCCTCTTCGAAGTGGCTCAGTCATATAATTTTAGTATATTGCTTTTCTATCAATCATTTGTGTGGATTTGTTCTATTCTGTTTTTATTAATGCATTTCAGTGCTATTGTTTTGCTCTTGATGTTTATATTGCCATCCATTGGCACAACTTTGTTTTATCTATCTAATTAATTTCATTACAGACATGTAGATAAATCCTTTTCATTGAAGCTTGCAACTTAAACTCAGCATTTTTAAATTTTTGAAGATAAAAGATATCCACAACGCTTAAATCTTGCAGTACATTTCTGACTGTCTTTTTTCTTGCATGGTTTGTTTGAAAGCTCTAAAGCTCCAGGTTTGAATATTCACGTGTCCTTTTTAGGAGGAGTGTCTAGACACATCTCTTGCTTCCCCCTATATCACCAGAAATAACATAGTTGCTAGTGAATTTATTCCTGTTCTAATAGCCATTTAAGGTAAACAATGAATGATTGTGGTGCTCCATTGTGCTCCATCGGGTCTTTGGATTCCTCAGTATTGGGGGAACTTCTTTGCCATCTATTTAGCTTCCTTTTGGGGATATAATTCTGAGGATTTGAGCTAGTGGATCTATTCTATTATGCTCTTATTATTGCATTTCACTGCTATTGTAATATTCCCAAATACAAAGGAGACCATAAACATGAACTGCATTAATGTGAATAAATCACCAAAAGAATCGCCGAAACAAAGCAACAATTAAATTCACTACAGTAGCAACTAAATTAAATAAATTGTCCATATGGGAAGGAGCGTCACATTTAATGCAAGGAATAGAAGTTATATTAATGCAAGTCGTCCCATTTGATGGGAAGATATCACTTTGGAAAGGAGACACATCATTTGATGCAAGCTATGAATGGTATTTATAAGAAGAACTTGGTGAATAAAAATGATATATACTCAGATTTGACATTCATTTCCTTATTTGAAGTTTAGGCATCAACGTCTTTTATAATTGAGGATGAAGCCCCTCATTTATTAGATATAACGACGAAACCCCTTCATATCAACCCCTCAAGGACGAAACTCTTTGAGAGTTTTCTATTAGAATATTTATAACCAGAATTCCTAATTGCACATTTGATCATTATACAATATTATTTGTTATATAAATATATTATTTTGTTAATAAGAACATAATTCTATACTCATTGAATATTATTATTTCGAACTTTAAAAAGGAATTCCAATAAATCGAAATTAACGTATAATATTCTAATCTGGGATATTACAATGGTATCAGAGCTTTTCATCCTGACAGCTTGAGGGTTTTGACAAGCTTTATGCATTCAAATCATAAGGTCAACATAAACAACATAAATGATTCATAGTTTGACTGGTGGATCCAAGGGCAAATTCAAGTATATATGTTGATGTCACAATTAGATCAACAAATGCAGTAGTTGAATAACTCGTTGACTCTAATTCTAATGGTGAGGGAAGATTATCACAAGCACAAAAAAGTTTTATACATTTAATAATAGTCGTGAAGGACTCCCATCAAGGACTTATGTACGTCCAACCATGTCCACATTCCTTCAACGAGAGGAACCAATATAGGAAGAAGATGAGGCCGAGTTGATTTTCAATGATATTAATGCGTGTCACAATAAATATTTGAATCTTGATCCTATGATAAGGGATGAATTGACATTCATAGATTTTCGCCGTTTATATGGGAAATGTGTGCCAGAGGAAGATGAATGGCATCCAAATTTGGTCAAACAAGTCATCACGGAGCAGCTACCAAAAGAGCATAAAATTTGGATGGTTGACAATGATTTGGGCAACAACCTTGAGTTGCAGGAGCAACTGGTGGAAGTAAACTATTCAGTGTTAAAAAACATCCCAACAACATCACTCAAAGAATTCTTTGAGCTCGAGTTGGAGGTGATGGTTCTTGAACTTGAACAGCGAAACAAACGTTGGAATCATCTTATGACAACCATAAATTCGTCCTATTATCGCAATGAAACAAGTATGAATCTTTTATCAAAGATGAACCATTGCTTGGTTTCCATAATAGCACCAAAAAAATATGTCTTCATGGACAGTGGAGGTGAGTCATTAATGGAGATTGTAAGGGCAGATTTGGTGACAAATGAGCTTGAACAGGGCATTAGCAGCCCAAGAAATGATCAATTTGGAGTACGTAAAGGTCCTAGGATCCTTATGCTCAGCCAAGAGCTTATTAATAATTACAACAATGGTTATAATCACAGAAAGCTGTGGGATCCGGGAAAGAACAGTTGTAATAATCCCTTGCAAGAGAGATCTAATAATAATGCAATCAGTTTTACAAGGATGAGGAAAGAAATATTTAAGCTTGGAGCAGATTATAGTTTGTTGTAGAGTGTACTATCGAGTTTAAAATTGCTTGAGGACAAGCAATTTGAAGAAGGGAGGTTTGTAATATCCCCAAATACAGAGGAGACTATAAACATGAACTGCATTAATATAAATAAATCACCAATGGAATCGCCTAAACCAGAAGCAATTAAATTAATTACAACAGCTACTAAATTAAATAAATTGTCCATATGGGAAGGAGCGCCACATTTAATGCAAGGAATAGAAGTTATATTAATGCAAGTCGTCCCATTTGTTGAAAAGACATCACTTTGGAAAGGAGACACATCATTTGATGCAAAGTTATGAAGGGTATTTAGAAGAAGAATTTGGTGAAGGAAAATGATACATATTCAGATTTGACATTCATTCTCTTATTTGAAGTTTAGGCAGCAACCTCTTCTTTTATAATTGAGGATGAAACCCCTCATTTATTAGATGCAAGGATGAAAACCCTTGATATCAACCCCTCAAGGATGAAACCCTTTGAGAGTTCTCTATTAGAATATTTATAACCGGAATTCCACATTGCACATTTGATCATTATATAACATTATATGTTATATAAATGTATTATCTCGGTAATAAGAACATAATTCTATATTCATTGAATATTATTATTTCGAATATTAAAAAGGAATTCTGAGAAATCGAAATTAACGTATAATATTCCGATTTGGGATATTATAGATATTGTTTTGCTCTTGATATTTTTATTGCCATCCATAGACGTGACTTTGTTTTATCTAAGTAATTTCATTACAGGTATGTAGACAAATCCTTTTCATTGAAGCTTGCAACTTAAACTCAGCATTTTTAAATTCTTGCAGATAAAAAATATCCACAGCCCCTAAACCTAGCAATACATTTCTGACTGTCTTGTTCTTGCGAGGTTTGTTTGAAAGCTCTAATGTGGATTGAATTTTCATGTGTCTTTTTTAGGAGCAGTGTCTAGACACATTTATTTCTTTCCTCCCATATCACCAGAAATAACATAGTTGCTAGTGAATTTATTCCTTTTCTAATACTCATTTAAGGCAAACAGTCAAAGAGTGCGCTGCTCCATTGTGCTCCATCGGGTCTTTGCATTCCTCAATACAGGGGGAACTTCTTTGCCGTCTGTTTAGCTTCCTTTTGGGGACAGAATTCTGAGGATTTGAGCTAGTGGGCTTTGTAGGCTCAGCACTAGAATCATATTTTTCTTTCTCAGTTTCTTGATTCGTTTGCATGTTTGGGGCCAAATTGGTTGGATGGGACAAGCTTGTTAAAGGTGTAAAGACACCTTTTCAAGAAACCACAACCACCATCCTTGGTCTCATTTGACTTTAGGCTATCTAGTACCACAAATCTAGAGGCTCATTTCGCTCAACTAGATGATAGCACTGGATTTCATGATGCATGCTTTGATATGGGAAAAAAATGGCCGGAAAATTGATGTTTTGCACTAGCTGGGTAAAAATTGTTACAACAATCATTACTTGGAAGTCCATGGTAGGATTGACTTGAACATAAATCCACTTATTGATTCAAGTAAAAAAGCATGATAGGTTCACAACCAAAAAAATTACACCAATGAAGAATAATATTTGATGTTAGTGATTCTAGCCTCTTTGGGATATTATTATTAGAGGGTGAAAATCCCAAAGTGGTGGTTTCTAATCACCATTCCTCCTCCACACTAACAAATGCTTAGGGGTGCTTGTGTGCTTTGTGGCTTCCCTTACTTGGTGATTGTTAGCAATATACACGAGAAAGGTCATTAAAGTAATGACTACGCTTGGAAAATAGTCATGATGGCGATGAATTGAGTATGAAAATTCAAAATACTCTATGTAGTGAAGAAACCCACAAAAACAAGATATATAAATATTCATAACTTGTTGGAGAATGAATGAACTAGTCATTGTTAAGATGTACTAGTCAGATAGACTGCATTTGGTCTTGACCGGAGCATGAATGCCTTTCTGCCCCTATAGCATGTGAAGGTAGTTCATTCTTGCCATGGATATCCTTGCAATTCAAGTTGATGTCTTGCATGAAAGAAAGCCGTCTTTTATGGAAATTGACATGATTTCTGTTATTAATGCACTAAAGTGACTATCCATTACTTGCCCAGAGAAATTGATTAGTGTTTTCTCAATTCAAATCTCTTTTGAAGCCTCTCATATAATTTTGGCATAACATGAGAGATATAATATGAGTAAGCTATTGGATATTTTAGTTAGTATATACATTGTATTGTTGGTGAGTTGTTTTAACTTTTAACAACTCACGTTAATAGTGTTTGTTGAGAGATTTGTGGGATTTGGTAATAAGGCATGACTCATGATAAGATTTTAAGCCTTTAAATATGTAACCATTATTAGTGAATTTGATAATGAAATTTGCTAAGTGAATCTCAGACCAATTCTATTATTTGGTATCAAAGCGAATATGTGGTCCTTAGTGTTGAAAGAGGGCAATTCCATTGATATTAGTTTAGATACAAAATTATTTGAAGAAGCTCTCTTAAGGATCATTTTGCATATACTAGTCTTTCATGAAAATTAAGGAAGGTTGGTGCATACGAATTGAGGTGTCTTGGAGTGCGAAGGGAGAGTGCGTTGATTCTCAGCGATTGAGAAAATTGTTGAAAGCAACGTGAGAGGTGTGATTGTCTTAGTGGGGCATTAGTTTCCAGGCTTCCAAAGGTGTTGCAAAGCTATTATTTGAAGCGCAGCTTGAAGACAGAAGTAAACAAGGCAAACCGTGAACCTGCCATTAAAAGTTTGAGTGTGTGTTTACTTCTTCTAGTTCGTGTATCTGAGTGTAAGCCTACAATTTGTTGTATTGTCTCTGCTTGCAATTCATGCGTGTAGATCCTTGCATCTTGGAAACTACTCCTATACAAATCTGCCATTTGATCACTATTTTCCAAATCGATTCACTATTCACATTGATTTGTCTCCTTGTCACATCTCTATTTGCGTACTCTCAGCGAATTAATGTTCTGCCTTGAAGGAGAGTGGCACAACTCTAAGCTTGTCTAGGATCGCCATTTTTCACCAGCAGAGGCATTGCAGCATCCCAAGGCATCGTAAGAGGTGGTGCAGGTTTTGTTTTTCTTGTTTTATAAAAGAAAACATTTTTTTCTTGTTTTGTTTCGTATTGTGCATTGTGCTATTCTGAGCGCAACTGTTAGTTTTCCATTCAGTGTTGTTCACCTTCCATCTGTGTGGTTTCTTTTTCTAAGAATGGAAATTCTAGAAGAATAATATTCTGGCCTCAATTTCCACACCTGGAGAGTAAAAATCCAAATGCGGCTTATGAACAAAAATTTGTGGGGAATAGTGAAGGGGAAAGAATAATCTCCTACATATTCAAATAAGTTGTTAGAATGACATAGCAAAGATGATAATGCCAAAGCCATTATTGGTCTTGCTCTCAGATTTTGAGTTACATTATGTAGATCTAGAAAAATCATCCACAAAAATTTGGGATAATCTGAATAAACTATTTGGATCAAAATTAGTTAATGCAAAGTTTTCTCTGAAGCTTCAGGTATTTAGATTCAATATTTTTGACAATCACTATTGTTGTGTCCTAACACACACCCCATTTTTTTTATTCAAATGGGGACTCACTATTGCTTGGATATCCTTATTTAGGGTTCTCCTAGCCTTAGACATTCATGACACCGGCCTTAATTTGCATAAGTCTAAGGTTATCTTTGAAGTCTAAAATTTATAGAAGCTTGAATTATTAAAATAAAAGCTTGAACAATTATTTAGATTCATTTTAAACCTTTGTTTTCATAATTTTCGTGATTTGTTTGAACTAACGGAACTAATATCTCTCGTTCTAGTGTTCATATATTTTTTTAATATGTCCACAAGACTATTGGCAAGGACTTGTCAATTATTCATGGTCAGGCCCTACCTTTGTTTATCTAAGATCAAGACAGGGGGCGTTACTACATTACCCAAAGCCTATAGCCTTTGCAAAAGTTTCTATGTCCTCAAGGTCCTTGAGTTTTGACAGCTCGATAGATGGCATCTTTACGTTACATGGAGCCTTTCAACTTTAAATAAAATTCTCGAGTTCCGACAGCTTGATAGATGGCATCCGTACGTTACATGGAGCCTTTCAACTTTAAAGAAAATTCTAAGTGTTCAAAGTCTCCGAGCTCCAAGAACATGCCATGCGGTGCAATTACGCTAACCAGAACCACGTAAGCTTTAAAACAAAGTTAATCATCTAATGGTCTCGAGCTTCTGCAGTCTTGAGAACTTGACAAGTGGCACATTTTCGTTAACCCAAAACCATAGAGGGATTAAACAAAGTCTAATGGTCATGAGGCCCTGCAGTTTAATAGCTCCAAGCCTCTGAGCTCTAAGAACGTGACAGTTGTCACAATTTCATTGGCTCGGAGCTTCAAAGAATAAATACTAAGTTAATGGCTTAATGGTTCCATGACTACGAGATCATGCCACGTGTCAACACCCCATTCACTTAGAGCATTTACAGAGACGTACACAGTTCAAAAGGTTTAAACAACCAAGGCTCCAAGTCTCCGAGTTTTCGCAGGTCTGAGATTGCTCAACGTGGCACAATCACGCTAACTTGCGGCCCTTGGAACATACAAAACAAAGTTACAAATCTAAAGACCCAAGTAGGTGAGAAGTGGACAAGTGTCACAATCCAGGGAGATACATGTCCAAAGTGCGAATAAGTCTATCCGATAACAAAGCAAAGAAACTGGTAAGTGAGAAATTGACCCCTATTTCAAACATAAATTTTGGGATATACAAAATCGACAAAAAGTTGCCATATGGCAAATACAAACTCATCAAAGTTGATTGACACATTTAAATTGAAATGGGAACGAAATTAAAAGCCGTTATTCACATGGAAGTTGCACAAATTAATCATTCAAGGCACAGACTTTGGACGATATATGCAAAATCCAAACCAAAATCAAGGCACTTTGCCATCAATCTACGAGTGAACCTTGCAATTTCAAGCTTCCCTGTGACCAAAAGCCCTAGTTTTCAGTGAACCCGCAAAAAGAATTTATATAGTTTGCAAAGAAATTATACAATGCCAAACTATTGAAATGGTCTCTTCAAAACCAACACACATTTAGGCCCCTTTTGCATATTCTTGTGCTGGAAATACTGAATACATGGATACGATGTTCGACAAAAGTCCTCTCAAGTTTAAGTTTCTAGATTACTCGGCACTTCAGAATGTAGTGGAGTTTGTGGCACCATATTCTGCGCAAGACCAATTGTCTCAGGACGAGAAGCAATACATCGATGACCTGCTGTCCATCCAAACAATGAGGCTTCATCAAGCAACAACGAAACCAGAGGTAATGCCTTGTATTGACTTGCTCAGAGATTTATTATTTAATGGTACTTGTCTTGGAGATTGTCTACACCTTAGGAAGGGAAAGAATGCAATTGCTTATATTTTTGAAAGGGCATTTGAGAGGTACCTTAGACTCCCAATACCTGAGGTAGCTTATAACCAAGTCTCGGCCAATGTGTGGCTCAATCACAATACCATGGAGGAAAAACTAAAACAATGGCTAGTAAAAGGCCAGAGATTGAATTCTAAAGGGGCCATCTCTTTCAATTGCATCATCAAAATTAGGCCTGGGATTAGGATAGCCATGGCCCTTTTAAACAGACTGTATGGTTTTCTCAGCATTACTTATGTACAAATGGAATGGGTCCCTTTGCTGGGCATTCGATTGACTTTAGACAAGATTATTGCCCTAGGAGAGATTATAAGTGTCAGGGTAAAGGCACAAATGTACAAACCTGAACAAAGGCCTGCCGATGGAAACTCTTACATGATGTCATATTTATTGGATGCAGTCCTTGGCACTCTCCATAGGGCCCATGGCAAATTGTGGCAGCCCTTGGCAGAGTATGTTGATAATAGAATCTGTGAGGACTATTCCTTCATGTTTGTCTATATATTCGGAAACAAAATCAAAAGGATTTGTGAGGAAGTTTATCCTCAGGTTTATCATGCAATTCATGGCACTCAGATGTCTAGATTATCTGAGAACTTAAAAAGGAGCATAGGCAAATGGGGGGATTATTGGGATTCCTTGATTGCATAATCATTAGGATTTAAGGAACAAGGGCACCTCTTATGTTCTTACCGCGTCATGTCCTTGACAAAATTGCAAAACAAGAGGTAGCCCACCAAATATATAACAACATAGATGAGGAGCTTGGCCAAAAACATCTAGCATATTACTTCAAGACCCATCTAAGTATTGGGTAGCTCAAGTTTGTGGTAAGGGCCCATTTCAATTAAGTTGGGAAGGTAAGATCCCACTATAATTTGGATGTGGCCCGATTCAAAGAGTGGGACCCTAGGAAAAGAATCAGGTACTATCTTCAACTCCTTGGGGAGAAGGTGAGCATTACATATGGACACCAAGAGTACGAGCATGATGCAATTTTCCTAAATGCATCAGACAACACAGAGGTATGGACTCGGATGAAGGACAAGCAAATGTCCATGATAGTAGCTTAGACCATCCAATATGATCATGAGATTGCTAAAGAAAAAGCAAATGAAATGGTGGAACAAGCACATAAAGCATGGAGTCATCAGTGGCGTCCAATTCAACCTCATAACTCGGAAGGCCAAAGCCATCCTCCGTCTCCTACAACAAAAGAGATAAATATACAAGAGGGAGAGTCCAACAACCAAAGGGAGGAGAACCTCTAAATCAGGAAATTTTTTTTAGAGGTCTCCCTGGTCCCCAGCTAGTCTCCATTCATCCAACTGCCACTACCACAATTTTGGGCTCAACCACTACAATGGAGAAAACTACATCTCCTCATGACAAGCAAAAGAGCACATTCTCCATGGCGCTTCTACTTCCACTTACAACAGTCACATAGGTGAGCCTCCTGTAGTTTCTATAGAGTTCCTCCTCTTCCGTTCCCGCTACTCTTTCTCCTCAAACATCTAGGGTAAGTGCTCCTCCATCCCCTCAACCAGGTCCATCTCCATCCACTCCCCCTTCCACTATTGTTGTTCGACTTTCCATTCCTTCACCATCCCCTATAGTAGTAATCCCTACTACTGTGGCTCCATTTGTTTCATCATCCCTTTCACCTCCTGTTTCCCCCATGGCCACTTATCGAAGGAGACCTAAAGTCCTTCCAACCACTTCCAAAGCTCAACAATTAGAGGAAAGACCTTCCAACCACCTCTTGTTTAGTCTAGTTACCATAGAAGAATGCCCTGCTAAGGAGGAAGAGGAATATGAACATGGACATGTAATATTCTTAGTGGACTATGCCATTGATGAGGAAGAAAGAAATGCATAAATGATGATGAGAGTAGAGCAAAGGATAAGTGAGGAAAGAGCTTTAAATGAAGAAGATGAAGAGGCTGAATTAGAGAAAGCTAAATCTATGAGTTTGGGGAGCTTGTAAGAAGAAGAAACACCAGCTGGTGTCCTAGACCAGCAAGTCCTATTGTAAATACGGTAGAACAAAGACAAAATATAAATGAGGTAGTTTCTTCTCTTGTTTCCTCTATCACTATTGTAAATACTTCAGCTGAAGATTTGTCTCCGACCATTTCGGGACCATCATTGTCTAGTTCATTTGATTCTTCCATTCTTTCAACTTCAACACAAATAAAGGCTCCAAAGAAGGGAGTTCATTTTGAGGATCTGGTTTTAATTTCAATTTTCAATCCTAGGAAGCCACTAGTCCCTCGAAAACCTTCAGCGCAATTGGAACTTACCTATGCCACAATCCTCATCTATACAGTCAGCCACCTTGATAGTTGAAAAGATTCCCGTCTTGACTAAATTTGTGGTTGAAGTTACCCTGAAGAGGGAGCCCTCACCATGACAAAGGATTGTTTATCCATCATTACAATTTCCAATTCAAATAAGTGCTTCATTAGCACCTCCAGCACCGACTCCAACAATAACTTTTTTGATGACTCCACCCTCTACGTCGAAGACCCAAGTCAGACAGAAGAAGGGGAACTTATTGTTCCCCAATGGGTTAAAGAGATGCAAGGTAAAACGGATGAGAGACAAAATCTGGGTGTCATTGAATTGCCTACAGTCTTCACCCGGTTTGACAAATAGAGTGGCACCATTCAGAGGGTGAGGAAGAGGAAAGCAGTGAATATAGATACAAGGGAATAAATTGAATTTGAGCAAAGAGAAAATTTGTTTCCCTTGATTAAGAAAGTAAAAAAGAATCCCAATGATTTAACAGAATACATGGACAATTTTGTTCTTTCGTGGATTCTACTAGAGAAGCAATGAAGGAGATGTACAAAAGTAAAGAGGAAGCACAACGGAGGTTACTGTAGAGATTCTACATGCTCCTCATGAAATTGTTAATAGCATGTAGAGTGCAACCACCAAGTTGTACAACATTTTGAATGACATTTGGGTTTCTAGGGGTGAGAGTCAATTAGAAAGGACAAAGGTGGTCTAACTATGGCACCAATTGAAGGAATTTGGGAAAAGGTTCACCTTTTTGATTCAGTGTCCTAGGAGTAGTGTTTTCAATCAGCTGAACTTAATGTCCAACCAAGATGCAACATGGGCCCTGAGTTATGTAATTTCTAAAATGGATGTTGCCCTTAATTGGGACGCGCAGATGAAAGCTTTATTAATACATTTTGTTAATCATGAGAATGAGGTCTTGGAAATTTTTGAAAGATAAGAGGGTCACTAATGTGATTACCTATATAGATGAGTTGGTCAACATGCCAAATTTTGAGACACTCCTTAAAGCAGCTGCAAATAGCTTCAAGGGGGAAGTTTAAGGAACAATATATAACTATCGATGAGATTTTGCAGTTGTTAAATTTTGCCAGAGACAGAGTGACAAAGGCAGAAGCCTTGGAAGCAAAGTTTAAGATCTCGGAGGTAGAACATACAAGGTTGATAGATGAGGCCATCAAAATATTCAAGCCGGCCTTCATTTTTAACAAAGAGTTCGAAGCAACACATGCATTATCTGAGGAACACAAGGTTAAAGCAGGAGCTTCAGGGACAACACCTAACACACAACCAATTGTAAGTGTTGCCACATCATTACAAGCTCCTCAATTTTTTGAATATGTAGTCAGGCATACTCCTGGTGGGCCAATTTTGATCCCTCAAGGAACTACAGTGGCCACTTTAGTTTCTAAAACTGTTGCTCTATCGTCTTCTTCTACTAGTGGTGCCACATCGGCACCCCTATAAATATAATATGTATTTGCATGTTTTGGTTAAGTTGGAACGTTGGTTCCTAATTTATTTTGTACATATATATTGTATTTTACTCACAGAATTCTATTTTGGGTAAGCAATTTTGTACATGCATGCTTTGCATGATGATTGATACACAGTTCTATTTTGGACATGTAATTTTAAACTTTGCTTGGAGGATGAGGCCTTCCTCTTCCCCAAGCCTATATATGTTTGTATCCTCCCTATCCCAAAAAGATAATTTTTTTGGCTATTGAGATTAATAGGAAATTCTGGAGAAAGTTTTGCAATTGGTTTTGATGTGCAAATATTGATTCTTCTCCAAACCTGTAGATTTTGTAAGAAGTTCTATCATTCTGGTATCTTAATCTTTTGGTTGTGCATGAGTTGTCTTTTTAATACAGTTATTCATATTGTACTATTGCTAATTTGAATACATTTTATGTATTAATCATAATCCCCCCTTGTAGATGTGCAAGCACAATCTTACAAACGTGGCAACCTTTGATTATATATGGTTAAGTTTACTGTGTTCTTGTTCCTTTTGACTTTTAACTGTGTTTGATTGTTGGTGTGCTTATAGTGGCTTACAGTGGACATTGGTTTCTAATTACTTGTCCAACCTGTAGTTCAAGTGCTGGCTTAAAAATGTTTCATTTTGTTTGGTTCACAGTGCTTCTTTTTTGCCTTACCTTTCCATCTTTTGAATTTCTTTTGGTCAGACCCATCTTAGGTTAGATCCATCATCACTCCGCCCATCTCAAGTAGATTTAGATTCATCCATAGCCGAACACGTCCGTGGTAAACAAACTGTTTCGCTCACCACTATTTCACCAACATGTTTATAAAGCCCAATACCCTGCGACTCGTGCCTTGGAGTGAATCTTTATTCATAGATCCTGAAACGTTACAGGCTACCTCCTAAGGTTCCCTGGTGTGCATAAAACTCACATCAACAATTATGTTTAGCCACATAAAAATCCAAGATCTCTCATTAGATAGCTAGATGAAGTCAAAGCTATGGTAGAAGATGAGGATGCCAAAGCCATTTTGTTAAATATGCTACTTGGTAAATACAACAATGCTATTTTTTTAAATGCCTTCTCAAACTTTGGAAGATATGATTTCAGCTCTCTTAGCTGAAGACGAGAATGATTGCAGAAGATACAAAAGATGATTTTCAATCTGAGAGTGCATTATACTCGAGAAACAATTGTAGAGAATCAAATAAAAACAAAGGGGAGATTGAATGTTATTAGAGCAAGAAAAAAGGTCACACAATGTGAAACAATAGAATTCGAGCCAATGGTTTTCTCAAAGGCAACCTTAAAAAAAAACCAAATGAAGCCAATGTAGTCATTGAGGAAGATCCATCGAGTGCTGACAATGGTGATGACTTTATTGAAGAACTCGTATTTTAAGAAGCCCACACTTTGAAGACAGGAGAGATCTAGTGTAGACAAAGCTCAAGCATGGATGGCTGCCCAAATAGTTTGGGGGTTTGTGAATTCGGGAATTTAGGGAGGTGGAATCCGGAAACTTGGAAATTCAACTCGGGAGCTACACATTTACGAAGGTTACGACGCAGTTTGATGGAGTTCTACTTGGTCTAGGGATTGTGTTAAAAAAGTCCTTGAAGAATTTGTGGTTTTGATGTTTTAGTTTTCTTCTGTTGTTTTTTGTAAGTCTGGTGTGTTAGAATAAAAGGCTTACCTTTTGTAATAAAGTAATATTAAGGTGTGGTCCCTCTCCCCATGTCTGCACTAAGAGGGGAATGTTGGATATTTTAGTTAGTACATACATTGTATTGTTGGTGAGTTGTTTTAACAACACACGTTAATAGTGTTTGTTAATAGTTTTGTGGGATTTGGTAATAAGACTCGACTGCCTATGATAAGTAGATCGAAAGCCTATAAATATGTAACCACTATTAGTGAATTTGATAATGAAATTTGCTAAGTGAATCTTGGATCAATTCTATTATAATCCATTTGTCTCAAATCCGATTGCTGTCCAAAGCTGCTTAATTTACTGTTTCGAACGAATAAAGCTATTTAACTTGCTCTCCTTTCATCCACCATAATAAGAAGAGCACACTTTGTGCACGGATGCTTTTCCTTCTTAATGCCTATATTCTTTCATTAAGATGTACCAGGCTTATACTTACATTATTAATTATCCTTGAATGTCATAGGTTTATTGCATTTTGCTCATTTCCTCGTTGCTTTTCAGGCATTGTGAGAAACTGGTCAGTTTTGTCTGTGGAGAATTTAGTAAGAAACGCAAGTTGGAAGAACAATTTAACTTACCATCAACAAAATACAAGTTCAAAACAAAGCTAGTCAATTCTGAGAGAGAATGTCCTTTGTTCAATGCTTGTAGTGATGATGACGATTGTTCCAGAAGTTTGGACTGTGTCATGCTGCCTGGAACTGATGGTGCTGTGTCAAAGGTGACTCTAGTGAATGGCAGTACTGTGTTGACATCAAATATGGGAAAATTAGACACACATGCAGATCTTAAAATGTCCGACAACGATGGATATAGCATTGCCAGTGAAAATGGAGATGGAAATGTTATGCTTCTGAGTTTTGTCAGTAGTGCAAAATCTTGTAAATCTTCACAACAGCTGAGTTTGGTTCCTGCAGATGAAAGACAAGTATCTTGTTCAACTGGACATTCTTGCATTTCTGAATCATCCAAACATATATCCTATGAAGCGTCATGTAGTTACAATCAATATTGTTGCCGTCCACTCAATCAATCTTGTAACGCTCCTGGCAACCAATCTTGCTGTTCTCCGGACAGTTTGACAACCTTTGTTGGACTAGATCTTTCTGAGCATTCTATGCATTATTTAGGCAGAAAAGCAGATAAGAAAAGAACACCTACGGATTTTGATTGTCTGCATGTAAATTTACAGGACTGCATGCACAAAGAGGACAAAGTATACACTCACGAATCATATTTGGAACATAATCAGTTCAGTAGCTTTCTCACCAGAGAAGGTACAATACAAACAGAGGAAAACGATGTAAATTTACTGGAAACAGATGGTGCAGAAACAGATTCTGTAGACTCTATAGTGTCTGCACACAAGCCTGCCATTGCTAAAAGGCACAAGTCTGTTAACACACCAAGTTGTACATGGGAATTTGTTTCTGGAAGTGCAACAGATAGCCACACGAGGGCAGAGTCCTTATTAGTAGCATCAGGTGACACCAACTCAGTTGAAACCGGCACTAGTCAAAATTCTGTAGTCTGCCATCCACAGAGCATTTCTTCTCCACATAGGCATATTGAGGCTTCGTTCACATCAACTGAAACATATGAAGAACGAGATGCTAATAATGAGCCCTATTTAGAAAGACGCCTAAGCACTGAAATTATGGCTGACATGAGTGAGACATTGCCTTTATATGTTCTTTCTTCTGGACGCGCAAGCCACAAGGAAGGTAAAGCTCTTCTATTCTCAGTTTTTGGGACATTTGTAAATGTAGGTAGGTTGGCGTGTTTTCTGTTCCAGTGCAGTATTTAGTCCATCATTCTGTGTTGCTAGTTGTTGCTATCAAATATTTAGGTGGTAACCTTTGATATTCTTGCCTTGTGCAGAGGAGAATAGGGGTTCAAGACCCCCAACAATTGATCAGGACTTCGAACAGTATTTTTCTATGCTAATGCTCTGACCATCGCTTTGAAGTTAGTTGAAAATTGGAAGTAGATTTGTGTGTGTGCGAACCTCTTTGTGGATTTTTGACAGGTGTTTCAACTTTCCTTGTCCCCATTACTGTGTGAGAATGTTTAATTGCAAGAAAAATAGGGAATTTTCTTATAACATTTTCCAGCAATAGCATTTCTGGAGCAGAAGTAATGATGACAACTTTAAGAAAGTCATGCAATAGAAATAGATTTGAGGTTTCTTCTAGAAATAGTTCCATGCACATGCTGCTTCTGTATATAACACTTAGTGAGTGATGAGAATTGTCTTCTTTGATTTCTGTCAGATGCCTTGATTTTGTGACTGTTTTTGTTAACATGCCAATAAAAAACCATCAGAATTCTTCTTCAGTAATATAATAACTATCTGTTACCAAATAAATCTAGGGATCAGGTACTTTACGCGGATATTGAGTCAAGTAATCTACTTTTTGGAGCTTAATGATCTCAGAACCTCATCTGCAACTTTCATTAAACAGTCTGAAAATATGTCCAAATAACTTTAGAGCACTGTGATCGATAACTAGTTTCATCTTCATGCATCTTATCTTTTGTGTCACATCAGGCAGTGCAATGTGAGCCCTTTTGCCTATACATTTTTGATATGATATTTTGATCTTGAGGATGGGTTTAACATTTTCAGTTGCATGCTTACAGTCACATAATATGATGAGACAGATGGTTCTCTCTGGCATCCGAGGACAAATTTTCCTACCCTGGTTGTAATATTTTTGTGCACGCAAAAATGTTACTTGGGTAGGAAAAAATGTTCTCAGATGCAGGAAAGAACAAATAGTGGAGATTGATTTTCTGAACTATAACTCAATCTACATATGCTAGAAGTGAAATGACCAATGTATTTGTATGTGAAATCAAATTTCATCAAAGTTATATTTCAGAGCTTTAAGGGTCTTGCATGTGGGCTTTATAATCGTGAAATTGCCGAGATCTTTTGTAAAGTTTTCCTCTGTAGAAGCTAGACAAGCTAACAAGAACATGCATCTTATATTGCATGAACATGTTAATTACAACAGCTGTGAGGAAAGTATTCCTCTGTAAAAGCTAGACAAGCTAACATCTGAGCCTGTTCCCCAAGAGTGAAATAGGAAACATGTTTACAAAGCTAGCAAGCTTGCCTTTGATAAGCATAGCCAATCCTACTTAAACAGCCTCAACTCTGCCAGGCCTCGTAAAAAGTTGCCTCGCATCTTTTCTTCTGCAGGATACCAATGGTGGTCATCCATATCGAATGCCATAAAATTTGCAACTATCCTTAATCATCCAAGTGCAATGCCCTTGCTAAGAGAGGGGCAATGAAAAAATAATTGAATTCAGCCTATTACTGTGCCCAAAAAAAACTGGTGAAAGTACATCTCTAGAATACATGACCAACTGTTGCCTTTTCCACAGAGAATGCAAGAAGAGTTTGATATGCCAACTTTTTGAGGTCTGGATTTGACTGTCAAGCCTTGGCGAAGTGGTAGCCACCCCAAGATCATTTACCGTCAATGCCATTACGTGTCATGATCACTTACTCCTCAACCATTTATTAAAATGTGGATCAATAGCAGAAACGTGTTTTATGTGGTCAGCTAAGTCTTTGTCACATGGTCAATAGAAAGCCTATTTGTTGATTCACTACGGGTCTCTCCGATAAGGTTTGTTGATTCACTACCTGTCTCTCCGATAAGGGTACGATCCTTGAAGTTGCAAAGTTGCAAGTTGCAGGGATCATTTTGTAGAACTCTCACTGTGCTGATTTGTCTACTAGTTTAACTTTGTGCACAAATATGCCATTGACGTGGCTCATAGTTTGAAATATTTATCAAACAAACCAACCATTTTCTTGTTCATCTTTTGCCCAACAATTGGAGATTTGACCAGGTGTGGAATGAAATATTCTGATTCATATAGATGGTGATTCTAGATCCTGAGTACCGCATGGACCCTTAGGGAAGACACTAGGTTTCCGATTGCCCGGTAACCGTGCTCATCTTGAAATCCTAAATGCATTTGCATTACCAATTATATTACTTAGTTTGAAGGGGGCCCTATTTTGTGAAGTTTGAATCATATGGTGTACAAGGATCAATCAAGTAGCATAATTTTTCAATGCTTTTACCATCTATTTCCTATGGATTCTTAAGCCCCATTGGGAGAGTGCACGAGTTTCAATCCACCTAAACAATTAATTCCTTGCCCATCTGAGTTGTAGTTTGCTTAAACTGGTTTAGGTCCAAATTTAAGTCATTTTTTTGTTCCATGTGTATTTAGTATTTACGATAGGCAAGGGCATCGTAAAGCTGTCGTATAGCACTTTATTAAAGTCAAATTTGTTGTAAAAGTGATGTAAAGTCATCGTAAGGACGACCTGAAATCAAATTTGTTGTAAAATTGATGTAAAGTAGTAGCAAGGATATCCTGAAATCAATGTAAAGGCGACCTAAAGTTGTCATAAATATGATGTAAAGTTCCCTTAAACATGCATTAATTATGACTTGAGGGCAACTTAAATTTGATGTAAAAATTGTTGTAAGTTTTGAAATTTGTAATTTACCGTTTATTAGTATTTAATTATTTTAAAAAATTATGAATTTAGATATTAGATTATCCAATATTTTATTTTATTATTAATTATTGAAATATGAAATAATAAATATTAAATTATGAGTATTAAATATTGATTATACCAGATTAGCAAATAGTCTCATTATTATAAGTTTATACTAAGCACATATTTTAATAGAGTTAATGCAATGTTTAATATTTAATCACAAAAAATAATATTTTTTTAATAAAATGTAAATAATATGTTAGGAAAAAGGGAGCAAGTCCCATAACTACATGAACATTAGAGCAACAATTTTTAACAGTTGCTTACTAAGAAAGAAAAAATCCTCTAAAAACATATTTAGATAGTGATTTTTGCACAATTGTGTTTTTATTATTGATGCTTTATTACACGACATCATTGACTTTCACAAAAGAACATAATGATTTTTACACGATGGTTTTATTATCGATGTTTTATTACGTCCAAGTATATATATAGCTCTAGAGGATACACGTTTGTCTTTTACAAGTAATTCCAAATTCTAAGTTAATTATCAATTTTTCTTTGTGAGATTTCTTGGTTGTGGTTTTATTATTTAAGCTTTATTACATACAAGTATATATAGCTATAGGGGACATGCATATTTGCTTTTTACAAGTAATTCTAAATTTTAAGTTAACCGTCAATGGTTGTTGGTTCAATTGGTAAAGTTGCTTGATTCACAAAGAGGTCACCAATGATCAATTTTTGTTGTTAGTAAACCTTGACACGCGAAAAGGGATGAGATCGAGATTGTGTTCTAGGCGATTTTGGTGGAATGGATATCTCTCAGTCTTTGGCTCTTAGCTTAAGATCACCGTGTAAAGCAGTGATTCATCAAAAAAAAAAAAAATTCTAAGTTAACCATCAATTTTTATATGCGAGATTTTTTTTAATAACCTGTAAGATTATTGGATTCATTTAATGGTGTATTGTTATAAGTGTCCTCCAAAAGGTGAAAAACACGAGTAGGAGAAAGACTTCTATATTCATGATTTTTCTTTACACCATTTTTGTTGACTTCTTCTAAGGAAATGATTGCATCATTACACATTGCATCCATTGGTTCATGCATGCTTTGAATTTATTTTGATTACTTTAGAGAAAACAAGGTTGATATGTATCAAAAGTTTCCATCTTTTAACTATTAGGGGAGAGAGACAATAAATACAACCACTGATTTGTGCAAGAATTGACTTAATCTGATATTTCTAAAAGTAATAATAAATGACAAGTACTTAGTTGGAAACTCATTGAGATGGACGATCTGGGGGCTAAAAAATTGGCATAGAACTGACCAGGGTGTCGTGAATAGGATCTAGGTGATAGAAATCCTCCTGGACACTAGCGTGGTTCCTTGGATAGTAGCACATGGTGTTAGTGTCCTTAGTTCAACTTTAGTGTCCTTGTATAGGAATTGATGTCAATTGTTGGGAGCAGTTGTGTCTGAGTCTGATAGGCTTGTTCCTCTGCAGATGAACCCTGCTTTGTTATCTGTAACTTGTTTTGCACTTATTTTGTATGCAAACTTTAGATCTCCATGTTGTTAGGGTATCTGAGAAGCACAAGTAGCAAAAATGTGATGTTAGTTGGGTAGGTTGGATGTACTCCACAACCTGTTGTGTCGGGAGTTGTTTACATACCAATATCTCGAGAGGGGATCAAGCTCAATGTAGTTCTCCTAATCTAAGCGCTGGTGCAAATGCAAGTGAATGCTAGTATGAGTGTCAACTTGAGTGTTTTGGATGAGGCTTGAGACTGGAATTCTACATGTTATGAGCTTAGGGTGGATGTAAATGATTGTATGCAAAAGTAGGACAGAAGAAAGATCAATAACTTTGATTTTGCACAACTTGTTCTAAGTTTGTGTATTTTGCATTTAATTTCCATCTAGTGGGTAAAGTGCTGAAAGTCATGTATTTATATTGATTTAGTACTTGTGCAAAGTGTGAAATAGGTGTAGGTCGACCCTAGGTGTCTTAAGAATTGAAAACATATTCGTTGGGGTTGAAATTAAGTAAGAGACACTAGCATGGTGCACTAGTGTCTAAAGAACCTCGCTAGTGTCCAGTTGGCAGACCCTGGGGCACTAGGGAACTGGATCCCTAAGGAAAGGTCTAGAATTGAATATGAGATGTCTAAGGTTGTGTAAGATTCGTACGAAAGTTGGATAAGGGTTAAAAGAGGCCCTAAGATAGGTCTAGGGCTAAGTTTGGGATGGGTGGTCTCAAGTGATACACCTTGCACTCAAGTGACATTTCATATGACTATACCCACCAATATATTTCAAAAAAGTTTTATGAGTGTAAAGAGGAATACCTAACATCAAAGCCCTTTTTCTAAACTCTTGAGTGTAATATTGTATATTCTAACCCTTATTTTGCCTTAAATTTTGCCAATCCATAGTAGTTTGTGTAGACACTTATTTTTGACCACTTTCATGTCTAAATCGAGATTCAAAATAATTTCTAGCAAACGACATAATTTAAGTCTAGAAGTCACCTGGGTTACCCAAGTTTGTCCACATAAGGGATTTAATTGTTTAGAAATGTGTCAAGGCTTTCTTATTTAGGGTATTACCTTGTATGCATTGATAAACTAGCTTGGAATCAATCTTAGTCAAATTGCGACCTAGCAAATTGATATTCTTGACATGTTGATTTATTAATGTAAAACATTTAAAACAATTCATAAAAGCCAAAAACCATAAGTAAGATTAATTAAAAAGCAAATCTCCCATAACTTGCTTAAGTAAAAATTATAAGTTGAATTAGAGAATTACATTAATTTTAAAAAATGAAATTTTCAATAAATACGAGGTCAAAGTCCAGGGAGCTAATAAAATGTTTTATTAATTCTTAAAATTCAAGAAACGGTGAACCACAACCTCATAAATATCTTCTATGAGTTGTCACGGCTCATAAATATCTAAAATGAGTTAAGCTTTCATGATTGCTTTGACCCAACCTATGGTTAATCTAACTGAATGCAGGTTATTTTAGACTCAACCAAAGTTAGAACTAAACTTAACCTCCCCAGGGTTAGAGTTAGTTTTGAAACCTATAAATACAAGTGCCATCACTCTACCCAAACAAGTTTTTGGGTGTAAGGTTATTTTGCAGGAATGCCTTCAAGAAGCCATCAAAGTAATGTTATAATGCCAAATTGATATAAAAAAGATTCACATCAAGCTAAGCCAAGCTATGTTGTTAGGGTATTTGAGAAGCACAATTAGCAAAAGTGTGATGTTAGGTAGGTAGGTTGGATTTATTCAACACCCCACTGTGTTGGGAGTTGCCTACATACCAATACCTCGAGAAGGGATCAAATCCAATGCAGTTCTCTCAATTTAAGAGCTGGTGTAAGTGCAAGTGACTGCTAGTATGAGTGTCGACTTGAATGTTTTGGATGAGGCTTGAAATTAGAAATCTATGTACTCTAACCTTAGGGTGGCTATAGATGACTGTATGCAGAAGCAGAGTAGAATATGGATCGATAACTTTGATTTTGCACTTGTTTGTGTATTTTGCATTTGATTTCCATCTAGTGGGTAAAGGGTTAAAAGTTATGTATTTATACTTCAAGTGTTTGTGCGGAGTGTGAAATAGGTCTAGGTTGACTCTAGGTGTCTTAAGAATTGAAAACATATCCATTGGGATTGAAATCAGGCAAGAGGCACTAGCGCGGTCCCTTGCTCACTAGTGCGGTGCACTAGTGTCCAAAGAACCTCGCTAGTGTCCAATTAATAGAACTTGGGGCATTAGGGGCTTGGATCTCTATGGGGAGGTCTATAACTGAATTTGAGACGTTTAGGGATGTGTAATACGTGCATGAAAGCTGGATAAGGGTTGAAAGAGGCTCTAAGATAGGTTTAGGGCTAAGCTAGGGATGGGTGGGCTCAAGTGACATTCATTGCATTCAAGTGACATTTCATATGACTACACCCACCAATATATTTTAAAAGAGTCTCTTGAGTGTAAAGAGGAATGCCTAACACCAAAGCCCTCTTTCTAAACACTTGAGCATAATCTTGTATACTCTGACCCTTATTTTGCCTTAAAATTTTGTCAATCCATAGTAGCTTATGTAGACACTCATTTTTGGCCACTTTCATGTCTAAATCGAGATTCAAAATAATTTCTAACAAATGATGCAATTTAAGTCTAGAAATTACTTGGATTGCTCAATTTCATTTGTGTAAGGGATTTAATTGTCCAAAAATATGTTGAGGCTTGCTTATTTAGGGTATTACCTTGTATGCACCAATAACTTAGTTTGGAATCAGCTCTAGTCAAATTGCGACCTAACAAATTGACATTCTTGCCCTGTTGATCTATTAATGCAAAACATTTAAAACAATTCATAAAAGCCAAAAACCATAAGATTAATTAAAAAGCAAATCTCACTTAGTTTGTTTAAGTAAAAAATCCAAGTTGAATTATAGAATTATATTTATTTAAAAAATATTTTTTTTAGTAAACATGAGGTCAAAGTTAAGGGAGCTGGTAAAATATTTTATTAATTCCTAAAATTCAAGAAACGGTGAGTTACAACCTCATAAATATCTTCGATGAATTGTCATGGTTCATAAATATCTAAAATGAGTTGTCAAGCCTTCATGATTGCTTTGACCCAACTTATGGTTAACTTAACTCAACCTAGGTTATTTTAGACTCAATCTAGATTGTTTTAGATTCAACCAAAGTTAGAATTAAACATAACCTCCTTAGGGTTAGTTTTGAGACCTATAAATACAAGTGCCCTCACTCTACCCAAACAAACTTTTGGGTGTAAAATTATTTTGTAGGAATGCCTTCAAGAAGCCATCAAAGTAATGTCATAATGCCAAATTGACATCAAAAAGTTTCACACAAAGTCAAGCCAAGCCATGTTGTTAGTGTATTTGAGAAACACAAGTAGCAAAAGTATGATGTTAGCTGGGTAAGTTGGACATCCTCAACACCTCAATCTGTTGGGAGTTGCCTACATACCAATACCTCGAGAGGGGATCAATTGCAATATAGTTCTCTCAATCTAAGTGCTGGTACAAGTGCAATTGAATGCTAGTATGAGTGTCGACTTGAGTGTTTTGGATGAGGCTTGAGATTGAAAATCTATGTATTCTGAGCTTAGGGTGGTTGTAGATGATTGTATGCATAAATAGGGCAGAATATGGATTTGATTTTACATGTGTTTTAAGCTTGTGTATTTTGCATCTAATTTCTATTTATTGGGTAAATAGCTTAAAATCATGTATTTATACCGATCTGGGGTTTGTGTGGAGAGTGAAATAGGTCTAGGTCGACCCTAGGTGTATTAAGAATTGAAAAGATATCCGTTAGGGTTGAAATTAGGCAAGACACACTAGCGCAGTCCCTTGGTCACTAGCGCACCAGGCGGACTCTAGATAGTCGACTAGATCTATGGGGGCAGTGCATCACATAAATATTGACTAAAACTAATTGAATCTATTGTTTGGGCCCACAATACATTAAAGTTCAAAGAACCCCGTTAGTGTCTAGGTGGCAGACCCTGGGGCACTAGGGCCCTATATCCCTAGGGGAAGGTTTGGAACTGAATCTGAGATGTCTAGAGATGTGTAATACTTGCACAAAAATTAGATAAGGGTTGAAAGAGGCCCTAAAATAGGTCTAGGGCTAAGCTAGGCATGGGTGGTCTCAAGTGACACTCATTGCACTCAAATGATATTTCATATGACTACACCCACTAATATATTTCAAAAGAGTCTCCTGAGTGTAAAGAGGAATGCTTAACACCAAATCCCTCTTTCTAAACATTTGAGTGTAATCTTGTATACTTTGACCCTTACTTTGCCTTAAATTTTGTCAATCCATAGTAGTTTATGTAGACACTCATTTTTGACCACTTTGGTGTCTAATTCGAGATTCAAAACAATTTCTAACAAATGATGAATTTAATTCTAAAAATCACATAGATTATCTAATTTCATCCGCGTAAGGGATTTAATTGTCTAAAAGCATGTCAATGTTTGCTTATTTAGGGTCTTGCCTTGTATGCACCGATAACCTAGTTTGAAATCAATTTTATTCAAATTACGACCTAACAAATTGACATTCTTGACTTGTTGATCTATTGATGCAAAACATTTAAAACAATTCATAAAAGCCAAAAACCCTAAGCAAGATTAATTAAAAAGCAAATTTCATATAGTTTGCTTAAGTAAAAATGTTAAGTTGAATTATATAATTATATTTATCTAAAAAAAGATTTTTTCAATAAACATGAGGTCAAAGTCAAAGGAGCTAATAAAATGTTTTATTAATTCTTAAAATTAAAAAAAAAGTGAGTCATAATCTCATGAATATCTTCTATGAGTTGTCATGGTTCATAAATATCTAAAATGAGTTGTCAAGCCTTCCAGATTGCTTTGACTCAACCTATGGTTAACCTAAATCAACCTGAGTTATTTTAGATTCAACCAAAGTTAGAACTAAAACTAACCTCCCTAGGGTTAGTTTTGAGACTTATAAATACAAGTGCCCTCACTCTATCTAAACAAACTTTTATGTGTAAGGTTATTCTATAGGAATGCTTTCAGGAAGCCATCAAAGTAATGTTATAATGCCAAATTGATATACAAAAACTTCACACTAAGCCAAGCCAAGCCAAGCCATATTGTTAGGGTATTGGAGAAGCACAAGTAGCAAAAGTATGATGTTAGCTGGGTAGGTTGGACATCTTCAACACCCTACTATGTTAGGAGTTGCCTACGTACCAATACCTTGAGAGAAGATCAAGCCCAATGTAGTTATCCCAATCTAAGCGCTGGTGCAAGTGCAAGTGAACGCTAGTATGATTGTCGACTATAGTGTTTTGGATGAGGCTTGAGACTAGAAATCTATGCATTTTGAGTTTAGGGTGGCTATAGATGACTATATGCAGAAGTAGGGCAGAATATGGATCAATAACCTTGATTTTACACGTGTTCTAATCTTGATTGTGTATTTTGCATCTGATTTCCATCTAGTGGTTAAGGGCTTAACGTCATATATTTATATTGATCTGTTGCTTGTGCGATATGTGAAATAGGTCTAGGCTGACCCTAGGTGTCTTAGGAATTGAAAACATATCTATCGGGGTTGAAATTAGGAAAGAGACACTAGCGCGACCTCTTAGTTACTAGCGTGGTGCAATAGTGTCCAAAGAACCCCACTAGTGTCTAGGTGGCAGAACGTGGGGTACTAAGGGCTTGGATCCCTAGAGGAAGGTCTGAAACTGAATTTGAGATGTCTAGGGATGTGTAATACCTGCATGCAATCTAGATAAGGGCTAAAAGAAGCCCTAATATAGGTCTAGGGCTAAGCTAGGGATGGGTAGTCTCAAGTGACACTCATTGCACTCAAGTGACATTTCATATGACTACACCCACCAATATATTTCAAGAGTCTCCTGAGTGTAAAGAGGAATGCCTAACACCAAAGCCCTCTTTCTAAACTCTTAAGTGTAATCTTGTATACTCTGACCTTTACTTTGCCTTAAATTTTGCCAATCCATAGTAGCTTATGTAAACACTCATTTGTGGCCACTTTTGTGTCAAAATTGGGATTCAAAACCATTTATAACAAATGACATAATTTAAGCTTAAAAATCTCCTTTGCCCAATTTTTTTGCGTAAGGGACTTAATTGTCTAAAAATGTGTTTAAACTTGTTTATTTAGGATATTACCCTATATGCACTGATAACCTAGTTTGGATTCAACACTAGTCAAATTGCAACCTAACAAATTGACATTCTTGATTTGTTGATCTATTAATGCAAAACATTTAAAACAATTTGTAAAAGCCAAAAACCCTAAACAAAAATAATTAAAAAGCAAATCTCACTTAGTTTGCTTAAGTAAATTTTTTAAGTTGAATTAGAGAATTACATTTATCTAAAAAATGATTTTTCAATAAACATGATGTCAAAGTCAAGGGAGCTAATAAAATATTTTATTAATTCTTAAAATTCAAGAAAATGTGAGTCACAACCTCATAAATATCTTCTATGAATTGTTATGGCTTGTAAATGTTTAAAATAAGTTGTCAAGCTTTAATGATTGCTTTGACCCAACCTATGGTTAAACTAACTCAACCTAGGTTATTTAGATTCGACATAGGTTATTTTAGACTCAATCAAAGTTAGAACTAAACCTAATCTTCCTAGAGTTAGAGTTAGTTTTGAGATTTATAAATACAAGTGCCCTCACTATAGTCAAACAAACTTTTGTGTGTAAGGTTATTTTGCAAGAATGCCTTCAAAAAACCATCAAAGTAATGTCATCATGCCAAATTGATTTAAAAAAACTTTACACCAAGCTAAGCCAAGCCAAGCAAAGCCACATGTGGCCTTAGAGAAACACAATCAAGATGGAAAATGCATTGACCAATCTCTAATGCCATAACTTGAGCAAGAACATCTTTTATGCCAACAAGTGAACACTAGTTTTGACAAGGGAGGTAATATTGTTGTATGTTTTTATCTCTTATTTGTAGTTTTAATCATTGTGTTAAGCTCAACCTAGTACTTAGACAATAGTGGTTTAGTTTCATTGCATTGTTATACTTGATTTTTTTTGTGATTCACTAACAAGGAACTAACGATATTTATTTATTCGTCGGATTTGTAATGTTATATAATGACATGCCCGGTGGGACCACACATCATGTATAGACCAGATGAATGATGTGGAGCTTTTAAAATTCATAAAAATATCACTTACATCTTCAAGTTTTCAGTTTTATGTTTACAATTCTTATCATTTTATCTAGTCACTAATCGATGACTTCACCCTGCTAATCGGTGATTCCCCTATTTTGTATAAATCGATGACTTCATTGGAAATGACAACATTGCTCTGTGGTGAAATTAGTGACATTGAGCTATGTAAATCAACCTGAGTAAAGATGACAATGACAAATGTAAACAACTTGGACCTTGCATTTCAATGGCTTCTACTTGTGATTTCGGTGACTTCGCCCTTTTTTAAGGTCTAATCGGTGACTTCGCCTGGACTAATTAACGACTTCACCTCTGTCTAACGACGACCTCGCTATATACTTGTTTTTGTCTGGTCTGTTTCATATAGAAGTCGATGACTTCATTTTGTTGTAGAGTCAATGACTTCACTCCATGTAAACCAAAAATCGAGAGTTGAAAATGAAAAGTTGTTTGCTGGTTGGTTTTTTTGCATAAAAATAAAATAACCCTCTAACATTTTTGCAGGGACCTAAGTGGAGAAGAGAGGTCTAAACACTTAATTTTCATACACATTCGTTTTAGTGCTTAAAATTGAGCTAACACAACTTGTCTTTTTGCATTTCAATTTTATAAGAGCAAACAAGGCCAAGGGGCCAAAAATTCATTCACATCTTGTTTGATGCTTTTAAAATGAACATTCACTTTAGAGTATAGATCTTAAGAGCTTTTTCTTTTTGTTTATTAGTTAGTTTCAAAGTTCTTTAAATTACTTTATTTGTGGAAAATTGAACTTTGCGCGTATGCTTTCCTTCCCTCCCCTTTAGGGAACTCAGGTGATCAAAAGCATTTTGTTTATTACATTATTTGTTTAGCATAGAATAAAAGAAACGTCGCATATGATTTCCCCAAGCTCTGAGTGACTTGGGTGACTCAGAAACGACCTATAAAGTTCTTCCAAATTATTTATTTGTATTGACTTATGGGCAAGAGTTCATCACCTCCTCACAAGTTTTTTATGGGTGCGTTGATCTAGGGTTTCATCTCTCAGTATTGTACCAACCCCACTCCATGGGAGGGTATATAAATTGGGCATGTGATACTGGGATTGAATAGTGATCGAGGAGTTAGCTTGTCAATCCTAACAAAAATCCAGATCAATTTACACTAAACATCAAATTTCACTAAGTAGTACGTGGTTGAAGTCGTTGTGAAAAGGATTAGACCTTTGCATAGAAAGTTAGCGAGTTTGAATCTAATTGACGTGATTCACCTTTTTGTTGGCCACACTTGAGACCGTTTAGATCATTTTGAAACTTATAGATTTTAGTCAACCCTACTTTGCCACGTAATATCTTGCCAAATGTCGAGTGTTTTGCACTCTAAGTTTGTGTCATGCACCAATGCTTGAGAGATAGAGGGAGGCTTAAAACTCTATCTACACGAGCTCTTTAATTTTTAGATTAACACTTAATTCCTTTTGAGCATTGGTATATCAGTGAAAACTTTGGGAGAAGCTATGCACAGCTTGTTAGTTTGAGGGATAGGACGTGCACTTAGTATTTTTTTATTCTCTTTTATTAGCATGTGCTTCGGTCTAAAATTGTGTGTGTCAAATTGAAACGAGTCTAAACCTTCATGTGTTGCACACCACTTTTAACCAAGAGGCATTACTTTGCCCATTTTATTTCAAATATTTACCTTGGATTTTATTTCAAAACCATTTGTGTGCCACCTATTTAACGGAGTGTTGTTACGTTGTCGATTCTGTTTCAAACATTTGCCTTGGATTTTGTCCAAAACCTTTGTTTACCATTTGTTTGAAAGAGCATTTTTACGCTATCCATTTTTTTTCAAAACCTTGCCATGTTTAAAACCAAGTTCCAAAACCATTCATACCCTTTGTTTCAAAATATGTGGCTAGGCTACTTATTTGAGTCTAGACTATTTGCCTTAGAAAATCTGAGTCTTTTATATTAAATTGGAAATTCAATCCTTTGAAGTTCTTTTAAAGTTTAGATCCTAAACTAATCAAGTCTACGCCGAAGCCTCGTCTAATTTGGGCTTAGGTGGTCAACCTCTTGCATTTGGATTGTGTTACTTGGATTGATTTCTTATTTGGTTTAAAAGACCTTTTGCTAGACTTAGAAGTGCTTTGTTGTGCCGAGTTTTTGTTGCCACATGCCTTGTTTAGAGTTCGTTGTGCCAAGTTCCAAAATGCCCTAGTTTCATTATCAAAAAGTTTTTTGTGAGCTAATTACTGAGTGTTCTTCTGAGCTAATTACCATAGATTTAGATTGTTTTCAAGTCCTTACCTTTAACCAAGTTTACCCAAGCCAATTACCTTAGATTTAGATTGCTTTTGAGTTCTTGTTTAAATTGACCTTTGTTTCCAAGTCTAGCCTGGTGACTTTTGACTAAAGGTCTAACATTGTTTTCCACACGGATGATTATAAGTACATTTGGGCAAATTATTATCCTTTCAAACCTAGCTTATAAGTCTAGCTTTGTGCCTTTGGACCAAATACCTAACACTTTTCCTTTTTGTTGTTTAACCTAGATAAAGATTGTTTTACTTTGCCCAATACCTTTGCCATTGATTATAACCACCTTTGGGCAAATCAGTGCCTTTGTTAGATCAGTTTTGCATTTTTATTCTACTCTTACCTTAGACTTAGATTAGTTGTTTTACCCTTTGAACCTCTTTTACAGAGTCAAAGGTTATTTGTCTTAGACCTCAGTTGTTTGCCCACATTTTAGATAGTGTTTTTCAAGAGACCCAGTCATAGATCTGAACATGCCTCATTATACACGTAACGATACTATGTATAATTTGGACTATGAAAATTTTGTTACTAGTGACCCTTTTGTTCAAGAACCATATGGTGATGATATGATATAAACACACCATCCTATCTAGGCAAGAGTAAGAATTAACAACACAATACCTTGCTCAAATGATACCTATTGTCGAACAAAGCCAACAACAACCCTACTACGTAACAACAACAAGTTACGACTCATACTTGTTTGATCACCATTTGATAGAAAACAAAGATGAAATTCTAGTCATGGTAGTAGAGGTAGGATCTAAATTCCCACTAGACTTCCCACATGAAAGTCTGTCCAGTTTGATTAGAACACCTAGTAACGGAGCTTGTAACCAATAATTTGAATAATTATCAACTAGTTACAATTAAGCTTTAGTGAAAATACCTCAATAGAGGCAAAGCATGTTTGTGAAAGGAAACGATCCCATGGACGATCAATTAGAACAAGTATAACAAGTGTACCAAAATTACCCTAACCTAGCTCATAATTTCAATGCCATGGCTATTTCAAACATGGCACTTATAGAGCTATCTCCTTTAATAGGGCCACAAGTGGATTCTTCAGGTTATGTAAACCAGAACATAGATCTCTTTAGCCAAAACATGTTGGTAGGTGACATGTATAACGTCCCAATTATGACAGAAGAAACTGTAGCTCATACAAAAGACCTCACACAAAATGTAGTGGATAACATGCAAGTGCATTCCAATGTGAACCAAAGTGGGTCTAATATACCACTAAACAACACAACAAATTCCTCCAACCAATGCTTCCAGTAGTTTGCAACAACATGGGGCAAGTACGTCTGGTTCCCAAACACAACAAACAACTTCCACTCCTTAACCAACTGCTTCATCAAGAAAGCAATAGGGGGCAACTAGCCAACATTAGACCAAAATACCGCATCAACAAGTGTAAAACACTACACTACCCCAAAAGATGGTGACTAATGTTCTGCCAACACAAGCATAAACCAATATACCACAAACATCACAAACATTGCGTAATCAACAATGTGTTTCTATTGGTCAACAAAGAGTGTCGATTGGTCAATGACAAATACTAAATCCTCAACAAGTACCCAATCAACAACATGTGTTTAACCAACAATAAGGTTCTAGTGTACAACAGGTACCAGGTGCTAGGCAATAGTCACCTTTCACCCAATAGATACCGCACATACAATAGGGATCCAACGTATAACACCTTCAACAACAGGGCTTTAGCCAGCAACGGGTTCCCTTTATACAACAAGGTTTGACGAGTAGACAATAAGTTCCCACCTAAACCCAACAATATCAGTATATTCAACCTAGTCAAATGCCTTTACTATAAATGTAATTTGCCAACCATGACCATGTAGCCAACCAAAGCCAAAATGTTTACCAACAATTATTTCGTATCAATATTACAATCCTAATGCATAGATACCTATTCCTGGTCATTCAACCAATCCAACAAACATTTCCCATTATGCCATTCCTTCACCTAGTCAAGGTAATCCACCTTTGACCGCTGAACCCCAACCACAATAGGCCATGCCATCTAACTTCCTAGTTCAAGAGCTACAACAAATGAAGGATGCAATTCAATCCATTCAAACTAGAAAGCAAACAAAGAAGTTCAAATTAGATGAAATATGCTCGTATCCATTTAAAATGGATTAACTTCAAATACCATTTCCTCTAGGTTATGGGCTGCCCAAATTTGATAAATATAAGGGCAAAGGTGACCCTAAAGAGTATTTAAAAGAATTCTTTTTTGCTTGCCAACCAGTGGCCTACAATGACATATATTTTATTTTCTTTCCAAGAAGTTTATCCAGACAAGCCTTGGAATGGTTGATTAAATTGCTGAAGAATTCTATACTAGACTGTGATGACTTTTCTAAGAAGTTTGTACAAGATTTTTCATATAATCTCGAACATGAGATTATAGTAGTGGATTTAGGCCAATCAAAATAGAGAAATGATTAAAGCTTTTGATGCTTACCTGCACTAGTAGAGAGCACTGATTAGTTAGTTCACCCATAATTTGTGAGACAAATAATTGGTTGTGATATAATCGAAGCCTACACAATGAGATATCTTATCATCGCGAGCTACAATGTGCTCACACATTTGGAGAGGTTATTGAGAAAGGGATATAAATTGAAAAGTCCCTTGTCAACAAAGGGATTATCAAGTTATCTTCTTCCAACCAGAGCTAAAATCAACATGAAGACCAAAAATAGAATTGAAACCAAAGCCATAACCAAAACCAAAATCCTATCAAAATACCGGATTCAATGCTAGCTCAATCCAACGTAATGAAATACTAAAGGCTTATAACCGCAACAAGAATGTTGTTGGTAATGGGGTTACTAAATTGCATCATATACAAATGTTGAAAACATCCACTATCCATTCACCTCCATCTATTCAATAACCACTGCCTCCAACCATTCAACCAAGACCTCCACAAAACCAATAAAAAAATCAAGCCTAGTTGCAAGCACCTCCTCCAAGGAGAAGACCACCCATTGCCACAACATTCAGTGACCTCAAAGAGCCCATTGAGTTTGTATTCTATAAATTGGTTTAGGGAAATATGATTAGTTGGCCTATGCCAAAGCCATTTCCTAAAAGAATTCCTTTTCCTGACTAGTACAAAGAGCACAAATTTTATGAGTACCATCATGCCAAGGGACATTATATATGTCGGTGTATACAACTAAGGCATCAGATTGAGAATATGCTTGAGAATGGAGAGATACAATGAGATAACCATGCTCATACAATTAATCATAACTTGCGTATCTATCATCTATATGTCAGTGTATACAACTAAGGCATCAGATTGAGAACATGCTTGAGAATGGAGAGATACAATGAGATAACCATGCTCATACAATTAATCATAACTTGCACATCTATCAAAACCCATTTCCTCAACATAACAACCAACAACAACACCACCACCAACAACAACAATGACAAAGAACACTATCATAACATTAACATCAACATCAACATCAACAATGCTAACAACAACATAATGGTCAAAACCAAGGTCAAACTGATTAATCCAACCAAGGAGGCCATCATGCCATAGTGTAACTTACAATAATGTTGTGGGTAATATCGTAGGCGGTCATGTTGCCACCATTATCATTAATCCCTGACCAAATACCAATAGACTGAGACCTTTACCTAACAATGCTTATCAACCAAATAATGCCTACCAACCTCCTTATGCTAGTAATCCTTCTTTAGACCGTGTTATTAGCCAGGCTCAACACCACCCAAGAATTACCATTTCAAGCCCTATTACCTCTCTAACCATTTCCCAAGGCCCTATACCTGATCAAGATTATGTAATCACAACTCGACGAGCGAAGATTACCATCAAATAAATGCAACCAAATGCCACAAATGAACCCATTCAGACCTCCATGCCTATAAAAACAAGTCAATTTACAAAACCGAAGGGAATACCTATGACATTGTGGTGTGATAATATAAGACACATGCATAAATATACTTCATGGATTTGTTGCAGACATCTAGCATTCACAAGAATAGACTGAACGAGTACTTGAGCCAATCCCTTATACTTGATGACATTACACTTGATAAATTTCAAGCATGGTAGGACATTTGGTCCCTGGACAATGACTTACCTTTGACCAAAGCGATATGTCATCCTTGGGCCCATTGCTTAATAACCCATTGTACATCGAGGTCGATATAACTAGACATATAGTTAAACGTGTCCTTGTAGACGATGGTTCAGGCCTAAACATTGTGTCTCTGAAGTTGGTTAAACATCTTAGATACACATCAATTGATCTCTATCCAAATACCATTGTTATAAAAGCATGTGATAATGAGAAATGAGAATCATAAGGAACTATCAACTTGCACTTGGGCCGACCCTGGATTCACGAAATCAGGGCCATACCTTCCACACTGCATCAATATATTAATTTTTTCCATTCAATGATGGAAGTGACTATACCCCAGTAGATCTATAGCATTATCAGTATCACAAACATCTTGAGGCAAAATATAAGATCTATAATTATCACTTTGGCCTGAATCCTATGCCTAAAATTGATGAAGGAAAAGTCGATAAAACCAAAGCCATTGAATCAGGACTTGAAACCAATTATATTGACCCTAAGATCCTAGCTTCAACCTTGTCTACACATCCACCAAATATAGCCAACCACGTTTACATATTTGACAAAGGTATAGGAGAGTACAATACACATGACTCTTTCCACATTGTCAAATTATCGCAAAACATAAAAGCCTATGGGAGACCCAAAGCCAAGACTACTCGCATGGAGTGGCACGCTAAGGGAAAATCTCATTTCAACAAACCCATTATTTTCAAATCGACCTTTGGTCTAGAACAAAATCCTTTAGCCAAAGATGATTCATGGATTTATACTAATGATTTAGTTGATTGTTACCAAAGCACCAAGTATTCTATCCCTAACAGGATCATGGATAATCAAGCTTATGAAGGTAGAGACCTGGGGATACCTTAGAATTTATCGAGCCAATTTCAATGACCAAGTACAAAAGAACACATGGTATTGGATTTAAACTCCCTGGGGGTGACCTACATACCTTATTCGAGTTTCTGCACCATCAACTAGTGAAGACGATGTCGACAATGATGTAGGGTCCGATTATAGCATCTATGATGACCTTGCCAACATGAATTTGTTTAACCCCTATGTCATTTGTACCATTAATCCTGTTTATCACCCTTTGCCACTTACCCTTTATCACCCACAATTGATAGACTAGGACCAACAAGAGTCGACAATGCCATTGGATGAGTTCGAGAACGATGAGGTCATCTACAACATTATGAGTTTGAGGGATCATTTTCCTCTAGGAAATCACAAATAGGGATTTTCTATCTGATTGGATCCTGCTACCTATTTTAGAGTGCGTGTGGACTTGGCCAAAATCAAACATTAAGGTCTAAAAGTGAAAACCTCTTTGAGGTGCTTTTAGACCACGGAAAAAGTGAAGAAAAAGGCAAGTCTCTTGGTGAAAATCTATTTTAGGTGACATTAGATGGGGATGTTCACCACTCTTCACATAAACCATAGGAGACCACTAGTCCAAGGCTTATATATGGATCCAAAATTAACACTAAAGAGTGATAAGCTTTTGAGCAGATTGTACAAGAGTACCCAGAAATATTTATCACATGGCCTTTACCACCATTGGGTGATTCTGATTTATCTTGCTTGGGAGAATTAGACAAGCTTGTTCAATTAGAGGACTTTAGCATTGTCAACCAATTTACTTCTTTGCCAACACTTTTAGAAGATGGTTCTACACTCCATGTGGAGGACACTTATGAGGTTAACATTGAGACTCTAGAAGACCCAAAATGGATCAAACTAGGCACATCCCTCACCAAGGAGGAATGCGAAGTCTTTACAATGATTCTAAGGGAGTTTGTTGACATATTTGCATGGGCCTATTCAAATATGCTAATTTTGGACCTTGCCTTGGTTGTACACCATCTTGTTGTACAACTCGATGCCAAACCAATTAAACAAAAGCTACAAAAATGCATCCTTGTATTGCTGTATTAGTCAACATTTTTAATAATCTGGAAAAGGAATAGGGGTACTTGAAATAAATACCCCTTTTCCTTTTCCACAAAGGCTTATTTTGCACTGATTTGGATGTTACTAGGCACACTTTTGAGGAATGACCCAATTTATAGCACTTGTCACATAGTGGTGAATATTTTTCAAATCCGATTTTATGATTTATAATTCTAAAGGGAGTGTGTAAGAAGATTTAAGTATGAAGATCTTGATTCATAAAAGTGTTGACACAAAATCTAGCATGAACCAGTCTAGATTTGGCATCGGTGGATGAATCAAAAGCTATCAAATAACCAAAAGTCTTGGCAATACTGATAAAGAGATCTTCCTCCCATTATTCAATGGGGAGGCTGGGGAGATGCACCCATATTGGCATAAGATTAATATTTTTTGTCTCAGGGTTAAACCTTAGGAGCCATTTAAAAAAAAGGTCTTGATTTTCTAAAAAACCAGGGTCCCCCTGATAAAATATTAACACAATCTTATGGGTTGTTGAGTCTGATCATTAAAAAATCATTTACCATGGCAAAAATGTCCATATGACCTTTAGGGTTCCATTTTTATTTAGCTCACACTTTGAATGAGTTGATATTGGGTTGGGCTCACATAAACTTGCCCACCAAGGCCTGTTTCATTTTGAATGAGGCTCGACTTATGAGAGAGGGTGAGACTTGGATATGGACATTTTTGCCATATTTAATAGTCTTGAGGAGTTCAACATGCAAAATTTCCTTCTTATCCATTGAACCAAGTAATTTTGAACTCCAAGACAACTTACCTAACACCTTTTTGGGGCTCTCTTTTTAGATCTGCTAGGGCCTCCTAAAAAGATTCCATCTGTCTGACCTTTACTCCCTAGAAGGAAATCGATTTTATTCTCCCATGTGACTCCTGTTTAGAGTTTGGATTTGAAATTTGTTTTTCCTACTCTTCACCATTCTCACCTTATTCACTTTCCACCATTCTCATGCTCGATTTAATATTCCTAAAATTAATGCATTTGTTGGTAGTATGCTTTGATGGTCTCTGATAGTCAAAAAACCATTCTAATCAAATCCATTCAATATGGTTGGTGTGTTAATCAAGATGTGGGGAACGGTTTATTATCAGTTGATGCCATTTGGAATTAAAAATGTAGGAGCCACTTACCAATGAGCCATGATAGTGATTTTTCATGATATGATGCATGATATTGTTGAGGACTATGTTGATAATATTTTAGGTAAATTTAAGACTTGATATGACCATCCACCTATACTTCGGGGAATCATTGAGAGACTTTGAGAGTATAAAGTTAGGATCAACCCTAAGAAGTGTGTATTTGGTGTAATTTTTGTCAAATTATTAGGCTTCATTGTCTTCCATTGAGGAATTGAAGTTGATCCAACCAAATTTTGAGCTATTACTAAAATGCTATCACCATCTACGTTGAAGCAACTCTACAGTTTGTAGGGTAAGATCTAGTCAATTCGATGTTTCATTTCATAACTAACCAAAAAATTCCATCCTTTTACACACTTGATGAAGAAGGGAATTACTTTCTCATAGAATGAAGATTGTTAGAAAGCATTTGACCATCTCAAGGAATACCTGGCCAATCTGTCTATTTTGTTGCCTCCTATGCCGAATAAGCCATTTTTACTTTACCTATCAGTGACTGAAAATGCTCTAGGGGAATTTTTGGCACAAAATGATGAAAAGAGTAAATAACATACCATTTATTAAATAATCTAAAAATTGGTTGCGTATGAACACAATTATATGTATTGAGCATTGTTCCTGTTGTTGAAGTTTAACATTGATGTTGTCATTGATGTCAAAGGTTCTTAAAAAAGGTGTTCATGAGGTCATTGAAGAATGTTCTTATTTGATGGTATCATTATGAGGTATGCCATTGTTTAAAGAGCATGCAAGGCATATGAGCAAGGTATAATAGCATCAAGAAGTGTTTCAAGGTCAGTTGTCAAGTTTCAAATGCTTGAGAAGCCTAGTCATGACACTAGTCATAGCATGAAGAATCCTTGTGAGAAGGTATGAACTTGAAGGCTTGGTGATATGAGTTAACATAGGCATGAATACATATATAATGTTGATTGATCATGTAATGAGGCATTAGAGCACTCATGTGAGTCTTAGGGTGAGCCTATAGGGGTAGGACCTATAGACCTAACATGCAACTAGACCACTTCTAGACCCTACTTGGCCTAATAAGGAATCATAACTTGTTATCAAGGCATATGAATGATGCTTGACATTGTTTGAGCATGTGAGATGTTGTGTAAGCATGTAAGTGAGGTGGAGAACACATTAAAAAATGCATGAAGGTCAATTTCAAGGCCTAATATGATTTGCAAGTCAACGTCTAGAGAGCAAAGAGAAAAATGATGGCCAAATGAGGTATGAAATTTAGATTTCAAGATAAGAATGAATATGTGAGCATTGTCAGTGATGTGATAGATTATACTAGGTGTGTTGACCAAGTTTGAGGTCATGGTTTGCAAGATAAGGTATGAAAAATGGTTTTTAGGTCTAATGTGTACAGAATGAAGGGTTCTCAACTTGAGAAAGACTTTCAGGTGTTCATTGGCATGTGTAACCTCTACATGAGAATGTAAGATATTCATGGTAGATGGGGAAGGGTCTTATCCCAAAGTTCTAAGCATTAGTTTCTGGAATGAGGGACTAAGCTTTATGAATGATTGCTAATAATGGAAGATGGTTTAAACCCTTTAAGAACCCTAATAATGACCCGATATGAAAGAAGTTATCATAAAGTGCTCATAATGGATTAGTATGTCTAGTTAAGTGATTGGAGGTTATAGTCAACTCTTTCAGGCACCTCCAGGTGTGATTGGTTTGTTAGGTGTGTGAGTAGACCCTACATGAAAGTGCTAGTTTTTTAAAGATTTGCTATAACAATCAGAGTTGACCAAGTCAAAGTTTTTAAATGGATGGACGATAAGTTTTGAGACTTGTAGTTTGTGTCTATGGTGGTTTTTGGATAGGTTCTATCCATTAGGGGTACTAAACTGATCATCCAAGTCGACCAATCGCTAACATACCTCATGATGAAAAGAGTGAGAAAATTAGGTAGTAGTGAGAAGATGTTTAAGGATGTGTTACCATGGAATATGGATGAATCCAAGTGCATGGAGACATTTTTCAAGACTTGTAAGACATGTTCATGTTGGATAGAAGTTTTAGAGGTCAATGGATATGATGAAAATGTTGCTCATAATTTGATCTACCTAGTTCAGATGAGATAGTGAGGTATAAGATTATGAGATTGGTTTGCAAGACTAATATTTCTATTTGACCATATTATCCTTCTATCTATAATGGTCTAATGATCACATAGAATCATCTACATACATCAATAATATTTTTAAGTGAGCAAGTTGCAGGAGTGTTTTTGAGTCCTTTTCACCTATTAATAAAGTTTAATGCACTTAGTGAATTTTTTGAGGTCTTGTATTTTTTGTGTATATGTTTTATTGCCATGGTTTTTTAGCTCATTAGTTTTTTATCTTCAATAGTTCCAAATAGACTTTCTAGGTATGCATAGGTCTAATTGTGAACATTACTAATGGCATGCTTCAAGTGGTGGTTGAAGCTAAAATGTTTCATGGACCTAAGATGAGATTGGTAGAGGTCTCTTTGAGTGGAATATGAAGTGTTTCCACCATGTATGAAGTTTGAAAGTGCTCTAAGAAGATCAAAAGGTAACATGTGTTAATGAAGGCCTAATTAAATTAGCTGTCCTTAAGGCCTAAAAGAGGTTTTAGTCCTATATGCTATGATCAACCTATTTTAATGTTTGATTCATGTTTGTGGCATGTCCTAAGGCTTATTTTATGAAAATATAAGTGGGAAAGTGTGTATGGTTGACCAGGAGATGTATGATCAAGAGCCTAGTATAAGAATAAGGCTTAATAGGCCTAATTTACTAGTTAGAGTATGAGTGAGTTAAAATGGAATATATATCACTTTGAAGAGCCAAAATAGATCTTGTAGACTATTAGAGAGGTGCAAAAAAACTATCATGAAGATTTAATAGGGGTACTATAGATGATTATCAAGGTCAAATGACCTAATCTATTTTGAAGAGACCTAGTTGAGCGAAGGAGCCTAGAAGGCAGTTTGAGAGGGCTAAGAGTGTGAGGAGGTGGTCATCACCAATTGGTTGAGAAAAAAAGGTGTCCTAAAGGTAATCAAATCAATTAGGTGGCTGAGTCATCTAGGGGTTTGGTGCCTCCTTGAAAGTAGGTGCTTTTTAAAGTCTAGTCAAGTGGGTGCTTGGCTAGTTGGGATTGATTTTTTATGTGAAGTTGACGCTTCAATGAATCTTGACGTTTGTCTTATAAGACTATAGTAAATTTGTAGATATCAGTGGGTTTTCTTTCCCTTTAGGGTTTGCCACTCAAATAAGTGTTCTATGTGTTATGCTCTTGTATCATGCTCATATAAATGGTTCTAGATGTGTTGCTAGTTCACTATATTGCTTTGATAGTTTATGAATGATAAAGTAAAGTTTTAAAAGTTTTTAAAGACTTATTCACCCCGCTTTTAGTCATTGTGCTTAAAATAATTGGTATCAAATTTTGGTCCTTTGAGACAAGTCTAACATCTTGAAGGTGATCCTAAGAAGTACAAGAATGTCTTATGATCAACAGGAAGAAGATAACATGTATGATAAAGAAATCTACTATGACAATGATGAAGGAGAAGCTGAAGTAGATCTTGAAGCTGAGCTAATTAGTGCCTTTGATGATTTGAAGCATCAAAATAATATTATCAAGGATCTCAAGAGTTAGTTAGATGGTGTCAACACAAGGTTTAAGTCAAAAGAAGTTGAGTATGACCAGTTGAAGACAAAGCTAGATACCTTGAAGGTTGAGCATGAGTAGCTCATAGAAAAAATGAACAAGTTTGTGAAAGAGCATGAGAAGTTATAAAAATTCAAGATTACCAACATGAAAAGACTAATTATACAACCCAATGAAATACAAGATAAGTCATCATGGGACCATGGGAAAATGAGTAATCAATCAAGATGTAAGTACATAAGTGTTCTTTGCTACATCTATCACAATATATGACACATTGCAAGATTCTGATCTAATAGAATTAAAAGGCCCTCAAGATTAAACAAGACATATGAAGATCCTAGAATGCATGAGAAGGATCAAACATTGGTATGGAAGCCAAATCAAATTAGGACATATCATATTGAGCTCAAGAGTCAAGATGGACTATTTTCCAAGGAGGAACATAAGACCAAAAATGATTTTATGCTAGCTCAGGCTGCGTTTCACATTCAAGATGAAGACATGAAATGGTATATAGATAGTAGTTGCTCAATCCATATGATAGGATATATAAATAAATTCATTTCATTGAAGAAGAATGTTGCAAAAATAGTTAGGTTTAAAGACAACACAACTGCCATTATAGTTGACAAAGGTATATTGAGTTTAGACAATGGGAAGACCAAGACACAAAATGTGTTGTATGTGGAAGGTTTGAAACATAACTTAGTGTAAGTAAAATGTGTAATCAAGGACACATATAAGCCTTTCATGATAGAGGGTGTAAGATAAGGATTGCCAACTTAGTAAGGCTAATTACTAATTGCTAAGATGAGAACAATCTATATGTTTTGAATGAGATCAAGAAGGAGAGATGCTTCATGAGCAAGATACATGAAAGTTGGCTATGACACATAAGGTTAGGTCACCTAAAATTTGATAATTTGGTCAAGATTAGAACTAAGAAGTCTGTGAAGAACATGCCTAAGATCATCAAATCTACAAACATACTTTGCAAGGCATATCAACATGGTAAGAAGCCTAAAAGAAGGTTCAAGTCTAAGGAGTAATCTACTATAAGACCCTTAGAGATAATACACACTAATTTTCATGGGATTACAAGAATTCAAAGTATTAAAAGAGATAGTTATTTCATGCTACTCATTGATGATTACATAAGAATGACCTGGGTTGCATTCTTGAAAGAAAAATCAGAAGCTCGTAACAAGTTCAAGGCATTCAAGGATCTTGTTGAGAATAAGAAGAATGAGAAGATCAAATGCCTAAGATTTGATAAAGGAGAGTTTTGGTCCAATGATTTTGATGACTTTTTTGAGTTTCATGAAATAATGAGACAATTCTCAGCATCTAGGACACCTCAGCAGAATGAGGTAATGACAAAGAAGAATAGGATAGTTCAAGAGATGGCTAGAAATATGCTAAATGAGTCTATATTATCTGACGAATATTGGAGAGAGGAAGTGAGCATTGCAGTCTACATTTTAAATAGAGGACAGATAAGGACTAATGACAACAAGACTCCTTATGAACTATGGAAAGGTAGACCTGCCAATGTGGAACACTTTACAATGTTTAGGAGCAAATGCTTCATCAAAAGAGATGATAAAGACTTGGGATAGTTTGATTCTTGATTTGATGAAGGTATATTCTTAGGATACTCATCTATGAGCTTCGCCTATACATGTTATAACAAGAGGATGCAAAAGATAGTGGAAAGCACCAATGTGAAGATTGATGAGATAAGGAAGGCACACTCATAGTCAAAGGACACTTTAGAGAATATGGGCTTCAAGAATGAAGAGGATACTATAGAGGTAGACGAGGAAGAATAATAAGTTGAAGAGAGGCATGATTCAAAATGACCCTCAAGATAGATTCAAAGAGATCACCCTAAATCTCAAATGATTGACAATAAGAATGGAGGTATGCAAACAAGGAGAAGACTCGTAAGTAATCTAAATTAAGAGAATGTTGATCTATTATCCAAGATTGAATCTAAGAATCTTATAGAAATAGGTAAAGGTAAATTTTGGATAGGTGCTATGAATGAAGAGTTAGACCAAATAAAAAAGAATGAGATATGGGAACTAATTCCTAGGCCTACAGACAAGAATGTCAATGGTATAAAATAGGTGTTTAGAAACAAGTTGAATGAATATGGAGAATTCACTAGAAATAAGGCTAGATTGATTGGTATGCAAGGTATATGCACAAGTTGAAGGGGTAGACTTTGAGGATACCTTTGCACCACTAGCAAGATTGGAGGCCATTAAATTATGTTTATCATATGCAGGATTCAAAGGGTTTAAAGTATACTGGATGGATGTCAAATCTGCCTTCTTGAATGGGTCTTGGAAGAGAAAGTTTACATTGAGTAAATTGAGGGGTTCTCACTATCAGATGACAAAGACTATGCTTGCAGATTTAAAATATCTCTCTATGATCTAAAGCAAGCTCCTAGAGCTTGGTATGCTAGGTTGGATAGGTATCTATTAGATCAAGGATTTACAAGAGGAGTTACAAATGGTAATCTATACATTAAGACAAAAGATGACCTTTAGTTGATAGTAGTTGTCTATGTGGATAACATCATCTTTAGAGGAAATAATGAGAACATGACCAAGGGCTTTGTAGAGGTGATGAAGAAAGAGTTTGAGATGTGCATGCTAGGAGGACTATCATTCTTTCTTGGATTTAAAATCACTCAATTTGAAAAAGGTATATTCATCTCAAAAGCCAAGTACATAAGAGAGATGTTGAAGAAGTTTGAGATGGAAAATTGCAAGGCAATGAGTACACTCATGATCACATTGTTTAAGTTGAGAAAAGAATATGAGTCGTCAAAGGTTAATCAAACATAATATAGGTCAATTATTGAAAGTTTTTTGTACACCACTGCCTCTAAACCTGACATCATGCATGTAGTAGGTCTTGTGGGAATGTTTCAAGAATATCCAAAGGAGAATCATCTAAAAGAAGTCAAAAGGATACTCAAGTATCTCAAGGGGATTATGGAGTATGGATTATGGTATCCAAGAAGCAAAGAGTTCAATTTGACATCCTACACAGATGCAAATTGGACAAGAAGTATAGATGATAGGAAGAGTACTAGTGGAGGAGCTTTCTTCCTAGGTGGGCGCCTAGTTTCATGGATAATTAAGAAGCAACTATCAGTATCATGATCCACTTATTAGTCTAATTACATTTCACCAACTTCATGTTTCCTTTAGGTCCTATGGATGAGACAGACCCTAAAAGACTATAAGGTGGAGTATGATGGTCATTACCCTATCTATTGTGACAATATAAGTGCTATAAGCGTCTCAAAAATCTCTGTCATGTACTTAAGGACCAATCACAATCCCATTAGGTATCATTTTATAAGAGAGTAGGTAAGTGAACAAAGTGTCAAACTTGAATATGTTTCTACACAAGATTAGATTGCAGAAATCTTGACCAAACCACTTCCAAAGGTAACTTTTGAACACCTAAGACAATAATTGGGTGTAATTCCTGCCCTTAACAATCATTGAAGAAGGCAAGCACTTAAGGGGAGCTAATCATGCTCATTAGCTACAAGAATAGATGAGTTGTTCCAATAAGGTGTGCATGGAGATAGGCGGAGCATGTTTGTATTATATCTTATAAACTCATAAGTCCTATGTGTTGAGTATTTTGGTTGTAAGGAGTGTGATATAAGGAGTTGTAGACATGACTTTGTCATTTATGACAAAGGGGGTGAAAGACCAGAATGGGGAGATAATAATGATCAATATGTTTTTCCATCAATGACACAGGGGGATATTTTTGAGATTTATTCATGTTGTCGATGTTTGGCATTAATGTTGTCATCAATGTCAAAGGTTCTTAAGAAAGGTGTTCATGGGATCATTGAAGAATGTTATTGTTTGATAACATCACTGAGAGTTGTGATATTATTTAAGGATCATGTAAGGCATGTGAGCAAGGTATAATAGCATCAAAAAGTGTTTCAAGGTCAGTTGTCAAGTTTCAAGTGCTTGAGAAACCTAGTCATGACACTAGTCATATCATGAAGAGACCTTGTGAGAAGTTATGAGCTTTGTGGATTGGTGAAATGAGTGTACACATGCATGAATGCATGTATAAGATTGATTGAGCATGTATATGAATCATTGGAGCACTCATGTCAGTCTCGGGGTGAGACTACATGGGTAGGACCTATAGACCCAAAATGCAATTAAACTACTTCTAGACCCTGCTTGGCCTAATAAGACATCATGATTTGTTATCAAGGCATATGAAGGATGTTTGACATTGTTTGAGCATGTGAGATGTTGTGTGAGCATGTAAGGGAGGTGGAGAGCACATGGAAAGAGGCATGAAGGTCAATTTCAAATCCTAATATGATTTGCAGGTTAAGGTCTAAAGAGTAAAAAGAGAGATGGTGACCAAATGAGGTATGAGATTCAGATTTCAAGATAAGAATGATCATGTCAGAATTTTTAGTGGTGTTATAGATTATCCCATGTGTGTTGACCAAGTTTGGGGTCACAGTTTACAAGATAAGACATGAAAAGTGGTTTTTTAGGTCTCTCATGTGTACAAAATGAAGGGTTCTCAACCCAAGGACTTTCAAGTGTTCATTAGCACGTATAACCTATTTATGGGAACCTAAGATATTCATGGTATATGGGGAAGGGTCTTAACTCAAAGTTTTAGGCATTAGTTTCTATAATTAGTGGCTAAGATTTATGAATGATTGCTAATAGTGGAAGATTGTTTAAACCCTCAAAGAACCTTAATAGTGACCTGATATGAAATAAGTTATTCTAAAGTGCTCATAATGGATTGGTATGGTTAGTTAAGTGATTAGAAGTTGTAGTCAACTCTTCCAGGCACCTTCATGTGTGATTGGTTTGTCAGGTGTGTGAGTACATGAAAGTGTTAGTTTCTCAAAGATTTGCTGTAGCATTTAAAGTTGACCAAGTAAAAGTTGTTAAATAGATGGAGGACAAATATTGAGACTTTTAGTTTTTGTCTATGGTGGTTTATAGATAGGTTATATCCCTCAAGGGTGCTAAACTAGTCATCCAAGTTGACCACTCGCTAACAGACCTAATGGTGAAAACATTGAGAAACTTAGGTAGTAGTGAGAAGATGTTTAGGGACGTGTTATCATAGAATAGGGATGAATCCAAGTGCATGGAGACATTGTTAAAGACTTTTAAGACATGTTAATTTTGGATATAAGTTTTGGAAGTTAGTGGATATGATGAAAATGGTTCTCATAAGTTAACCTGTTTGGTTCAATGAGACAATAAGGTAGAATATTATGAGATTGGCCTGTAAGACCAATATTGCCATTTAACCATATTATCTTTCTATCTGAGAATTGTATATTGATCACATAGGATCATCCACATGCATCAATAGTCTTTGAAAGTTGTCATATAGGTGTTGAAATTCAAAATCACAATGGCTGGTCTTTAAGGAAAATTGGCAATTCTGAGTGAGCAAGTTGTAGGAGTGTTTTTGAGTCTCTTTGCTCTTTGTAATAAAGTATAATTCACCTAGTGAAGTTTTTGAGGTCTTGAAATATTTTTTATTTCCATGGTTGTTTATCTAATAGGTGGTTTATCTTCAATAGTTTAAAATAAACTTTCTAGGTATGCACATGCCTAATTGTAAACATTACTAATGTTGTGCTTCAAGTGGTGGTTGGAGATAATATGTGTCATGGACCTAAGATGAGCTTAGTATGGATTTATTTGAGTGTCATATGAAGTTTTCCTATCGTGTATGAATTTTTAAAGTGCTCCAAGAAGATTAAAGGGTAAGATGTGCTAATGAAGGCCTAATTGAATTAGATCTCCTTAAGGCCTAAAAGAGGTTTTGATCCCATATGCTATGACCAACCTATTTCAATGTTTGATTATTATTTGTGGCATGTCCTAAGGTCTATTATATGAAAATATAAGTGGGAAATTATGTATGGCCGACCAAGAGATTTATGATTAAGAGCCTATTATAAGAACAAGGCCTAATAGGCCAAATTGACTAGTTAGAATATGAGTGAGTTGAATCGAAAGATATAATGCTGTGAAGAGTTAAAGGAGGTATTGTAGACTATCAGAAGGGTGAAAAAAACTATCATGAAGATTTGACAAGGGCACTGTAGATGACTATTAACATCAAATGACCTAATCTATCTTGAAGAGACTAGTTGAGTGAAGGAGCCTAGAAGGTAGTTTGAGAGGGATAAGAGTGTGAGGAGTTGAACAGGTGGTCATCTTTAGTTGGTTGAAAAATAAGGTGTTCTGAAGGTGATCAAAGCAATTAGGAGGTTGAGTTGGTGCTGAGTCATCTAGGGGGTTGGTAATTCATTGCAAGTAAGTGCTTGCTAAAGTCTACTCAAGTGGGTGCTTGGCTATTTGGGGTTGGTGTTCCATGTGAAGTTGGTGCTTCACTAAATCTTGATGTTTGCTTTATAGGATTGTAGCTGATTTACAGATATCAATGGTTTTTTTACCCTTAAGGTTTTCTTCCCCTCAAGGGTCTCCCACTCAAATAATTCTTCTATGTGTTATGCTCTTATCTCATGCTCATATAAATGGTTCTTGATGTGTTGCTAATTCACTATATTGCTTTGATAGTTCATGAATGATAAAGTAAAGTTGTAAAAGTTTTTAAAGATTGATTCACCCCCTTTTCAGTCATTGTGCTTCCAATAATTTATTGGCAAGTGTTGGCATTGATTTCAAAGGTAATAACAAAGTGGTGATGTCATTGATTAAAGATGATATCATGAAGTGAAAATAAGGCTTTAAGAAGTCTAGTTCTAGCATGAGAGACCTTATGTGGTGGCATAGGCTTGGTAAACTCATGTATTAAGTAGGTTGAGGCTAAGGAGAAGAAGGTTGGTAGCTTTAGAGCATGGCATGAAGGTGTATGACATTTTTCTGAGGAGATGAGAGCATTTTAAGAGGTTTCAAGGTGGTTTCTTGATTAAGGTATGGTCTATAGTTTTAGGCCTACTATGCATAGAGACCAAGTGAGGTACACATGAATGGTCAAAGTTAGTTGTCAAGATGATAGATAACATATGAGCATTGAATGAGGTTTGACTAGTAGTTCCAAAGATGTTGACCAAGTTTTAGGTAATCAGTTGAATAAGAAAGCAAGATATCATGTTGGAAGGTCTCCTATGCATGTAGAATGAAGGTTCTCAAGTCCAAGAAAGAATTTGAGTTGCTCATTGGCATGTGTAGAGTTTTCATGGTGATTTTAGCCTTTTGGAGTAATTGGGGAATGATCCTAATAAGCCTTTATTAGCATTTTGTAGAGAAACCAAGCCCTTATGTTTATAAACAAACGTTAAGAAGGTAAGGAGGTTTTTGTGCTTGCAAACCCTCATAGTGGAGTGATTAAAAAAATATGAATGGTTAGTGCCTAGAATGGATTGTTAAGTCAAGTTTGATGATTGGATGTTGTAGAGGACTCATCTAGGCATCTCTAGGTGGTAGTGGTGTGTTAGGGTAGTAAACATAAGGTATAAGAAACTGCTTGTATCAGAAGAATTTGATAGTAAAGGTAGAGTTGACCAGGTCAACACATGCAAGCTGATGGAGATTGAAGGCAAAGACTTATTCTTGAGGTCCATGAATTTGGTTTGACAAGAAACAATCACTTTATCAATCATTTTGTCAATGAAGTTGTCCTATCACTAATCTGCCAAAGAGTGAAAATAGTGTATGAAACCAGGCAGAGTGAAAAAGTGATTAGGTAAGGGTTCTAGGTGATTAGGGATGGATCAATTAATTTTTGGTATTTTATTAAGACCTATGCCTCATGTTCCCTTGTTTGGTAAGTGTTTTTGGTGCTCATACACTAGCTAAAAGATGCTCACAAAGTGACTTGTTTGTGTGAGTGAAAAATGTGAAGGTGTATGTCTCATAGAATGATCCATATATTTCATATTTACTATTAGACATCTATATCTTAATGTTTTAATATGTCATAAGGGTGTTCAAGGAACTTGTAAATGTATTTGATGTTTAATAAAATGTTTTTAAAGTTGGTCTAAGTCATGTTCACCATGATTATGTTTTGATTCAAGATGACTGCTACAGGTATGCTGAGGAAAGTGAAGTGTTTATTTATGACAAATGGTAATGAATAAAATAGACATAATTATGTTTTTTGAGACCTAATTTATAAATTCAATCTTTTTAGAAGCTGGAGAGGCAGGTTGAGGTGTTGAGATGAGGAAGATAAAATGACTTGGCAAATTGTGAGAAAGAGGTTTGAGGAATTGGTTTGTTAGACCAATGTTTGTTGTTAGAACAAATGATCCATCTATTTTATTATGCTATAAATATAAAAAATACCTATACATGTGAATTATATATATTGGAAGCACTCTTACACGTGATAAACATGAAAATTTGCATGACTGTACTGTTGGAAGCTATAGGTAGACTGAGTGGTGAGTTTGAAGAAGTGAGTTTAATGTTGTTTGATCAGAGTTGAAGAAGCCAATGAGTATGGAGATTTTTTATAAGTCTTAAATGTTCATAATAAGTCTTTAAAAGTCATATAATATCCCTGATCAAGTATGAAACATCAAAGTTAGTTGATTGTACTTTGATTGTGTTTTGGCTAGTCTGAGTGGTCTTGTTGTAGAGGTGGTTTTGGGATCTTAGAGCCTGTGTGATGATATCAAAATGATTTGGTGATGTTTTTTAGGTCATGTGTGATCTGTTATTTCAATTGGTTGAGTATATTATTTGAGAAAGTTGATTTAATACTTTAGTTCTAGAAGACAAACTTTTCTATGTTTTTTGGCCTAATTAGCAAGTACGCTAAAAGGCTTAGATCAAGTGGTGAGTTGGAGTTATAGGTGGTATGGACCAATGTCGGAGTGAGAAAAGGTATATTTGAGCTGGGTTTGATAAGTTGCATCCATTGGAGAGGTGTGGATTGAAGCGAAGGAGAGAACCTTTGAAAGAGAAGGATAAGGTCATTGAGGACCATTAGAAGGTGAAGAGGATTAGTGATGCTTATCTGATCAAGGTGATGTAGGTAAACATATAGGTCATTAGATCTAATGAGCCTAGAAGAGGCATATTGAGTGTGTGAGCCCTAGAGGCTATTTGAGAGAGATTGAAGGGTAAAGAGTGAAATCAAGAGAAATCCATCATCAATTGTATCAGACATCAGATCATAGGTGATCATTTTGGAAGTGATTAAGCTGGTGCTAAATCATCTAGGGGGTTGTAGCCTCCTTGCTAGTTGGTATTAGCTAAAGGTCAAGAGGGTGCTTGACTAAATTGAGGGGTGGGTTCTCCTTGATCAGTTGGTGTTGGTATAAATTGAATATTATCATTATAGGATAGTAGTCCATGTGCTTGGTTCAATGTGTTTTATCCCCCAAGAGAGTTTCCCTCATAATCTCTTGTGTTCTCTTATGTTGTGCTTATTTGGTTGTTTCTCTATGCATTATTTAATTTTATGTGAATGCATGTTTCATGGAAAAAGTTTTGGAATTGAATTAACATTATTGTCTACTGATTTACCCCCCCCATCTCACTAGCTATTTCCAATAACTGGTATCAGAGCAAGACCTTTGGAGGAGGCTTTACAACCTACAAGTGATCCTAAGTATCTTAAGGTGTGATGAAGAAATTGTTCATCTTGTTTAAAGTGATGGATAAGCTTGTGAAGATCATGGTTGAGATTTTCATTGAAATCTACATGTTAGTATTAGCAAGGTTGAAGAAGAAAGACTATACTGAAGCTAAGTCCAAAGATCAAACCTGAGTTGATAAACAAATGGACCTTGAAGACATGTTGATAGATAGTCCTATTTGTATTGGGTCTCCATGAGACCTAATGAGGGTATGAAAAGCATGGGTGCATGGACAAAGAGGTCAAGTGGATGTTTTGTGAGTGTATGGTAGTATTACTGGTCTTAGAAGGCATGGAGGATGATGTGAGGCATCCTTAGATGCATTGAGGAGGATATACAACCTCAAGGTATCCTTTGGAGAGAGAAAAATTTACTAGAGTGGCCTAGATAAGCTAGAGTGTCATTGATCATCATAGAGGTAAAAAACATGTCATCAAGTTGGAGCGTTTATTGTAGGTCTTCAGAATTCAACTTTGGTTAAACAAATACATGGATGTGATGTTAATAATGTCATGAAGGAGCTATCAAAGTTTGGTGTCTTGACTAGTTGTCTAGCTCAAGTTATAAGGCTTAAAAGTTGGGTTTGTGAAGAGAGACATACTAAAAGACGTCAAGTTAATGTTCTAAGAAATAGCCATTGTAGGTTTCAAAAATATAACCATTGTATTTCAAACTTGCACTGACTATGTAGTGTTTTTTGGAAATTGAGAGGATTGTTTGGCCCATAGAATCCATGGATGAAGCCTAATCAAGATGGGGTAAGAATCAAGGTTGAAGAGGACTCAATGTAGAAGAACCCCAAAGTGATTATAAGGTTTGACCATCCATATAGGTGCATTTATTATATGTGGAAGTTGACTGCTATTGATTGGGTTTTCTCCTAGTGAACTCGAGAAGGTTGAAAGTGGAAAATGATATTAATTTGATATTCTAATTATTGGATCTTGTTTTTACCTAATTGATGTTCATTCTCATGCATTAGAGAAGTCTTGACACATGCATTTTTGCAAGAAGTTCATCTTGAAAAGTAACTAAATGTGAAGGTATTATAAATAGTAGAATAGTATTGACTCACAGAGTTGTTTGGTGTTTCTAAAAGCTCAAAATGGTTGATCTAAGTATTTGGAGATGACCTCAAGGTCATATGGTTCTTGTAAGTTCTCTACTTGTGATCAATTTGAGCTTAAAGTTGATGAACAAGCTCAAAATAGGTAAGATAATGATATGAGGGTTTAGTGTTTGTAAACCCTAAGGTGAATGTTTCATAAGGTATATAACTCCTATATGGATAATATAGATCAGTGAGTGCTAAGATGAATTGTGTGACAAGTTCCTATAGTTGTTTCCATATTTCTATTGCATGATTGAGTCCAAGGTTATATTCTAGTTGGCTAGATTAGAATAGGGGTATACTAAAGTTGTTGTAGAGTGCACTTGAAAGTATGCCAATAATGTCTAATGAGTCAAGTGATGTCTTGATGATCTCATATGGTCATAAGAGGTCTTGTTGCCACATTGTTGAAGCCATGAAGGAGTTCAAAGCATTCTAATGGTGAGTGTTTCCCATGGCTTTATGTTTTTAAGTGAACTTGCATGAAGAAGTTGTTAGAGATGTTTATTAAGGATGTATCTTGAGTTGTAATAGTCTTTTGGTGTTTTAGTGAAGTCATATGGTCATGAAGGAATGTAATGTCATATTTCAAATGACATGAAAAGGTTCAATGTTTACAAGATAACAAAGTTTTGTCATCAAGCAGCGTATTGACTATGTATGTAGAGTTATTCATTCAAGTCTTGTCGAAGAGTATCATGTAAAGATGAATTAGCTAAGAGGTTGAATGTTATCTTAGGAATTTTTAAGTTGAGTTCACTTGTTATGATAACCTTTTATAAGTATTTTGAAGGGAATATTGTTTATTAGATGTCCAACAAAGACTAGGTGTCTCACATAGACTTGTTTTACTTTGTGCTAGCCGAGAGGTTGACTTGTAGTGTTTGGAGCCTTGTTAGCTTAAGGATATTGGAGAGAAAGATGCTTTAAGGCATAAGGAGTTAGTATAAGTTGTTTCATGATTGTTCATATTGACAAGAAGTTTAGAATTTGCGTGAAGACAAAGTTTGAGTTATTTTCCAAAGTTGTCTTTGGAGTTGTGCTTTGAAATAAAGGAGTTGTTTCAGAAAGAAAGATTTGAGGATCCTTGAATGATTGCAATGAAGAGTTACTTTACCATGTTATGAAGTTGTTCATAGCTTTTTTGAGGTGGTATAAATGATCCAAGAGGATAGAGGTAAGTAAGGAGTCGATCCATGTTGATTAGGTCTCCATGAGACCTATTGGTATTTACATGAGAGTGTTGATTGTGTGTAGATAGTGTCTGAAGATTTGCTTGCAGACCTAGATGGTTGAGGTGACCTATTTGAAGATGTAATGTTATAGGTGAAAGATGATGTGAGGGGAAGCATATGTGATAAATTCTAGTCATGATGAAGATGTGGAAAAGTCTTCTACAGTTATGACCTCAAGAAGTTTGTATGATGACTTGATTAAACCAAGTCACGTGTTTTAACAATGTATTGAATCTTCATGCATGGACAAAGGGGGAGCTTTGTAAGTGGTCAGATCTTAGGATAAGAGGACTGTGTAGATTTACTTGAGAGAGACATATGTTCACTTTGTCATTAATGACAAAGGGGGAGAAGGAGAAGAATATGTTACCATCAATGATAAAGGGGGAGATTGTTGGCAAGTATTGTTATTAATATCAAAGGTAATGAAAAAGTGGTGATGTCATTGATGAAAGATGATATCTTGAAGTGACAACAAGGCTTTAAGAAGTCTAGTTCTGGCATGAGAGACCTTGTGTGGTGGCATAGGCTTGGTAAGCTCATGTGTTGAGTGGGTTGAGGCTAAGGAGGAGAAGGTTGGCAGCTGTGGAGCATGAAATGAAGGTGTATGACATGTTTTTGAGATGAGAGAATTTGGAGAGGTTTAAAGGTGGTTTCTTGGTTAAGGTATTATCTATAATTCTAGGCATAGTATGCATAGAGACCTAATGAGGTACAAATGGAGGGTCAAAGTGAGTTTTCAAGATGATATAGCACATATGAGCAATAAATGAGGTTTGACTAGTTGTTCCAAAGATGTGGACCAAGTTTTAGGTAATCAATTGAATAAGAATGCTAGATATCATGTTGGAAGGTCTCCTATGCATGCAGAATGAAGGTTCCCAAGCTTGAGAAGGAATTTGAGTTGCTCATTGGCACGTATAGATTTTTCATGGTGATTTGAGCCTTTTGGAGTATTTGGGGAATGGTCCTAAGAAGCTATCAAAACTATTTTTCAAAGAAACCAAGCCCTTAGCTTTATGAACAAATGTTAAGAAGGTAAGGGGTTTTTTGTGTTTGCAAACTGTCATAGTGGAGTGATTTGAAAATATGAATGGTTAGTCCCTAGAATGGGTTGGATAGTCAAGTTTGATGATTGTATTTTGTATATGACTCCTCTAGGCATCTCCAAGTGGTAGTGGTGTGTTAGGGTAGTGAGCATAAGGTACATGAAACTACATGTTTCTAAAAAAATTGGTACTGTAGGTAGAGTTAACCAGGTCAACACATGAAAGTTGATAGATCTTGAAGGACAAGACTTACTATTGAGGTCCATGAATTTGGTTGGACAAGAAAAAATCATTGTGTCAATCATTTTTTGTCAATGAAGTTGTCTTATCACTAATATGCCAAAGAGTGAAAACAATGAAGGAAACAAAACATAGTGAAAAAGTGATTAGGGAAGGGTTCCAAGTGATTAGGGATGGATAAAATAATTTGGGGTCTTATATTAATAATTATTCCTCCTGTTCCCTTGGTTGGTAAGTGTTGTTGGTGCTCATAAATAGACTAAAAGATGCTCACAAAGTGACTTGTCTGTGCGAGTGAAAATTATGAAGGTGTATGTGTCATAGAATGATCCATATGTTTCATATTTGCTATTAGACATCTGTGTCTTAATGTTTGAATATGTGATAATTATTTTGAAGGACCTTATCAATGTATTTTCTGTTTAATAAAGTGTTTCTACAATTGGTCTATGTCATGTTCATCATGACTGTGTTTTGAGTCAAGATGACTGCTACAGGTATGTTGAGGAAAGTGAAGTGTTTGAGGTCTTATGAAAAATGGTGATGCATAAAATGGACATATTGATATTTTTTGAGACATAATTTATCTATTTAATATTTTTGAAAGTTGGAGAGATAGGTTGAAAGTTAAGATGAGGAAGTCAAAATGACTTGGCAGACTGTGTTTAGACTGTGAGAAAGAGGTTTGAGGAATTGGTATATTAGACCAATGTTTATTATTAGAAAAAGTGATCCATATATTTTATTATGATATAAATATGAAAAAGGACCTATCGATGTGAATGGTATATATTTTAAGCACTCTTACAAGTGCTAAACATGAACATTTGCATGACTGTACTATTGGGATCTACAGGCAGACTGAGTGGTCAGTTTGAAGAAGTGAGTTTGATGTTGTTTGATTAGATTTGGAGAATCCAATGAGTATTAAGATGTTTCATAAGTATAAAATGTTCATAATAAGGCTTTGAAAGTCATATACTGCCCTTGATCAAGTATGAAATGTCAAAGTTACTTGACTGTACTTTGACTAGTTTAAGTGGTCCTGTTGCAGAGGTGGTTTTGGGATCTTAAAACATGTGTGATGATATAAAATGGAGTTTTTGATGTTTTAAGGTCATTTATGATCTATTAATTCAATTTTTTGAGTAGATTGTTTGAGAAAGTTGATTGAATACTTCATTTTTAGAAGACAAACTTTTCTATGTTTTTTGGCTTGATTGGCAAGTAGGCTAAAATGCTTGGATCAAGTGGTGAGTTAGATTTCCAAGTGGCATGGACCTATGTGGGGGTAAAAAAAGGTCTATTTAAGTCAGGTTTGATATGTTTCATCCATTGGAGAAGGTTGAAGGTGGTACAAGAGGTCAAAGTTGTAATGTGTGCATAGATAGAGCTATTTGCTTTAGGTCACAACTAGGCCTAATGGAGGATTTGAGTCTTAAGGACTATAGCCAACATATGGTGTGATTGTTTCACCCATGTAACATGTTTGAGGAACTATTCCATATATGATTCAAGTGTGGAAATTATCTTTGCCGATCGAGATGGTTTAGATGAAGAGTGAGGTATAAAGGCAAGGCCTAATATGCCTATTTGGACTAGTTATGAGGGTGTAGATTGAAACGAAGGAGAGAACCTTCAAAAGAGAAAGAATAGGTCATTAAGGACCATTAAAAGTTGAAGAGTATTAGGTATTCCTATCTGATCAAGGTGATTTAGGTGAACACATAGGTCATTAGACCTAATTAGCCTAGAAGAGGCATATTGAGCGAGTGAGCCTTAGAGGTTGTTTGAGAGAGATTGAAGGGTAAATAGTGAAAGAAAGAGAAGTCCATCATCAAGTGTCTTAGATATTATATAATATGTAAAGATCAGTTTAGAGGTGATCAATTTGGTGTTTGATCATCTAGGGGGTTGTATACTCCTTGCTAGTTGATACTAATTAAAGGTCAAGTGGGTGCTTGACTAAATTGAGGGGTGGGTGCTCCTTGATCGGTTGGTGTTGATCTAAATTGAATCTTGTTATTATAAGATAGTAGTACATGTGTTTGGTTCATTGGGTTTTATCCCCCAAGAGGGTTTTCCACATAATCTCTTGTGTTCTCGTATATTGTGATTATTTGGTTGTTTTTCTATGCACTATTTGATCTTATGTGAATGCATGTTTCATGGAATAAGTTTTGGAATTGAATGAAAATTATTTTCTACTGATTAAATCCCCCTCTCAGTAGCTAATTCTAACATAATTGATATCAGAGTCTTGTCTTTTAAGATAAGTCTAACAGCTTGAAGGTGATCCTAAGAATCACAAGAATATCTTGTGATCAACAAGAAGAAGACAATATTTATGAAAAAGTATACTAAGATAATGAATAAGGAGAAGTTGAAGTAGAACTTGAAACTAAGATCATAAGTTCCCTTGATGATTTGAAACATCAATAGAAGACTATTAAGGATCTCAAGAGTCAGTTAGAAAGTGTCAACACAAGGTTTAAGTCAAAGGAAGTTGAGTATGACCAGTTGAAGATAGAGATAGATTCTTTGAATGTTGAGCCTGAGAAACTAATAGACAAAATGAGAAAGTTTGAGAGAGAGTGTGAGAAGTTAGAACAAGTCAAGATTACTAACATGAAAAGACTAATCAGGTAGCCCAATGCAATAAATGATAAGTCATCATAGGACTAAGGGAAAAGGAATAAGTAGTAAAGAGATAAGTACATAAATGTTGTTTGCTACATATGTCACAATATAGGACACAATGTAATATTATTCTCTAATAGAGTTAGAAGGCACTCAAGATTTAACAAGACATATGAATCTCTTAAAATGCATGAGAAGGATCAAACATTGTTATAAAAGCCAAAGCAAGTTAGGATGGATCATATTGAGTTCAAGAGTCAAGATGGAATATTAGCCAAGGAGGAACAAAAAACTAAAGTGGATTTTATGCTAGCTTAGACTACCTTTCACATTCAAGATGAATGCATGAAATGGAAGTATTTTTGAAAGAAACTAAGCCCTCAGCTTTATGAATAAACGTTAAGAAGGTAAGGAGGTTTTTGTGCTTGTAAACCCTTTTAGTGGAGTGATTGGAATAATATGAATGGTTAGTACCCAAAATGGATTAACAAGTCAATTTTTATGATTGGATGTTTTATAGGACTCTTTCAGGCATCTCTAGGTGGTATGGTGTGTCAAGGCAGTGAGTAGAAGGTATAAGAAACTGCTTATTTCTAAAGAAGTTGGTACTAAAATTAGAGTTGACCAAGTCAACACATATAGGTTGAGGGAGCTTGAAGGCCAAGACTTGTTATTGAGGTCCATGAAGTTGGTTTGACAATAAAAAATCACTGTGTCAATCATTTTTGTCGATGGAGTTATCTTATCGCTAATCTACCAAAGAGTGAAAATAATGAAAGAAACCATGCAAAGTGAAAAAGTGATTAGGGAAGGGTTCTAGGTGATTAGGGATGGATAAAATAATTTTTGGTCTTTTATTAGGACCTATTCCTCATGTTTCCTTGGTTGGTAAGTGTTGTTGGTGCTCATACACAAGCTAAAAGATGCTCACAAAGTGACTTGTCTATGTGAGCAAAAATTGTGAAGGTGTATGCCTCATAGAATGATCCATATGTTTCATATTTGCTATTGTACATCCATGTATTAATTTTTGAGGATGTTATAATAATTTTCAAGGACCTTATCAATGTATTTGATGTTTAATAAAGTTTTCTACTGTTGGTCTAATTCATGTTCACCATGACTGTGTTTTGAGTCAAGATGGTTGTTACAAGCATGTCGAGGAAAGTGAAGTGTTTGAGGTCTTATGACAAATAGTGATACATGAAATAGAAATTTTGATCTTTTTTGAGAGATAATTTATCTATTAAATCTTTTTAGAATCTGGAGAGGTAGGTTGAGGTGTTGAGATGAGGAAGCCAAAATGACTTCTAAGATTGTGTTGAGACTATGAGAAAGAGGTTTGAGGAATTGGTTTGTTAGACCAATGTTTACTTTTAGAACAAGTGATATATATATATATATATATATATATATATATATATATATATATATATATATATATATATATATATATATTATGATTATATAAATATCATAAAAGACCTATCCATGTGAATTAGATATATTGGGATCACTCTTACAAGTGTTAAACATGAATATTTGCATGACTGTACTGTTAGAAGCTACAGGCAAACTGAGTGGTCAATTTGAATAAGTGAGTTTGATGTTGTTTGATTAGAGTTGAAGAATATAATGAGTATGGATATGTTTTATAAGTCTAAAATGTTCATTATAAGGATTTTTAAGTCAAACACTATCCTTGATCAAGTATGAAATTTCAAAGTTACTTGACTATACTTTGACTATATTTTGACCAGTCTGAGTTGTCCTATTGCAAAGGTACTTTTGAGATTTTAGAGCCTATGTGATGATGTAAAATGGATTTTGTGATGTTTTTTAGGTCATGTATGATATAATCATGCTATTAGTTCAGTAAATTGTTTGATAAAGTTGATTGAATACTTCAATTTTAGAAGATAGACTTTTCTATGTTTTTTGGTCTAATTGGCGAGTAGGCTAAAAGGTTTGGATCAAGTGGTGAGTTGGATTTCCAGGTGGCATAAAACTATGTGGAAGTGATCAAAGGTCTATTTGAGTCAGGTTTGATATGTTTCATCCATTGGAGAAGGTTGAAGATGGTCCAGGAGGTCCAAGTTGTAACATGTGCATGGATAAACCTAATTTGTTTTAGGTCTCAACTATGCCTAATGGAGGATTTGAGTCTTAAGGACTATTATAGACCTATGGTGTGATTTTATCACCCATGTAACATGTGTTAATACATATTATAGGAATTATTCAACTGTGGAAATTATCTTGGTCAATCAAGATGGGTTAGATGAAGAGTGAGGTATAAAGACAAGGCCAAATAGGCCTATTTGGACCAGTTATGAGGGTGTGGATTGAAGCAAAGGAGAGAACCTTTGAAAGAGAAGGAGAATGTCATTGAGGACCAACAGAAGGTGAAGAGGATAAATCATGCTTATTTGATCAAGGTGATGTACGTGAACACATGGGTCATTAGACTTAATGAAACTAGAAGAGGCATATTAAGCGAGTGAACCCTAGAGGCTATTTGAGAGAGATTGAAGGGTGAAGAGTGAAAGTAATAGAAGTCCATCATTAGGTGTGTTATACATCATATCAAAGGTGGAGATTAGTTTGGAGGTGATTGAGTTGGTGTTTAATCATTTAGGGTGTTATATCCTCTTTGCTAATTGGTGTTAACTAAAGGTCAAGTGGGTGCTTGATTAAATTGAGGGATGGGTGCTCCTTCATCGGTTGATGCTAGTCTAAATTGAATATTGTCATTATAGGATAGTAGTCCATGTGTTTAGTTCAATGGTTTTTATCTCCCAAGAGGGTTTTCCATATAATATCTTGTGTTCTCTTATGTTGTGCTTATTTTGTTGTTTCTCTATGCACCATTTGATCTTATATGAATGCATGTTTCATGGAATAAGTTTTGGAATTGAATGAACATTGTTGTCTACTAATTTTACACCCATCTTAGTAGCTAATTACAACATAATTGGTATCAGAGTCTGATCCTTTGAAACAAATCTAACAACTTGAAGGTGATCGTAAGAAGCACAAGAATGTCTTGTGATCAACAGGAAGAAGAAAACATGTATGATGAAGAAGTATAATATGACAATAAAGAAGGAGAAGTTAAAGTAGACCTTGAAGCTGAGTTCATAAGTGCCCTTGATGATTTGAAACATTAAAATAAGACTATCAAGTATCTCAAGAATTAGTTAAAAGGTGTCAACACTTGGCTTAAGTCAAAAGAAGTTGAGTATGACCAATTGAAGACAAAGCTAGATACTTTGAAGGTTGAGCATGAGTAGATCATAGACAAAATGAACAAGTTTGAGAGTGTGTGTGAGAAGTTAAAACAAGTCAAGAGTACCAACATGAAAGGGGTAATCAAGTAACCCAATGCAATAAAGGATAAGTCATCATAGGACCATGGAAAAATGAGTAATTAGTCAAGAGATAAGTACATAAATGTTGTTTTCTACATCTATCACAATATAAGACACATTTCAAGATTATGCTCTAATAGAGTTAGAAGGCCCTCAGTATTTAACAAGACATATGCAGCTCTTAGAATGCATAAGAAGGATAAAAAAATTGTATTGAATCCAAATAAAGTTAGAACATATCATATTGAGTTCAAGAGTCAAGATGGACTATTTGATAAGGAGGAATAAAAGACAAAAGAGGATTTTATGCTAGCTCATACTACCTTTCACATTCAAGATGAAGGAATGAAATGGTATATAGATAGTGGTTGCTCATGCCACATGACAGGAGAGAAATAATTTAATCTCATTGAAGAAGAAAGCTACATGAATAATGAGGTTTGGAGACAACATAACTACCAATATAGTTGGCAAGGGTGTATTGAGTTTGAACAATAGAAAGACCAAGGCACAAAATTTGTTGTATATGAAATGTTTTAAACATAACCTACTTAGTGTAAGTCAAATGTGCATTCAAGGACACATACAAACCTTTCATGATAGAGGGTGTGAGATATGGAGAGGCAAATTAGAAAGGCTAATTGTCAATGCTAAGAGGACTGAGAATAATCTATATGTCTTGAATGTGATCAAGGAGAGATGCTTTATGAGCAAGATAGATGAAAGTTGGCTAGGGAAAAAAATGTTAGGTCATGTAAAATTTAATAATCTTGTCAAGATTAACACTAAAAAGTCTGTGAAGAACATGTCTAAGATCACCAAACCTACAAACATACTTTGTAAGGCATGTCAACATGGTAAACAGACTATAAGAAGGTTCAAGTCCAAGGAGTACTCTACTACAAGACCATTGGAGTTAATACACACTGATATTTTTGGGCTTAAAATAATTCAAAGTATTCAAGGAGATATCTATTTCATGCTACTCATTGATGATTACACAAAAATGACCTAGGTTGCATTATTGAACGAAAAGTTAGAAGCTCTTGACAAGTTCTAAGCACTTGTTGAGAATGAGAAGAATGGGGAGATCAATTTCCTAAGATCTAATAGAGGAGAGTATTGGTCCAAAGATTTTTATGACTTCTGTGAGGTTCATGGAATAATGAGACAATTCTCAATAGCTAGGACACCTTAGCAGAATGGGGTAGTGGAAAAGAAAAATATGATAGTTCAAGAGATGGTTATAACTATGGTAAATGAGTCTATATTAACTGATGGATATTGAAGAGAGCTATTGATCACTTTAATCTATATTTTGAATAGAATAAAGATAAGGACTAATGATAACTAGATTCCTTCTGAAACATGAAAGGGTAGACCTCCCAATGTGGAACACTTTAGAGTGTTTGAGAGCAAATGTTTCATCAGAAGAGATGGTGAAGACTTGAGATAGTTTGATTCTAGATATGATGAAGGTATATTCTTAAGATACTCATCAATGAGCTCAACCTATATATGTTATAACAAGAGGCTACAAAAGATAGTGGAATACACCAATGTGAAGATTGATGAGACAAAGAAATCACACTCAAAGTCAAAGGATACTTTAGAGAATTTGGACTTTAAGAATGAAGAGGAGACTATATAGGTTGATGAGTAAAAAGAAGAGTTGAAGAGAGATAGGATTCAAAAGACCCTCAAGATAGATTCAAAGAAATCACCGTAAATCTTAAATCATTAGCAATGAGAATGGAGTTATGGAAATAAGGAGAAGACTCATAAGTAATCTAAATTAAGAGAATGTTTCTATATTATCCAAGATTAAACCTAAGAATCTTATAGAAGTAATCAAAGTTAAATTTTGGATAGGTGCTATGAATGAGAAGCTAGACTAAATAGAGAAGAATGAGACTTGGGAACTAGTTCCTAGGCCTATAGACAAGAATGTCATTAGTTTAAAATGGGTGTTTACAAACAAGTTGAATGAATAGGAATAAGTCACTAGAAACAAGGCTAGATTGGTATACAATGGATATGCATAATTAAGAGGGGTAGACTTTGAGGAGACCTTTACACTAGTAGCAAGATTGGAGGCCATTAGATTGTTTCTAGCATATGCATGATTCAAAAGGTTCAAAGTATATTGGATGGATGTCAAATCTGACTTTTTGAATGAGAATTTGGAAGAGGAAGTGTACATTGAGCAACCTGAGGGGTTCTCACTATCAGATGACAAAAACTATGTTTGTAGATTGAAAAAGTCTCTATGGTCTAAAACAGCTCCTATATTTTGGTATGCTAGGTTGGATAGGTATCTGTTGGATTAAGGATTCAAAATAGGAGTTATAGATAGTAACCTATACATCAAGACATAAGATGACTATTAAATGATAGTAGTTGTCTATGTGGATGACATCATCTTTGGTGAAAATAATGAGAACATGACCAATTCCTTTGCAAAGGTGACAAGGAAAGAGTTTGAGATGTGCATGCTAGGATAACTATTATTCTTGAATTGAAAATCACTCAATTTGAAAAAGGTATATTCATCTCACAAACCAAGTACATAAGAGAGATGTTGAAGAAGTTTGAGATGGAAGATTGCAAGGCAGTGAATATACCTATGATCATAGGGTGTAAGTTGAGTAAGGAAGATGAGTCTTCAAAAGTTAATCAAATGTTCATATAGGTCAATGATTGGAAGTTTATTATACACCACTACCTTTAGACTTGACATCATGTAAGCAGTAGATCTTGTGGGAAGGTTTTAAGAAGATCCAAAGGAGAATCATCTGTAATAAGTTAAAAGGATACTTAGGTATCTCAAGGGGATTATAAAGTATGGATTGTGGTATCCAAAAAGTAAGGAGTTCAATTTGACAACCTACACATATACAAATTGGGAAAGAAGTATAAATGATAGGAAGAGTACTAGTGGAGGAGCTTTCTTCTTAGATGAGTGTCTAGTTTTATCGATAATTAAGAAGTAACTATCAGTAGCATTATCCACTTATGAGGCTAAGTACATTGCAACGGATTCATGTTGCACTCAATCCATATGGATGAGATAGACCCTAAAAGACTACAAGGTGAATATGATGGTCGTAGTCATATCTATTATGACAATAAAAGTTCTATAAGCATCTCAAAGAACTCTATCATGTACTTAAGAACCAAGCACTTTCCCAGCAGGTATCATTTTCTAAGAGAATAGGTAAATGAACATAGTGTCAAACTTGAATATGTTTCTACATAGGATCAAATTATAGACATATTGACCAAACCACTTCCAAAGGTAACTTTTGAACACTTAAGATAGGAATTGGGTGTCATTCTTACCCCTAAATATCATTGAAGAAGCCAAGTACTTAGGAGGAGTTGATCGTGTTTATTAGCTCAAAAAATAGGTGAGTTATTTTATTAAGGTATGCATGGAGATATGAGTAGCATGTTTGTATTATGTCTCATAAACTCATAAGTCCTATGTGTTGAGTATTTTGGTTATAAGGAGTGTGATCTATGGAGTTGCAGACATCACTTTGTCATTTATGTCAAAAGAGGAGAAAGACTATAATGGGGAGATAATAATGATTAGTATGTTTTACCATCAATGATAAATGGGGAGATTGTTTAACATTGTTCATGTTGTTAAAGTTTGGCATTGATGCAGTCATTGATGCCAACAATTCTTAAGAAAGGTGTTCATGAGGTCATTGAAGAATGTTCTTATTTGATAAGATCATTGAGAGGCATGAAATTAATTGAGGAGCATGTAAGGCATGTGAGTAAGGTATAAGAGCATTAAGAAGTGTTTCAAGGTTAGTTATCAAGTTTCAAGTACTTGACAAGCCTAGTCATGACACTAGTCATAACATAAAGAGACTTTGTGAGAAGGTATGAGCTTGATGGCTTAGTGAAATGAGTACACACATGCATGAATGAATGTATAAATTTTATTTAACATGTATAAAAGGCATTGGGGAACTCATGTGAGTCTTAGGGTGAGCCTATAGTGGTAGGACCTACAGACCTAACATGCATTTAGACCACTTCTAGACCATGCTTGGCCTAATAAGGCATCATGATATGTTATCAAGGCATATGAAGGATTTTTAACATTGTTTGAGCATGTAATATGTTGTGTGATCATGTAAGTGAGGTGAAAAGCACATGAAAAGAGGCATAAAGGTCAATTTATAAGCCTAATATGATTTACAGGTCAAGGTCTGGAGAGCAAAAAGAGAGATGGTGGCCAAATGAGGTATGCGATTCATATTTCAAGATAAGAATGAGCATGTGAGCATTTTCATTGGTGTGATAGATTATCCCATGTGTTTTGACCATGTTTGAGGTCATGGTTTGCAAGATAAGGCATGAAAAGTGGGTTTTTAGGTCTCTTGTGTGCACAAAATGAAGGGTTCTCAACCCAAAAAGGACTTTAAAGTGATCATTGGCATGTGTAACATCTGAATATGAACCTAAGATATTTATGGTAGATGGGGAAGGGTCTTAGTTCAAATTTACATGCATTAGTTTCTATAATGAGGGGCTAAGCTTTAAGAATAATTGCTAACAGTGGAAGATGGTTTAAACCCTCAAAGAACCCTAATGGTGATCCGATATAAAATAAGTTGTTGTAAAGTGTTCAGAGTGGATTTTCATGGCTAGTTAAGTGATTTTAGATTGTAAAAAACTCTTCTAGGCACCTCTAAGTGTGATTGGTTTATCATATTTGTGAGTATACCCTACAAAAAAGTGCTAGTTTCTTGGATATTTATCGTAACAGTCAGAGTTGACCAAGTTAAAGTTGATAAATAGATGGAAAAAAAAGTTTGATACTTGTAGTTTGTGTCCATGGTGGTTTAAATATAGGTTCTATCCCTTAGGGGTGCTAAACTAGTCATCCAAGTTGACTAGTCGCTAATAGACCTAATGGTGAAAATGGTGAAAAACTTAGGTATCAATGAGAAGATGTTTAGGGATGTGTTATCGTGAAATAGAGATGAATCCAAGTGCATGGAGAAAATTTTTAAGACTTTTGAGATATGTTCATATTGGATAGAAGTTTTGGAGGTCAATGGATATGATGAAAATGTTACTCATAAGTTAATCTGTCTGGGTCAGATGAGACAGTGAGGTACAAGATTATGAAATTGGTCTATGAGACCAATATTTCCATTTGAACATATTATCTTTCTATCTAATAATTTTATATTGATCACATAGGATCATCCACATTCATCTTTAGTCTTTTAAAGTGGTCATACAGGTGTTAAAAGTCAAAATCACCATGACTGGTCTTTAAGAAAAATTGGTAGTTTTGAGTGAGCAAGTTGTAAGAGTGTTTTTGAGTCCCTTTGCCATGTATAATGAAGTATAATGTACTTAGTGAAGTTATTGAGGTCTTAAAGGTTTTGTGCATATGTTTTATTTCCATGGTTATTTAACTAATTGGTGTTTAATCTTCAGTAGTTTAAAATAGACTTTTTGGGTGTGCACATGTTTAATTGTGAACATTACTAATGGCGTGCTTCAAGTGGTGGTTACAACTATAAGGTGTCATGGACCTAAGATGAGATTTTTAGAGGTTTATTTGAGTTCCATATGAAGTGTACCTATCATTTATGATGTTTGAAAGTGCTCCAAGAAGATCAAAGGGTAATGCTTACTAATCAAAGCCTAATTGAATTAAGTCTCCTTAACGCCTAAAAGAGGTTTTGGTTCTATATGCTATGACTGACCTATTGTAATGTTTTATTCATGCTTATGGAATGTCATAAGACCTATTATATTAAAATATAAGTGGAAAAATATGTATGGCTGATCAAGAGGTGTATGGGCAAGATCCTAGTATAGGAATAAGGCCTAATAGGCCTAATTAACTAGTTAGAGTATGAGTGACTTGAAGCGAAAGATATAACACTTTAAAGAGATATAATATGTCTTATAGACCATTATAAGGGTGTAGAAAAACTATCATTAATATTTAAAAGGGGTACTATAGATGACTATCAAGGTCAAATGACCTAATTTGTCTTAAAGAGACTTAGTTGAGTGAAGGTGCCTAGAAAACAGTTTGAGAGGGATAAGAGTGTGAGGAGCTGAAGAGGTAGTCATCATCAATTAGTTGAGAAATAATGTTTCTTGAAAGTGATTAAATTAATTATGTAGATTATTTGATGTTGACTCATTTAGGGGGTTGGTGCTTCCTTGCAAATAGGTGTTTGCAAAAGCCTAGTCAAGTGGGCGCTTGGCTAGTTGCGGTTGGTGTTCTATGTTAAGTTGGTGTTCACTAAATCTTGATGTTTATCTTATACGAATATAGTCCATTTGTAGATATTAGTGGGTTTTATTTTCCTTAATAGTTTTCTAATAAAATAAGTGTTCTATATGTTATGCTCTTGTTTCATGCTCATATAAATGGTTCTTGATGTGTTACTAGTTCACTATATTGCTTTGATAGTTCATGAATGATAAAGTAAAGTTGTAAAAGTTTTTAAAGATTAATTCACACCCCTCTCAATCATTATGCTTCCAATAATTGGTATTAGAGTCTGGTCCTTTGAGACAAGTCTAACATCTTGAAGGTGATCCTAAGAAGCACAAGAATATCTTGTGATTAATAAGAAGACAACATGTATGATGATTAAGTATACTATGATAATAAATAAAGAGAAGCTAAAGTAGACCTTGAAGATGAGCTCATAAGTGCCCTTGATGATTTGAAGCATCAAAATAAGACTATCAAGGATCTTAGGAGTTAGTTAGAAGGTGTTAACACAAGGTTTAAGTCAAAGGAAGTTGAGTATGACAAGTTAAAGACAGAGCTAGATTCCTTGAAGCTTGAGCATGCCAGCTCATAGACAAAATTGGCAAGTTTGAATGAGAGTGTGAGAAGTCATAAAAAGTCAAGAGTTCCAACATTAAAATACTAATTAGGAAACCCAATTCAATTAGGGATAAGTCATCATGAGACCATGAGAAAATGAGTAATCATTCAAGAGGTAAGTGCAAAAATGTTGTTTGCTGCATCTATCATAATATATGACACATTACAAGATTATTATCTAATAGAGTTAGAAGGCCCTCAAGATTTAACAAGACATGAAGCTCCTATAATGCATGAGAATGATCAAACATTGGTATGGAAGCCAAAGAAAGTTAGGACAGATCATATTGAGCTCAAGAGTCAAGATGGACTATTTATTAAGGAGGAACAAAAGACAAAGAAGATTTTATGTGAGCTCATACTGCCTTTCACATTCAAGATGAAGGCATGAAATGGTATGTGTGTGTGTGTGTGTATATATATATATATATATATATATATATATATAGTGGTTTCTCAAGCCACATGACATGAGACAAATAAGTTCATCTCATTGAAGAAGAATGCTGTAGGAACAATGAGGTTTAGAGATAACACAACTAACAATATAGTTGACAAGGGTGTATTGAGTTTGGATAATGGGAAGACCAAGACACAAAATGTGTTGTATGTGAAAGGTTTGAAACATAACCTACTTAGTGTAAGTCAAATGTGCAATCAAGGACACACACTAACCTTTCATGTCAGAGGGTGTGAAATAAGGAGAGCCAAATCAAGAAGGCTAATTACTAATGATAAGAGGACTAAGAACAATCTTATGTCTTGAACGAGATCAATAAAAAGAGATGCATCATGAGCAAGATAGATGAAAGTTGACTGTGGCACAAAAGGTTAGGTCACCTAAACTTTGACAATCTGGTCAAGATTAACACTAGAAAGTCTATAAAGAACATGCCTAAGATCATCAAACCTACAAATATACTTTACAAAGCATGTAAACATGGTAAAAAGACTAGAAGAAGGTTCAATTCTAAGGAGTACTCTACTACAAGAACCTTGTAGTTAATACACATTGATCTTTGTGGGATTATAAGAATTCAAAGCATTCAAGGAGATATATTTTTCATGCTACTCATAGATGATTACATAAGAATTACCTAGGTTTCATTCTTGAAAGAAAAGTCAAAAGCTCTTGAAAAGTTCAAGGCATTCAAGGGACTATGCTAAATGAGTCTATATTATCTGTTGGATATTGGAGAGAGGTAGTGAGCACTGTTGTCTACATTTTGAATAAATGATAGATAAGGACTAATGGTAAAAATACTCTTTATGGACTATGGAAGGGAAGACATACCAATGTGGAACAATTTAGAGTGTTTGGGAGAAAATATTTTATCAAAAGAGATGATGAAGACTTGAGAAAGTTTGATTCTAGATCTGATGAAGGTATATTCATAGGATACTTATCAATGAGCTCAACCTATATATATTATAACAAGAGGCTATAAAAGATAGTGGAAAGAACCAATGTAAAGATTGATGAGACAAGGAAATCACTCTCACAGTCAAATGACACTTTAGATAATCTAGAATTCAATAATGAAGAGAAGATTATATAGGTTGATGGGGAAGAAGAATAAGTTGAAGAGAGATAGGATTTAAAAGAACCCTCAAGACAAATTCAAAGAGATCACCCTAAATCTCAAATCATTAGCAATAAGAATGCAGATATGCAAATGAGGATAAGACTCATAAGTAATTTAAATCATGAGAATATTTCTCTATTATCCAAAATTAAACCTAAGAATCTTATAGAAGCAAGCAAAGACAAATTTTGGATAGGTTTTATGAATGGGGAGTTAGACCAAATAGAGAATAATGAGACTTAGGAACTAGTTCCTAGGCCTACAAATAAGAATGTCATTGACACAAAATGGGTGTTTACAAATAAGTTGAATGAATATGGAGAAGTCACTAGAAACAAGGCTAGATTGTTATGCAAGGGATATGCACAAGTTTAAGGGGTAGACTTTGAGGATACCTTTGCATCAATAGTAATATTGGAGGCTATTAGATTATTTATAGCATATGCAAAATTCAAAGGGTTCAAAGTATATTGGATGGATGTCAAATCTACCTTTTTTGAATGGGAATTTGGAAGAAGTGTACATTGAGTAACATGAGGGTTCTCACTATCAGATGATAAAGACTATGTTTTTAAATTGAAAAAGGCTCTCTATAGTCTAAAGCAAGCTCCTAGAGCTTGGTATGCTAGGTTGGATAAGTATTTGTTGGATCAAGGATTCAAAATATGAGTTGTAGATAGTAATATATATATCAAGATAGAAGATGACCATCAATTGATAATAGTTATCTATGTGGATGACATCATATTTGGTGGAAACAATGAGAACATGACCATGGACTTTTTAGAGGTGATGAAGAAAGAGTTTGAGATGTCCATGCTAGGAGAATTATCATTTTTTTTTAGATTATAGATCACTCAATTTGAAAAAGGTATTTTCATCTCATAAGCCAAGTACATAAGAGAGATGTTGAAAAAGTTTGAGATGGAATATTGCGAGGAAAAAAGTACACCCATGATCACAAGGTGTAATTTGAGCAAGGAAAATGATTCTTTAATGGTCAATCATACATCATATAGGTCAATGATTAGAAATTTATTCTACACCACTGCCTCTAGACCTGACATCATGCAAGCAGTAGGTCTTATGGGAAGGATTCAAGAAGATTAAAAGGAGAATAATCTACAAGAAGTAAAAAATATACTTATGTATCTCAAGGGGATTGTGGAGTATGGATTATGGTATACAAAAAGAAAGGAGTTCAATTTGATAGCTTACACAAATGTAGATTGGGAAATAAGTATAAATAATAGGAAGAGTATGAGTGGAGGATCTTTCTTGCTAAGTAGGTGCCTAGTTTCATGGATAATCAAGAAGCAACCATCAATATCATTATCCACTTGTGAGGTTCAGTATATTCTAGTAACTTTATGTTGCACTCAGGTCTTATGGATGAGGCAGACCCTAAAAGACTACAAGGGGGAGTATGATGGTCTTAACCCTATCTATTGTGACAATACAAGTATTATAAGCATCTCAAAGAAACCTATATTGCAGTTAAGGACCAAGCACATTTACATTAGGTATCATTTTCTAAAATATTAGGTAAGTGAACAAAGCGTCAAACTTGAATATGTTTCTACACAGGATTAGATTGTATATATCTTGACCAAATCACTTCCAAAGGTAACTTTTGAACACCTAAGATAATAATTAGGTTAAATTCCTGCCCTTAATAATCATTGAAGAAGCCAATTAATTAAGGGGAGTTAATCATGCTCATTAGCTCCAAGAACAAATGAGCTATTCCAAGAAGGTATGCATGGAGATAGGGGGAGCATGCTTGAATTATATCTTATAAACTCATAAGTCTTATATGTTGAGTATTTTGGTTGTAATGAATGTGATCTAAGGAGTTGTAGACATGAATTTGTCATTTATGAAAAAGGGGGTGAAAGACTAGAATGGGGAGATAAGAATGATAAATATGTTTTTCCATTAATGACAAAGGGGGAGATTGTTGAGCATTATTCATGTTGTTGATTTTTGGCATTAATGTTGTCATCGATGTCAAAGGTTCTTAAGAAAGGTGCTCATGAGGTCATTAAAGAATGTGTAGGGGGAATCCAAGAACAAACACAGCTGTTCTGATTCCTCTTGTTAGGATCTTGCTCCTCAGAAAGAGCACAATATGATTACCAAATATAAGCAATTAAATATGCGAAAATAACCAGAAACACAAGTAACTAGAATTCACCAATAACACAGAATATGAGAGACAATACACTATCTTATATTAACACTTTACAGAAAAGAATACTACAAAGAGCCACCACACTCTTCTACCTTACAAAGGTTTTCCATGCCTCAAGTGTACAGTAATTCTTCTTCACAACACTCTCCTACATAAAAAAGGTCCCAACAACCAACTCACACACAGAATTGGTGTTCACCTCTCCAACCAGTCAGTAATAACCCTGCCGGTACACCAAGCACTCTATAACACTTCAAGTTGATCTTTCATGAACCTGCAACCTGTAATTCAACAGACCAAACTTACATGTAGATCCCCTATGAGCTTGCAACAACCTGCAACTCAATGATATTACAATGGAAAGAACTCTTCCTTTCTATCTCATACTTTTACAATACATGCCAATGGATCTATAAATAGATCCCTAACTTAAACAATAACTTAGACTCTTAATTTAGACAATTATCCTCGCAGCTCAAGATTCTAACTGGTCTTTACATGCAAACACTTCGTTCACTTAACTAATTGTCCATGCAACGAACAGTTTTGGAACACACAGGCGATCGATGCCGGTCCCTGCTTGCCTGGTTCTGCCGACGTTGGCCGACTCTCTGCTGTCGCCGGTGACCTTTTGCACTGGTCACGATCGACGTCGGTCCTGATGCTGATGCTGGTGCTCCTGGATCTCAACAACCATCTGTTCCTACTGTTTGCAAAGAGTTGAAGCTTTTAGCTCCACAACCTAACAATCTCTCACTTGGAGATAAACAGTTGCAACCGATACCTGTACCTGTACTCTGTCTAGTTTGTTCCCTTGGCTTTGTATCCCTCCTCAATATCACTCTTGAAGACCAACCACCACAAATCTTGTAGTGCAAAACCTGTCATCCAAATTACCTGCCACATCCACATCTACAACCATGTAGATAAAAACTTGACCCTGCATAGCATGTGCACCTGTTGCTGGTCCCACTGAACTGCCCTTCAGTATTACTTTCTCGGATTGACTCCAAACTTGTGACAATTCCCACTGCTTGGGAAAACTCAGGTTTAGTACATACCATGCACTCAACCTCATTATGTGAATCAAGACACCTGTTCTGTAAACTGTCCAACCATCAGCGTGCTAACCGGTCTCACACAATCATCCTGAAACAAAGTCAACAAGACTTCCATGTCTCTAGAACACACTCATGCCAAAGAATCTTGCTGCTCCCAGATTCTCCATGACACACCCCTAAACTAGCTTTACCTTTAGTTCAATAATACCTGTATATGTAACCCTGCAACAAGCACATCATACAGAAATAGGATAATGTAGCTAATATTATCCAACCTGGTAAAGAGAAACACAATGATCAAACCTCTATTGCCCTGCAGTTAATACAAGACCATATACCCTGATCTTGTGTCTCACATATCCATTTTCGCTCTTCTTCATCCTGAACATCCATTCGTCTCTCAGTGCTTACTTCTAGCTGGCAACTCTACCCAAAACACCTGTTTGGTTCTCCTCCAAAGAATCACATCCTCATCCATGCCAAGCTCTCACTGTTTCCTAGATCTACCTGTTCTGCTTCTTTAACAACTTCTTGGTTCTATACCATAAGTGAGAAACAAGTAGTGTAAAGAAGAGAAATAATGAATTTAAGAACTTACTTATGCCTTCAGTCCTCCATATGGGTGCTTGAGACTTCATGACAGCTAGCTGTCCACCTAAAATTCGTCTCAGTGACTGATGCCGGTCACATCTCAGTCTGCAGCCGACCGATGTCGGTTCCCTGCGATAGCCACCTTGCCGACGTCGGTTTCCCCTGACCGACACCAGTCGTTATCTACCCTGAGTCACCAACGTCAGGCTGCACATAGCTGACGTCGGTCCCTGTCTAGACACCGACGTCGATTTTCCTGCCGACGTCGGTCTCTGTGTTTTTCTAGTGAGACTTGACTTTTTTCTGCGAGCTCTTTTTTGATCAAACCCATGTCCAAATCACCCTTGCTCTGCTCAGAATTTCTCTGCACCTTGTGCTGAACTCTGTCCGTCACCTTCTCCTTGAAAACCAAGGCTTTCCTGTTCTTGTCACTAACATCAGATTCCTCAAGAAACGTCACCTTCTTCTTCTGCATACAGAAACCACGATCCATGCCTTCCAAATCTGAAAACATACTCTTTGACTCAAGAACAAGCATCTCCTTCTTATCTATGTGACCAAGCCTATGAAGCCACATCTCTGAATCTACAGCTGAAGTAGATAACCCAGAAAGAGAATCAGTAATACAAGTAGATAGATAAAGCGTACCTACTTTCTTACCTCTAGCTACAACAAGTGTACCCTTGGTAATCTTTTTAGAGTCCGCTGTGAGAGTTACTGTGCAACCCTCATCACCTAAACTTCTAACAGAAATCAAATTCCGCTCTAGAACTGGGACATGCATGACCTCCTTTAACACCCATGTGTCACCTGTTTGCAATTTCAGCTTCACTTTTCCTTTGCCAACAATCTGACAAGGCTTACCATCCCTTACACAAATTTCTCCAAAGTCTCCCTGGACATACTCATGAAAAAATTTTCTATGTGGGGATGCATGAAAATAGGCACCAAAATCTAAAACCCAAGATTCTACTTTATCCAAAGAACATACCAGAGCATTCTGTGCAATGTAATCCGCAACATCTTCTTCTTCTCCATGTCTTTCATGTTGATCTTCACCCGATCTGCAATCTCTCTTTAAGTGCCCTTGCTTTTCACATTTCCAGCAGGTTATTCTGCCATACCTGGACTTGGATCTTCTGCCTATCTTCGACCTTGATCTCCCACGCTCTATTTTCTCTCTTTGCCTTCCTCTGCTTTCAACACTCAAAGCATCTCCTGATGATTCACCTGTGCTTTTCCTGCGTATCTCTTCATTCAAGATCACACTCACAACATCATCCATTTTTAAGACTTTTGAAGCAGACACAGTGTTAGAAACTGCCATTACCAAACCTTCCCAACTTTCATGTAATGAACACAAGATTAAGAAAGCTCTAATTTCATCATCAAATACAATATTGACTGAACTTAACTGGTTTACCAAACCATGAAAATCACTAAGATGGCTATAAACAGATCCACCTTCCAACATTTGCAAATTAAATAAACGCTTCATAAGAAATACCTTATTAGAAGCTGAGCGTTTTTCATATAAATTTGCCAAAGATTCCATCAACTCTACCGTTGTCTTACACTGTGATAAGCTAGAAATCACAGATGATGCAAGACTCAGTCTAATAGATACCAAAGCCTTCTGATCAAGAACCTCCCATTTTTCATCCTTTATATTCTGGGGTTTGCAACCAACCCCACCCAATGGTAAATATAAATCTTTCTGATATAGATAGTCCTCAATCTGCATCCTCCATAATTGGTAGTTCTTGCTATAAAACTTTTTCATTCGTAGCTTACTGTCTTCTACCATTGCTCAACTCCCACTCAAACAGAAACCCTGTGAGTAACCTGTAATCAAAACACACTACCCAGATCTAAACCAATCTGTTAGTATCTCAACCAAAAGCTTTGATACCAATTGTAGGGGGAATCCAAGAACAAACACAACTGTTCTGATTCCTCTTGTTAGGATCTTGCTCCTCAGAAAGAGCACAATATGATTACCAAATATAAGCAATTAAATATGCAAAAATAATCAAAAACACAAGTAACTAGAATTCACCAATAGCACAAAATATGAGAGACAATACACTATCTTGTATTAACACTTTACAGAAAAGAATACTATAAAGAGTTGCCACACTCTTCCACCTTACAGAGGTTTCCCATGCCTCAAGTGTACAATAATTCTTCTTCACAACACTCTCCTACACAAAAAATGGTCCCAACAACCAACTCACACACAGAATTGGTGTTCACCTCTCCAACCAGTCAGTAATAACCCTGCCGGTACACCAAGCACTCTATAGCACTTCAAGTTGATCTCCCATGAACCTGTAACCTACAATTCAACAGACCAAACTTACATGTAGATCCCCTATGAGCTTGCAACAACCTGCAACTCAATGATCTTACAATGGAAGGAACTCTTCTTTTCTATCTCATACTTTTACAATACATGTCAATGGGTCTATAAATAGATCCCTAACTTAAACAATAATTTAGACTCTTAATTTAGACAATTATTCTCGTAGCTCAAGACTCTAACTGGTCTTTACATGCAAACATTTCGTTCACTTAACTAACTGTCCGTGCAACGAACAGTTCTGGAACACACAGGCGACCGACCCCGGTCCCTACTTGCCTGGTTCTGTCGACGTAGGCCGACTCTCTGCCGTCGCCGGTGACCTTCTGCACTGGTCACGACCGACGTCAGTCCTAATGCCGACGCCGGTGCTCCTAGATCTCAGCAACCTTCTGGTCCTACTGTTTGCAAAGAGTTGAAGCTTTTAGCTCCACAACCTAACATAATGTTCTTGTTTGATAACATCATTGAGGGTTATGACATTATTTGAGGATCATGTAAGACATGTGAACAAGATATAAGAGCATCAAGAAGTGTTTCAAGGTTAGTTGTCAAGTTTCAAGTACTTGAGAAGCTTAGTCATGACACTAGTCATAGCATGAAGAGACCTTGTGAGAAGGTATGAGCTTGGTGGTTTGGTGAAATGAGTGCACATAGGCATGAATGGATGTATAATATTTATTGAGTATGCATATAAAGCATTGGAGCACTCATTTATTTTGGTTCTTCACTTATAACACATGGTAATAATCTCAGCAAATTGTGGCATGAGAGATTAGGACATTTGAGTTATGGATATATGCAACAAATGAGTACAAAACATCTTGTGAAAGGCCTTCCTAAGGTCTCTTGTATTGATGGGGTGTGTCCTGGTTGTCTAGTTGGTAAACAACACCAGGATCTATTTCCAGTTGGTAAGGCCACACGTGCAAATGCACCCTTAGAGTTGGTTCATAGTGATTTGATGACTTTTCCAACTCGTTTTTTTTCAGGGGCTAAATATGCACTCACATTCATTGATGATTTCACTCATAAAACTTGGGTATATTTTCTCAAGTTGAAAAGTGAAGTTTTTGAGACTTTTAAGGATTTCTAAGCCTTTGTTGAAAAACAATTATCTCTTCCTCTTAAGAAGATACGCACTGACAATGGGGGGGAATATGACAGTAATGCTTTCTATGATTTTTGTATTGAGCATGGGATACAACATCAGTTCACTGTACCACACACTCCTCAACAAAATGGTGTAGCAGAGAGGAAGAATCAAACATTGAAAGAGATGGCTAATTGTATGATTCACTCTAAAAATTTGGGTCCACAATATTGGGCTGAAGCTGTAAATTGTGCAAATTACATTCAAAACCGTATGCCTCATAAAGCTGTGCAAAATATGACACCAAAAGAAGCTTGGTCTGGGATCAAGCTTGATATTTCAAATTTTTGCATCTTTGGGAGTCAAGCATGGGCATTCATTCCTGATGACAAATGTAAAGCATTGGAGAAGAAAAGCCAACCACTCATTTTTGTTGGTTATTGTGAAGATGTAAAAGCCTACCGTCTTTTTGATCCTGTCACACATGATGTGTTTTTTCGACGAGATGTTCAGGTTGATGAGTTACCCACTCCACAGGAGTGTAAATCTAGTTCTTCTTCTCCCCCTCCTACTAAGGATAGTGAGGATTTGCTTTCTATTGTTGATGATGATGATGTTGCACTTATTCAACCACCACAACCATCTTCTTCACCACCTTTGCCTATGTGGGCAAAGAGCACTCTCCAGGCAGCTGGTTCTTTTGTTGGTGATCCATCTGATTCTCGTCACACTCGCTCACAGACATCTAGTGTTGCTCTTTTGGGACAAGCTTGCACAGATGATCCAGTGTTGTTTTCTGAGGCTAATGGTATACCCGAGTGGGATGTTGCTATGTATGATGAGTATTCTTCATTGATGAAGAATGATACTTGGGATCTTGTCCCTCTTCCTAAGGGAAGAAAACTTGTAAAATGTAAATGGGTCTATAGGACCAAATATGCTGCAGATGGATCAGTAGATAAGTACAAAGCTAGATTAGTAGCTAAGGGTTTTTCACAGGTTGAAGGGGTTGATTACTCTGAGACCTTTGCCCCTGTAGCTAAGATGGATTCTATTCGGCTTGTACTCTCTCTTGTTGCTTCACATTCTTGGTTTGTTTTTCAGATGGATGTGAAGAGTGCTTTTTTGCATGGTGATCTCCATGAGGAGATCTATATGGAGCAGCCTCCAGGATTTGTGCAGGACTCATCATTGGTTTGTAGACTCCGTCGTTCTCTTTATGGCCTCAAACAAGCTCTTAGAGCTTGGTATGAGAAGATGGATAGTTTTCTTTTGAGTTCTAGTTTTATTCGTTGTGAGTCAGATCACAATGTATACATCCTGAAGCAAAGTGAGGAGCTTGTCATTTTGGTTTTGTATGTTGATGATCTCATCCTCACAGGCAGTTTAGATTCCTTGATACATGACATCAAGGACAAGTTGGCAGATAGGTTTGATATGACAGATCTGGGACTTCTACATTATTTTTTTGGTCTTCAAGTTTTTCAGTCTTCTGAGGGCATTTCTATTGGACAGCAGAAGTATGCGATAGATCTTCTTCATCGATTTGGCATGGCTGATTGTAAGCCTACACCCACTCCATATCAGTCAGGTATTGTGTTGTCTGCCACTTGTACGACTCCTCTTGTTGATTCCACTTTGTATAGGCAACTTGTAAGTAGTCTTTTAAACCTGACTCATACCCATCCTGACATCACATTTGCTGTGAACCTTGTCTCTTGGTTCTCACATGAGCCTTATGAGAGTCATTGGCAAGTAGCCAAGCGTATTTTGTGCTACATTCGGGGCACCACTCACTTTGGTATACATTACACACCACAGAGCTCTACACAGCTTGTTGGATACACTGACTCTGATTGGGCTGGTGATGTTGACACTCGCAAGTCCACTTGTGGATTTGCTTTCACACTTGGTTCAGGTCCAGTTTCTTGGGCATGCAAAAAGCAGACTGCTATTGCATTGTCCTCTACTGAGGCTGAGTATCGAGGTGCTGTCAAAGCTAGTCAAGAGATACTTTGGCTTCGACAGTTGCTTGGAGAGTTTGGCTTCACACAACATGGTCCTACTACTCTTTGGTGTGATAACCAAAGTGCGATTGCTATTTCACGCAATCCTATTGAGCATCAACGGACAAAACACATTGAGATTCACATGCACTTCATTCGACATCTTATTCAGGATGGAGTTCTTTCTTTGGAGTTTGTGCCTATAGCTGAGCAGATTGCAGACATCTTCACTAAACCTTTGGCTTCTCCTCGTTATCTTCAGTTGCGAGCGATGCTTGGGGTGAAAGAAGTTGTCCTTGGGGGGGATTTCCCATGAAGTCATTCCTTCCTTTATTTTTCATATATTTTGATTGGTTTGTACATGGGTACCTTATCAGGCCTAGTAGCTGGGACCCATCCTTGTTTGTCATTCTCCCTATGTTTCACTTAAGGGAGGGTGTTGGAATAATGCATATTTAAGCTTACCTAGGGTTAATAGGGTAAGTTATTTATTACCGAGGGTAGAATTTATTTACCTCGGTTAATTTATTTTATTGTTGAAAATTTCTCAACAATATATTTGTTCGTAGTATGAGAAAACAAATAGTTTGTTTTCTCTATTTTGTAATCATTACAAATAGTTTGTTAACATGAAACAAACTATTTGTATTATAAATACTTTGCATTATATGGGAAATAAACGAGAGATTATTGAGAGAATTCAGAGAATTTTGTGGATTATCACCTATTTTTTAGGTGTGAAAAATTTATTTATTCTCTGAAAATATTTGCAGGTTATTTGTTGTGGGTTCTTTCTCCTGGATTGATCCTGTGGATCCTGTGTATCTCCTGTTCATTCTTTCATTACAGGGGTAGGACCTACAGACCCAACATGTAATTAGACCACTTTTCGACCCTGCTTGGCTTAATAAGGCATCATGATCTATTATAAAGGCATATGAAGGATGTTTGGCTTTGTTTGAGCATGTGAGATGTTATATGAACATGTAAGTGAGGTGGAGAGCACATGGAAAGAGTCATGAAGGTTAATTTCAAGGCCTAATATGATTTGTAGGTTAAGGTCTAGAGAGAAAAGAGAGAGATGGTGGCCAAATGAGGTATAAGATTCATATTTTAAGATAATAATGAGCATGTGAACATTTTAAATGGTTTGATATATTTTACCATGTGTGTTGACCAAGTTTGAGGTCATGGTTTGCAAAATAAGGCATGAAAAGTGGGTTTTTAGGTCTCTTGTGTGCACAAAATGAAGGGTTCTCAACTTGAGAATGACTTTAAAGTGATCATTGGCAAGTGTAAATTATGCATGGGAACCTAAGATATTCATGGTAGATGGAGAAGGGTCCTATCTTAAAGTTACAAACATTAGTTTCTGTAATGAGGGGCTACGCTTTATGAATGATTGTTAACAATGAAAGATGGTTTAAACCCTCAAGGAACCTTAATAGTGACCCAATATGAAATAATTTATTTTAAAGTACTCATAATGGATTGGTATGTCTATTTAAGTGATTGGAGGTTGTATTCAACTCTTCCACGCACCTCCAGGTGTGATTGGTTTGTTAGGTGTGTGAGTAGACCCTACAAAAAAGTGCTAGTTTCTTAGAGATTTATTGTAACAATCATAATTGACCAAGTCAAAGTTGGCAAATAGATGGATGACAAAGTTTGAGACTGATAGTTTTTATCCATGGTGTTTTTTAGATAGGTTCTATTGGTTAGGGGTGCTAAATCATTCATCTAAGTTGACTAGTCACTAATAGACCTAATGGTGAAAATAGTGAGAAACTCAGGTAACAGTGATAAGATGTTTAGGGATGTGTTATCATAGAATATACATGAATCAAAGTGTATGGATACATTATTAAAGACTTTTAATACATTTTCATGTTGGATATAAATTTTAGAGGTCAGTGAATATGATGAAAATATTGTTCATAAATTGACTTGTCTGATTCAGATGAGACAATGAGGTACACGATTATGAGATTGGTCTGCAAGACCAATATTTTCATTTGAACATATTATATTTTTATCATATAATGGTATAATGATCGCATAGGATCATCCACATGCATCAATAGTATTTTAAAGTGGTCATACATATGTTGAAAGTTAAAATCACCATGATTGGTCTTTAAGGAAAATTGGTAGTTCTAAGTGAGCAAGTTGTAGGTGTGTTTTTGAGTCTTTTTTCACTATGTAATGAAGTCTAATTCACTTAATGAAATTTTTTAGGTCTTGAAGGTTATGTGTATATGTTTTATTTTCATGGTTGTTTAGCTAATTTGTGTTTTATCTTGAGTATTTCAAAATAGACTTTTAGGTATGTACAAGCCAAATTATGAACATTACTAAAGGCATGCTTCAAGTGGTGGTTGGAGATAAAATGTGTCATGGATCTTATATGAGATTAGTATGGGTATATTAGTGGCATATTAAGTTTTCTTTCCATATATGAGGTTTGAAAGTGCTCCAAGAAGATCAAAGGGTAACGTGTGCTAATGAAGGTCTAATTGAATTAGGCCTCCTTAAGGCTTAAAAAAGGTTTTGATCCTATATGATATGACCAACCTATTGTAATGTTTGATTCATATTTTTGGCATGTCATAAGGCCTATTATATGAAAATATAATTGAAATTTTTTGTATGTTTGACCAAGAGGTGTATAAGCAAAAACCTAGTATAAGAACAAGGCCTAATGGGCCCAATTAACTAGTTAGAGTATGAATGAGTTGAAACGGAAGATATAACACTTTGAAGAGATAAAGGAGGTATTTTAAACCATCATAAGGGTGAAAATAAACTATCATTAATATCTAATAGGGGTAATATATATGACTATCAAGTTCAAACAACCTAATCTGTCTTGAAGAGACCTAGTTGAGCGAATGAGCTTAGAAGATAATTTGAGAGGGCTAAGAGTGTGAAGAGCTGAAGAGGTGGTCATCAACATTTGATTGAAAAATAATATGTCCTAAAGGTGATCAAAGCAATTAGGTGGTTGAGTTGGTGTTGAGTCATCTAGGGCGTTGGTGCCTCCTTGCAAGTAGGTGCTTGCCAAAATGTAGTCAAGTGGGTGTTTGGCTAGTTGGGGTTAGTGCTCCATGTGAAGTTGGTAATTCACTAAATATTAATGTCTGTCTTATATAATTTTAGTCCATTTATATATATTAATGAGTTTTCTTCCCCTTGAGGGGTTTCCACTCAAATAAGTGTTTTATGTGTTATATTCTTCTCTCATGCTCATATAGATGGTTCTTGATGTGTTGTTAGTTCACTATATTGCTTTGATAGTTCATGAATGATAAAGTAAAGTTGTAAAAGTTTTTAAAGACTGAGTCACCCCCCTCTGAGCATTATGATTCTAATAATACATCAACTAAGAAACAATATTTAGCTATGATTTTTACAGCCCAAAATTTGCATCACTACATGCTGAATAATAAGACCATTGTCATTTCCAAAGTAGATCCACTCAAGTATCTACATTTTAAAATAGATTTACAAGGTTGCATGGCAAAGTGTATCATGATCTTGATCAAGTTTGATCTTGAATATGCCAATCAAAAGGCCATTAAGGGATATGTACTCATAGATCAACTTGCAGAAGCTCCTCTTATTGATACTCAATCCATTATATTTAGATTTTTAGATGAAGCCATCATGACCACAATTGAAGTAGAAGCACCTCCTGAAGCAGAATAATGGACCATCTAATTTGATGGTTTTTTCAAAACATATGGATCAAGCATTGATGTATTATCTATCACACCACAAGGGGATCTAATTCTTGAGTCCTTTTGCATTGGTTTTTTATGTACCAATAATATGGTCAAATATGAAGCATTTGTTATAGGGCTTCATCAAGTAGTATAGTGAAATATCCAACATTTATTAGTTCATAGTGATTCATAGCTTATAATCAATCAGGTCATAGACCAATACTAGACAAAATATGAGAAGTTGGTACCTAAAGACATGGTTGAAACTCTTAATAAATTACCAACATTGAGTTTGAACGGATACATAGAGCCAATAATAGAACCATTAATTTCATGGCCACAATTATTTCCATGATTCAGAGTATAAATAGAGCTAGAGACTACCAATTTCTTGTGGAACATCTCCTCGTACTGGTGCACAAATAAGCAATCATTGAGATGGTTTGTGATATTTTTGGTCTCAAGTCTACTTTGTATTAAGACATATATGCCTACATCTAATACTAAATTATTCCCCTAGACCTTTATCATAAGAAACGAAATGCCTTCATCCTTAAAACTTCTCATTATACCCTACTTGGACTTACCTGTATCGTAGAAACTATGATGGAACTCTACTTCATTATTTATCTTTAGTAGAATCTGAGTTAACATCAGGGGAAGGAAGAGCGTGTGGGGCCCACACTAGTGGGTCCATCCTTGCTAAGAAATTACTGCGTACTAGTTATTATTGGTTGACTATGGAAATAAATGTAATTTCCTATGTAAAGAAGTGTGTGAAGTGTTAGAAGCATGCAAATTTGATCCATATTCTAGCTAAAACACTCAAACTACTAACACCATGGCTATTCCCAATGTGGTGACTCAACCTCGTAGGCAAGATAAATCTTACATCCTTAGATGGCCACCTACATGTCCTTACTGCTACCAAATATTTTACTAATTGGGTGAAAGCCATTCCCCTCACATAACTGGTAAGTAGATTTCCAAATTCATCTTTAACCATCTCATTTACCACTATGGTATACCCTCCAAAATTATATCTAATAATGGAAAATAATCTAAAAATAAAAATGTGAAAACATTTTATGTCTAATACTGCATCAAAAAACACTTTTCCACCACCTATTACCCCCAAGACAACAACCAAATTGAGGCTTTTAACAAAACCATTGTCAATAATATAAAGAAGATTGTCAATGATGCTACCATAATTATCACTTGTAGCTATTTAATGCCCTATGGGGCTATCATACTACTTTATGTACTCCATCAAGAGCTACCTCATATTTCTTTATTTATGGCATTGGGGCCATTCTTTTTGTCGAGGTTGAGTTGCCTTCTCTCCAGATTTCACTACAACACATCATTGGTGATGAGGACTATAAAGTAGCTCATTTGTAAGAGTTGGACCTATTAGATGGAAAGCACATGGACACTTTGAATAAATTTTAGGCATATCAAAACAAATTATGTGGCCAATATAATTAGCACATTAAGTATTGAGAATTTGAGCTTGGTGACTTTGTATTAAAATAAAATAAAAAAAACCTCAATGTTGAGACAAAGAAGAAAGGAAAGTTTTAACCTAACTGGTTAGGGCCTTATGTGGTTATTTCTAACTATGGTTCTAAAGCATACAGACTCACCACATCAGAAGGAGATGAACTTAATGAAATGATGAACATAATGCAACTTAAATGTTTTTACTCTTGAGAGACTCAAATTATTGTCTACAAGTATAGTTTAAATTATGCCACAATATACTTATTATTTGTATCATACCATATACCTTTCCCACCATACCTTTGCCTATTACCAACCAGTTCTTTTTACCTACACCTATCACTTTTGGCCTTGGTTCCATTTCATTTGTACTTTAAGCATATTCAGTGGTTGATATTGGATGCTATTTTAATAATTGACTTAGATTCAAACTTTTAAATGGCAGTAGTATGACATTGGTCCTGACAAATGCATCATTTATTTGTTTTTAAGTTTTATATCATTACTTGTGCTACTAATTATAACTGCCTTTGGCCAAATTATTATCACCGACCCTTGTCATTATTTTTTGATTATAATTGCCTTTGGGTAAATTATGAATAACCCTTTTACCATGCATTGTCATATCACTGTGCCATACCTTGTCATTTACTTATTCATAAAATTATTGTTACTTAGTTGGATGCCTCACTGAAGGTGAAACTATAATGACTTGAGGTCCCTAGGGACTGTGTAGGCATCGATTTATTTATATTGAGGTTAGCTCAGTCACCCCTTTGCCACACTTTTGCTATTTTGTAAGAATTTTTAAGCCACACTCTCATCATTTTACAAGTTTGTTTATTTTGTATCTCATAATCCTGTATTGAGTTGAGATACCAAAAACCCCAAAATCATTGGAAACATTTCCCAAATTTCACTACTATAGGTAGAACTATAATGACTTGAGGTCCTTAAAAACTATGTAGGTAGTGCTCAATTTACATTGAAATCAGCTCAACCACCCATTTTCCATGCTCTCACAATTTTGTGAGTTAGGTTATTTTGTATCTTTTAATCCTCTATTGAGTTGATATACCAAAAAATCAAAAGCATTATAATTTTTTTCCAACTTTCACCACTGTAGGCAAAACTAAAATGACTTGAGATCATTTGAGATTATGTAGGCATCACGTAATTTACATTGAAGTCATCTTAGTCACCACTTTGCCACACTCTCACTATTTTTTGAGTTAAGCCATTTTGTATCTTATAATCCTCTATTGAGTTGAGATACCAAAAAATCCAAAACACTTGAGGTCCATTTGGACTATGTAGGCAGCTCTCAGTGTTCTCTGAGGTCAACTTAGCCACCCTTATTTGAATGCTCTCAATTATTTATGAGTAATTTAAGTTTAAATGCTCTCACCATTTTATGAGCAACCTAAGCCACACTCTTTTCATTTTTAAAGTGGTATTTCATAATTCTTCATTGAGCTGAGATGTCTGGAAAATTTTAAAACATACTTGAAACAGTTTCTGTAATGTCCCTTACGTAAGGGCTCCTTTTCCTAAGCAAAAGCTCTGATACCACTGTAATATCCTCAACCAATTGGGAATATAGAAAAAATAAAGCTCTGAACAAAGATACAAATTTTACCAAAATGATTTCCAAATAAATAAATAAATCACAATATATTCTCTCAATGGCAAATCACAGATCTTATCACTTGTTCTTCTAGATGATTACACAATTGAGTCTCTGTCATACAAATAAAATAATATGAAATATTCTATCTTAAAACCATAGGATTTGGCAAATTTGGAAATTGAGTTTGAATCTAGAAATTCTGTCTCGGCCTGCTGTGTCGAACACACAGTCGCCGGCGTCGGTCGATATACTTCCGACGTCGATCTCTGTCAGTCATTCTCTGCCGATGTCGGTCTTCAGTCGGCCGATGTCGGTCACTGGGAATCGCTGTCTGTCGAGGTCGGTGTCTGAGCGGATCTGTACAGACCTATACGGACTTAGTACAGTCGCCAATTAAACACAACCTGTATGTTTTCAACTCCTGATAGCTGAACAACCTGATCTCAAGAATATATGATTCTAATACAGAAGATCTATATTTGTATAACTTATTGGATCAAAACTAAATAAAGAAATACCTGGAAAGCTCTGTGACAACTTCTGTATGAAGTTACATCTCAAATCTGTAAACCTCTGTGATAACTTCTGTATGAAGCTATCTCTCAATTTGGCAATAGATCAACTGATATTTCACAGCCTCTGAATCACACACAATGAAGAGTTGACGTTCTCCACTGCAATGGAATCCTAGAACCCTTGGCTCAGTCTTCACAGAAGAATTCTTCAATATCAAAATCAATAATCATATGCATAATCAATAATGGCCTCCATGAGAAACCCTTATACCCTCAAAAAGATGTGCTTGCCCTAATTAGGGTTTTCTTAAATTAGAATTAGGGTTTCTAATTAAAAATAGACCAAATAATTAATATTTGATTAAATAAATCAAATATTAATATCTCCCTCAATATATGTCCGATCGAGCCCAAACGAAAGCCAACTGGAAATTTTTTGCTAAACGAAGCCAAGCCAATCTCCGTCAAGACCTTCTATCCATCCTATTAGCCTACGAAGGTCGCATAATAGGCTAACCATCCATTCTGAAGATGTGAACTGAAAAGGGGACATGACAATCCGCCCCTCCTGAAATTGCTTGCCCTCAAGCAATTGCTGAATGATAAACCAATCACTCCCCCTGGATCCCAAATGTAGTCATGATCTCCACTGTTATCAATCAACACGAACTCCATGCCATGTCCATCACAACTCTCATCTAATGGCGTCACATCATCTCTAGTACTAAGATAAGCACCCCAACATCCAATCAATAAATGAAAATCAACCGGAAACTCAAGTAAACTCCTTACTTGAATAATCGCTGAATCTAGAATATGAATGCTAGACATACTCATATCATCCTCAACCTATGACCTGGCTATAGCAGAAAGCTGAGTCCCTATCACATGTGCTAACTCCAGAACTGAACTCACCTCAAGACAAAACTCGTCCACCTGTCTCTCCTGTGTTGGTGCCAATGTGCACTCGGTAGCGCACTCTATCATGTCATCTCGTATGAGCCTCTCCATCCGATGAAAAAATATATATCTGAAGCTGCTGCCTCGTATTGCCTTAAGAATATGTGTCTTCCCATCAACATCAAAGCAAACCTTCATGTCCTTGAGACGAAGAGTAACTTCCTCAAATGAATGAAGCCACTTCATACCCAAGACTAAGTCTATATCCCCAATGTTCACCACATAATAATCAGCCTTGAACTCATAGTTGTTCAAGTGCAATGGGAGGTCTCTAATCATACGCTCACACCTAAGAGTGTGACCATTGGCTACCTCAACTCTAATGCCCTCAAAATCTTCAGTAGTGAGCCCACGCTTCTCCACAAATCTGGCATCTATGAAATTATGTGTGGCCCCTGTATCAAGAAAGGTGATGACCTTCTACCCTGCCAAAACTCCACGGAGTCTAAATGACTCATCCGACTAAATGCTGGATAGGCATGCCTCCTGTATGTGAAGCTCTAACTCTGCCTCTACCGTAGGCTCTGAAGCCTCTGCCTCCTCAAAACCATCCTGCTGTTCGGAATCCTCTGAATCTGAATCCTCATAATACGCCCACATTACACGATTTGCCTTGCCCTTAGGCCTCAAAGGACAATCATGATTGGCATCATAGGGATCTTTGCAAAAGAAGTAAAGCTTCTTCCTGCATATATCGTTAAGAGCCTCTTGATCCAAAGGTGGTGCTGCAAGATTTGCCTTAGAATCATTCTTAACACCTGATTTATCTATGTTAAAATCCGGTCTCTCTCTATTACCATTGGAGCACTTATGGTCCCTAGATGAAGAAGTACCTCCTGAGTTAGATTTACTAGATGGGGCTGCCATCTCCATGCTACGCGCCTTCTTCATAGCTACCTGTAATGAAGGAGGATCAAAGCCTTTAATCCAACCTCTTAATGGTTCTGTCAATCCCTCCATGAAGAGTACTGCAAGTCACCTCTCTGAAATGTCAGGGACCATGACTGATAACTTCTGGAAGTCACCAATGTAAGACTCTAGACTCCCACTCTGGTGCAACTGAGCTAATTCTCTGAAATAGGACTCTGGGTCCTTCCTATCAAAGCGCTCCACCAACCTATCCACAAACTCTTGATAAGATGTGATCCGATCATGATGGAGTGTCACCATCCCGTGGTGCCACCAATCGTGAGCTACTCCCTCAAGATGTAGTGTCGCATATCTGATAGCATCTTCCTTAGCCATCGATCGCAGTGTGAGAAATGTATCTAGCTTACTAACCCAGGCCTGTGCTGTCACCTTACCACTACCGTCAAACATCGCTAGTGTGAGCCTGCTCGTAGCATGCTTAAGATCATTATTCTGGTGTCGAGGTCTCCTGTCTTGTCTAACCAATTTGTAGTGCTCTCTCCTCAGATTAACAAAACAATCAAAGGACATCCTCTCTTGAACATGAGGAGGTAATAAGTCCCACTCATCATTTGCATCCATGTAAACATCTGCAAATGAGGAATCTCCTACCTCCTCCTCTGCTGGAGCCTCTGGTTCCTCTTGAACAAACGTAGGACGTGTAGGTCTATCCGATGTTCTGGAGTGGGCCTACTGTGGTCTCTGATTAATCGTATCACTCCTGTCATCTCTTTGTTCCCCATTCTGTCTATCAGGTGCGTTCATCCTCTCTATCATAATAGTGAGTCTCTGTATTGTCTGATTCATCTGCTGTTGGCCTGTCATCATAGCATGGTGGAATTCTCTGGTGTCCTGATCAACATCATACCTGTGGCCCCTAGGTGGGCTACCCTCACGTCTATCACTCATGATAATCCACTGTTGTTCTAACAACTGGGTACCTTCAAGCAAGGTTCTACTGCGTGTGTTATACCTGTGTGGTCCCAACTCTTGTGGCTGCATAAAATCTATAAACCCTCAGGATGGCAGGATCTTAGCTCTGAGCTACCCAACAAAATGGCAAGAATTTGGCTCTGATACCACTGTAATGTCCCTTACGTAGGGGCTTCTTTTCCTAAGCAAAAGCTCTAATACCACTGTAATGTCCCTTACGTAGGGGCTCCTTTTCCTAAGCAAAAGCTTTTATACCACTGTAATATCCCCAACCAATTGGGAATATAGGAAAAATAAAGCTCTGAACAAAGATACAAATTTTTCCAAAATAATTTACAAATAAATAAATAAATCACAATATAGTCTCTCAATGGCAAATCACAAATCTTATCACTTGTTCTTCTAGATGATTACACAATTGAGTCTCTATCATACAAATAAAATAATATGAAATATTCTGTCGTAAAACCCTTAGATTTGGCAAATCTGGAAATTGAGCTTGAATCTAGAAATTTTGTCTCGGCCTGCTGTGTCAAACACACAGTCGCCGGCGTCGGTCGATATACTGCCGACGTCGGTCTCTGTCAGTCCTTCTCTATCGACGTCGGTCTTCAGTCGGCCGATGTTGATCACTGGGAATCACTGTCTATCGAGGTCGGTGTCTGAGCGGATCTGTACGGACCTAGTACGGCCGCCAATTAAACACAACCTGTCTGTTTTCAACCCCTGATAGCTGAACAACCTGATCTCAAGAATATATGATTCTAATACAAAAGATCTATATGTGTATAACTTATTGGATCAAAACTAAATAAAGAAATACCTGGAAAGCTCTGTGACAACTTCTGTATGAAGTTACCTCTCAAATTTGTAAACCTCTGTGATAACTTCTGTATGAAGCTATCTCTCAGTTTGGCAATAGATCAGTTGATATTTCACAGCCTCTGAATCACACACAATGAAGAGTTGACGTTCTCCACTGCAATGGAATCCTGGAACCCTTGGCTCAGTCTTCACAGAAGAATTCTTTAATATCAAAATCAATAATCATATGCATAATCAATAATGGCCTCCATGAGAAACCTTTATACCCTCAAAAAGATGTGCTTGCCCTAATTAGGGTTTTCTTAAATTAGAATTAGGGTTTCTAATTAAAAATAGACCAAATAATTAATATTTGATTAAATAAATCAAATATTAATATCTCCCTCAATATATGTCCGATCGAGCCCAAACGAAAGCCAACTGGAAAAATTCTACTAAACGAAGCCAAGCCAATCTCCGTCAAGACCTTCTATCCATCCTATTAGCCTACGAAGGTCGCATAATAGGCTAACCATCCATTCTGAAGATGTCAACTAAAAAGGGGACATGACAGTTTCAAAACCCCTAAACATTTTAAAAGACTTAATATACTCTTAAAAATCACAAAATCATGAAAATTTCTTAGAATTTCCATATGAGATATGAAGCCTTAAATTTTTTTTGAGATGGACTATCTTAAATATCTAGTTTCATTTCTAGACCACTTCCATTTTCCTCCTATTTTTGGGAGAACTACATTAGCTTGAGATCTACAAAAACTATGTAGGCAATACTTTGATACATAGGGTATCTCAGATTAATTCAGACATGACCACTTTTTCATCACTTTGTTACTGTTTGGCACATCCATCTCCTTTTCTCGAAGGATCATGGCTCTTATAACTATTTCACAAGTAATAACTTATCCTTTAGTTTCCTCATCCTTATTGGTCTTTTACACTCTTACCATTTTGCGAGAAACCTTAGCTAATGCTCTTGCCATTTTGTGAGTAACCTTAGCCAATGCTCTCATCATTTTGAGAGAAACCTTAATCAATGCTCTCACCGTTTTGTGAGTTTATTCTCATTCTAAGCCATAAATATAATTACCAATTTAGTTCATTAGTGGATGTTTGTTTCTTATCTTTTAGTGTGGTTTTAGCCTAAACCATGCTCTCACATTTACACGATTTATTTGTTTTGACATTTTCATGACTTTGAGAATCACTCCCCCCCTTTTCCTACGCACTCACTATTTTTCAATATCATTCCTATATTCCTCTATGATCATTCTCTTTTTGTTATCATCCATTTTCTTCCATTCCATATCTTGGGAGAACTGTATTTGGCTTGAAGTTCACGTTAGACCTTGTATCCATAGAGCTACATAGGTAGCATCCACTTGCCTATTGCATCTGGAATTAGTTAGGCTACCCCTTCCTATTTTTTCTATTCCTCTCATTTGTTTGTGTTTTATTATTTTCTATGACTTAGGAGCGTCATTTGCCATCTTGTTTGTGTCGTTACTCCATATATCCTAGGGCAACCATTTATCATCATAACTTTTGTCATTATTTTTTTATATCCTAGGGGAAACCTTGTACCATTTGTTTCTTACATTGTTTTACCCATGTCATTGTTACCTACTCTAGGGGTAACCCTGTCGCCAAGTGTAACACCTTTATTACACCTGAACAAATAATTTGTTATTTTCTTGTATTTTATTTGTAACTAACATTATGATTAACTTGTTTGTATATTGTAGTTTGTTTATTTGTCTTTGTGTGCCTTAGTTTTATTTATTTATTTTGTTTGTTTGGTTCTTTTTGTTTTTTTAAAATTATTTATTGCCTTTTTATGTCTTTCTTGGTTGTCGTAAGTCTATTACATTTTATTTACACTTAAGTCTTGATTATCTATATCTTGAACTTAGGTTATGAGTATTTATATATAATACTGTACTTAGTTTATTTATTTTATATTTACACTTGGGATTTAATTGTTCATATCTTATTCCTAGGTTGTTTATATTTTTATCCAAACTAAGTTTTTCATGCTTAGGGTATATGTTATTATTATAGTTGTTTGTAACTAGGATGCATAATATCATAATATAGAATAAACATCAAGCCAATAGAGACTATTGATCAATGCAAAGGACAATATTTCTCTAAGATCAAAATCAACCAAATACCAAACATAGCCTAAATCTATGATTAACAAAATAATATGATTTATTGTGTGCTAACATAGACGTGCATTTATGAATAAGCAATGTAATTTTTTTTCTGATCGATCAACAAAATATTTTGCCTTAGGGTAAACTCATTTTCAATCACGTGATTAAATTTTTGAATGATTATAACTATCTTTGAGAAAATCATTCTTTTTTGAGCAATTTAATGATTATAACCATTTTTGGGTAAATCATTATTTTTCAACTCATCCATCCTGCTAGGGCACAAGCTTATGCCACTAATTATGACCACCTTTAAGTGACAAATCATTATCTTACCTTTCATTATTGATTATAATCATCTTTAAGCAAATCAATGTCTCAATCGCTATTATTTATTATAACCACCTTTAGAAAAATATTTAGTTCCACCCCTATTTCCACCAGATCGTGTCATTTTCTTCATTTTGAGGGAATATTTGATGAATCTATTTTGCAGCCCACTCTCTCTCGAGGGCATCCAGGGATAATTGACTACCCTTTGGGGCATGAACCTTTTAACTTAATAGTTTTTTTCATTCTTTGGAAAGACATTACTGATCCTGTGTCTTATAATGCCTTCTCAAACATGGACCAACTGTAGACACTCATTTTTTGCCACTTTCACGTCTAAATCAAGATTCATAACCATTTCTAGCAAATGACATAATTTAAGTCTAGAAATCACTTGTATTACCCAATTTCATCTGTGTAATGGATTTAATTACCCAAAAATGTGTTGAAGCTTGCTTATTTAGGGTATTTCCCTGTACACACTGATAACCTAGCTTGGATTTAGTCTTAATCAAATTGTGACCTAGCAAAGTTTTATTCTTGCCCTGTTGATTTATTAATGTAAAACATTTAAAACAATTCATAAAATCCAAATACTCTAAGCAAGATTAATTAAAAGAAAATCTTAATTAGCTTGCTTAAATAAAAATTCCAATTTGAATTAGAGAATTACATTTATTCAAAAAAAAAATTCCAATAAATATGAGGTCAAAGTCAAGGGAGTTAATAAAATATTTTATTAATTTTTAAAATTCAAGAAAATGTGAGTCAAAACCTCATACATATCTTCTATGATTTGTCATGGTTCATAAATATCTAAAATGAGTTATCAAGCCTTTGTGATTGTTTTGTTGGAACACAACTAGATAATGAGAGGGGGGGGCTGAATCAATAAATCAATTAGAACTAGTTATTTAAATACTTCTAACACAGATTAAAAGATATATGTAGATCAAATCATATATTAAAAGATCATACACACAAAAATACTCATGATACCAAATTTATACGTGAAAAACCCAAAGAGAAAAACCATGGTGAGAATAGATGCTAGAATTTACTGTTCTAATCCAGCCTCACAGTCAATGCCTCACTTAGCAAAACCTCACTAGTTACAAGCCTCACTGGTAAAACCTCATTGGTTACATTTAAGGGCATCTACTCTAAGGAGACACCAATCCACATATTTTAGAGCACCAACTCTAAGGAAGTACCAACTCCCTAACTGGTTTTACCTCACTAGTTACAATGTTTAAGGGCACCAAACCTAAGGAGACACCAATCCCCTAAATAAACACTAATTCAACGTGTCTAATGGCATTAATCAATCATATCTATGGAGCTAAAATTATAGTATATAAAATAGATTCATAAATGAATCCAATTCTGTTATCTCTATTACAAGTCTAATCTATAGCTACTCATTCTCTACACATTTTCTCTGTGTGCCTTTCTTCCTCTCTACCTCTCTCTGTGTCTGTATATGTATCTATTTAACACACTTCATCCTCTCTCTACAACCTCCTATTTTCCTCTCTATCCTTTGGTTTCATGTCTATATATTTTCTATTTGACACAATTTTAATTGGCTCTAACACTTTTTCCTTTGTCCTAGATATCATATATATAAACAAATTATTTAGGGTTCCATATCTTTTATGTGTTCACACTTGGACTATAACACATCATGCCAATTCTGGACTCTAGTTCTTTATGACTTGGACAATAAGTTTCCTACATCTTGATTCCATGCATCATGCCATAAGTACAAGTCTATTTACTATCTATAACATATGTTAGACTTAAGTTTTGATACATATGATATTTAATGTAGATTTGATTGGTTGGATCGATCAATCTCGTTGTCTATGTTAATATATAGAGCTTATATGCAAGTTCTTACATGTTCCTACATATATATTCATTTTATTGTTGGAAATTAAATACTTTAAATACTGGCCTTTGATATCTTTCTTTGCACCATCTCTAAGCTCTCTTGCTCTGTTGGATCTTTGTATTGTTGCTAAACTTTAATGTTATACTCTTTAAAATGCATCTATCAATCTCCATATCCTAGCTCCTACATGTCATTGGATCTCCAAAGATACATGTTCTTTATCTCTATTGAGATGTTAAACATTGAGCTCTTTATCCCATCTCGTTGCTTCCTATATCTTTGGATCATTTTCGCTCTATCAATCTTCTCAAACATGCTTGGTTTTTAACTCACCATTGTGTCGATAAAAATTGAGAACTTTATAGCATTTGATTCCATTTAATCCATTGGATCTTCTCATCCATGCTTCCACATGCCATTGGATCTTTGAATTTTCACAAACTGTACCTTGACTTGGTCATTAAACTCCAATACTTTGACCTCATTTTGTTGCTTCCTACATCTTTGGATTGCTTTCACTCCAGCAATCTTATCAAACTCGATTGGTCTTTAACTTTTCATTATGTCGATAAACATCAATCACTTTATAGCATTTGAGTCCATTCATTCTATTAGATCTCCTTTGCAAGATCACCTATGCACTGTCAGTTCTTCTGATAAGCTCAATCATTAACTCTATCCAACCTTTGAGGATATAACACTTGGCAAAAGTACATGCCTTCTGTACATAGCTGTCAGTTATCGCTATTAAGACATTTGGCATCCTTGCATTACTTGTTGACCTTTTGACTTTAAACCATACCATAGATTAACTATCTAGGCTTTGTGATTATGACACTTGTCACTTGCACATTAACTTGGAGGTCCTTTTGACAATTTGACTTCATCACGCTCTGTTGGATCTCTAATGTCTGATTAAGCATAAACCATTGATCTTATAACTAGCTTGAACTTTACCTTGTGCATATTTGACTGAGTATAGAGACCATTTCAATATCTTTGAAAGGCTATCTTTGTACCTGCATAAATTTTGCTTTGCTCAACTACTTGGTCTAAAATTTGGACCATATAAACTAGGCATGCCAATGAACAAACCCATATTCTCATTTCTTCCTGAAGTTTTCACATGTGTGAGATATAGTGCCATTAATCTACTTATCGAGCTTATTCTATCATAGAGCTACTTATTTCTTAAACTTTCTCAGAAGGGCAACTTTGTCCTTGCATAACTCTTGTCACACTCAGTCGCATGACTTGTAATTTATGCATATGATCCTCTTACATGGAATTCTATCCATATATCTATTTTCTCTTGAATCCTTCATACGTGTAAGATATGACATCATAAAAATGCCTTCTCAATTTTTTCTTACAACTTGTAAACTTGACTATTGGAAAACACTATCAAAATGCCTTGGAGCCGTACTTTGCTTAAGTATATCTTTTGTCATACTACATTGTGTAACTTGAGATTTAGTGCATATAAACTAGGCACAAAAATGAATAGACCCATATGATCATGTTATCCTAACACCTCTATATGTGCAAACATTGACCTCATCAATATTCTTACTTGGCTCTATTTGGCCCTTTTTACAAATTTGGCTAAGTATAAAAATATAGTGGGTTTTATCCACGTAGCCAACTTTGCATGCCCATGTCTTCAACTATGCTTCATCTCATGGCTTCAAATCTCTCACATAACTTCTAAGGAATAATGTGATCATAACCATGTGACTAGATTCCCCATTCTTATTCAAACATGGAAATGGTGACATAAGCAAAATGCCTTCTCATCTTTTCTATCATAGACCCAAAATGTCTAGATGATCAATGTGAAGAACTGGATGAATTCCACTCATGCACATAATCACTCCAATCATCTTTGACCTTTGATAGGATGCCTTGCACATATTCAAATCACCATACTCAACCTTGAGCTTTAATGACATCCATAATCTCCCTTTTGACATCAATGACATGTTCATAATGTCCCTTTTGATATAAATGACAATCAAATTGCTAGTAATCTCCCCCTTTGTCATTGATGACAAACTAAATGATCTGATCTTTTAATATTTTTCTCCTTCTTTGGCATTGCTTGCATTAGCTTCTGATGAGTATGAATTGGTTGTTCATACCATGTTCCCCCTTAGACAAGGGCACATTTACCTAATCTAAACTTGGACACTTGCTCTGCTTATTCTTTGACATTTTTACTTTTTCTCCAAACTTTTACAAAGAACATTTACCCTTTTTATTCTCCTTTGATATCAATGTCAAAGGGACTCACTATTTATCCAAAGTGTTCTCCACCTTTATCAGATAAAGGAGTTCGTCCAAGAACTTGCAACCATAAACTCATTAGAAATTTTTAAAATATACATACCTAAGTTGCCTTTTCTCTTCTTTTAGGGATCAACAAGGCTTTTATGATCCTTCCTCTAGACTTATGCTCTATCATTACTATCTAGTGATGTGATGTAGGATATATTACTCCCAAATTTTATCTTATTGCATCACTTGAGCATCTGTAGGTCTCCATACATAGTCCTATGATCATAGGAGTTGACCAATTACAACGCTCCCACTTTATTTATGCATGAGGATTCAATACACTATCTAATCACTTGACTTGGTTTGTTCAAGTTATCATCTCAACCTACTTGAGTTAACATCTATAATGAACAAAACTTTATATTTCAATCATGATTGAACCATCTCACATATGCTCCGTTTTACATCATGCATAACTCCTCAAGCCATTCAAACTATCTAAGTTAGCTCCCCCTAACTCCATGATATATACAACTTGTCATCTTCAAAACTTAGAGACCTCGATTTTTATAGATTGAATAATCTAGCTCCCCCTTACTCCATTGACCTACTAGTGATCAATACAAGACTTTGCAACATAGGATCATTTATTATATATCAAAATAGTATTGGTCTAAAATACCAATCAATAATCTACATACCTTTGTATTGATTGGTGTGATGATATAGAGCAAACACACTTACTTCCACACTTGGACGTCTCCATATCATGAATTTAGAACTAGAATACACAAACACATTATTGACACACTCATTCTATCCCTACAAACACTGCATTTACAACACTTCTCTCATCTTGGCATACCAACTTCAACTGAGAGCACTCATTTCCTACCTTCAGAATATTTTGACGAACACCACTTGCTTACTTACTTAAAGGAGTCTCTTAAAAAGCATATATAGAGACACCTTAGTTCACAATGTCCTAAAATAATGTGAAACTAGGAGTTGCCCATAACTCCTCATATTCTTCCTTGGTCATCTTGTGCTTTTGGTTTTTCTTCTTCTTCTTGGACTTAAGAGAAGTAACATGCTTGTCCACTACAATGTTCCCTTTTTATTCTATGATTAGATTGACAATACATGTAGACAACATGTGGCACACCTATTCATCTGATGAATCTTCCTTACAAATCAAAATCTCATCACTAGACACATAATACTAATGTTCTATGATTGATACTTACTCTATACCAGTAAGATGTTCACTTGAATCTCTACATACCTTAGAACTATCCTCAACCAATACCTTGGACTTCTTCTTGAGCTTTGTCTTCTCATTCTCAACATGTACAAACATTGAGAGCTCTTGACATTTTTCAACCTCTGTAGCATTCTTCATCATGGCTTGATCTTTCACTTTCTATACATGCTTGGGTTGTTTATATGTCTTTTTGGGCTTACTTTTCTCTTTTTCAGAGACTTGTGAACCTTTGATCACACTATGAGGCATGCTTTTCTTCTTACTCTGTACTTTTGATCTTACAAATCTTGTTCTGCAATGTTTATCTATGTGACCAAAATTATTGCAATTATAACACATTATATTTGTATCTAACAAGGATGCAAATGAATTTTTTACTTACAAAGCTTGTCTTATTTTAGATACTATTATATAATTAATAGATAGCTATAAAAATAACCATAAAAGGATGATGAATACTTGGTCATAGCTTTTCTTTGTGTAGGATGGGGAGTTCTTCTCAACTCTTACTTCTTCAAGTTGCTTACCCTTGTGTAACCATCTGCATCAGCTGCCTTTGTCTTCTACATCTTCTTTGAGTTTGCAAAGATGGACTTACTATTGTTTTCCCTTTCTTTGGGCTTCTTTTTAGTTTTAACCTTTTTCACATCAGCATTGATTGCATATGTCTCTATTCCTTTATAATATTTCTCCTTTTTTCTCTTAATCTTCTTTCTGATCTAAAGTTGTCATATAACTTAGTAGATGTACTGGTCATGAGACTTTTACCTTTTTCATAACCAAGACCAGATTTCTCTTTTGATGGCTTTTGAGAGCTGATCCATTCATCAAGAATGTTTGATCCTCCTTTTAGCTTCAGACCTTTGTCTATTTAATCTTTAGCTTTTTCAAATTCTTTTCACAAAGCTGCTATATCTGATCTAGTCTCATACATTCAACAAATTTTAATTATAGTTCAATCTTGACTACATCTTCTATTCTTGTAGCCTCTTCAACTTGTGTTTTTAGGCTTATCACCATCTAATTAGATTCTTCAAGACTTTTGGATAGTTTTTCAATTTCTTTTTATCCAATTTTCTTCTATCTTGTGTTCTCTTTTCTCAACTTGTCAATCTCATCTAGAGAATAGATGAGTTCACATTCAAGGTCCACTTCTCCTTCCTCTTTTTCACCAGAGTCTTCAACTTCTTCTTGATCTAGATATACAAAAGTTGATTCTAATGCAATGAATAGGGGTTCATTTCCCTTAGCCATAAAGACATAGTCATGCTCATCATCTAAGTTATCACTATCATCTAATGTGTAACTATCTTCTCTTATATACAAACTTTACTTGTTTTTAAAAAAATTACTCCTTTTGAAATAGTGGGGCTTTATTATTTTACCATCTTCATCTTGATCAAAGTTATCTTTTTTTCTCATAAGGGAATTTAGTAGCAAAATGTCCTACTTTACCATAATTAAAACATTTAAAGGGTAACTTAGCTTTATACTTTCCAGATCCTCTTTTCAATCTTTTGACAAATTTGGCTTCTTCTTCATCAGTCTCCTTAGATATAGATATAGATGCTTATACTTTTGCATGCTTGGATGCTTTGAATACAACTTCTCTCTTGGAAGTATCTGCTTCTCCCATTCTCATCTCAAAGGCAGTGAAGGTTCCATGAAACTCATCTACAATGAGATTATCTAGATCTTCTGCCTCTTTTATTGCATATATTCTAGAATCATACCTTGATGGCGAAGATCTTAGGACCTTTGGTACAATGTTTGATTCTTTCATTTCTTTTCCAAGGCCTCTGATTGTATTGACTATTTCATATACCCTAAGAAGGTATTCTATAATCTTCTCTTCCTCAATCATTTTAAGACTCTCAAACATTCCTCTAAATATCTGTATCTGGGCCTACTTTACCTTGTCATCACCTTCATAGATGCTCTTTAATTTATTCCAGATATCTTGTATATGTTGATAATGCATCACTTTGACAAAATTTGATTTGGATAATCCATAGAGAATAACATTCTTTGCTTTGGCATTGCTTTTATATGCCTTCTTGATAGCCTGATCAGTAAGAGTTATAATAGGGGATGTATATCCATTTACTACAAACATCCATATATCAAAACCTAATGAGGATAAGTATGCTTCCATTCTTATGCTCCAAAATTCATAGTTAGATCCATCAAAGAGAGGTTCTTTGTTTGATGAAGATCCTTATTGACTAGCCATTGTGTCCACTATTTTAAGATCTACCTAAGATGATTAAGCTTCTTTTAAGGAACCTTAGGCTCTGATACCAATTTTTGAAACACAACTAGATACTAAGAGCGGGGTGTGAATCGGTATATCAATTAAAACTAGTTCTTTAAATACTTCTAATGTAGATTAAAAGATATATGCAAATCAAATCAAATATGCAAAGATCATACAAACACAAATACTCATGACACCATATTTATACATGGAAAACTCAAAGGGAAAAACTATGGTGAGAATAACTGCTAGAATCTACTATTCTAATCTAGCCTCACAATCAACGCCTTACTTGAAAAAACCTCACTAGTTACAAGCCTCACTGGTAAAACCTCACTAGTTACATTTAAGGGTACCGAACCTAAGGAGATACCAATTCATGTGTTTAAGAGCACCAAATCTAAGGAAACACTAACTTCATAATTGAGCACCAACTCATCTTAACCTTATTGGTTATAATGTTTAAGGGCACAAACCCTAAGGAGACACCAATCCCCTAACTAAGCACCAACTCAACTTGTTTGATAACACCAACCAATCAGATCTATGGAGATACAATTCAAGTATAAAAAATAGATTCATAAATGAATCTAACTCTATTCTCTCTATTACAAGTATAATTTATAATTGATCATTCCTTACAAATTATCTCTATGCACCTTTCTTCCTCTCTACCCCTCTCTTTGTGTGTCTATAAATGTATCTATTTGACACAATTCATCTCTCTCACCCTAGAGCCTCTTCTTTTCCTTCCTCTAGTTCTGTGTCTATATATTTTCTATTTGACATAATTCAAGCTGGCTCCATCACTTTTTCCTTTACCCTAGATATCATATATATAAACAAATGATATAGGGTTCCATATCTTCTATGTGTTCACACTTAGACTGTAACACATCATGCCAATTCTAGACTCTAGCTCATTATGACTTGGATTGTAAGTTTCTCACATCTCATTTCCATGCATCACATTATAATTATAGGTATCTTTATTATCTATAGAATATTTTAGACTCAATCTTTGATGCATAGACTCTTTAATGTAGATTTGATTAGTTATATTGATCAATCTTGTTGTCTATGTTGAGATACAGATCTGATATGTAAGTTATTACATGTTCTTACATGTTTATTCACTTGACCATTGGAATTTAAACACTTTAAATACTACCCTTTGATCTCTTTCTTCATGCCATCTCCAAGCTCTCTAGATCTATTGGATCTTTGTATGTTGTTAAACATTAATTTTCCACTTTTTAAAATGCATCCATTAATCTACAAATCCTAGCTTTGGCATGCCATTGGATCTCCAAAGATGCACATTTTAAAATCTCTATCGAGACATTAAATGTCAAGCTCTTTATCCTATCTCACTGCTTCTTATATCTTTGGATCACTTTCACTCTATTGATCTTCTCGAACATGCTTGGTTTTTAACTCGCTATTATGTCGATAAACATCAAGCACTTTATAGAATTTGAGTCCATACACTTCATTGGATCTTTCTCATCCAAGCTTCTACATGCCATTAGATATTTGAACTTGCATGAACTGTACCTTGACTTGGTTGTTAAAATCCAATACTTTGACCTCATATCATTGCTTCCTATGTCTTTGGATTGCTTTCACTCCATCAATCTTCTAGATCTTGCTTGATCTTTAACTTACCACTGTATTGATAAACATCAAGCATTTCATAGAATTTGAGTTCATTCACTCTATTAGATCTCATTTACATGATCACCTACACACTGTTAGATGTTCTGATAAGCTTGATCATTAACTCTCTCTAACCCTTAAGGATATAATACTTGGCATAAACATATGCCTTTTGTACATAGCTGTTAGTTCTTGCTATTGAGACATTTGGCATCCTCACATTGCTTGTTGACCTTTTAAATTTAAGCTACACCATAAATTAACTTTCCAAGCTCTATTATTGTGACACTTGTTTCTTGCACATTAACTCAGAGGTCCTTTTGACAATTTGACTTCATCATGGTCTATTAGAACTCTAATGTATGATTAAGTGTGAACCGTTGATCTTTTAACTAGATCAATCTTTACCTTGTGAATATTTTATTAAGTATGGAGACCATTTCAATATGCTTGGAAGGCTATCTTTGCACCCACATAATTTTTACTTCGCTTAAACACCAAGTCTCAGATTTGGACTATATAAACTAGGCATGACAATGAATAAACCCATATGCTCATTTATTCTAGAAGATTTCACATGTGTAAGATATAATGCCATTAATATTATTACTGAGCTTATTCTATCATAGAGCTAGCTATGCCTCGAACTTGGCTAGAAGTTGAACTTTGTCCTTGCATAACTCTTATCGCACTTAGTCACATAACTTACAATTTAGCACATAAGATCCTATTACATAGGGGATTCCATCCATATATCCATTTGCTCTCGAAGCCTTCATATGTGCAAGATATGACATCATAAAAATTCCATCTCAATTTTTTCTTGCAACCTAAAAATTTGATTGTGTTGAAAAACATTATCAAAATGCCTTGGAGCCCTACTTTGCTCAAGCATATCTTTTGTAGTATTACATCATGTGACCTAAGATTTGGCACATATAAACTAGTCAAGAAAATGAATAGATCCATGTGATCATTTTTTACTAACACGTCCATGTGTGCAAACACTAACCTCATCAATATGATTACTTGGATCTGTTTAGCTCTTTTTACAAATTTGGCTAAGTATAGAAAATTAGTGGATTTTGTCCAAGTAGCCAATTTTGTATGCCCATATATTCAATTATGCTTCATCTCATGGCTTCAAATCTAGTGTATAACTACTAAGGAGTAATGTGATCACAACCATATGACCAACTCCTCCATACTCATTCACACGTGGCAATGGTGATGCCAACAAAATACCTTATCATCTTTTCTGTCATAGACCCAAAATGTCTAGATGATAAATGTGAAGAACCAAATGAATTCCACTCATGCACATAAGCACTCCAATCATCCTTGACCTCTGACAGGATGCCTTGCACACACTCAAATCACCATACTCAATCAAGGTCATTGATAACATCCATAATCTTCCTTTTGACATCAATGACATGATCATAATGTCCCTTTTAACATCAATGACTATTGGGTTCTTTTAATTATTTCTAACTTCAACGCTAAAGTTTCTCCCCAATAATCTAGTGTACTGGCCCTATCATACAAGAGTTAAGTCTCACATGCTCATCTGAAATGCACAATGAAAAACCAGTTCCCAAAGACTTTGTAACACAATGATGTATTTTTGTTCATCTTTCATAATACAGTTCTTAAAATATTATTTCACACCACAAATATACTACTATTATCTTCATTGTCCTAGATTTAACTACCACTATAACTAAGATCACCATTATTATCTAATAGTAGTGATAAAATAAAAAGATACCAATGATAAAAATAAACCATATCTATCATATGAAACTTAGAATATTTAATCACTCGTAACAATATATATAAAAAATTGATCTCTCATTAGTTTCTTAATGAATTACAGGATAAAATGTTATTATCTATTCTCTAAATAACTATTATCACAATTGATTATAAAAGGGGTATTTATACTTGTTTTGCCCTAGCCAAGTGTCATAATTATAAATGTCATGAATAGATGGCACATGAACTCCCAACAAACTAAGAATCATGGATTTTATAATGAGTTCTTCATGTAGACTCAAGTTCTTATGCCCATAGATCCTCATTCTATGCTATATTTTGGTGACTAAGTGTTCTATTTCTTGTGGGTTGGTACAAAACCTTCGGTCAATGGGTTTGAAGTTTCCCATTTGAATTATCCTTATAACTACTCCCACATCCCTTGCAATCTGCTTCTTATGCACTTTGATTTCCACACACTCCCCTAGTCTTCCACTTCTATTCTAAGTTCTCTATTTCCAGGTCCCACATGACTTGTTTTCTTCTAAATAGGTCCTCTTGCGTTGGGTCTCCTGCACCATTGTCCTTTCATGCCCATCAAGTTTTATGCCATGATAATTATACACCTTCTACACCATGTTGGTACTTACATCAAAATGGACAATGATCCTCTCATGCTGTGTGCCAAAATGGAATAATACTTAGTCAAAATTTAGGGGCCAACATCACCCCACACTATGCTCTTAGTCCATCCTAGACTAAGCTGCACTAACATCTTCCAAAAATTTAGTCACTTTTTGTTCTATTTATTTTTTTAGATTATCCCAATGGAAAAATGCTTTGAGGACCTACACCATTATTTTCTCAATTCCCTATTTTGATTCTTTTAGCTCTTCAGGTTGGGTTGGAGTCTTAGTCTTCTTTACCTATTCATCTACAGCTGCACTAACATCCTTCTAAATGTCTTCTAATATAAATACCTCCTTAGCAACCTATTTTCAGAGTGTGAAAAAAATCACATTTATTTGTTGATGATGGTTATTAATGGATTCCTCCATTGTTTAAATGTCCTTGAATGCCTTCACATGCTTGACATGATCTTTTATTGAAAGGGTAACATCAACTATTTGCTACCTTTTTATTTCTTCAGGTTGGAGTCGAGCCTCCAAGACTTTATTTGGGAATGTGAGACATGCAAAAAAGTTGTCTAAAATGGGGATAACTTCCCCAACTCTCTCCATGGTGCACTTGAAAATGTCTACTACCACGGTGAAATATTCAACCATTTCTCTCCCCTCATCTCTTGGCACGGGGTACTCTTTGTGTTTTTTGAGTAAAAGTTCAACCAAGGTTTCTAATTCCCTGATGGCATCCCTATCCAGTGGTACACCATCTATAAGTTCTAGATCCTCCTTCAAACTTGTTTTGAAAAGGTTTAAAACCCTTACCTTAGCCTTAGTGGCCTCTTCGATTTATTGCTTTAAGGAGACCACTTCCTTGGTGAGCGCTTACTTATCTGCAATCACTTTATTATACATATCAACTAATCTAGCATGTTTTATTTCTACCATACATGCATTAGAATCTGAAAAATTATTTTGTTCTATTATTTTCATGCCAAGTTTAAAAAATGTAACACTTTTCATTATTGGAGTGAGTCTCTACGGATCAACTCATTAGGTCTAGTAATCCTAGAGCATCCAAGCTAGAAAAAATACAATCTAGAGGAATGCCAAACTAGGGCTCCTCACTGTACATATCTAGAAGGAAGGACACCTTCTTCCTTGTTTCTAGAGTTTCATCCTTAGGGTGGAAGTGTGACCAAAGATAGATGTCCTTGTCCTTTATGATAAAATGGTAACATTTATGTATAGTTGATATCTCTCTCTATTCTTATTCTTTTTCAACTAGCCCCTTCCCCTTGTCTGTGTCCCACTCGAGCTCAACCTCTTGATGGCTTCTTGTGGCCATCTCACTAGCTCCCACTCTAACATAAATTTGGGGATAATTGGATGGAGCCTTTTGTACTAGGGATGGAGTCTTTTTAGAGTCTAATTTTGAACTATGGATTTGTACTTGAGTGGTCTCCTGTTAGGGTGCTCACCTTGGAGGATATTATGGGGCTGATCCTATGGTAGTCCTTGGAGATGGTGGAGGTGAAGGTGGTCATGGAGGTGGAGAAGGTGCGGGAGTTGGCTGAGGAGATAAAGGGTTTGGGGTAAGTGAGTGGGAAGGAGTGGAATGAGTAGGGGAAGGTGAGGTAGGAGGTGATGAAGTGTGAGGAGGGGATGGAGATAGATGAGGTGGTGAGGGTGAAGGGTGAGGTAGAGATGGATGTGATGTGGAAGGGTGAGTAGTAGTAGGTCTAGAGGGTTGCACCTCTACCATCCTTTACCATTTTTGTTGGGCTTACTACCTACTTAAACTGGCATTCAGCTTTGACTGCTTCCTCCATAGTTGAGGTGCCTAGGGGGCCTTTTTTTGGGGTCTCTATCTTATGGGTCCTAGTGGGGGCATAACATATAAAACAATTTATGGACTTGCTCCCCAACTAAGATACCCTTAACCTTGATGTTAGTTAAGTCAATTTTCATCATCTCTACAAAGGCATTCTTTTTCAAATATACATACATTTTTTAGAGGGGTTAGTGCTTCATGTTGATCTGTTCTACTTGTAAACTGATTAGTTATGCATCATATATTCGGTTGATGGAATTAATAAAGTATCACATGAGAAGGCATATGATAGTTTGAGCCATGCTAAAAGATATTTTGATAGATTCATGTGATTACACGCTAGGGACTAATGTTGCTTTACAACAAATTATTCTTGATCTATAACCAAGGGGGTAAATCCTTTGGGATGCACCATTCATTTCCAAATGTCACCTTCATCCCATCAAATCAATACATCATATTCATCTTATATGATGGGGGTAATGCGTTAGGGACAAGTGAATGCTTTGAAGCACTTGGTGGGGGAATTGTGAGTTTGAGGGTACACCCACTTTAATGAGTCTGAGTTATAATTTGGCACCTTGATCTCGTTGAAGACCAATAATAAAAGGATTGCTCCCCAAAGAAACCTATACTTGGGCATCTTGTGGGCCTTCTCTACATTCTCAATTATTTTTTAGACAAAGTACAGTGCCTAGTTATACTTTAGTCCTTGAGAGACTTGGTGGGCAATGTATAAGTGGGTCATATCCACCTTTTTCCATCGATCAGTCCCTCCAATATTGGTGGAAATGATTCACACTACAACTCGTAGGGTGGGATCTTGCAGGTTCTTGATGTGCATCGCATGACCCTACTTTTGGTACATTAGTGACATAGTAGTCTTCTAAATCTCCTTCATATCAGCTAAGTTATCCAACACATTTATCCTTGTGTACTGTAATCCTGTGACTTTGCTGATCCTTTCTAGGATGATCTTCATGTTATGCCCAATGAAGTAGATGTAGTCCTCATGAATGCATGAGAGGAGGAACTATACTACCTCTATAGGTTTTCAAAAGTATGGAAATTAAAAAAGTGAGGAGAGGCCTGCTTGGTCCAACTGGTTTTTAATGGACAAGTCATACACCACTTGATTTCTTGTATTGGTGGTCTTAACCTGGTATTTATTCTACAACTCTACTTCATTTCCAAGTTGGTGGTGGTTATAATCAAAGATAGTCATAGTTGATACCTTAGAGACCTAGTTGTCCATGTGCAGGACTAACTCTGAGTATTGCATCTCCTCTATTAAAAGAGATAGAGGGGGGATACTAGGGTATTTTGTAATGATAAGGTTTGTGCTTGCTTCCATTTCTTCACCATCTTTTCTTTTTCTTCTTCCATACATTCTCTTGCCTCTCCTTCCATGCACTGTACTTGTTCTAGTCTTTGTTCTTAGTTCTCTGAAGCCTCTTCTCTAATATGGAACCAATATCCTCTGCTCACATCTTCCTCCTCTGGTATAGTTAGAAGCTTCTTGAGTCTTTTGGCCTTTTTATTTGGCTATATTACCCTTTGTGGTTCTCAAAGGTTAATCCAAGGCCATCCCACATTTCCAAATAAATACATGGTGGCAGACTGATTTACTTTGGCTCTTTGAGGTTCATGCTTTGTCAATGGTGGATCTACAACTTGTAACTCCAAATATTTCTACTCTTATCCACCAATATAGACTTAAAAACCTCCCTTTTCACCTAAATAAAAACTTTCATGAATTCACCAACCTTGTAGAAACTCTATTCTACAAGAAATTTGATTTCATCATGGTCTCTGAGTCTCTGGTTCATCGTTCACTCTTAGCACTTTAAATATTAATGGAAGGTAAAGTGTAAAATGGATTTAGAAATCTTATTTATAGGCTCTTCAGGGGGTTTATCTTCATTAATTCCTTCCCTCTCCTTGTCACTTCTAGCCATAAATGGAAATATTTTAATGGCCTTTGAACTTCAAATCTTGTATTAAGCATTTAATGCCTTAACAGTTTTGTCCCATCATTCCATTCAAACACTTCTCACCATAAATAAGCTCATTATATTAATGGCCCATACCTTCTGTCACCATTCTTAGAAGTGGAAGACAACTGTATCCCACCTTTTTGGTGTAGTGGAAGACAACTGTTACTCATATGGTGGGAACTTCTTTAAGTGTGTTCAAAGTGTATTAAATGCCTCATGCACCTTAGATCACCTACATGCCTTAGATGAATTTTGTGCCTCTAGTACTTACATGCCCACATGTCTTACATGCCGTATTTAACTTGCATACTTATCATTATTACATTAACATATATGATTCCTTACCTCACACCAAAAGGGTTCATGGTCCTCCATGAAAACACATTATGTATAAAAACTCAAGATTATATTAAAGAAGATACATGTGCCTCAAGGGTAGAATTTTTTATTGAAAGTATTAAAATCTAAGCTAATGGCCTTAAGCTTTATTGATTACAAAAGTTTAGTTAACCTGAATCACAAGATGACTGAAGCTGACTGTCATTATAGTGCCCTAGGAGGAACTGGCCATCCATTCATTTTAACTGATAAGCCTCGGTAGGTCGAATACTATGTATTATGAATAGACCATCCCAATGGATGTAGAGCTTATCAAGGTGGCACATGAACTTGGATTCATACAAAAAAACTTTCATGCATGGAGAAAATATTTTATTCTTTAGATGGTGATCATACCACGCTTTCTATTTGCATTTCTCAACATCTTGACTCTAATGGGTGAGAAATCGAGTCTCATCTAGTTTCATCAAATCATCTAGTCATGATTTTAAATAGGACTCATCATCTAGTTTTCTCATACATGCTATGTAGAGATATGGGACCAAGAACTCTACTAGCATAAATTCTCCTTTTATATACACTAAGTTGAACGATGTGGTTTTATTAAGGCACTTGTATGTAGTTTGGTAGGCCTAGAGTATTGTAAATACTCTATCATCCTAATCAGTCTAACCAATATTATAATTTTTTTTAGAGTGGTACTAAGGATCTTATTGAACACTTCCATAGTTTCATTGGCCTGTAGGTGGTATGGTGTCATCTTATGGTGCACGATCATGAACTTGGCCAATAAAATGTGAATAATCTTATTTAAGAAGTGGGTTCCATGATCACTGGTGAATCTTAGGGGACATCTAAACTGTGTTATAATGTTATCTTAGATGAATAATGTAGTAGTTGCTATAGTATAGTCTTTAATTGGTGCTACTTTATCTTAGTGCATGAGGTAGTTAGTTTTTGTAATGATGTATCGAGAGCCTATTTATCATCTTGTTGGAGTGATGGGCCCCACAAAATCAATAGGCCAATTTTTGAATTATTTATGGGAAGGAATGGGTCATAAGGGAATAACATATATCTTATTAGGTTTTCCCATGTGCTGGTAGACATCACATTGCCTAACATATGCCTTTACATCTTTGAATAATGTTGGCCACCAAAGTTTAGTGAATAACACCTTGCACACAATAGCCTCTCCAACATAGTGTCCTCCAATGATACCTTCATGAACTTCTCATAGTACCTTAGGGTGCTCATGTTGCATTACATAATGGTTAAGTACCTCATCCTAATCCATTTTGTAAATATCTCCTACTATGAGCTGATAAGGTTTGACATGGACCACAAGTTTCTTTTTCTCCTATGAAGTGTGAGTCAGGTGCATAGTCAGTGTTGAGAAATATTTCAATATCCTCAAGTTATTCAAGTACCTGAGTAAATTGAAAGAGTTTTACGTCAATAAGATCATCTTACATGACATGTGGGGGTTCTATGGTCTCAATTCAAGATAAATGATCAGGTCTATATTGGTCTTCTCGGGGTTCACTACTACAAAAACTAGAATTCTTGGAACACGACAATCTAGCAGCAAATTCTCCCATGTAGTAATGGCTTGTTAACAAGATACTTCAAGGCCTCATGATACATATAACATGTAATGGAGTGGCTAGAAGATACTACCTAAAATTTTGTAGAGCATAGACCATAGACAAGTCTTTGCATTCTATGGTACTTTAACTCCTTTCGATTGGTGTCAGCTTCTTATTGGCAAAGTAAATTAGGTGATATACATGTCCTTCACCTGGTTATGCAAGTATCATGCTGAATACCATGCCAAATACATCAACATGGACTTAGGAAGGCTTTGTCCAATCAAGGAATTATAAGATAGGAGCGATAACCAAATTTTTTTTGAGTGTTTCAAAAGCTGCCTTATAACAATTAGTCCATATAAACTATTCATTGTACTTTAAAATTTATTCTAGTGGTGTGGCATAACCTTAAATGAAATTTTTTTAATATCCTATGTGTCTTAAGAAAACACATACTTCACACTGAGTTTTGGGAGCTGGTAAATTGAGAATCATAGAGACCTTGGCTGGGTCTACCAGGAGTCCTTCCTTACAAAAAATATACCCAAGAAGTATGCCAAAAGGTGTCCCCAATAGGTATTTCTTCAAATTTAAGGAAATTTGTAACACTCGACAATTCTTAAGCATGAGTCTTAGATTATCATAATGGTCTTTGACCAATCCATATACTATCTAGTCATCTAAGTAGACTTAGAGGAATTTGTGAATGAAACCTTTAAAAGCCTCAATTGATATCCGTGAAAATACTATTGAGGCATTTTTCAACCCAAAATGCATGATGATATAAGTAAAATATCCCCATTCGATAGTAAAAGTTATCTTATATTGGTCTTCCTCAGCTATTTGGACTTGGTGGTACCTTAAGAACCCATTCATAAAAGAGTATACTTCATAACCAACAACACCTAGTATTTCCTCTATAGAAGGCATTGGAAAGGGATCTATCACATAGGATGCATTTAAGACACAATAATCCACTCAAATACATATACAAACATCCTTTTTGATACTAATGACCATAGAATTGACCCATTCAGATTCAACAATGGGAGTAATTACTCTAGTGCAGAGCATGCTATCGATCTCTTCTTTCACTCGTACCTGAAGATTGGGGTTTATCCTATATGGTCATTTTTTAATGGGGTGAGAATTTTATATTAGATTTATGTGTATCTTTCATAAATATGGGTGGACTCCTTTCATTTCACTATAATTACTTGTAAATACATCTTGATACTCTTTCAACAACTCAAAAATCTTTGAAGTTTCTATGTCAATCTAATAATTTCCAATTGTAGCCATCTTTGGCTCTTGCTCCATGTGAATGTTACATTGAATAGTTTGAATGGGCCCATGATAAGGGTTTTCCATTGGAGAAATTGTGTCTTAAACAATTTATGAACCAGTACTTGTAGGGACACCTAAATGGTTAGTCAAAGGGTTGAGTGAAGTAGATCATTTACCTTCATCTACCTAGAAGATGAGCTTTTACTTTCCCAAGTTGATTTTTTCACATCGTTCTTCATTAAGAACTAGATTAGGAGAAAAAATTAAAGGTGTTGGAGGCTCATCAAACAAGTGTAAAAGTTCCTCAAGTTCTTGATGGATGAAGAGTAGGATAGTACCGACATCATGTTCTCCTTTAGTATCTACCATAACTTGGTACCCATGTGCCTCTCTTCATGAATATACCATGGCCACACCCAAGTGCATAGAGTCCCATAAAATACATGTACCAAAAGGTACTCTTGTAACACTGTGTCCTCAGTCTACCATATTATCTCACAAGCCTCAATGTGAGGTTTAGGTGCTTACACACCATTGTAATTAAGTGTTCCCATACCCTTATTATCATGATGAAATCTATGGTGTAGACTAGCTCACACTTGATCCCAATACAAGAGGTGGTTTTTATGAGTATACCACCATCTGGTAGTGGGACCATAAAAAATGTGATCTAATAACCTCATCCAATCATTCTCAATATCATAGAACTCTTTGAGATGTTGGACAAAGTCACGTACCTTCATTTATCCTTGGAACCATGGGGCTTCATCAAGTCTTTCCAATGGTGGTCCTATCAGTGGCCCTCACATTGCTAAACCCATCAGGTGAATGAACTTGTGACATTTATAGAGTGAGTGCAGGAGGTTATTTTAGTTGTTGATGGTGCTACATAGTCTCCTAATGAGGTCATAATCACCATAGGCCCAATAATTACATGCATTACTTGTAGTATCAAAGATTGACTGGGTATTTATCCAACATAGAATACCATCTAGGGTTGGATCATGTTGCTCATCATTTTGAACTGTAACAGTATACAAGCGGTTGATGTCTTCATCAAAATTTATGGACTTGATATAGGGAGGTCCTTGTGCTTGGTCTAAAGGTATGATTACATGCTGATTAGTGTTCTCAAAACTAATATAATAGTTTTTAAAGATCAAGTCTGCATGGTTTTCATAGCACCAAGGCCTTCCTAGTAGAGCTGGGTAATCATTAGCTTCAACCAACTCCAAAACCTCAAATTCTATTTTGAATGGCACTCCAAGTATGTCAACTATGGCATTCTTGAAGACTCCAATCTGATGATAATGAGTCTTATTAACCATGAATAGGACATGAGGTGATGGTCATAGTGTTGGACTCAAAACATTTTATGCCAAGAATCTTTAGTGAGAACATTAACTTTCACACCAGTATCTACTAAAATATCCTAGATTACCCATCCATTGATGGTGACATTGACCAGTATTTCTCCATCTTCCAGTGGAGTGGAGGAATTTGGAGTTTCCTAATGATAATCATGATTTAAATAGTGGTCTTCACTTTACTAACTGAGGTGAGAGTGGACTTCATTTGGTAAGTAGGCCTGACCTTTAAGCTAAGCACTTAGCTAGGGAACAATGTCCTCATCCAACATATTCTTGCATAATTCTTGGAAATTATCCCTCACCACTAGTTGAGGTTCAGCTTCCCTTTACTGTATCATGCTATGTCATGTCCTTATCTTTGAGGTATTAAATCTCACCTTGAAGCTCTTGTACAAGTGCCATTATATCCTGAAGGACATCCTTTTGCTGCTAAATGTTAGGGTATTTTCTAGCTCATAGTTCTTTTCATTATACCTTCTCCACCATATTAGCTGACTGAGTTTGTCCCCCACTATGGGTTATAATGTTTACTTGTTGAACAATGGGGATGGTTAGGCATGCATGCCATTGAGGTTTTTCTATTCAAATCATGCCAATTCCCTTTTCATTACACTTCTTAATGATGTCTGCATATAGATCAAGATACTCTTCCAATCGATGGTCCTTTTTATAGAACATACACGTTGGGTATTTTTGGTAATCTCATTAATATTGGTTTGGTAACCCACATTTTTACGAAGTCCTAGGTGGAAATTGTGCACTTCTTTGTCTATCCCTCTCCCTCACCCATGATAGCCACCATTATCTTAGATATTAGTGACTAAGGTTTGGCACGTTTTACATGCTTAAGCTTTATGGATATCACTAATCAATCTATAATCAATGGTGTCATGGGTGTAGGCATCACAAATCTTACAATAATCAAAAACCTTTGTGTTCATATACCATTACAAGATAGGACAATAATGAACATCATATTCTTTATGGTATATCTCATAGGTTTTTTTTAGTACTGCATGGATGTTCTTGTGAGGGTAGTTGTTCCTTGTACACCCTTCAATTTTATAGTTGAAATATTAGACACCATTGCATGTCTCATGTGTATTGTTTGCCATCAAATTTTCAAGTTGTGATGCAATGGATGTTATCTAGTCCTCTATAAAGGGACTAATCTCGATAGCCATGCTTCTAACTACTTTAGCATGGAGGGCATCTTCCAGGGCCTCTTGTGTATTGGTGAAATTTCTTTGTAATAGAGTCTGTGAAAAAGGTAACAATAATCCTCCCACAAACCATTGTGCATGCTGAGCCAAGTTTATTTTAAATGACAATTTAGAAATCAAGGTTTTCAATAATGCATCATACTCATGTACATTCCCTATAAGTCCTTGCTTTATGTCCTTTAACACTGCTATACTTTGCTACTCAAACTCAAGAATGTCAAATTCCTATAGGAAGGTTACTTTGAGCTAGTCATAGTTGACCACGGCTTGTTGAGGGTTGAACTTTTGATACTATTTAGGTGCACATTCTAAAAGTGTGGTTACAAATTTTATAACCTTTCATTTAAAATATGTGATGCTGTGCACTCTTCAAATCATTCACAGTTGTGGACATGCTCAGATGCATTCTTTACCCCTCATTACTCAAGTAAATGCAATGTCATCTCATAGTAGATCATAGTGGGTTGTGGTGGTTGAGCGGGTGGTTGTTGGGAAGATATAGCTCTTATTTCTTAAGGAATGGGTCCACTTTCACCTGTACCTCCTCCTAATCCTCCTGCAATACCTCTAGTAGCCATGCCTATGAAAAGAGGCATAGTAGAGGGTTGGTTTCTCAAGTTTGGGCCTATACTCTAGCCTTGAGAGCTAGATCCACTAGGCATTCCAAGTTGTGCCATAGAATTCTATTATAGAGGGAAAGATAATATGGAATTTGAATGATCATCTAATGGCCTAGTTTTAGTCTCTTTTACTATTTCAGTTTATGACTCTATACTATCTGTATCCTAATTTTTTATATGTACTCTATTTAACTCAAAGGCATAAGCACAAACTATAATGGGGGATCCCGATTGATTCAGATTTGGTTTCTCGATTCTTGAAGTCTAGATTGGTTCTCTTTCATAGGGTAGAAGTGGAAAAGAATGCGGCTCGAAAGTGATGGGTCCCTCATGCATATCCACCTCCCTACGTCTCTTCATAACACTCCCTGAGGTTTCTCGGTCTCTTTACATGCCACTAACTCCCATGATCCTCTTTCAAGCTTCATCATACTTCCATTTCCATTATGCTCATTGACTTACTACCATGTTGAACCCATAATCTTTAATCGACCCCTAGTCTCCCCTTCCAAATGTGTGGCTCATGCACAAGAAAATTGATCCCTCTATGGGTAGAGTTTCTAACCTGAGGTCAATAATTAGCTTATTAATTTGAAAGGCAAAAAATGAGAGATAAAATCCTCTGGGTCATGTAGAAACTATAATTTCACTTCTTTAAGACATGAATAGGTGGTCATGACGCACTCTAAAATTTATTTGTTTCAAACGCCTCTCCACTAAAAGTTAACTGCTTGCATCCAGAGAACTCTAAGTCGTGTTAAACTCCTCTACCATTTAAGAGTCTAGGGTTGCCTTCTTGAAAGATTTCTATATTATCCTTGAGAATATGCTAATATCTAAGCATATAAGAAAACTGGGACCTTGAAAAATAAAGTTTCATACAAATAAATGTAGATATTCTACTCTACCTACTATCGTGTAGAGATTCCTATTTCAAGATATAAAACTACAAAGTTATCCTCGACATTGGTAACTCAGTCTTCAATATTGTCTAATGTAATGCACTCAAATATTTTCCCATGATTTTTCTCTAATTGCTTCATGGCCTGATAATGGAACCAAAATGTTGGGTTCTTTTAATTAGTTCTAAATTTGACACAAATTTTTCCCCAAACATGCTAGTGTGCTAGACCTATCATGTGAGAGTAAGTCTTGTGTGCTCACCTGAAGCATGCAATGAAAGACTGGTCACCAAAGGATTTGTAACACAATGATGTATATTTGTTCATATTTCATAATAGAGTTCTTAAAAGATTATTCAACACCACAAATATACTACTATTATCCTTATTATCTCAAATTTAACTACCACTATAACTATGCTCACCATTATTATCTAATAGTAGTGATAAAAAAAAAGATACCAGTGACAAAAATAAACCATATCCATCATCCAACACTTAGAATATTTCATCACTTGTAACACAATATAGCAAAAATTGATCTCTCATTAGTTATTTAATGAATTACAAGACAAAATGCTATTATCTATTCTCTAAAGGACCATTATCACAAGTTATTATAATAGGGGTATTTATACTTGTTTTGCCCTAACCAAGTGTCATAATTATAAATATCATGAATAAATGACACATAAACTACCAACAAACAAGGAGTCATGGCTCTTATAATGAGTTCTTGTTATAGACTCGGGTTCTTGTGCCCCTAGATCCTCACTCTATGCTATATTCTGGTAGCCAAGTGTTCTATTCTTCATGGGCTAGTATAAAACCTCCAATCTATGGGGTTGAAGTGTCCCATTTCAATTGTCTTTCTAACTACTCCCACATCCCTCATGCTCCACTTCCTATGCACTCTGCTTCTCACATGCTCCCTTAGTATTTTGCTTCTATTTTGAGTCTTTTATTCTTAGATCCCTTATGATTTGTTTTCTTCTGATTGGGTCCTCTTGTACTGGGTCTCCTATGCTATTTTCTTTCTATGCCCAATAAGTTACATGCCATGATACTTATGCACCATTAGTGATATTCTAGTACTTGCATCAAAATGGATAATGATCCTCTCATGCCGTGCACCAAAATGGAAAAATACTTATTCAAAATTTAGTGGCCAATAAAGACAATCAAATTGCCAACATGATTTAACCCAACTCAATGTTAACCTAACTCAACTTAGGTTATTTAAGACTAAACCAAAGTTAGAACTGAACGTAACTTCTTAAGGGTTAGAGATAGTTTTGAGACCTATAAATACAAGTGCCCTTACTCTACTCAAATAAGCTTTTATTTTCAAGGTTATTATACATGAATGCCTTCAAGAAGACATCAAAGTAATGTTATAATGTCAAATTGATATAAAAAAACTTCACATGAAGTAATGTTATAATGTCAAATTGATATAAAAAAACTTCACACGAAGCCAAGCCAAGCCAAGTGAAACAAAGCCACATGTGGCTTTAGAGAAATGCTATCAAGATGGAGAATGCATTGATTAAAGTCTCTAATGCCATAAGCCAAGTAATAATATCTTCTATGCTAACAAGCAAACATTAATTTTGACAAGGGAGATAATATTTTTGTATGTTTTTATCTCTTTTTTGTAGTTTTATTCAATGGGCTAAGCTCAACTTAGTACTTATGCAATAGTGGTTTAATTTCATTGCATTGTCATAATTGAGGGACTATTTCAGATAATTTGAACTTATCTATAGTCTAACTAAAAAAAATATCAATAATATGCCTACATTATTCAAAATTTCATAATTTAAACTATCTCTAATATAATAAATGGGGAATAGATCAAAATTACTACCATACTCTCCACGTGCAACTTGTTCAAAACCAAAAAAATATTCATTTTCTTTGATTATCTCCCATCCAATTTTGGGACATAAGTCCAAATTATCTGAAATAGTCCATCTTGAATTTTATCAAGATTCACTAACAAGGAACTAATGACATTTGTTTGCTCTTTGGATTCCTAATGTTAGAGCTTGTTGTATATAGGATAATGCATTGAATTTATTTTTTAATGCAGAAACAAAATCAGCCCAAGAAGAAATAACTTTATCATGTTTAAGAAGATCCTCTTGTGTCTTAATCTCCCACAAAATGAGTGTTGTACCACCGACTAAAGAGTCACTAGTTGAATTTTTTCTTCTTCATTGTTAATCTTCTGAAGCCTACAATATACTTCCATTTGCTTGATCTAGTAATCCAATTTTTCTGCACAAAGCTCTCCATTATAGATTGACATATCAAACTTAACATCTAGCTTAACCTTGGAATAAATAGAATAAAAAACTTTATTTTACTTATCATTAGATAAAAAAAGAGAAGGTTTAGATGGAGGAGATTGAGGAAATTCTTCTTCTTTACCTTTAGCACTAGTTTAGGGTCCTTCCTCTTATTTACCTTCACTTCACATCTTCCTTTCACAATACAACTCTCCCACTATACACTTCATCTCAAGAAAGGCTTGACAAAAGGTTGCTACTCATTCTGGTTCTCCTCTAGAAGAATCCATGGCTTGACTTCCACATTTTGCACTGATTTCAAGGTTATATTCTTCAAGTGATTCTTCACCATGCTTGATCTTAGACTTAGTATGAAAAATGAAAACTTACAAATAAAAAAACCATGTTAAAATATCCATGATCAATTGTTCTGATATCAAACTTGATTTGAGTTATTAGTTAATGCAAAATGTTCACTATTTATCAATTTTGGATACTCATAATTTTTTTTCTCAATTTCCATTATTTTACATGAAATTAACTTATTTGACTAAAATTAGGGTCAATATTAATTAAAAACATCAATTAAATGAATATAAATAGAGAAATGCAAACCAAATTGATAATGGAGTTCACCCTTTTGGGGGTTACATCTTTAGATTTGAAAAACACTCCAACTAATCTATTAAATAATATAAAATATACTTTATATATATTATTTACACTAAAATATGACTTTGGTTGGCAAAAATAACATTTTCTCTATCTTTAGGAAGTCTTTACAATAATCCCCTATATGGGAGTTGTTCTTCCTACATAAAATGATGCTTCCTTGTTTCTTACTTGCTTTCTTTCAAAGGCTTAAAAAAAAAGTTTTCTTCTCACCATGTATATGTTTTTCAAATGCAATAATGAGCTTTTTATAATTCTCCCAAGGCCCTTGTTTCATGGGTTGAAGTCTTACCTTTTTACCCAATATATTGGGATTCCTTTCATTACCTTGTTTTTAGGTTTGGATAAAGCTTCCATGAGTTTGGGCGGGATTTAATCCAATATCAGGAGGGTTTTTTAATAATAATGTTTTAATAAAAGTTTCAACACCATATGAAACAATATTAAGACCAATCATTGCTTTAAACTCGTAACATATTCTGTGGACTTGCTTTTAGATGTTCCACGTGTCAAAATACCATTGGTACACATGTCAAACTCTGATTGGGCTACTGTTACATGCCTAGTCACCATGCTAACATCATCATTGTACCCTACTTGATTCAATAGGTGATAACTTATACATATAAAGTTTTTTTGACCCTGTTTAATATGTGTTGGATTCATCTCAATGAGCTCTTCAATTTTAGGATGTTTTCAATAGGGTTTCAGACCATTATATTATATCTCCTTCTACCTAATAATTTTTTTAATTTTGTTTACAATGTACCACTTGAAAATATTTATTAGAAGATATGATGATTTTTGACTTGATTCATTATTCATGGGCTTGCATTAGCAATATGACCATACTCAAAACATTCCTACATCTAAAAATAATGCGTTCATATTCTACTTTTTGGTTTCTTAATAAAACCCTCTAAATCAACATAGAATTAGAAGAGAGGCACTTAATCCATATCAACACATGTTTGAGTACACAATCTTGTTAAATTCACTTCCACACATATTTGGGCACACAATCTTGACTTTTATTTGTCAAATTATCTAGGGAAATAACTTCCCACTAACATTTCCAATTGTTCTAGGGTCAATGGTGTATAAAACTATAGAGGTAAATCTGACTACCTAAACCAACTTTGAAAAAATAAAGGGTTTTAATAGAGGGTCAAAGTCTAAATACCATGAATTCATAAATAGTTCTATCACTTTCTGAAACTAGCCTCCCTTATTATAAACTACCCTTGGACATAAATGTAAATTTCTACAACATTTGGAATGAGAGGAAATCGATTTTGAAATAGTCACTCACTCAAAGCATTGGGAGTGGGAAAATAATCGTTAAAATTAAAAATTAATCACTTATCATTAAGCAAAGAAGTAAAATTGCAGATCTCCACTTTTTGGATAAATAGAAAGGGGCGAGGATGTTTTGTAAACACTAAATCCTTGTGTATGAGAAGAAAAGGAAGCATTTTCTAATTCATATAATTCTTTGGATCCAATAAAAGAGCCTTCTTTGTGTTGATCAATATTAATTATAGAAACTTTATACTTTGGGTTCAAGGTAACCTTTTCAAAATGAGGATTTAATTAGAGATCTAATTAATGTTAGATCAATATTGCCTAGTGGTTGATTCCTATAATAAGCCCTGCATGATAGTTTGGGCAAAGTTTCCAATATTCCTTGGGACTAGGACTCTTGCATGCAACATTACATATTGACTTGGATAATGATGTTGGTGGGTTCTCCTTCAATAGAGTTTAATCTCCACAACATTTGAATGCAAGCTTCAATTTTTTTCTTGAAGATTTCTCCATGCTACTCACCCATTCTCAAATATATAAGAATTGTCAATGATATAGATTTAAGATCATATAAATTTAGGAAAAATGGTTTCAATGATCATTCAAATAAAATTTTAAATAATAAAGGTATATGCCATAATATCAATAACTAATAATATATCAATCAAATTTTTTCATAGCGACCTCTCGATCAGGGATTGGGAAAAATACATTGGAATTATTTTTTGTTAGTCTTTTTGTCAAAGAGAAAAAGGATCGATCTCCAATTGATAATCTATCCCCATTAAGATAGTCAAATTAGTTTCTTAGACATGTTGATATTAATACTTAGTTAAGAGCACAAGAAATGAAAATTAACATTCTAATTAATCACATAAGAGAATATAATACATTTTATGTTGTACAAGGTGAAAATATTCATTTCATAATAGACATAAGTAATGGAACCCATTTCAAACATATATTAAAAATTACAAACTTATTTTGTATTTAAGAGATTTAAATAAGGCAAAACTATGAATATCAGATTACATAAGATATATCATAATTTACTAGATTTTAATGTAAAAGTATATGTAATTTGAGCTTACTATTTTTAGAAATGACCAAAGGAGAAGGCACTTAGATGATATTATATTCTATTTTTCTTATTTCTTGTGTCACAATCCTTGAAAATGTTGTATGTCTGCTTTGTAATAGCTTAGATCAGGACATAGGAGATTAAACACTACTCGTACATTCTTGACAAAGTAGAACACTACCAACAACCGATATTGTCCACCATCTAATGATATCATCTATTTTGATATTTTTGTCTTATTCTACCATAAATCAATGCACCTATCTTTTTAGATGATTTTTGGATGTTTACTTGCCCTCATTATTGTTCACAAATCCTGATCTTGATTATTTTGGCCTTGAAATCCTAGCCCCACTTTCGACATTGCATGACCAATAAAAAGGGGTTAAAAAGATGGGTTGGAAAATGCCAACCACACCCCACTGAGTGTTTGGGAATTACATGCATTTTAACACTCTGAAGAGAGTTAAAAAATCATGTAGTTCTCCCATCTATGTGTATATGTGTTCAATAGTGTTCCAATATAATGCAATGCAACTCTTTGTCTTTTGACAATTGACAATATACATCTTTGACCTTGTGTTAGTGTTCACATTTGGATTTTAGGGCTAGTTCCTTTGAGGGATTTTCAAAATTTTATTCTTTTGGATAGTGCTTCAAGGATGTGTAAATATATTTATTAATGTGAAAGTGGTTTTAAAGCAGGGATAAAGTAGTAACCAAGTCAGTAAGACCTTAGGTTTGATTTGTATTTATAGATGTCTCTTTAGGTATTTGTTACCATAACCAAGACTTAAAACTAGGCTGACCTAATGAATGTTCTCACATTTTAAATTTAAATTTAGACATGAAGAGGACACTACCAAAAAAGGAGGACACTATTGTTGGCCCACAATACCCAAGTCTGCTGTCACTATATTGGGCTAAAATTCCTACTAGTATTTTGTCCTTTTTGAGAGTATCTAGAGTCATACAGGGGTAAGTAAATAGTTTTTTTTAAGGTTTTCAAGTGTTTTGGACTGAATAGACATGTTATCATTGAGCCAAAGTGATTAACTATAGGACACTTAGGTAAGAATAGTTGAACGAGGTCCAATACAACACATAAATCTATGTTAAAAGAGTTAAATGTGTATACATAAGTCATGTATGTTAAATTTATGTTAAAATTGATATTGTTAAGTGTCTAATACCAAATTTATATGTTAAAAATATTCTATTTTTATTATAGCATTGAAAATTTTAGATTAAAAAGATAAAATAAATAAATTTGTACTTGTGGTTAATCACACTTGATGTTAATATGTAATCCCTAAATATTCAATTTAATTTATGCAAAACCTATAAGGAAATATGAAAAAATCAATGTCCACTCATGATAAATTTTTTGAAGTAATTTATATCATTAAAACATTTGAAATTGAGAAATCAAGAAAAAAATACACCTATGGGTATGTGAATCATGAAAGAGTTCAAAATACTCTTCAACCAAGATCTCTCTAACACACCATTACCACAACCATGCGTACTTCAACATATGCATAAAGATTAAACCAACTATGAATAAAACTAATTTTTATTTAGAAAAATATTTATAATACAAAGAAAATCCTTGCTTAAGTAGGCAAGGAGAAACAAAAAGTAGGTGAATCTAAATAATGTGGGATAAATCCACACATAATATAAAACTAGAAAAATGATGAAAATCTTAACTAGAACCTAAAAAGTATGAAAAATATACTCTAATACCCCCCTTCAAGTGAAGCTAAGGGATAATAATAAAAGATGCAGTGTGAAGCCATGTGTCCCTATGGATACCAATCCGTCTTACTAGAGCACATGGATGTCAAGTTGTTGTAACCACCAAGTGAAAGTAGGAATGGTGTTGAATGCAAGGATCACTTAACATAAACACTATGCTCCAAAATATAGGGTAGAATGATGAACCTAAGGAAGTATTGCTTAAACATCCTCCAACAAGATGGTAAGAAGTGAGCAGAAAGAATGGTGAGGCTACCACATTGGTGTCACTAGCGGGGATACCACACTAGTGTCACCATAAGAATCACCAAGAAGGACATGCAATCAAGCAATAATCTTCATATGGGTTTTAGCAAACAAAGTGCCTAAATAAGATACCCATATACAAAGGAAGAATCTAAAAAACACTAAAAAAAGTGCAAAATATATGTAACTCTCATAAAGTGGAGAAAAGAGATAAAACCCAAAGGAAAAAATCTCCCCCAAAAGAAAGAAAAGAAGAGAGATATATGAAGCCACCCAAAGATGATGCTGAATAAGTTCAAACTCTAAGTACTTACAAGTCACAAAGGAACTCAATCGACAAGAGTGGTCCAAATTAACTACTCAATCACCAACATAACTAACAATAGGCTTCACAAAAATAGCTTCAATCAATAATACTATCAGCAGTGATGAAAGTATAAAAGAGTACTACATGTGAAAGGAATACTCAACACCTAAAAATAAAAATGTACACCACACCCTCCATACTGCTGATTGGGTGAAGTGACAAAAAAAAGGTCTACATGAGTGGTTTGAATCCAATACTTGAACACTGAACAAATTGACACTATATAAACCAAAATAGCTCTATATCATGCTGAAAGAGATTGTCAAACTATCAAAAAGACAAGATGAAACTTGAATTCACTAAAATAGCTACAATTCAAACTATGGGAGATTGTTAACTATCAAAAAGGTGGTGTTGAAAATATAGATAAAGTCTCTTAAAGATAGTGGCCCATGGTGGTAATGAAAGAGACAAATAATTAAAGAAGTGAAAATCTGCCCAGAATAGAGCACATAAATGCATGAAATTAAATAAGGTTGAATCAACAAACCCTCCATGGCACTTTATAAATCAATGTGAGTACAATATATCTTATACACAAAAAAAAAACCAAATGGAAATAAAGAAGACATTGGAATTCACCAGAATAGTTCTAAACAAGGAGACTATCGACCTATTGAATAAGCCATCAAAAATCATGAGAGGTACTCCAAAATTAAGGGAGTGAAAAAATGTCCTCATAGAAGAAGGCAAGGCACTAATAAAGTGGATTTGAGGAGACATGACACAAAGTATAAGTGTGTTAAAGTACCAGTGCATATCATGGGCTGATGGAAGAGTGTGGAAAATGGTGAAAAACCATCACGTATGCAAAAACATATAAAAAAAGCTCAGTACCTAAAAATAAAAACTTGCAAAGCACATCCAAAAAGACATTGAGCTTAGGAAACAATGCATCCAAGATAGTATGTGTGAAGTACAATGTATGAAGTAGTTGGGTCCATAGCACAGAAAACCCCCCTAAATATGACACTTTATAACTTTAGTGAGTTTACAATAAAATAGGACCGATGGAATGAGAATGACAAATAAATCATTTTTACAAAAGGGGACACTCAAATCTAAGTTATCGAGTAAAATTTATGGCATAATCAATTTATCATCATTAATGGCCTATTATAATTGAACTTTCACAATAAATTTAAATGCATGACCAAAAAAGGGGTTAGGTAGACTTCTAGCCACTCGTTAGAACCATCACAAAGTTTAGAATGCAATGGTTTAGATTGTGAGGGGGAATTAACCTCCTACCAACCCATGCATCAACCTTCATCTTCAACAAAAAAAAAGATAAAAGCAAGCCATTGAAATAATCTACTTTAAAATATATTATTTTTAAATTAAAAAATAATAAAAAAACTTGTCGTACCCCACTAAATTATATCCACCTCTCTAATCATAACATAATCGGCCCACCATGTGATACATAAATTACCTCCCCATGATATTATTTTTATAAAAATCGATTAAAAAATATTGTCCCCACCATTATTAAAATCCACCTCTCTTTCCACTCATAAAATCAAACCCACATAAATAATTTTGTCCTCCACCAATAATTACATCCACCTCAAATTTTCATTATGTTTCCCACTTTAATAAAACATACCCCACCTTACTTTAAATCTTTAAAAAAGTCAAACTAATTTTTTAAAAAGATAAAGGCAAATGTATTGGATCGATCGAGAGGAATGGCTGTGTAGGAGAATATGATAGTGAGCTTTTGAATTGATGAACACATGTATCATTAGTAGGTGAGTGGGTAGTTAGATTAGGTGAATGAATACAATGAGAAAGGCAAGGCTGTGGGAGACCAGTTGGTGCATAGGTTGAGGATGATGAATGAGGTTAGAAAGGGTAGGTAGGGTCATGGGTGGTTATAGTAGACCTGATCTATGAATAAAAATATAGGCTCACATATTGTATGAAAAAATGATGGGAGAAAGTTAAGACAATAACTAAGTAATATCCTTTCATTTTGTAGCAAATAATGCCAAGATTATGAGGTTGATGACTCCCTGTAAGAATTGGTAGGCCTAGAAGACCAAAACTGGTAGCTGTAAGGTGAATTCACCAATGGCTTGTGAGCTATGCAATGTGAAACTAGGTTTCTTAAACTTGCAATAGGTGGTTGGTTTGTGGATGACATAGAGGGTTTAGAAACCCAATGCAAAAAAGAAGATAGAAGGTGAGGAGAATGAACAGAGGTAACAAAGGGATTATACGACCTGATCTACCACCATTCTTAAAAATGCTTACATGACTTGATCTATAAAAATTGTTGAAAAAAAGCTTACATGGCTTGATCTACCACCACCCATCAGATCTGAGATGATTTTTAAGGATAAATACCCTTGTCAAATCAACAAAAAAACTTTACAAACTAGATCTAGAATAGGCAAGCTTTTGACAAGAAGGCCAAATTATTATAGAAACCATGGATCTATATTAAATCCATACAATGCATGAAGGTAATAAGCAGATGATGCCAAATCAAAAAAATACAAAATAATTAGACGAAGTGTCCAAGGTGAAGCAGACTTCGTAAAAATAATGCCCAATCACTAAATGAAAATAGTGAAGTTGTGGAAGATTTGTTCCAAGGATTTCAAATCAATACAAATCTGTAAGACAAACTTGATCAATGACTATTAGAGGGTGGATTTAATACAATGAAAGAGTTTACAACACTCTTCAACCAATATCTCTCCAACACACCATTACCACAACCATGAGTACTTCAACATACACAAAAAATAAACCAACTGTGAACAAAACTAATTGTTATTCAAAAAAATGATGTATAATATAATAGAGAACCCTTGCTTAAGTATGTAAGGAAAAACAAGAAGCAAGCTAATATAAGCAATGTGGGATAAATCCACACATAAGAAAAAACTAATAAAATGATGAAATCCCTAGCTAGAACCTAGCAATCATGAGAAATATACTCCACCACACCAAACTACCCTCTGAAGTCATTGGAGAATGGGGTAATTATGCACCAAAGATATGCCATTGTTAAAAACCTGGGTTGAGAAGATAATTTTTTCAATCCTCATTAGAGATTAAAAAGTTCTAGCAATTGAGTGTTGCAAAAACCTCAATTGCACTACTCAAAATATCATCATAATTGTGTTTGTGGATCCTTGTACTAGATTCATATGTAGAGGGTAGAGCCTTGTACTAGGCTCATATGTAAAGCTAAAAAATTTGAGTCAACTACTACCAACAGGTTTTAGATTTAAAGTGTTTTATAAGTACCAACATTACCATCAATACAAATAGAAAAGTGAATGCATAAAAAACATCCATGCTCTAAAATATGATCCATTTGTACCTCAATGTGATATAGAATGTTATAATATATGTGTCACTATGTTTGATATGATATTTTTATAATTTAATCTATGTAATATGTTTCATAATGCCATAAAATTTGTCACATGTTCCTATAAAATGCCCCACACATGCCTCATATATGTGTAAATATGTCAATTTGTGCCAATCTAAATCATGTCCCAATCTGAATCATAATTTGTTCCAAATTTGAATCATATTATGTCCCATTATTTGACTTGTTTGTTTGTTAAGGATTGAACCTTATGAAAAGCTCACTAGTATGCCCACTTTTGAGGTGAGGGATGAAGCATGTGAATCATTCATTTTAAAAGAAGGGTTATATGCATTGTGTTCTATAGAAAATAGGGAATAATGTAAATCACGTTTGTTAACATGATTAGATAATGTGACCATATAAAGATTTTATCATTCATACACTTATGAAACACGTAACCCAAAGCATACACGTGTCATGTTAAGTAGATATATAAATAAGCCAAGTAGTAGTAATCATCATAGTAATAATGATGTATTCATGGAATGGGCTCTCACTTAAGGGATGCCTAACCATGTAGCCAAATGATACCCACTTTCTTCTCTCATTTAAAGTTCACACTATTAAGATGAAACTAAAATATTGAAATTTATATTATCTTTCTAAATTGAGTTACATACATTCTCTTTGCGTTGATTATAGAATATATTCTAATTTTACAATCCTAGAATCGTCATATTTATAGTTGAGGCTAGTGGTTGCCTCAAGTCCTTCCTCAAAATCCTTTGAAGTCTATAAAATTGGCATAATTTCTCTAAGTCCCTTTTCCATCTCTAATTCTTCAAAATGAGTCTTGACACACCATTTATAGGTCTTAAAACTAGTTGTTGAATGGATTAACGCCCAAACATGCAACTACCAATAACTATAAATTAATGCGTTGTCGACCGAATTGGATCCACATTAGAAAAACATGAATTTATATGTAATCATGCCTCTAAAATATTAGTGCACTAATCTAGATGGATACACATGCATATATTTTTAAATTCTTACTCATTATGATGACGTGTCATATGTCTCCAGTTATATGACTAAGTCACCCATTAAAAGTCCATGTGGTGCCTAGTGAACTGATCATCAAAATATTGGGCATGATTCACCAGTCCTACTCATTAAATCATATGATTTTGACCCTAAATGTTCATGTGCACTCTAAATTGACTCATGAACATCATCTCATATGCACACATAATATAACATTAAGGGAATTCTTAGTGTACCTACCCATTTACGCTATGCTAAAAATTAGATAATTATCCAAGGCAATGCAAGATGTAACTATGCTTGGCATGATCTTGCATTAGACACCCTGGGTAATTGAAATGTGAGATCCAACTCAAAAATTGAAACTTTTGAGGTCGTATCCATAGCAATAATATCTACAAGGTCCAACCATGTTGCATCTTCCATTGTATAGTTATTCCACTTGACTAGTATTGTTTGTATTCTTTCTTGCACATTCTTTCACCACATTGGAGTTTAGAATGGTTTCTATTTCATCCCTCTCCTTGTCATGTAATTGTATTTTCCAATAAAAAATTGGCCCTTTAACTCTTCCACTATCTCATCTTCACTTTGTGCCAAGTGAAAGTCATACAAGTCTTCCACATTAAAGATATGCAATATGTTTATTTCTTTTAACAAGTCAATCTTGCATACATTTTCTAAAAAACTTCATAGCACTTGACATGGTCCTATTTCATTAGCTTCAATTTGTTATAGGTGCCATAAGGAAAGATCTCTTTGCATAAGTGCACTAGCATAAGGTATCTTTCCTCAATTTTTTACCTCTTATGCCTTTTATCAGTGGATTGATTATAGATTAGGTTATTTTGTTCGAGCCCCTGTCTTAATTCCTCATGTAACTTATGCATGTATTCTACATAGTCTTTTGCCTTAGTGATTTTTCCATATATTATTCCTAACTCCCTTAATTCAGTGATCCCACTGGGATGAACCTCACAAACAAATTAAAAAGGTGTTTTCTCAGTGGTCCTATTTACATAATTATTGTATGTGAATTCTTCTTGCACTAGTACCATGTCTCATTACACTGGTTTGTATCATACCAAGTATCTCAATAAATTTACTCTTATTTGTTTGATAACCTTGGTTTGCCCATCAATTTTTAGATGGTATGTATAACTAAAGCAACTTTGTTCCCAACTTCTTCCACATGGTGTGCCAAAAATAACTTACAAATTTGGTGTTTCTATTTGGCATTATATTACGTGATAACCCATGTAGTTGCACCACCTCTCTAAAGAACATGTTTACAATGTTTGTAACATCATAGGTATTCTTGAAAGTGATAAAGTATGCCATATTTTAGAATTGATCCACCACTATGAAGATGGAATCCTGGCATATTTGCATTCTTGGTAACCTAAGTACAAAGTCCATGTTGATATCTTCCTATGACTTATCTGGAATGGTTAAGGGTTTATTTAACCTTTTGTTTTGGTTTCTCCCCTTTTCTAATTGGGAAAATTGGAACTAATGCACACACCTTCACACATCCATGTTGATTCTTGGCTAGTAATAACTCCCAACCATTAATGTCAACATATTATCACTACCAAAGTGCCCTTTTAATCCCCCACTATGTTTTTCCTTGTAAATGTTTGTATACTAACCCCTTGGGGATGCACAACTATTCTCTTTTAAAGAGCATCCTATCTTGAACTAAGTAATATAGACATTGTGTTTGATTTATGTTAGTTAGGTCTATGCAGGCCTTCTACACACCCTAGAAATCCTCATCCTCCAATACAATCATTTCATCAAGTTAAATCCTATTACCTTAACCCTCTTCTCATTCATTATTAGTGCTCTCCTACTTAGTGTGTCTGAGACCTTGTGTGATTTTCCACTTATATGCTTGAACACGGACATATAACTTTATAAGTGATCCACCTACTTCATTTATCTCTTATTTAGCTTTCCTTAGATGTTGATGAATTATAGGTATTGATGATCAATGTATAACACACTCCTTCAGTAATAAATAATGTTTCCATTTCTTCAATGCTTGCAAAATTACATAGAATTTTTGGTCTTAGACCAAACATTTACATTTTGCACCATTCGATTTCTCATTAAAATAATCTATAGGCTTCCCTTATTAGCTTAACACTGTACCAACCACTATATTTCTCACATCATAATCCACTTGGAATACCATATTAAAATATGTAGTACAAATACTGATTATTTATTTACTTTTCCCTTTGATGATTGGAAACTACATTGTGCGTCCTTTGTCCATACAAAAGCCTTATGATCCCTTGTATTATTTCTATGATTGCAATACTTATCCTATTGAATTTATTGATGAAATTTTTATAGAAGGTAAAAGGCCATGAAAACTTCATGCTTCAAACATGATCCTTGGTGAAGGCCATTCCACTATCATGTGTACTTTCTCAGGGTCCATTTTAACCCTTCTCGAGATATTAAAAAACCCAAATATACTAGCTCTTCCTTCATAAAGTTGCATTTATTCACATTGATCAACAACATTTTGTAGTGAAACTTCTCTAACACATTCTACATATGCACCACATGTTCTTCCCTAGTCTTGTTAAAGACTAAGATGTCATCTAGGTATACAATGACATTCTTTCCTAGGAATGGATTCAACACCTTGTTCATCAACCTCATGAATGCGTTGGGTGTGTTTGTTAATTTGAATGACATATTCAACCGTTCATACAACCTTTCCTTTGTCTTGAATCCTATCTTCCATCCATCCCATTCATGAATCTGGATTTAAGAATATCCACTTTTTAAACCAACCTTGCTGAAGTATCTCATATCAGGGCAGATGTAGGCCAATGGGGGACAAAAGGGGAGGCTTACAGTGACAACTTTTTTTTTCTAAAAATAATGATAGTTAAAATTCAAGAGAGTTTTAGAGAAACTTATAAAAATAATTTGACAATAATGTAAGAATATGAATTATGGAATTTCGATTGTAGTTTCTAAATATATAATTTTTTAAATACTCAAATGATAAAAATGTGTGAAATTGATATATTTATAACAATGACTTGACACTCTTTTGTTAAAACATAAGGATATTTCATGTGTATGAACATATTTTTAAAGTAAATTAATGAATTATTATATGAAATTTCATATATGGATAGATAAAATGTCAAAGATCGGTCAAGATATTTTTTATTAATTTTTTAATAAATATATATTTTATAAGTCAAGATAGCTGGAAAATTGGAATTTAAAGTATATGAACACAATATTTTGACCTTAACTTCATAAAAATTATTATTATTTAGTCATAGTCAACGACGTGTAAATTGTTCAGATATAAGTTTTATAAACTTTTGATTAATGATCATAACGTTATAAAGGTATTTCTAATGATATGTATATAGTCCATAATGAGGTATGTTATGTATAAATTAATTAATAATAAAAAATAATGATTTAACATTAAAAAATTATATATTCAAAAACTATGCTTTCCCCCTACAAACCCATATAATATTTAAAAAAAGATAAAATTTACTTGATCATATGTGTTGACAATAATGAAAAAGATTTTTAATTTTTTTAAAGATTATGTGGGCTATTTCATGATTGGGTTTAGGCTAGGTTTGGACATCCCCAACCCTAAATCTAAAGTAATTTTGGAGGGAAAGTAAAGAAGTCCAATATTGAAATGTTCAAAGGGTGTACGCCCTTTGTAAAGGGCCTAAACCTCATTGAATGCATTTTCCTATTTAGAACTACTCCAAAACAAGATGTGCATGATTTGTAAAATGGTGTATGCCCTTCATAGTTCATGGATTTATTTTATTTTCCCATGATATTCACTTATTAATTTTGTATTTTACAAACTTTAGGTAGTTATTTCTTTTGACACTATAAATTTTGCAAATTCTCCATTTACTTTCTCTATTATTATAAATGCTTCAATTTTTACTCTAGACTTATACTTATTTATGTAATGATAAATAATGGGGTCGGGTCATTTAATAAAAGACCAATTAAAGAGTTAAAAATTAAGGAAATTGAATTCAAGAGAGAAAAAGAAAGAAAAAGAGAAATAAATAAGAGAGTATCCATAAGAGATTCTACATAAGGTGAAGGTACTTCCTCTAAACTAGGGAATATTTAAATGAAAATAACATACCTAATTCCATGAAATTTAATTTACATATGTCTTCCAATGAGATAAGAGAATTTAATCAATCCTTATTGCATGATAAAATTCAAAATGTAGAACAACTAACTAATGAATTTGCATTGAGTGATGAACCACATGAAGCAAAATAATTTAATAAAAAATCCATTCATAATAAAGTTTTTAAACATGATAATCAACATCAAGTAATGACCCCAATTCATCCATATCCTAATGAAGAATAAGTCACTTTGCCTGTAAGGTCTAATGTACCTAACGAACACTCTAATATCCCTTCTATAGTTGAAGTGGTAACACCATCCAATTTGATACAAAATATAGCTCTTAAACCCATACCTCTATGGATAATGTGATGAACACCAAGGTATATGGTTGAAATATATGAGAAAAAAATAGAACATATGGAAGGTAAAATATCAAAAAGACAAGTTTAATGTCACACTCAATGCATATCAGACTATGCATTTGAGAATAAAAGCAATACAAAACAATGCCAACTATTTTTTCAATTAATGAAAATGTAAAAAATATGCCATGTGATGCATAATTTAGGGTCAAGAACAAATAATATAGAGGGAATAAATAATGAAATATTAAATAATACATTTAATACAATAGGTAATAGAACTAAAAAAATATAATAATGTGGCAAGACGTATAATAACATAAACTATAGTGAGTATGTCAACATATAGATATTGATTTTTTAGTCAAACAAGTACATCCTTGAACTTGAATAGGAAAACTCTAATAAATACCATACAAATAAGAACAAGTCTTGATGAACATTTACTTAGATTTTTGGATATTTTGTGGTAGATTCAACAAGATAAGTTGTTAGTTGAAGGAACAAGATATTTGATTGAAATTTTTTGGCACAACAACACAAGTGTCTCATCTAATGTAAAAAAAATTAAAAAAAATGCGAGTCACATGTAAAACATTTCTTAGACATGACTTAAACATAATTTTATAAAAAAATTGTTGAAAAATTTAATGGATAATTGATAATTAGCCAAATGTTATTTAAGATATGCAAGCCTTTCTATGTTACAATCAATCAAACATGCACCACATGTTGTAGGATTTGTGTTGAATTTGCTATGCATATTGACAATTTTTTATCATAGATGTTGTACTTTATATATTGATGAGATTATGTAAGAATATATGATAGCTTCTCCACTTAAAACATCAAGAGAGTTAATCCCATATTTTATGTCAAATACATGAAGGATAGTATTTTTTTGCTAAAGAATATTTAGATGGAATATATAACATTTGTAGTAGTTTTTCACATTTGACTAGCTATATACATGAATAATTTTCACATGAATATGGAAAGCAACTAGTTTATTTTAAGAAGTACAAAATTGTAAAATATGTATTAAAAAAAAAGAGTCGTCAAGGTATGAGTTAGTTAGGATCCAAATATTTGTATCTGATTTCATGTCTAAATTCAAGAAGAATATTATCTACTAATATATAAGACACACACATAAAAAAAATGGTTAGATAATCAATTTAAATTTTATAAGGATAACTTCTTAGTTGGGACCATTGTTTTAGTTATGAAATTTGCTGAGAACTACACACTACAACCACACAATGAGGTTCAATCCTAATACTATAATTCAATTCAAGTTAGAATTTTTATGCATATTACATTCATGCATGAACTTGATGGTACATAGGACGATAGAGAGATTTTTAGGGAGTAACACTATTATATGAATGATGACGAATCACATTCTCTAGAGTTTGTCCATGGTTGTTTTGAGATGCAAGAGAAATTATGTTCAATACACACTATATTTGGTTAGATAATTATGTAGGATAGTTTAAGAATTCTCAAATGTTTTATTGGTTAAGTAGGATGCATAAGAAGAAAGGGGTTTAATATTTTTGGAGTTTCTTTGATGTTGGGCATGGAAAAGTAGAACATGATGGTGTAGGTGCATATGTAAAAAGAGCCCTTAAAAAAGAGTAGGGAAAACATGAGATGGTGCTAATTTGATCGATGTTGAAAGTTTTGTGACTTGGTGTAATGAATAATTTCTCATGGATCAAATAAAAATTGTTGTGTGAAGATTCTTTTAGTTAATAAAAGAAGAAGATAAGGTAATGTATGAAGATTACAATACAATATTTAGATCGAGTATTCTCCATTATATTCAAAGATCAAATTATAGTTCATGGACTACTTATACTAGAGATATGACATGTTTTTGTTTAGGATATATAAAATTTAATCAGAATGAATATGAATCAAAAGAATGGGTTTATGAATGGTATTGTAGACCCATAACACCTATAAATACAAACAATTCATTCTAACCACTAAGGGATTATGAAATGGGATTATCGATTGACTTTGACCACATTTCAGAGCTTGCACAACTAGGTACAATTTATTTAAAATTTAATATAGCCTTGGTTTTATTAATGATATCTTAATTTTTTCCTACATGTCCTTAAAAATTAATTATACTTTAAATACAAGACATGTTTTTATAGTAATTTCACCTGAAGACAATGATGAGGGAATAAACTACTACTTGTTTTGTAGAGGTAAACAAATTAACCAAAATTATCACAAATGGAGAAGACAATTTATGCCACTAGATCTGTGATAGTTTTAGAAACTTGGATTCATAGACAATTTTGTAAAAAAATAAGAGGACTTTGAAACAAATAGGGTGGTACTTCATTATTCAAATCTGGGTATTATTATAAATATTAAAATGATCAAATATTATGAAAAGCCTCACACAAAAAGTTTATGAAAAGTTGGTGAATTTGAGCATGGAGTGATTCTTGAAATACTTAAAAATAGAGTTATTCTTGTAGGTATGATGGATTGACTTGGTAAGGTTAGTATTCAATGCATATGCCATTTCAAATTACTAAAATTTACTTATTTGATTTATTGTATTTTAATTTTTAATTATTTTATTATTGTGTTAATTTATATTTTAATTTTTTACTAACAATTTTAATATAGGTTAGTGGTATCATATGAGCTTCCACCTTCATGTGGTTGGTGTTGTAAGTAGAGAAGATTATCTTACTGAAATAAAGAGAAGCCTTAAAAATAATACATATTAAGTAGATACTTTTTTTCCTCATATCGAGTGGCAGAGAATCTTCTTAAAGGGATTAAAAGAGATATATATATAAGTATAGGAGTTGATATTTTGTATTTACACATCATGATGTGTCGATGAAGATGGTTCATTGATTTGATTAACGAGTCAAATGAAACGACTCTAAACTAAATTTTTGTCTTTCAAAAGAAATTTAACTATGATAAAAAACTCATTATCATCTCTCACTCATCCAAAGTGGCACAAAATTATCTAAGAGGTACTTAGAGGACTCTCTTGTGCAATTGTAGGTATTGATGGTTTATTTCTACCCCACATGGTTCTCCTACAATGCACAATGGAAATTCAATCTATTTTCTTGCTCAAAGATGAGAAGATTTTCTTCAAAGATACCTAAAAATGACTACAATTTTTTACCTTAGGGCTCAAAAAAGAGCATAGGGTGACCACTATGATGTTTATACACCCATATAAATGTATCAAATAAGACGGTTCATCGATTGGGCTAGTGAGTCTAAAGATATGCCTCCTACTAACTAACATTTAGTCTTTTAAGAGACATTTAATTGTGAGATAAAATTCATTTCCATATCTCATTTATCTTGAGTGTCAAGGAATCCTCAAGGGGATGATTAGAGAACTTTCCTATGTAACTATAGGCACTAATGCCTCATCTCTACCCCTCATGATTCTCTTGTAATGTATGATGGAAGTTTGGATTATTTTATCAGTTAGTGATGAGAAGATTATCTTTAGGGATGCCTCCAAATGACTCAAAAATTAAAACTTAGGTATCGATAGAGAGAAGAGGGTGACCATTCTAATATCTATATGCTTATCCAGATATGTCGATGAAGGTAGTTCATCAATTAGGCTAGCAAGCCAAAATATACGCCTCCCACTGATCAACTTTTAGTCTCTCAAAAGACATTTGGATAAGAGAGAAAAATAATTGTCATATCTCACTCATCCTAAGTGGAATGAAATACTTTTTGGGGTGCTTAAAGGTCTCTTCTATACAACTAATGTCTTGTCTCTACCCCTCATGATTTTCTTGTAATGTGTAGTGGAAGTTTGGTCTATTTTCCTACTCAAAGATGAGAAAATTCTCTTTTGGGATGCTTACAAGTGACTAAAAATATCAATCTCAGGGTTTGAAAGAGAGTGGAGGGTGACCATTCTAGCATTTATATGCCCATCCAAACATGTTGACCAAGATGGTTTGTTGATTGGGCTAACGAGTCAAAATATATGCCTTATCTTTAGGGATACTTCCAAATAACTACAAATTTTAACCTCAAAGTCTGAAAAAGAGTGTAAGATGACCATTATAATTTTTATATTCCCATATAAATTAGTCAGTGAAGAGGGTTAATTGATTAGGCTTGTAAGTCAAAAGATACGCCTCTCACTAACCAACTTTTGGTCTTTTAAGTGTCATTTAAATGTGAGAGAAAACTCATTTCCATGTCTCTCTTATCTTGAGTGGCATGTAATCCTACAAGGGCTTCTTAGAGGACTCTCTCATGCAAATGTGGTGTTGACAACTTATCTCTACCCTTCACGGTTCTTATACAATGTGTCATATAATTTTAGTTTATTTTCTTATTTAGGGATGAGAAACTTCTCTTTAGGCATGCCTTCAAACAACTTCAAATTTTAACCTCAAGATCTAATGGAGAGTAGAGGGTGACCATTCTATAATTTATACACCTATATAGATACATAAGTAATGTTATTTCATCAATTGGGCTAGTGAGTCAAAATATACATCTCCTATTAACTTTTTGGTCTCTTAAGAGACATTTGATTGCAAGAGAAAATTAGCTGCCATGTCTTGTTTATCTTAAGTGGTATAAAATCATCCAAGAGGTACTTATATGACTCTCCTATGTAATTATAGGCATTGAGACCTCATCTCGACCCCTCATGGTTCTCCTAAAATGCATGGTATAAGTTTGATCCATTTTCTTGCTTAAGGATGAAAAACTTCTTTTCAAGGATGCCTCTAAGTGACTGCAACTTTTAACATTGGGGCCTGACAAGGAGTAGAGGGTGACCCTTCCAACATTTATACATCCATCTAGATGTGTCAATGAAAATAATTCATAATTAGGTTAGTGAGTCAAAATATACGCCTCCCATCGACCAACTTTTGGTCTCTTAAAAGACATTTGGTTGTGAGAGAAAACTCATCACCATGTCTCGCTCATCTTGAGTGCCATATAATAATATATGGGGTGATAATAGGACTCATACGTGAAACCATAGGTGTTTATGACTCCTATCTACACCTCATGATTTTATTGCAATACATGATGAAAGTTTGCTCAATTTTTCCACTCAGGGATGAAAAGCTTCTCTTAAGGGATGCATCTGACCAAATACAACTTTTAGTCTTAGGGCCTAATGAAGAGTGGAGAGTGCCCATTATAACATTAAAATTCCCATCTAAATACATCTACATAGATGGTTTATTGACTGGGCTAATGAGTCATAAGATATGCCTCCCATAGGCTAACTCTTAGTCTCTTAAGAAACATTTAACTACAGGAGAAAACTCATCACTTTGTCTCACTCATCATGAGTGTCATGGAATACTTTAGAGGATGTTAATAGGAATTTATTGTAAAACTATAAGATTTGATGACTCCTTTATACCCCTCATGTTTCTCCTAAAATGTGCAGTAGAAGTTCACTCTATTTTCCCACTATAAGACGAGAAGCTTATCTTAGGGGATGTGTTTGGTCAACTATAAATTTCATTCCTAGGGCTCAATAGAGAGCATAGGGTGATAATTATAATGTTTATACACCAATCTAGATGCATCTACATAGATGATTTATTGATTAGGTAATAATCCATATAATACACCTCCCACTGACCAACTTTTGGTCTCTGAAGAGATATTTGATTGTGAGAGAAAACTTGTTGTTGTGTCTCTCTCATCCTGACTATCACAAAATATTATGGGGGGTGATAAGAGGACTCATCCATGAAAATGTAATCACTAATGGATAATATCTACCCCTCATGGTTCTCCTACAATGCATGATGAAAGTTTGCTTAGGTTTTCTACTTAAGGATGAGAAGCTTTTCTTAAAATATGCCTCTAAACGATTGAAAATTTTAGTCCTAGGGCTTGATAGAGAGTGAAAGGTGATCATTTTAATGTTAAAATTCCCATCTAGACATGTTCTCATGGATTATTCATTGATTTGTCTAATGAGTCACAAGATACACGTCCCATAGACCAATTTTTAGTCACTTAAGATATATTTGGCTATGAGAGAAAACTTGCCTCCATGTGTTGCTCATCTTGAGTGCCAAAAAATACTCTGAGGGATTTTAAGAGGACTTATCCATGAAACTATAGGAGATTACAACTTGTCTCTAACCCTCATAGTTTTCTTACAACACGTGGCATAAGTTCATTCACTTTTCCTACTTAGGGATGAGAAGCCTGTCTTAAGGGATGCATCCAACCAACTATAACTTTTAGTCTTGGGGTTAAATGAAGAGCATAGGGTGACCATTATAGTGTTTATATGCCCATGTAGATGCATCTACATAGATGGTTTTTTTATTGGGATAATGAGTCACATGATACACCTCCCACTAACCAAATTTTAGTCTCTTTAAAAATATTTGGCTATGATAAGAAACTCATTATCATGTCTCACTCATTTTGAGTGCCACAAAATCTTCTATGGGTGATTATAAGACTCTCTTGTGTGACTATAGGTTCTTATAACTCATCTCTACCCCTCGATATTCTTCTATAATGCGTGATAGAAGTTTGGTCCATTTTTTTGCTTAGAGATGAGAAGTTTCTCTACAGGGATGCCTCCAAATAACTAAAAATTTTAACCTCAGGGCCCACCAAAAAGTAAAGGGTGACCATTTTAGACTTTATATTCCCATTTGAACATATCTACATAGATGAGTCATTGATTTGGGCTAATGAGTCATATGATATGCCTCTCACTGACCAACTTTTGGTATTTTAAGAGACATTTAGCTGCGATAGAAAACTTGTTATTGTGTCTCACTCATCTTGAGTGACATTGAATCCTTGAGGGGATGCTTAGAGGACTTTCTTATGTAACTTTAGGTGTTTATGAATACTTTCTATCCATCATAATTCTATTTTAATGTTTGGTATAAGTTTAGTTTATTTTCTTGCTCAGGGATGAGAAACTTCTCTTTAAGGTTGCCTTTAAAAAACTACAAATTTAAACATCAAGGCTTGAAAGAGAGTGAAGGGTGACTATTCTAGAATTTACACACCCATCAAACATGTCTGCATAGATGGTTGATCAATTGGGATACTGAGTGACAAGATATGCCTCCCACTAACCAACTTTTAATCTCTTAAGAGACATTTGATTGCAAGAGAAAACTCATTATCATGTCTCACTCATCTCAAGTGCCATGGAATCTTATTAGGGTTACTAAGAAGACACATTCATGAAATTGTAGGTGATTACATATCCTATCTACCCCTTATAGTTCTCCTACAACATATAGTATAAGTTTACTCATTTTTCCCACTTAGAGATAAGGAACCTTTCTTCAAGGATGCATTTGACCAATTATAAATTTTGATCTTGGGGCTTGATGAAGAGTAAAGGGTAGACATTATAGTGTTAAAATTCTCATCTAGATGTATTTGTATAAATGGTTTATTTATTGGGCTAATGAGTCATAAAATACGCTTCCTAAAAACCATCTTTTGGTCTCTTAAGAGACATTTAGTTGCAAGAGAAAACTCACCATCATGTCTCATTCATCCTAAGTGCCATGAAATCCTCTAGGGATGTTAAGAGGACTTGCCCATGAAACTATAGTAGTTAAAAACACCTCTCTACCCCTTGAAGGAAGTTTCACTTCATATGGAACATGTTTTCAATGGTTTTCATGTTTTGTTCACTCTCTTAAACAACTTGAACCATTCATTAACCTGAAGATGACTTGTTTTCATCCTTAGAGATATTTTTCATGCTTATAGTTTCTTGAAAACATCCATGTATTAGATTTCATCAAATGAAAACTCTTTTATAGACCTACAAGTGTATTTGAGATCATAAGAATCTTGGACACACTATTTTCAAGTCTTGTGATTTGTCATCTTAAAACCTTTCAAAAACTATGTGTAGACTTTATATCATCAAAAGAGTGCATTATTTTTTTCATTAATCATGAAACTTATTTGATATACCTATTGGTACTCTTGAAGGGTTCTTATAAACCTTGTGTTATCTATTTTCTAGGTCTACACATTTCTTGCTTTAAGACCTTTGTTCAACCCTACAGTCCTCCATGAGACCTGCAACCTTCTAAACATTGTTCTAAAACCTTGGAAACTTGATAGACCATGATGGAAACCAAAAAAAAATATCTTTCATACTATGGGAGGACTTTTGGTTCTTTCAACCTATTTTTAGACTTTACTAAGCTTGTAGGTGAGTGACTATAAATTATAACCATGTTTCTCACTGTATCTTCTTCATGGAGCCTTGGAAACCATGATAACTAATTTTTTACTTGAAAACTTTCTATTGACCTTTCAAGAGCACAAGATCCCTTCACACATGCTTGAAATTCTTGTGCTCTACCATACAAACCTATAACATTCTTTGTTTTGGCTCAAATTCTATCTATAAACCTATAAAATTACCCCATAAGATCTTGCTTATGATTTAAGGACCCTATGGTAACATGGGGACATGATTATAAGATTTGATGATATTTAAAACTTGTCTAAAATCTTATAACTTTGCATGATTCATCATGATTTTAAGTCATATGAGACATTGCTTGTAGACCTCACAGGCTTGCAATCACATTTTAGCTTGTAAAAAATTGATTTGATGCTTAAAAATTTCAAGACACTTTGGAAACATGTTAAGAAACTTTGTATCAAAACCTATAGGTAGTTTGTAGAGATCTTAATCATGGAATTAATGTTATATCCTCATGATATCTCTTTAAAATCTATTTGCTATCCTGATTACTCTTAAAGGAGCTTAAAACCATGAGACCCTAACTGAAAAGCATGTTCATGAGATTTGAGACCATGTTCCCCCTTGATTAATCATGAAAACCCTTTGTAAAAGTTTGCAAGCCTACAAATTGGTCTTGACAGTGCTTGAAACCCAATTTTTTCTTTATAGACCTGTAAACTTCTTGATATACTTGAGATCTTGCTTCAATTCTCTTTCAAGTCTTGAATGAAATTATTTTTATTATAGAAACCTCCTATCTTTATCTCTTTACCTTGCATGAGGGATTTTAGATCAAGATGACCTATTGATCAGTCATAAAAACTATCTAACTTGGCTTTATAAGCTTTCATGAAGGTTTTGGAGCTTGAAAATATTATATTCTTAGCTAAAATCCTATATATGTTCTTGACCATGCTTTAAACCCCTATTGGAAATATATTACATGCCATAATGAAGCTTGTGAAACAATGATGCTTGACACAGACCTGTAGATGTTTATAAATGATGCTTAATACTATGCCACTCTTTGTAAGCTCTATATGAAAGTTGGAAGAACTATTACATACTTATAATTATGTTTTGAAATACTAAAACCATTTGAACTCTATGGAAGCCTTGAAATCTTGAATGCAAACTTGCAAGAATATCTTACTTGAACTTATCTTCTCACTTGCAAGCCTGTATGTTAGGTTTTGTATCATGCCTATAACTGTAACCTTCACTCTAGGAGTTCAAAACTTTGTAAATAGGCTAAGAGTCTTACTCTAAGAATTTTATTATGGGAAATTACTTGAAAGAGCTTGTTTCATCATGAAGACCCTCCAAATCTATTTTGTTTATTAATCAACCATAGAACCCTAAAAAATCACCACTGTAGACCTACAAATGAATGTTTGTTCATGGAAATATTAGCATGCCAACATTATACCACTATTATTATTCTTGGAGTAGACCTACATGTCAACATTATACCACTACAAACCTTGAATAATAGACCTACAAATAGATTGGAAACATCCAGGAAATCCTCTAAGGCCTACAACATCATGATCCTTGCATGTTTCTTTGCTCACTACCTTAAACTCACTTCAAGACTCTTGATAATGTGAAAAAATAGGCTCATAAATTTATTTTGGTGTCTCTTTAAGATTAAAAAACCATGCAAATGTAGCTTCACTGGTTTAAGGTTTTAGAGGTTTTGGCTATCTACAGGGTCTCTTTAGTGGATCCACAAATTTATTCCATTCTCATAAAGGTTGAAGACCACCATGATATGACTTATGACTTAGCAAAACCCCTTTAAGATTCAACACATTCCATGCATAAGGGGAATATTATTGGGACACGATTGGTCGTTTTGTAATAACCTTGCAAACATTTATATTTTGGCTTGTTTTCTAATTATGGACCTCATTTTCTACTCTTCAAGGACAAAAAAATCATCATTTATGATCTTTAAGATCCTCTTGGTCCTTCCCAACCCTTGCTCCATGCTTGAGATCTATTACAAGGACTTGCAAACTCGTTCAGTCTTGTAAATATTCATTTTCCTTAGTTAATGGCTTATAAGATGGATAAAAACTACTTTAAAGGCCTTAGAATAGAACTTGCTAGCTTTGAAGCTTATTTTTATGCTCTTTAGATTGTTTGAAACATGTAGATCTCTATAAATCATCATGAAGGTATTTGAAAGCATGTTACATTCCTTTTTTAAAGCTTTTGGATATGTTGAAAACCTTTGATCTCTGTTGGAAGATTTTGAATCTTCAATAGGAGCTTGCAACTTCCAATAGACCCACACATCTCCATTTTCTTTATTTTTTGGATTATTTCTCCACTTCAAAAACCTTGTAATGAATTGTTTTGACTGTTTCAAAGGTTGTAAACCTTTTTTCCTCTCTATAAGGCTATAGAACCATGCTTGGATCTATGTATAATAGTATTAATTGAAGATTAGAGGCTATGGAATTATGAAACAAAGACCTTCAACTTTAATTATTTTAGTTGATAGGCTTGTAGGAATGTTTTTGAAGGCTTTAAACCATCAATAGATGGTTATCTAAATGCAAATTATCTTAAAATGGTACCTTTGGATACATGAGAAAATGAATATTTGAAATACCTTCATGAAACATTAAAAATAATGGAAACATAGTCTTGACTGAGTTCACCATGTTGCAAGCTTGGAAGAATTCACAAGGAAACAAAAAGGGGGGAAAAACTAAGTCAAAACACTCTTTAAACACCATGTACAAATTTAAATTATTGTGAAGGAGTTTTAAGCCTTCCAAATGACCTTAATCTTCTTTTTAGAAATTTCCACCCTTTTGATGACCCAATGAATGCTCTTAAAGACCCTTTTAGATCTATTTTTGCATTGAATAACACCTTTAAACACCCTTAGTCATCAAATAGGTTTCTATAATGTTAATCATGACCTAAAAATTACTTAATAGGTCTGATGAACCATGTAAATGTATAATAAACCATTAGTAGTTCATCTAATAACTCGATCTTGGTCTAAAATTTAACCCCATAGAGGCATTACTAACCCAAAATTAACTAGTTTTGGTAGAAGTCTTGTTTCCATCATGTGAGTTGTTGAGAGATCAGGGTGTCTTGAAAATTCAACAATACTCATTATAATATTAGGACATCAATTTTATGAAAGTAAACATTTGAACTATTCATGAACATGTTCAAAAAATAATAATGACATATTTAAGAAGTGAATATGTATACATGAATTATAAGAACGTATTATTCACATGTAAATATGTCAAATAATATATGTGTATGCAAATTGTGTTATAATGACATTAAAAATATGACATATATCAAGATATGTAATCTAAACCATAACATGTACATATAAAAAATTCGTCATATAGTCATATAATGTAGGCCATATCAGCATAAAAAATAGATTATGCCTACAATTGGATCCCTAACACAGTAAATAGATCTCCTAATTGTCATTGGATCCAAATAAATTATGCTTCCTCACCATAGATGTAGAACTAGGGGTGTTGCATGAGTCATTACAAAAAATTTCTCTTCTCAGCATGTGAAGTATCAAATATCTCTTCCACAACCTCAGAGAAATGTGACATCTACACAACATATGAAATAGATTTTTTAATGCATTAAAATGATATATTGAAAATTATATAGTTGTCATGAACAAAATTTTGTAACAAGGTGATTTTAGACTCACTGTATGCCACCCAAATGTTTGTCTTAGGATATGTGATTACAAATATATCTGCGATGGATAATCCTATGGAGAATACATATATTGTTAGATCTAAATGTGTAAAAAAATATAAATATGATAGAGTATCATTACTTTAAGATAAAAAATAATATTACTGTGTACTCACATATCTATGTCTCCAAATCAGGTGCTACGAGGGAGATATTGGACATTGTTCTGATCCATGTGGGGTACCTGTATCATCTCTCATTATCTATAAAACCAATAAATGAAAGAGGTTAATTATGAATCAAATAAAACTAAACGTAGTTGAAGATAAATCTAAATTAATATTATTCATTTTATACATAAAGAGAGAGTGAGAGAGGGATAGAAAGAGAAAAATTATTCCTTCATTTTAAAAAATTATGGTGTATAGAAAATAGTTAAACAATAATATTTAGTTTTAATGTCTACATATTCATAAATGTAGAAATAACTAGAAGTGGCATAAATACAACTTTGCATGAACTATAAATAATTAATGTCTACATTAAACTGAGAGCATCTTGTGTAGTTGAGAATGAAATATATGCCTTGAAATACTTTTAATTAGCAACATTTTAACTATCATTATTATTGACATCATAGGTGTTTGTTGTTATCAATCTAAAATCATCATGAACTAGCTCATATTTGTTTTGACTTAAGATAAGAATGTGAGATAACAATGTTAATAAATAAATAAACATATGAATAATTTTAAATGTAGATTAAATGCAACATCTTACAGTGTTACAAGATTTTAAGGAAACACTTCTTGAAAATTAAACACAAAGCTACACTTATGAGATTTTCAACTCTATCTAAGATACTATGCATATGACAAATATGTAGCTATACAAAATAATAAAATTAAAAAACTACACTAATTGGACAACTATATATCACTAAAAACTAAAATTCAAGCATAATACATCAAATTGTGATTTAACATTAAATAACAATTTATATGTAATTTATAATTTTTCAAACCTAAGTATAGGGTACCATAGTGTTGATTGCAGCCTCAACAAAAAAATCTAAGGCAACTGAGGTACCTACAATATCAATGATAATCTATACAAGCAACAAATGAAAATTTCAATTAAATATTAATCAATTAAGTAAACATATACTAAAAACTAAACTTAATATTCTCTTACATACATAAATTATAGAGTAAGATTACAAGATGCATTAGTCCATGTGTTAGTCAATAAAATCTCTATAAAAAAATATATAGATACTAAAACATCAAGCCTAATCCCTCATGGGGTGTTGCTAATTAATTTTAAGAGCTATTTAAAGAATGAATATTAGAAAACCTTCCAAATAACATTCTTTCTTCCAAGAGTGGCCAAAACATGTGTTTTTCCCTAGATTTGGTAATCCAAGTTTATGTCAATGATGAGTAACATGCTCCTCCATCACTTCCTAGTGTACCAATGGCTTAGGCTCATAAGATTTGTTTGTTATATGTGAAGTTTTTCTATAGCAATTTCTGCATAGTAAGTTTGTATATCTAAATATTAAAAATAATGGGTCATGGCTCACTTATTTATAGCTTTTTAAGATTGTTCAGAATCAACCATGACCATCCATCTTGAGATCAAGATGTGTGGCCATGAATGAATTAAATTTTGGAGGGATAAGTCATAAATATTTCCATTAATATTAGGAATAATGGGGCATTAATGAGGCATGAGAGATCTTAATCTTGATATTTATTCTATTGATAGCCTATGAATGCCATCCCATTGATGATGTCATGGGATGATGCATATTTGAGGAATGAATTTCCAATAAATATATTTTTAATAACTTTTATGAAATTTTCATTTAGATTCTTGATTTGATTTAATTTGCTTAAGTGACTTTGATTAATCTTTATAATTCTTTGGAAACTTATCACACACTTAATCAACCTAGTTAGAAATGTCATTTTACTGAGTTGTAATTTGATTGAAGTATAATTAAAAAAAGGTGTTAGTTGTGTATAGAATAATACCCCAATTAAGGCATTATGGATGCAAAATAATACATGCACGTGATGTGTGCTACCAAATTAGAAGAATTCAGTGGTCAAGAGTGTCATTTTATGTGGTCAAAATTTAACTTGAAGTGATTTAAAAAAAGGTAATAATCATATAAAATGTATTTCCTCATTCAAGGATACATTAGCCTAAATAAACACATGTACATAATATGTTCAAACCATTTAGTGCACTTTAATGATTTTGGCCCAGATTGTGCATTATCAAGGAATGTTGCTTAGATTAGAAATTTTAGCATAATAGTGATTTGAATTGGATATCTACATTTCCCCCCTATTTGAGAAGGTGTGGTAAGCCATTCGAATGAAATGATTTCTTTTCAAATAATGAAAAGGTCACTATAATTAGAAGAAATAAATTTTGTTCTTACTTTCCATTTTTAAAGTTTGCATGAATTACAGAGAAATAAGTTTATAAAATTCCCAAAACATCATTTGAGTGGCCCATGATTCCCCTTCAAGGGGAAGATGAAAAATTTGGAAATATTTGACAGGTAGGCCCTTGATCGGAAGAAATTATAATCTCTTTAATTTTAACAAAAGATTAAAAAAAACAAATTAGAAGAAATTAGAAGGAAAAATTGATCACAAGGGATAAAATAATAGCCCAAGAAAGATAAAATGATGCAACTATAGTCCTAAGGGGTGAAAAATTTGAAAAATTTACTATATTTTGACCCATGGGGGTAAAAACAAGTCATTTGAACTCCTAGCTACCGTGATTTTTGAGCTTTAAAATTTTCATGTGATAGAGCTAAGAATAATGGCCAATATATTGCACCACTATCATCTTGGGGAGTCTGTGAGAGAGTATCAATAACCACTGGGGAGCGGAGCATTGGTAATTACTTTTTTTGATTTTTAAATTTATCATTTATTGAATTTATTATGCATGAGAAGGTGATAGTTGGGTGATCCCACCATTTTCCCAATTTGGAAAATGATGAGTTCACCCATGATAATGACAAAAACGCTATGAGATCAAATATCTTGTTGACCTGTCAGTAGGATCATGGATCAAAATAGCAAGAATGCCAAGACAATGGTGAACTTGCATTTTAGGTGTTTTTCACCTTGTCAAATGGTGAGTTCACCAAGAGCAACAAGAATGCCTAGTCAATTGGTGAGAACATCCCACTAAATGACAAGATCATAATAATCAATGGGATCACCTTGTAGAATGGTGGGAATGACATAAAAAATGGTGAGATCACCAAAATAATGATGAGAATTCTAGAGGAAAATATAATGGGGCCTATAGGGGTTTGATCTAGGCCTAAATTAGAAGAGAGATAGAGACACATAAAATACTAGTCTAGGCCTCAAAATTAGAAGAATATGATAGAAAGATAATTGACATGATGCTCTGTGTTCATTTTTTAAAATCAAGTTACGATCATCACATCATGGGAGTGCCACTTTTAAGTATAATGAAAACATGGGATGATGATAGATGAGCTCACGGGCATCCTAGTAGCAGTGGACTTGTGTCACCTGGCAGGCCTATTAGTGATCCACATAGACATAGCTTACTTGTCAACATTGGTTGAGAGATGGCATTCTAAGACTTCCATTTTCATCTACAAATTGGGGAGGCTAGAGTGACATTGGAAGATATACACTGGATTTTGTGGGTGCCTATATAAAGATCTAGGATTACTTGGATGGGGGTGGGATGACAAGCTATGATAGATAATATTTTAGGGTAGTGGACTAGGAGATTATCGACGAGTGCATAGATGTGGATGCACTAGAGGATTTGGCTTGGCCTAAAAAGGGTAGAGAAGGACAAGGGACAATTCCCTTAGAGATGGTGGTTTTTATAGCTATTATCAACAACCTTCTGCTACCTGATAAGAGTGGATAATTTTTTCCCTTGGGATTGATCGATGTGGTGTAGTAAATGTTCGATCACTTGAAAAAGTTCATCTAGGGACTAGTCATCCTTGCATAGCTATATGGGAGCGTGCAACATAGGCCATGACACATTACTATAGGTATGGGCCTAGGAGCTTATAATGATTACATGACCAATGGGGCCAAGATATTAGAGGGGACTATAGGATACCATAGATTGGGGATGGTAACCTATAGGACCAGGCATATAGGGACACTTAGGGAACCTACTCTACTATAAATATGCCATAGATGAGATGGAGGATGGGGATTTAATTTGGAATCCCTACTTGGGGATAATGTTTATGGGTAGAGGACCTATTTGTGATTGGGTACATGATCACACCATGCTACATCATAGGGTACCATGACTATGTGGTAGAGAGATACATGCCAGATTAAGTCCAATGATAGTTTGAAATGTAGAAGGATGTCACAAAGGGTTCACATTACTTTACACATGTGACCAAGGAGATCAGGGGGTGGGTACCACTAGTGCTTAGGGTAGAGATAATGATAAATTATGACAAGGTTGTGAATTTTATATGGGAATATATCAGAGGAGTGCTAGATATAGGGGTGATTGATGCATGGGGAATTAGAGTGAGACCCATCTAACTTATGAGGCCACTAACCTAACAACCATTCTTATGATAAAGATGAGTATAGATGAGGAGAGATTAGTGATAGGCCTTAACATAGTAATAGGGTCAGGTGTTAGTATAACTAGCCATTCCCTATGCCATTCCATTACAGGTGGTATGACCCCGTCGATAGTAGGATCCTATAAAAGATGTAAAGATGGCTAAGATAGATGGTCAAGATATGGGTAGAGGGAATGCCCCAAGTGGCAATAGAGGCCATAAGACAAGATTAGGAGAGGCATGGTCCTTCAAGATAGAGATAGGTACAAGATTAGGAGGGGTAGGTCCCTCAAGCATAGGGAGGTCCACAGAGGAATAGGATTTGATTGATAAGCTCTAAAGGGATATTAATGCACACCTATCAAATATTATAGGGTTATAGAACACTATGATTGGGTTTTAGGTGTAGTTAGTTATAGCTCAGGTTAAAACCACTAAGTTATGAGGTCTCATTATAGCCAAGGATGTACAAATTTCTAGTCTCAGAGGATAGGTGGCATAGTTAGTAGGGGTTTAGGCCCAGTTAGCTACATGAGACATGGAGTTTATGATGGTGGTTATTAAGTGATATTTTAATTGGGTAGTGATGGAGAGGCTAATAGAATAAAGATATGCAGCTTGGAGAGCTGAGATAGATATATGGGTAGGATCAACGAGAGCCTTGGTCGATGTGATTGCAGCCAAAGATTATGACTTAAATGCAAAAGATGATGTCTTATGTGTTAAGGATGAGATAGCATATTAGAGGTGAGCTTATGAGGTGATAATTCCTATAGAGTAGAGAGTGGCATGTTATAGGGAGTATACGAGGTCACAACGTACTAGCTAAACCTCTAAGTTTAGGCATGATACAAAGTCAAAGTATTTGGTGATGCATCCAACTACATAATGCATTTTAATGGGCTTACACCACCATGTCTACCAACAACAGATACATCTAAGATGGGTTAGGGTTTTTAGCAGAGTCCTCCCAAGGATAAACATGATGAGAGATGATTGTGTTAGCTCTGCTTTTTGTATTTATGATATGTATAGATATTCTCATGATGTATAGAAACCTGATTTTGACACACACAGACACACACACACACACACACACAAAAACATACACACACACACAATATATATATATATATATATATATATATATATATATATATATATATATATATATATATATATATATATATATATATATATATATGACATTCATTTTTAGTGTAATGCTATTTGTATATGGACTATTAATATTCTTTGACTGTCATATGATGTTTCATTGATATTGCTTTTGTTATGATATGTTTTGATATGCCAGTTTTAGGATATGCACGTCCTTAGTTATCATATAGATATTGGTGTATTTGTATTGTTCTGTTTCATGTATGACTAGATGCTAGAATATAATTTAGGATATGTACCTCTCAAAATAATCATAGAAATAGTCAATTAGACTCATAGTGTATGTCAAGAGATGCATGTCTTGCATAAAGTCTTGTTTGTTTCCAAAGTTAGCCTAAAATATATCTTGTGTTAGACATTACGTATGGTCTATTTATAAATAATCTTTAGTTTCACATTGACTTTTGGATTTGGAGCACTTAGTGTTTACTATAAAAAAATTGAAATTATACATCATAAGTATGAGTAATAATAACATTATATTTCTGCTTACACTTGATCAATTCAAATGTGAATATTTCTAACTAAGGATAATGATAAAAACTACCAAAATAAAAGCTACAACTATTTACATTTAAGCAAAATCAAACAAAAATAGATATAAAAATAATAATACAAAAATGTAACCTAACTTAAAACCAAGATATGAACAATCAATATTTAAGTAGGCATAAGAATGTATTAAAAATTAAAGGAAGAACAAATTATTAAACAACCTGAATTCAAGATATGAATAATCAAGATCCATGCATATTAACACAATATACTTGAAAAATGAAAAAATAATAGAGTTAAATACAAATGTAAACAAAGTAAGCTGAAGTAAAATCTAGACTCAAAATTTTTATGGAATATATTTGAACACAAAAGAACTAAATAATATAAATAACAAGACAAAATAGTAGACTAAAAGATAAAAATAAAGGTACAACAAAAAACTAGGAAAAAAGAACAAGATACTAATAAAAATGAACAAATAAAAAAATAACAATAGAGAAAATAACAACTCAATAACAATAAAAATTCAATAACACACCAACAAAAATAAATAAATATACAACATAATGTAAATATAAACTAATGAATAAATAAAAAAACATCAAAAAAAAAAAATAATATATAACAAAGCAAAATAAAATAAAAATGAAAATCAAACAAACACACATAGACAATGGTTAATCACAAGGTTAGTGCAAAAAATCAAAGAATAAATTGCTCATGCATATGTAATAGAGGCATTATGTTCTATGACAGGGTGACCCCTAAGCTAAGAAATAATGATACTAGTATGACAAAATAAGAATAATAGATATAAATTTACCCTAAGTGATAAAAAAATAATGACATAACAAAATAAGGGAAAATAAAATAAAAGGAAGGGGTGGTTGAGCTGATTCTAGATGTATGAGTCAAGTGGATGCTATCTACATAGTTCTATGGATACAAGATCTAATATGAAATTCAGGTAAAATATAGTTCTCCTAGTAAATGAGATAGAAGAAAAGTGATGATAATAAAACATGATTGTATTGTAGATGAATAAGGAAATGGGCTTACAAAATGATGAGAGAAGAAGATCTTTGGCAATTTTTTTTGAAATTTTTGAAGCATCTCAACTTGATTGAGAATTATGAGATACTAAACGATCCAAATTTCAAAATGGCAAGAGCGTGGGATCAACATAAATGTGAAAAATAATGTTTTTATTTGTTTTATCTATTGGTTTCTAATATTTTTGTGTTTTTGGAATAAACAATAGAAATAAAATATTAATAGAAGTAACAGGTAAAAGTTTAAATAACTATTAAAATAGCTACATTAGGGATCATGAATATAAACAATGATACATCAAACCACTTAGCTGAGGAGTTACACATCCAAAATAAATTAAACAACTAAAATAGCTATAAGATACAATGAGCTAACTAATCGAGGAGATGCACGTCCAAGAGTAAGAGTCATATTAACATCTAAAACCAACTATAATGGCTTATGTGATCCTAATAAGGTGATAATGCCTACCAAACAACATCAATATAATAATAAGACAATAAGCAATGTTAAATAAATCTGAAAAACCTTTCAGCATGCAAATACTATGTATTGGCATATTTTTGTACACTTGTCTATAGAAGGAAGTTATGAAATACTATTCAAGCTGACCTGATTTGTAGAATAGGATCTAAGTATGTCTAAAATTCTTATGAATCATAATCAAGATCATAATCAGTTATGGAATATAACTATCTAGGTTAAAATGGTCCATAGTTATAATGGTCTAGGGTATGGAAATAATATTATTCTAAGTAGAATGATCTAGGATACAATGGTCTAGAATGGAATGAAAATGAGTCCAATGGAATATAAATGATCAAAAGTGCCAATGGTCTAGGGGTACAATGATCTAGAGTGACATCAATCCATAGTTATAATGGTTTAGGGTATTAAAATAATATGGTTCAAGGTAGAATGGTCTAGGCTACAATGGAAAAAAATATGAGTCCAGTGGAGTATAAATGATCCAAAGTGCCAATGGTCTAGGGGTACAATGGTCTAGAGTGACATTAGTCTAGGGGTATAATGGTCCATAGTGACATCAGTCCCATAGTTATAATGGTTTAGGGTAGTAAAAGAATATGGTTCTAGGTAGAATGGTCTAGGATAGAATGAGACAAATAAAAATGGTCCAGGATAGGATGGTCCAGAGTATAATAGTGGGATAAATGACGTTGGCACAAGTTGAGCCCACATAAAGGGTATTGTAGACAATGGTTTAAAAAGATGTCAAGCATAGAACTTATTGAGATGTAAAATATTCATGGGTTCTAGGAGTTATTCACCATATGGAGTAGCCAATCGATATACCCCTAATCCATAATTTGCTACAATAACATATGGGCCTAGCTAATTGGGTTGAAACTTACCCTTATTGTATTCAACATTAGTCTTCTTTTGGTTCTCCTTCAAGACCAAATCACCCATTTTAAACTCCTTAGGGAGAATGCACTTGTTATAACTTCTACATAATCTATTCTGATATGCTTACAAGTTTTACAAGGCAACTAAATTCTTGCCATCAAGGAGCTCGAGCTCTTGCAACCTAAAAAATCTATAATATTTGTCATATTCAATATTCTCCAAGGATACCTATATTAAAGTCAAATTTATCTGAACCATGATAATAACCTTCATGCCATAAACAAGGGAGTATGGAATGGCTCCTATGGGAGTTTGATGACTAGTGCGATAGGTCTAAAGAGAAGGAAAAATTTACAAGTGCTAATTGCAACCAGTGTCATTGATAATCTTCTTTAAGATTCAAACAATGGTTTTATTAGAAGTCTTGACTTGAATATTTCCTTGTGGGTTATATGGTGTGGATTTCTTTTGCTTGATTTTGAGTTTGGCACAAAGAGCTTTAACATCTTGATTTACACATAATCCACCATTATCAGATATAATATGGGTTAGGGTACCATATTGATAGATGATATGGTAATGGATAAACTTGATAATCTACTTCCAAGTAATGTGAAAGGAATGGCCTCAATCCACTTAGTAAAATACTCAATAGTAGTGATAATATGTTTGTGGCCATCAAAAGAGGTTGGGTTGATTTTTCTGATGAGATCGAGGCCCCATGTAGGAAATGACCATGGTGTAGTGATTGATTGGTGGATGGTGGAGCCTGTGTTAGAACACAACTAGATACTAATAGGGGGGGTGAATTAGTATACCAATTAAAACTAGTTCTTTAAATACTTTCAATGCAAATTAACAAATATATGTAGATCAAATCAAATATGTAGAGATCACACAAACTCCAATACACATGACATACGATTTATACATGCAAAAACCCAAAGGAAAAAAACATGGTGAGAAAAATTGCTAGAAATTACTATCCTAATCCAACCTCATAGTTTAAATCCTCATTGGAAAAACCTCACTAGTTACACATTTAATGGCACTGACCTTAAGGAGACACCAATCCCCTAGTTTAAGAGCACCAAATCTAAGGAAGCAATAAATCCCTAAATGAGCACCAAATGAACTTAGCCTCACTAGTTATAATGTTTAAGGGAACCAACCTTAAGAAGAAACCAATCCTCTAATTGATCACCAAATTAGCTATTCTGATGACACCAACCAATCAGATCTATGGAACTACAACTCTAGCATATAAAATAGATTCATAAATGAATCCAACTCTATTTTCTCTAATACAAGTTTAATCTGTAATTGCTTATTCTATGCACATTATCTCTGTATGCCTTTCTTCCTCTCTGGACCTCTCTTTGTTTAGATATATATTTATTTGACACACTTCATCTCACTCTTTCACTCTATCTCTATGTTTATATATATCTATGTTTGACACTCTTCAACAACAACTCATCTTCTCTGCACTTTTACCTCTATGTTTATATATTTTTGTTTAACATAATTCTAATGACTCTAATATCATCTCTCTATGTCCTAGATGTCATATATATAAGCAATGGATCTAGGGTTCCATCTCTTCTATGTGTTCACACTCAAACTGTAACACATCATGTCAATTCTAGACACTAGTTCATTATGACTTGAACTATTAATTATTGCATCTTGATTCCATGCATCACACTATAATTTTAGGTATCTTTACTATCTATAGCATTTATTAGACTCAAGTTTTGATGAATAGGCTCTTTAATGTAGATTTGATTGGTTAGATCGATTAATCTCATTTTTGGTGTCATGATTCATGGATTACTCATGTTCCTACATGTTTTTCCACTTGACTGTTGGAATTTAAACACTTTAAATAATAACCTTTGATTTATTTCTTCACACCATATCTAAGCTCTCTCACTTCGTTAGATCTTTGTATGCTGCTAAAATTTAATGTTCCACTCTTTAAAATTCATCCATCGATCTCTAGATCCTATCTCCCATGTGTCATTAGATCTTTGAACTTGCACAAAATTTACCTTGACTTGGACATTAAACTTCAACACTTTGACCTCATCTCATTGCTTCCTATATCTTTGGATCGCTTTCACTCCATCGATCTTCTCAAACATGTTTGGTTTTTAACTCACCACTATGTTGATAAACATCAAAAACTTTATATCATTTGAGTTCATTTGTTATATTGGATCTCCTTTACATGATCACTTGTTCACCATCAGATCTTCTAACAAGCTTGAACATTAACTCTAAAAAGCTTATGCTCATTGGGTCTCTATTTGAAAAACTCCATAAATGTGACACTTGTCACTTACATGTTCACTTAGAGTACTTTTTGATAATTTGACATCATCATGCTCTGATGGATCTCCAATGTTTGATCAAGTGTGAGCCATTTGATATTGTAACTAGATTGAACTTTATCTTTGATAGGGTCACTCTCATTGGTCTTCTATCTAACATACTCACGTGCTTGTGACACTTGACATTAATGCGTTCACTTGAAGGGACCTTTGACACTTTGACTTTGATTCATTCATTAGATCATCTACATATAATGAAGCATGGGCCATTGATCAAGATGGGATATATATTAAGTCTTAGACTTATGAAAATATAAAGTCCTTTGATCATTACATAGAGTTGATAATTTCTAGGTTGAGGGGTTGATTTCTTAATGATGATATGTATTTAAGTTATAACTGAAGTTACCAGTTCCCAGCTATAAAAAGTCAACATTAAAATAGAAATTTTATTATTGATGCCATGGCTAAAACCCTTAGGGTTTTATTGAGAAACCCTATCTAGTCTGAGAGAAAAAATGAATAAATTTTGAGCTCTTTCCTTCTGAATTGAACTTGTAGTCCATATATTCAAGATGCTTGTGAAAAACCCATTACATATCTATTAACTATTTTTTTTGTAAATGTCCATAGATGATCTTTGTAAAAGCATGACAACTTTGCATGACCATGTGCAAATTTTGTCTACGTATGGAGACCATTTCAATATGCTTGGAAGGCTAACTTTGCACCTATATAACTCTTGTCGTACTTAGTCAGATGACCTACAAATTAATGTATATGATCTTCTTACATAGTTATTCCATCCATATATCCAATTACTCCTGAAGCCTTCATAGGTATAAGATATGTTTTCATAAAAATGCCTTTGAGATTTTTCTTGCAAACTACAAATTTGATTGTGTTGGAAAACACTATCAAAATGCCTTGGAGCCCTACTTCGCTCAACCATATATTTTGTCACGCTACATCATGTGACTTAAGATTTAGTGCATATAAACTAGGTACAAAAATTAATAGACCCATGTGTTCATTTTTTCCTAACACCTCCATGTGTGCAAATGCTGACCTCATCAATATGATTACTTGTCTCTGTTTAGCACCTTTTTGCAAATTTGGCTAAGTATAGAAGCTTAGTGGATTTTGTCTAAGTAGCCAACTTTGCATGCCCATATATTCAAATACTCTTCATCACCTGTCTTAAAATTTGGTGCATAACTACTAGGGACTAATGTGATCATAAACATGTAACCAACTCCCCCATATTCATTCACACATGGTAATGGTGACATTAGAAAATGCCTTCTCATATTTTTTGTGATAGACCCAAAATGTCTAGATGATCAATGTGAAGAATTAAATGAGTTTCAATCACGAACACAAGCATTTCAATCATTCTTGACCTTTGATAAGATCCTTTACATAGCCTTTAATCACTATATATAATCTTGAACATTAATGACATGCTTATAATGTCCCTTTTGACATTAATGTAAATCATATTTCCAACAATCTCCCCCTTTGTCATTGGTGGCAAATTAAATGCTCTAATATTCTATTATTCAGCTCTTTCTTTGGCATTTCTTACATTGGCTTTAAATGAGTATGAACTGAAGCTATTCATACCAAAATTTCTCCCCCTTAGGCAATGACATATTTTCCTAAACTCATCTTGAACACTTGCTCTACTTCTTCTTTGAAATTTTCACTTTTTGCTCCAATATTTTGTAGAGAGCATTTTGCTCTTCTCCCATAGAGAGCATTTGCACTTTTTCTCCCCATTTGACATCAGTCCAAAGTGTTCTCCCCCTTTATCATATAAAGGAGTTTGTCCAAGAATCTACAACCATCAACTTATTAGAAATTTTCACAACATACATACCTAAATTGCCTTTTTTCTTCTTCTTCTTCCAAGAATTAATACAACTTTTATGGTACTCACTTTGAATTTAGACACTATCACTATTATCTAGTGATGTTATGTATGATCTTACATAATGGATTAATAGCCTTCTCTATTTTAGTCTCTAATTATATTTTGATCTTAAGACCTGATCAATTACAAAGCTCTTCTACTCTGAGCCTTCTTGATCCTGATAAACTGAACAATCTAGCTCCCCCTTGCACTATGCATAGCTTCTCAAGCTATTCATGATATCTAAGTTAGCTTAACCTAACTATATGCTCCATATTTTCATCAAGGGACTGCCTATAACACACCATAACTTCATCTAACACATGTATATCATCATTTTACACATGTTCATTGAATTTGAGGACCCAAACCATTGTACAACCTAAGATACACAATGTCAAGGGTTTTTTACATTAGAACCCTTACGATAAATGAATCTACAAACCACACATATACACACACATATAAGATATGTAATACAAAATTCTCATTATGTCTTATTGAAACACTTATTATGTACTTACAGACACTGCATACACAGTACTTGACTTGGTTTAATCAAGTCATCATCATAACCTACTTGAATTATTATTTGTAGCAGACAACACTTGATTATTTACTTAAATGAGTCTCTTAAGAAGTATAGCTAGAAGCACCTTAATTCACAATGTCCTAGAACCATGTGAAGCAAAGAGTTGCCCATAACTCCTCGTATTCCTTCTCTTACTTGGTCATCTTGTGCTTTCAATTCTTCTTCTTCTTCTTAGACTTTAGATAAGTAACATGCTCATCCACTATGATATTCTCCTTTATATTAACAATAGATGGAGATAACATGAATTTATGACATACCTTTTCATATGATGAATCTTACTTGTAGCTTGTAATCTCATCACTAAGCATAGAAAATGATGTTCTATGCATGAAAGTTACTCAACAATAGCAGGGTGTTCACTTAAATTTGTACTTACCTCATAACTATCCTCAACCAACACCTTAGACTTCTCCTTGAACTTTGTCTTCTCATTCTCAATATGTGCAGGCATTGAGAGGTCTTGACATTTTCCAAGCTCTATAACATTCTTCATCATGGCTTGATCTTTCACTTTACATACATTCTTAGGTTTCTTAAATGTCCTATTTTTCTCTTTATGAGAGACTTGTGAACCTTTGTTCACACTAGAAGGCATGTCTCTCTTCTTACTCTATAATTTTGATCTTACAAAGCTTTTTCTATAATGTTTAGCTGTGTGACCAAAATTATAACAACTATAACACATTACATTTGTGTCTAAAAAGGGTGAAAATGAATTTTTCCTTACAAAGCTTGTCTTATTTTTAGATATTACTATATAATTACTAGCCTTATGACCAAAATGATTACATCTATAATAGTAACCATAAAAATATGAGGAATACCTAGTCATAGCATTGGGTTGCCTTATTGGTCTTCTCACCTTTGTGTAATCATCTGCATCAGTTGCCTTTATCTTCTACATCTTTTTTGAGTTTGCAGAGATGGATTCATCATTCTTTTTATTTTCCTCAATATTCTTTTCTCCTTTAGCCTTCTTCTCATTATCAATGCTACTGTTTGTCTTTGTATCTCTAGAGACATTCCTTTTCTTTGTTCTTGATCCTTTTGCTTTGAAATTGTCATATAAATTAGCAGATGTACTAGTTATGGGACTTTTCCCCTTTTCATAATCGAGACCAGTTTTCTTTTTGATGGATTTTGAGAGCTAATCAATTCATCAAGAATATTTGATCCTCATTTTAGATTCAAACATTTTTTTATTTGTTCTTTATCCTTTATAAGCTCTTTTATCAAAGCCACTATCTTGGCTTCTAGCCTCACACACTCATTAGATTTTAATTTTAGTTCAATTTTGACTACATCTTTTATTCTTTTAACCTCTTCAACATGAGTCTTAAGGATTACTATCATTTGATCAAATCTTTAAAGACTTTTAGACAATTTTTCAATTTCTTTTTATCCAAGCTTCTTCTATCTTGTGTCCTCTTTTCTCAACTTGTCAATTTCATCTAGAGAACAAATGAGTTCACCTTCAAGGTCCACTTTTCCTTCAACTTCTTCATTAGAGTCTTCAACTTATTTTTTATCTAGATCTATAAAAGTTGATTCTAATGCCATGAATAGGGATTCATTTCCTCAGCCACAAAGGCACAATCATGGTCATCATTTGAGCTATCATTATCATCGAATGAGTCACTATCTTCTCTTTTATACAAGATTTTCTTGTTTTTAAAGAAGTTACTCCTTTTGGAATAGTATGGATTCATCCTTTTACCATTATCTACTTTCTCATAGTCAACCTTTTTTCGTAAGGGCATTTAGTAGTAAAATGTCCTACTTTACCACAATTAAAGCATTTAAAAGGTAACTTACCTTTGTACTTTCAAGATCCTTTTTTCAATATTATGATAAAGTTGGCTTCTTCTTCATCAGTGTCTTCAGATCTGAATGTAGATGCTTATGCTTTTGCATGCTTGGATGCTTTGAATGCAACTTCTCTCTTAGGAGTATCTGCTTCTCCCATTCTCATATCATAGGTAGTGAATGTTCTATGCAACTCATCTATAGTGAGCTTATCTAGATCTCTTTATTTCTCTATTGTAGAGATTTTAGAATCATATCTTGAGGACAAATATATTAGGACATTTTTTATAATGATTGATTCTTTCATATCTTCTTCTAGGCCTTTGATTTCATTCACTATATCATCTACCCTTAGGAGGTAGTCTACAATCTTCTCATCTTTAGTCATTTTAAGACTTTCAAACATACCTCTGTATGTTTTTAGTTTGGCCTGCTTTACCCTATCATCACTTTCATAGATGCTCTTCAGCTTATTCTAGATGTCTTATGAATTTTGAAAATGCATCACTTAAACAAACTCTAATTTTGATAATCTATAAAAAATAATATTTTTTACCTTAACATTACTTTCAAATGGAAAACTCAAAGGGAAATACTATAGTGAGAATAAATACTAGAAACTATTATTCTAATCTAGCCTCATAGTTCACAACCTCACTAGAAAAATATCACTAATTACACATTTAAGGGCATCGACCCTAAGGAGATAACAATCTCCTAGTTTAAGATCACCAACTCTAATGAAGCACCAAATCCCTAACTAAACACCAACTTAGCTTAACATCACTAGTTACAATATTTAAGGGCATTAAACCTAAGGAGACACTAATCCCCTGACTGAGCACCAACTCAACTAATTTGAATGTACCAACCAATTAGATCTATGGAGCTACAATTTTAGTATATAAAATAGATTCATAAATGAACCAACTTTATTCTCTCTATTACAAGTCTAATCTATGACTACTCATTCTCTACACATTATCTCTATGTGCTTTTCTTCTTGTATGCCTTTCTCTCTCTATGTATGGATATATCTTTATTCGACACACTTCATCTCACTATGTCACTATGTCTCTATGTTTATATATATCTATGTTTGACACTCTTCAACAATAGATCATCTTCTCTGTACTTCTACCTCTGTGTCTATATATTTTCATTTGACACAATTCCAATGGCTCTAGTAGTATATCCTTGTGTCCCAAATGTCATATATATAAGCAATGGATCTAGGGTTTGATATCTTCTATGTGTTCACACTCAGCTTGTATCACATCATGCCAATTCTAGAATCTAGTTCATTATGATTTGAATTGTTAGTTATCATGTCTCATTTCCATGCATCACACCATAATTATAGGTCTCTTTACTATCTATAACATTTGTTAGACTCAAGTTTTGATGTACAAGTTCTTTAATGTTGATTTGATCAGTTGGATCGATCAATCTCATTGTCTATGTCATGATTCATGGTTTACTTGCACATTCTTGCATACTTTTACACTTGACCATTATAATTTAAACACTTTAAATATTGGACTTTGATCTATTTATTCATGCCATCTCCAAGCTCTCTCACTCTATTGGATCTATGTATGCTACTAAACTTTAATGTTCCACTCTTCAAAACACATCCATCAATCTCCAGATCCTATCTCCTACATGTCATTAGATATTTGAACTTGCATGAAATTTACCTTGACTTGGTTGTTAAAATTTAACACTTTGACCTCATCTCACTTCTTCCAATATCTTTGGATCACTTTCACTCCATCAATCTTCTCAAACATGCTTGATTTTTAACTTGCCACTATGTTGATAAACATTAAGCACTTTATATCATTTAAGTTCATTCACTCCATTGGATCTCCTTTGCATGATCACCCATGAATTATCAGATCTTATAAAAAGATTTATCATTAACTCTAACAAGATTACACTCATTGGGTTTCCATCTAACAAGCTTCATGAATGTGACACTTGTCACTTGCATGCTCACTCATAGCTCCTTTTGAAAATTTGATTTCATCACACTCTATTAGATCTCTAATGTTTAATTAATATTGAGTTATTTGATCTTCCAACTAGCTCAAACTTTATTTTTTATATGCTCACTCTCATTGGTCCTCTATTTGATAAACTCATGTGCTTGTGACACTTGGCATTAGTGCATTCACTTGGAGGGACCTTTGACACTTTAAATTTGCTTTGCTTCATTATATTGGCTATGTATAATGAAGTGTGGGCCATTGATCAAGATAAGACATATATTAAGTCTTAGACTTAGAAAAATATAGTCTTTTGATCATTGTTTAGAGTTGTTAATTACTAGGTTGAGGGGCTTATTTCTTAATGATGATATGGACTTAAGTTATAACTTAAGTTAACAATTCTCAAATATCCCAAGTCAACATTAAAATAGATCTTTGCTTTTTGATGTCATGGCTAAAACCCTTAGGTATTTACTAAAATACCCTATCTAGTATGAGAGCAAAGATGAATCAATTTTGAGCTCATTCCTTCTCAATTAATCCTATAGTCCATATATTCAAGATGTTCATGAAAAACCCATAATAGATCTATTATCTATTTATTTTATAAATTTCCATAGATGATCTTTGTAAAAGTATGAAAACATTGCATGACCTCATGTAGATTTTATCTAAGTATAGATACCATTTCAATATGCCTAGAATGCTAACTTTGCACCTGCATAACTTTTGTTGTACTTAATCAAAATACCTATAAATTAGTGCATATGATCCTATTACATAGGGGATTTAGTCCATATATATCCAATTGATCCTGAAGCTTTCATAGGTACAACATATGTCTTCTTAAAAATGCTTTTGAGATTTTTATTTCAAGCTACAAATTTGATAAGTGTTGGAAAACACTGTCAAAATACCTTGGAACCCTACTTTACTGAAGCATATCTTTTGTCACACTATATTGTGTGACCTAAAATTTAGCATATATAAACTAGGCAAAATAAATAAATAGACCCATATGATCATTTTGTTTTAAAACCTTCACGTGTGCAAATGTTGACCTCATCAATATGCTTACTTGGCTCTGTTTAGCCTTTTTTTTTCAAATTTAGAAAAGTATAAAAACTTAGTGGATTTTGTCCAAGTAGCCAACTTTGCATGCCCATATGTTCAACTGATCTTCATCACATGCCTTCAAATATAGTGTATACATACTAGGGACTAATGTGATCACAACCATGTGATCAAATCCCCATACTCATTCACATGTAGCAATGGTGACATTAACAAAATGCCTTCACATATTTTTTGTCATAGACCCAAAATGTTTAGATGATCAATGTGAAGAACCGATTGAATTCCAATTTTGCACACAAACATTCCAATTATTTTTGACTTCTGATAAGATGCTTTTCATATCCTCTAATCACCATATAAAATCTTGAATATCAATTACATGCTCATAATGTTCCTTTTGACATCAATGATAATCATATTTCCAATAACTTGATCTTATTTTAATGCTCAGTTCTTGATAGGGGTGTGCAGGGGTAATGCCCCCCCACTAGGGTCACCATGGGGGTCTAGGGAAGTAGTGACCTATTTTAGATCCTTCTAGTGGGGGTTCAGGGGTAATTCCCAATGGAAAATTTTATCAAAAATACATTATAAAATATTATAATTTCATAGTAAATCTAGACCCTTCACTATTAGGTCACAGATCTAATATAGAAATTATGTTTGTATATTTTTTCTCTAATATGTAACCCTCCTTTGATATGAGGGAATGTTAATCATGGTGTTATACTGTGTGTGAGTGAAGAGGATATTACAATGGATGTATTATAGGTTTTTTCTCTTCATTTATTCGATTGAATAATAAGAAGGACTAGCTGTTTCTATGTGGATATATCCCATATTGGGTGAACCATGTTAAATATATGTCTTTATTGTGTTGTAATTTTTATATTTTATTTCTATCTTTAATTCATTAATATTACTCTATGTTTTATATTCTTAACAACTAGTATCAAAGTTGAAGGTTTATTTCATAAAAAAACTTACAGAAAAAGAGGGTTCTTGGTTTGAATGAGAGAAATGTCAGAAGAAGGAAAGTTTAAGGTTGAAAAGTTTAATGGCCAAAACTACTAGCTATAGAAGATGAAAATAGAGGACTATCTATATCAAAAGTATCTTTTTCTACCATTGGATGTAATAGCAAAGAAGTTGATGACTATAAAAGATGAAGATTGGGAGGTTCTTGATAGAAAGACACTAGGAACAGTATGGTTATACCTAGTAGCGTCAGTGGCCTTTAATATTTTAAAAGAAGTGACAATAGTGGATGTGATAAAGGCATTGGATAGAGTGTATGAAAAACCCTCAGCCTCCAACAAGGTATTTCTCATGAAGCATTTATTTAATCTAGAAATGTCTAAAGGTGGGTTTGTTAATGATAATTTAAATGAATTTAACATGATCATAAATTAGTTAAGGTCTTTAGGAGTAAATTTTTATGATGAGGTTAGGGATCTTTTAATTCTGTGCTCATTGCTAAAAAGCTAGAATGGCTTGGTCATGGTTGTGAGTAATTCTATCTCTAGTTCAAACACTTTAAAGTTTGATGATGTTATTGGTGTTATTCTTAATGAGGAAATGTGACAAAAAAACATAGATGAGACATCAAGTAATACTTTTAATTTGGAGAATAGGAAAAGAAAAAAAGATAGAATAAAGGGCCTAAGGAATCATGATAAGTCTAAGAAGGGTATATCCAAATCTAGAGGAATGTTGGTGTGCTAGATTTGTGAGAAGAAAGGACACCTAAATAAAAATTATTGGTTTCAAAAAAGAAAATAAGGATGAATAACAAGATAACAATTAGGAAGCAAATGTAGTAGGTGATGTGTTACAAGATGCTCTAATCCTTTATTTAGATAGTATTAATGATTCTTAGTTGTTATATTTAGGAGCTTCATTTCATGCTACACCCCATACAAATATTTTCAAGACTATGTTCAAGGTGATTTTGGATAGGTTTATTTGGGTGATGGCGAACCTTATAAAATTATAGGAAAGGATAATATACATATAAATTTATAGAATGAAAATAAATGGTTGTTAAAAGAGGTGAGATATGTTCCTAAATTGAGAAGAAATCTAATTTTAGTAAGGTAGTTACAAAGTGAGGGATGTACAATTACATTTACAAAAAATTCATGAAAGGTCACTAAAAGATCACTAGTAATAGCAAAAAGAGAGAAGGTATGTACAGTATATTTATCTAATGATAATATTGACTCTTTTATTGCTTTAGATTCTATAGAAGTGGATATAAAATTATCGCACCACATACTTGGGCACATGAATGAAAAGGGGATGCAAGTTCTCCACTCAAAAAATTTATTGCTAGATTTGAAGAAGGTGGATTTAGATTTTTGTGAGCACTGTGTGTATAGAAAATAAAAGAGAGTCAAATTTATTAGAGTTGGGAAGATTAAAAAGATAAAAAGTTAGAGATTGTGCATATAAATGTATGGGGACCAAGTTAGGTATCATCCCTTGGTGGCTTTTCTTATTATGTTACTTTTATTAATCATGCAACTAGAAAAAACTTGGGTTTATTACATACAAAAAAATATGATGTTTTTGATACTTTTAAGAAATAAAAAGCTTTAGTTGAGAATGAGATAGGAAATAAGTTGAAGTGTATCAGATTAGACAATAGAGGTGAATATTATAACAAGAAATTTGATAAGTATTATTCATCCCATGGGATTTTTAGAGAGAAGACGGTTCCAAGAGCACCACAACAAAATGGTGTTTTAAATTAGATGAACATGACAATCATGAAACGTGTAAGGAGCATGAGATTACATATATGGTTACCCTTACAATTTTAGATATATGGTGTGGATACTGCTATTTATTTAATAAATAGAGTGCCTTCAAATTCTTTAAATGGGGACATTCGAGAAGAAGCATGGATAGGTAAAAAGGTAGATTATTCCTTTTTAAAGACTTTTGATTATGAAGTATTTGTCTATATCGATAAATAAAATAGAACCAAACTTGAATCAAAATCCAAAAAATATACTTTTATTAGATATAAAGTTAATGACTTTGGTTACCGTTTATGAGATTTTGAAAATCATAAAATCATTAGGAGTAAAGATGTGATCTTTAATGAGAATGTCATGTACAAAGATCAGTTGAAAGGAAAGAAACAAGAAAATTCAAATATTGAATATGAAATACTTGATGAAATCACTGGAAATGAAATTTTAAAGGTTCCAAAAAATTAGAATGTGCATCAAATACAACAAGTAATTCAAACTCCTGGAAGTGTAGGTAGGAGATCTATCAGAGTAAGTAGACTCCCTGAACGATACTCTCCTTCACTTTATTATTTGTTATTGAATGATGGTGGTGAGCTAGAAATCTATGAAGAAGTAATGTAGGTAGAAACTAGAAAGAAGTGGGAAAAAGGCATGAAAGAGGATATAGAGTCCTTGGTACATAAAAAAAATTGGGATTTGGTTTAGTTTCTTATAGGTAAAAGAGCATTATAGAATTAATGGGTTTATAGGTTGAAAGAATAAGATGGAGGAAAAAATAGATACAATGCCAGACTTTTTATAAAAGGTTTTGTATAAGAGAGAGGTTTAGATTTTGATGAAATAGTTTTTTAATAGTTAAAATGACTTCTATAAAAGCTATTTTAAGTTTTTTAGTAGTAGAAGATTTGCACCTTGAATAGTTAGATGTGAAGACAATGTTCCTTCATGGTGACTTGGAAGAGGATATATATATATATATATATAACAACCATAGGGATACCAAGTCAAAGGTAAGGAGAAAATGTTGTGTAGGTTAAAGAAGAGTTTGTATGGCCTAAAACAAGCTCCAAGATAATGGTATTTGAAATTTGACATGTTTGGGATAGAACAAGGCTATAATATATATCATTTTGACTGCTATGTTTACTTTAAGAGATTATATAATGATATCTATATTATCTTGTTATTGTATGTAAATGACATGCTTGTTGTAGGATCTAACATGCATGATATAAATGAGTTCAAAAGAAAAATAGTAGATTCATTCGTAATGAAGGATTTAGGTGCTACAAAGTAAATATTTGGTATGAGAATAAGAAGAGATAGGAAAAATAGAAAATTGACATTGTATCAAGAAGAATACATCAAGAAGGTATTAGTCAGGTTCAATATGCAAGATGTAAAACCAATGAGTACACCTTTAGGAGAACACTTCAAATCAAGTGAGAAATAATGTTCTAAAACACAGGAAGAAATAAATTACATGTCTAAAGTTCCCTATGCTTCAGTAGTTGGAAGTTTAATGTATGTTATGGTGTGAAATAGACCAGACATTGCTCATGTAGTGGGAGTTGTTAGCAAGTTTTTGAATAATCTAGGAAAAAAACATTGGGATGTAGTCAAGTGGATTCTCATGTACTTGAGAGGGATCACTAATATAAATTTATGTAATGAAGGGTCAGATGTTACTTTACAAGGATATGTTGATGTAGACATGGTTGGATATATATATGGAAGGAGGAACACCTCAAGTTATGTATTCACAATTGGTAACACAATTTAGTTAGATTTCAAAATTGTATAAGATAGTTGCTTTGTCAACTATATAGGTAGAATATGTTACAACTATTGAATCAAGAAAGGAGATGATACAGATGCAAGAGTTCATGGAAGATTTGAGGTAGAAGTAAGAATATTATAGGTTGTACAGTGATATCCAAAGTGTGATTCATTTAGCAAAAAACTCATCATTCAACTCAAGAACCAAACATATACAACTTAGGTATCACTTCATTCATTTAATTTTGGAGGATGGTCAACTGAAGTTGGAAAATATCTATACGAGTTAGAATCTTGCAAATATGCTAATAAAATTAGTCACTAAAGAGAATATGGAGATTTGTTCAACATTAATATGTCTTTAAGAATAAAAAGGAATATGAGAAACATGTCAGGATCAAATTTCAAAGAAAAATCCAAAAAAGAGTTGTAGTAGTGAAGTTGTAACAATCAATCTCTGAGTGGGAGATTGTTGGATGGTGGAGCTTGATATTATTTTAATGCCTAGTTATGGATATGGGGGTTATGGGGGGGGGGGTAACTCCCCCCTAAGGTCACCATGGGGGTCCAGGGGAGATAAAAACCCAATTTGGAACCCCTAGTGGGGTTTAGGAGGTAACACCCCTAAAGAAAAATTTTGTTAAAAATGAATAATAAAATATTGTAATTTCATAGTAAATTTGGACCATTCACTATTAGGTCACATATCTAATGGTATAAATTATGTTTTCACATTTTTCCCCTAATATGTAACCCTCTTTTTATATGAGGGCATGGTAATCATTGTGGCATACTGTGTGTGAGTGAATAAGATATTATAGTGGATATATTATAAGTTTTTTCCCTTCATTTGTTGGACTGAATAATTATAAGGATTGGCTATTTATGTGTGGACGTAGCTCATATTGGGTGAATTATGTTAAATATGTTTCTCTATTTTTTTATAATTTATGTATTTTATTTCCATCTTTAATTTATTAATATTTCTTTATGTTTTATATTCCTAACATCGATTGGAGTGGTAAGAAAGGTACATGTATCAAATTGCCATGCTATTGGCAAGAAACACACTTATTGACATAATTACAAGCATATATTTCCATCTTAGGACATTAGTATGATATTATAAGGAGTCTTTGGCTAAGACTACACCATTGGTGTGGGCCTCACACATTACTTCATGAACCTCCTTAAGCACTAGCTTGGATTCTCTCGAAGATAAATAATAAAGAAACGTTCAATCATAGCCTTTACAATAAAGTGTTTTTCCAAAGAGAGTATAATGGGCTATATGATGAAGGAAGACTTTATGGTGATTATTTGAAAGGTTGGGAGGAAAGACTTGGCATAAAAATGGTTATAAATGTCTTAGAATGAAGGTAATTCAAGTGGGGGATTGGGACTAGTGATGGTGTATCCCCTCTCTAAATCTGGCAATACATGACCAGGTTGTAGAATATTTTCAATGAAAAATTGACACTCTATAGCACTGCTAGAAATTTATATCATGGATACAATTGTCATAATTGCATCAACTAATTTATTATTGACCTGTGGTACCTATTCAAATTGAAGGGATTTGAAGTGAGTCTTGAGATTGTCCATAATATATTTTTAGGGTACAATCTTGTCATCTTGAGTTTGATATTGATCTATGGTTTGATTAGTAATCAATTGGGAACCCCCATAGACCATTAACTATTGGATACTACACTGTATGGTAAGATGAAGTCTTAAAATAAGGGCTTCATACTCAACCATATTATTGGTACAATGAAAATTAATATTAAATGATTTGGGAATTAGATCCCCTTATGGTGTAATCAACAAAATGCTGAACCTTGATCCATAAGATGTAAAGGAGCCTTCAAAGTATAACTTCTACTATTTAGGTTCTTACAACACTTCTTCTATTATCATAATAGAATCATCTAGGAAATAAAATTTGAGTGGTTGGGTATCTATAATAGGATCTTATGCAAGTTGATCTACAATGACCTACCCCTTGATAGCTTTTTGATCTTGGTACTTGACATCAAATTTGATTAAGAGCATGACCTATTTGGCCATGTGACATATGAGAGTTGCTTTAGACAATAAATATTTGAGAGGGTCCACTTTATCAATAATAATAGTTTTATTATTTATCATAAAGTGTCATAAATTTTAGGAAGTGGACATGATTTATAAACATGCCTTCTCTATAGGCGTATAATAGACCACATGTTCCTTTGCATGTTCATCATGTTGGGCCAAGGTTACCCCTAGTGCATGTTCTATGGTCAAAATATAAAGAATTAATGGCTATCTAGGGGTTGGAAGTTTCAAAACTATCAGTTTGGCCAAGTATGTTGTGAGCTTCATAACTACTAATTGACATTCCACATCCCATTGAAAAGTGATCCATTTCTTCAAGAGATGTGTAAATGGGTGAAACTTATCTTCTAGTTTTGAAATGACCCTACAAATAGATTGAATATTTCCCTATAGGCTATAGAGCTATTTAAGATTAGAAGGTGGAGGAATTTATATAATGGTCTTGACCTTAGCAGGATCCACTTCAATCTCTCTTTGTTACACAATGAATCCTAGTAATTTTCTCAAAGTGATGTCAAAGACACACTTCTTAGGATTTAGACAAACTTTCTACTCATGAGATATCTCAAATATTCTTTGTAGAACATTAGGATGTCCAACATGTGTTTTTGATTTTTATAAGATATCGTTAACATAGTCTTCAATGATGTCATGCATCATGTCATGAAAAATGATAGTCATAACATGATGATAGGTGGCTCTAGCATTCTTCAAGACAAAAGGCATGACTTGATAATAGAATGTTTCTCACAGTGTGGTGAACATAGTTTTGTGCTAGTCCTATGGAGCTATCTTGATTTGATTATATCCTAAAAATCTATTAATGAGGGACAACATCTCATACCTAGAAGTAGAATCGACAATCATGTCAATATTGGGTAGGGAAAAGTTGTATTTGGGACATGCCTTATTTATATATCTAAAATAAATTCAAATGCATATACCTTGTGGCTTTTTGATTACTGGGACTATGTTTGATATCCATTTATAATAGTCTAGTGGTTTGATGAAGCCAACTCCCAATAATTTCTCTAGTTATACTTTTTCTAATAAAGCGATATATGGATGCATCTTTCTCAATTTTTGTTTGATTGGCTTAACATCTGGATGGAAAACAAGGCAATACACAACCAAGTCAAGGTCTAGGATTGGCATGTGAAAATAGTCCCATACAAAGATATCAATAAAATCCATTATAATGGTGAAAATCTAGTCATGCTCTTCATTGGTGAGGGAAACTCTAAGATAAACAAAATTTGGCATTATCATAAGTCCATAGGTTCACTTTAATGATGTTTTATATGAGGAACATAGAACCATATTCTATAATAGTAGGTAGCATCTGATCCTGGTTATCTTCTTTTGCTTCAAATTTTAGTTATTCTTCCCAAAGCTTTGGATAATGAGACAAATCTGAATTTGTTGACTCAAGTAGTGGCCAACTAGAAAATATCTTTGAAAAGTCAAGGGCAAGATGCTCAAAGACTTTAAGTTGTTTTGATGTGATACTGGTATTGCCTATAGATTTAGGACTTGGTAGACACTGTATGTCTTTTGAATATGAGCAAACTTCCTCATCCAGGAGTGCTTGAAATAGGTTTTCACTCAAAGGCTTATCTTTTTCTTTACTATTTCCCTGATCAATGAGTGTATTAAAGAAGTTTTTACCTAAATATTTTGATTTTTTATATTTTTTATGACCCAAAAAGTTTGCCTACTCTCCAAATTAGGTAGAAAAATTCAAAGAGAAGTCAAATCCTTGCTTATGATCACCAATTGGCAATCCATCTCTAAGGCCCATGTACTTAGTAATAGATTCCTCATTATAAAATTCATTAAGGTTTATAATAGAATCTTGCTAGTCCCAATCAATGAGGTCAGAATGGTAAAGGCAAAAGGGACAATGGGATGCAATGGTCATAATGGAGTTGGAGTCAAATAGGTTAGTGTCAACAAGCTCATCATAAATGCTATAATGGGACATTGTGTTACTGTCAAGAGTCTTGTTGTTATTCAATTCAAAAGAATCACTATCAAAATACATGAGGTCACCCCCATGCGATATAAAATCAAGACCTTCACTGATGTTAGGCTTATTCGAATGATAATGGTTCTAGGATTCCTTGCTCTCATAGCCCAAGGCCTTTACATTTATACTTAAAGTTATCCATAATCTAAATAGGGTTCAATATTTAGGATTTTAAAAACAATCAGCAAGACCCTCAAAATAAAACCATTTTCTTTTGATAAAAGATTCTTGATCCTATTTTGGTGAAGTAGCAAGTGCGAATATCATTATTGGTTTCTATGTATATTTATTCTTTTCCCAAATCATATTAGGCCTGCAAGGGCTTTGAGAAAGCTTGGGTTTGCTGAAAGACTTAGGAGACTTCGCCAACTAGTAATGTGAAAAGCATCTTTCAAATGGTACATGGAAATGCCTGCATCCTCAATAGTGACCTTTTGTGTAATTATTATAGGAAATGGATCAATCAAAGTAGAATCAAGGTCACTTGGGTTGATCTAATTATATTTGGGTGGTTAAAAAACTATTTATTTATTTTTTTCTATGAATTTAGAACCAAGAAAATAATTAAAATTAAAAAATTCAGCTTCTAGGTGTTTACAATATTGGTAGGGATGCAATTCAAAATGAATGGTGACTTCAATCCCTTCATGGGGGAACTTGAGATATTAGTGTAAGGTGGATGGGATAACTTGTACTTCATGGATCTAAGGATGACCAAGAAGTATATTATACAACAACTCAATATATATAATATGACATAAAGTATGATGGAATATAGACTTGATAATGACCTACAAATAAATAGATCTAAAAGATTTCATCTCAACATTGTCATATGCCTTAATCATGAATATTTTAGGCTAGATGTCCTTGGTAGTATAACTTAATCATTGTATTAAATTGAGAAACACTAAATTTAAACCTGAACAATTATCTATAAGAATCCACTTGATCTTGTGATTTTCAATAATGACCTCAATGTAAAAAGGGTTATTATAGCTAGGACCAAGAGTAGACATATCCCTCTGATCAAATGTAACTTATCAGAAAGGAGATAAATGCCCTATAAGTCTTTAGAATTGTTTAGGGTTAATGTCCTAAAGAATAGTGGACTATTGAAGGAGGTCATTCAAAATAGTTTGATGGAATTTTTGATGTATGTAAAAGATATAAGATAGAAATTTGCATAGGGGTTTTACTTAGTTGGTCTGAGATATTATACAACTTTTCAATGAAAGCATGAAAGAGTTTAGCCTTGACTAGTGCAGTGTTTAGTTTTGGATCCAAAGGCATAATGTTCATGTTTGGTCTAGTGTTGGAAGAGGGTAAAGGGCCTTGAGGAGTGAATCATGAGCATCTAATTATAATTATGCAATTTTAAGTTAGCATGGAGTCATTATAATTAGAAGAAGGGGGTTCAAAGATAGTAACTCATGGAAATAGAGGTACAATGGAATTACTTGAACTTGATGTGGAATTACTTAAAGAGGAAGGTGTTAACCCTATAATGGGGTGTCCAATACTTTGAAAAGCATTAGATGATTCATGAGCATTGATGGTGTTATTATAATCATAAGGCATGTTATTGCGACCTATGTTATTAACATGGGTATTATGATCTTGATTGTGATCATGTTGATTATGATTCTAGATTTATGCTTATTGATGTTGGTTCTACCCTTGATTCTAATTGTTTCTTATTGGCTATTGATTGTGTTTAGGAAATGGGTCCTTGTAAATGCCCATGTCTTGATTAGTGTTGCACATGATGTGTTTAACTTCAATTTCACCACTTTTGATCAAGTCCTCAATAATATGCCTCAATTAAACACATTAGTAAACACATTGGCCAATAACATGATGGAAATTACAAAATTAATATTCCTGATACCAATTGGGTTTTGTTTTACCTTCAAGGAGTGGTCATGGTATAGGCCACATAATTAGATTGGTTGATATAAGATTTTGGAACATGACCTCAATAAGCTCTCCCAATTTACTAAATACTCTATAGTTATCAAATGCCCTTCATGGAGGAGCCCTTTGTAAAGTGGTTGATGGATTAGGTGGAGATATTTGCAATTTATATCTAGCAAAGCTTGCACCATTTGTAGTTATCTATATTTTGTCACTCCATTTCCTACCATGTTCTTGTTTTTGTTGAACCCTTTAGGTTTTTTTGTAGCAACAACTTGAATAGGTGATTATATTTGATCAGATGTTTGAACCTATGAATAAATATTAATAAGGCCTTTAGAAATAATCACCTTATTAATATACATACTCTTGTATATCATTTCCTTGAATGTGTTTACACAAATGAGATGTAGATTATGAGCCACCTTAGGGTGTAAGTTTTATGCAAAAAATCAACTAGCTGTTTATCTAGAAAATTATGTTAGAAGCATCCAAATAATGCTCTCCATCACTATAGAATGCTTCCAATCTTTCTCCATCCCATTATTTTACTTTTCATAAGTCAACAATGGTAAAATCATGTTCAATGTTATAAGATAAATGGTTGACAAATTTATCAGACAAATCATTCCAATTTGCTACTGATCCTTTGGGTAATTTGAGGATCCAATATAAAGCTTGCCCATATAAATTATGTGGAAAAAAGTGAAGTAAATAAACATTGCTATAGGATACGTTGAATAATACCCCTAATATGTGTTGAGTTTTTTATCCCTTAGTTATGTGAAGGGTTAAGATCCCCTTGGTGATTGAAGAATGTATGATTTGTGTCTGGTGAAACATGTTTTGAAGCATCCTTAGGTTTGCTTTGTTTAGATGAAATTATAGGATATATCATAGATGTAGGTTAAACTAGGGTATGTTGTGCTTAATCTATCACATTCTCTTGTTCTTTAGAAGCCTTATTGTTGATCGAATTTGTAGCCAAAGAGTCTGTTAAGTCTATGATTAGTTTTTGTACGTATCATCGACTAATTTTATTGATCTTAGTAGCAAGATCTTAATCATTGTGAGTAGATTATATGAGTGTTTAATTTCCCTTAATAGAAGAAGAAATATTGGATTTTATAATGTGAGTAAGAGGTTGTTCTTCTACCCTAATAAGTGTGTTTAATTATTTCATTAGGAAATCTAGTGGTAACCTAGCACCTGATTTTATCAACCTTAAGAGGGATTCATCTTTGTCTTCTAAGGTTTGATGTTCATAATAACATTCTTTAGACCCTATGGTCTTTGGATATATCTAACATGATAGAGTCTTCCTGTTTATCATAAAAATGATCTTCCTCATAACTAGGGCTGTAAGAGACATCACTACGAGTATACTTTTGAATCATGATTGGAAGATGGTTTTTATACATTTGATAAGATGTGAACTATGTTTTGAAAACATTAAAAAAGATTTTTAATATTTATTCAAACAAATGACAAGGTAAGATAATACTATAATAAAAGAAGTGGCATAGTACCACACATTTAGAAGAAAGTGGTTATGAGTTTACTCAACTTTGGTGGGTTAAAATAATCAAATTAGAAGAGGGTAAGATAACTTTGAAACCCAAAGTGAAGGCTGTTAAAATAAACTTAGGCTAAAGATATATCAATATCATAAAATATAGATATAACTATGACAAGTTGTGACTAAAAAATTAGGTCTTTCTAATTAGGAAGGTGAAAATTTGAACCAAAAAGATCAAAACATGAATTAACACAAGAAATCCTACTTGTAAATCCAAAACTAAATGAGAAGCACAAAGACACGACATGATAATAAGATGTAAAATGGTCTAAGAACTTAGAGTGTGAGCAAACACAAGATAATAAAAGTCTACAATAAGAATAAAATGGTGATGAGTCTAGGTAATAACCTTCAATTCAAATGGTTAATCTCACCCAAGTTACTTAAACTAAGTGTGAAATGTAAACTGATAACACCTTGGATTAGCCCTTAGAAAGGTGAGATTTAGAATTTAGACAAAAATTAAGATTTTGATATTTTATAAAGTGGAAAAATGGTTTAGACTCAAATGGATAGCATAACAACACTATCAAAAAATACAAACATAATGTTCTGAATGATGATTTGAACAAAGAAAGAAGTGATTACAGTTTGGTTAGCATAACACCTCTTTATTCAAATGGAATGCTGTATAATAAAGTGTTTAGTATTTTGATGTGCTTTGGATTTTACACATATAATTTTAGACTAAAAAAGACCAAGTAAAGGATAAAATGACAAACACACCTAAGTGCAATGTTTTAAATCTTAAAACTAACAAGGTTGCATGATAATGTTGAATTCCATATATATACATGCTCTTGAAAGGATTTTTAATTATTAATTAAAAAAAGGTGCATGAAAATTAGGGTTTTTACACCCCCTCTTATTTCAAGAGTTTGTAAAATGACATGGAACTTCAGGGTACTCACCCTGCATTAATAAGATGTCTATGGCAAGTGGGGTTTATTTAAAACTATTTGCATGTTTAGATGGTCCCAAGTGTGGATAATACTAGAGATACTCACATAAATTAGATACACATTAATCAGCTTGTTGTGAAAAGTTATTATCCTTTTCACAAACACTACATCTATTAATTTTTCATTGTAGTACGATGTTTGAGTTGCTCCTATGGTCTGAGGTTGATAACCACTAACAGAGCTTGTTTTAATTGCTCAAATAAGCATCCCAATGGGTCACCCTTAATTTATATACCCCACTATGGAGCGGGGTTGAAATGATGTTAGGAGATGAATTATTGGGTTAACATTTCCCTAAAAAATCCATGAAGAGGTGATAAACACCTGCTCACAAGCTAAAGTGCATAAAAATAAAGACAAGTGAAAATACTTTATTGTCATTTTAGGATCACCCAAACCATATGGATGTGAGGAGGGCTATAGTGACTTTGTTTTCACACCTTTGGATAAGGCACTAAATGAAATTAATGATCACTTTTGGTCATGCAAGTTCCTTAAAGGGGATAGGGGGAGGTTATACACACAAAAATCATTTTGCTAGAATCAAACACTTCAATGAATAAACAAAAAACATAAAAATAAAACACTTAAGAGTATTTAGCTAATTGTGAGAGTTTATTTTAATCAAAAAAATTAAGTGTGTAATGAATTTTACCTTTGACTTGTTAGGAAATTAAGACAAAGTGACTTAAATCCTATAAAGAAGATGTTAGAAGTCTGAAATCAAGGTGTGAAATTTAAAAAAAAAATTCTAGCTTACTATTTTAAGTTTTTATTTTCTTATAAAAGTTGATCCTATCATTCCAAAGAGTGATCTCACCATTTCATATTACATTCTCACTATTTTACATATCAATTTAAATAAAAGATAGAGCAAAGGAAACACCAGTTTGCAATCTCACTGATTGACGATGTGAAATTGTTGACTAGCAGGGCAATCTCACTAAAGTATAGGGAATTTATACTAAAATGATAAAAAATGATAAAAATAAACATCAATCATCTATTTGTTTTTGGTTCAGAGTGATCTCACCATTTTACAGGTTGATCTTACCAATCCACAGAGTGATCTTATGATTTATAGTGTGTTCCCATTGATCTGTAGATCAATCTCATTGATTCACATTATGATCTCACTGATCTTGTAAAACACACATGTAGATAGAGAATAAATAAAGTGATCCCTCCATTCAAAATATGTTCCCACTATTTTATAGGATGAACTCACTGATGTTTATGTTGATCGTCTAAAATGATCCTGCCATTTTACATATCAATCCCACTGTTCATCTCTAAAGCCGTAGAAATGTAAAATACAAGAAAAATAAGTGCAAAATAGCCTTCAAAGAGGATCTGAATGAAAAATTAGAAGGTATAAATAATTGTGTGAGATGTGAGTCCCACAAAGCATGCCAAAATATAGAGTAGGATTACAAGATGTATTAGTCTATGTGTTAGTCAATAAAATCTCTATAAAAAGCATATAGACACTAAAACATCAAGCCTACTCCCTCATGGGGTGTTGCTAATGAATTTTAAGAGATATTTAAAATAATACTATAAAACCTTCCAAATAACATTCCTACTTACAAAAATGACCAAAAATGTGATTTTTCCTAGATTTGGTGCTCAAAGTCTGTGTCAATGATGAATAGCATGATCCTCCATCATTTTTCAATGCACCAATGGCTTAGGCTCACAAGATTTATTTAATTTGTGAAAATAGGTGAAGCTTTTCTATAACAATTTATGCATAGTAAGTTTATATATCTAAAGCTTAAAAATAATGGGTTTTGGCTCACTTATTTATAGCTTTTCAAGATTGTTCAGAATCAACCATGACCGTCCATCTTAAGATCAAGATGTGTGGCCATGGATGAATTCAATTTTGAAAGGACAAGCCATACATATTCCATTAATATTTAGAATAATGGGGCATTAATGAGGCATGTGAGAGTTTAATCTTGATATTTATTCCATTAATGGCCTATAGATGCCACCCCATTGATGATGTCATGGGATGATATATATTTGAGGAATGAATTTTCAATAAATAGATTTTCAATAACTTTCATGAAATTTTTGCATAGGCTTTTAATTTGATTTAATTTGCTTAAGAGACTATAATTAATTTTTATAATTCTTTGAAAATCTATCACATGTTTAATCAACCTGGTAAAAAATATAATTTTAATGAGTCATAATTTTATTCAAGTATAATCATAAGAAGGTGTCAGTTGCATACAGAACAATACCCTAGTTAGGGCATTACAAATGTAAAATAACACATGCACATGATGTGTGTTGCCAAATTAGAAGAATTCAGTGGTCTAGAGTGTCATTTTATGTGGTTAAAATTTGACTCAAATTGATTTAAGAAAAATTAATAATCACCTAAAATGCATTTCCCCATTCAGGGATACATTAGCCTAAATCAACACCTATACATGACAAGTTCAAACCATTTAGTACACTTTAGTGATTTTGGCCCATATTGTGCATTTTCATATAATATTACTTATATTTACTATTTCAATATAATAGTGATATGAATTAGATGTCTACATAAATAAACTTTAAATAAAATTAAATATGTGTGTCAAATATAGATAACAAAGTAGATAAGTCCTGTATAACAGGATGACTTGTGCTGAGGGGAGGTGGTGAAGTAACTAAAAATGGCATAAAGTTTGGCATGCTAGTGTCATGAGGTTCTGAAGCATCTACAAGTGGCATAAGTAATGGCATGCTAGTATCCTAAGATCCTTAAGCAACTCTAGATGTTATATACTCAGGCATGTTGGTGTCATGAGGTACTAAAAAATTATAGATGGAATATAATGTTTCATACTACTATCCAGAGATATTGAAGCTATTATAAATGGCATATATTATAGGGTACTAGTGTGTTGCATAAATATAGGTATAGTATCCACAACTGTATCCCATGTATGCCTCACCTAAACAGGAGGTCCAATACACTTTCTTCCACATGATGTGCAATGATGTACATAAATTATATGATGACTTTTAGTAGGAGAGACACTAGCACCAATACCACTAACACAAATAGTAGGACACTAGCACTAATACCACTAAAAACTATCATAAGAGGGACACTACTAAATGTCCTACCACCTAGAGTATATGTAAAATTACCTAGTATATAAATTTCATGGTCAATCATGATTCATGTGAGATTAGTAACTACCTCAAGGGTGTCTATATGTGTGGTATGATGCAAAATTTTATGGATAAAATCATGTGTTATTGTCTTATTTCTTTGAACTCAATTAGGGAAATTTTGGTCTTGCTTAGTACCAGGTCTATCAAATGAGGACCCACCTCCCCTAATTTGGGAGGGCTTCATGTCAAAATAATTTGAGATTTCTTGCAACACAAACTCTCAATTAAATTTTCCCAAAAAGTATAATGGAACCTTATTATTATTGCATGGAGACTCATCAAACACTATCCACCACCTATCCTAAAAGTTATTTTTTATCTTCACATAAACAAAAAAATTAATGATAATATGTTTAAAACTCATTGGTGTTTGGTGGATGGTTCCATGATTAAGAAATAAAACACACACATCTTCATTTGTTATATATTTTTTTTTAACATTATCATATGATAATCTATCATAATATTATTTTTTTAGGACCTCTCTTTGATGAAACATTGCATCAAGTTGAGAAGTGACATTTACCACTTTGTTAAACATGACCTAAAATGTAATCACAAGTGAATTGTGTAGATTATGACTTGAGGGGTGACATAAAATATTGATAATAATTTGTAATTGTCGATGTTTTGCATTATATTACTCATACCATTTAGTTTCTTCTTCTGTGAATTCAAATTGTTGAGGGTTTTGATCATGGTTTTGTTCTATGTTTTATTTAAACATTAGGTCCATTGAATTTGATATATAGATTTATAAAAATAATTTTTTTTTAGGCAATGTGAGAGTTCAATGTAAATTTAATTTCAAAAACCTATGCATAAAACCATATAAATTGAAACTCCAAAATTAAATTCTAACAATCAAAAAATTTAAGACTACAATCAAAATGTTGAATCAAGCTGGAGGGATGTAAATCCAAAGCATGCACATCCTCTTCAAAATGCAAGATCTCCTTCAAGGCAAAAAAATAAAGTTCACATGTTTGTGCAAGGTAAATAAAAAATAATGAAAATAAAAAAGGGTGTACACCCTTTTATAAACATAAAGAGTGTACACCCTTTTATAAACATAAAGAGTGTACACCTTTTTGAAAAGGGAATATGCCATTTTACTTTGGTACCATTACAAACACTTTCAGGCATGGAAAATTTGAAAAAAGGTGTATTCCCTTCGAAAAAAACTCTCCCCATGAATTTCACCTTTTTTGTCCCCTAATTTTGTGCATCTGCTTGCCACTCAAACAATTCATTGGTTCATCCATGCATGGTAGCAAAAATATATACTTGATCATGATCTTATTAATGCCTTGTGAATTTTTACACATAGACCACTCTTCTCCCTTCTTAGGTGCTAGTATTGTGGGCATTGCACATGGAGTTAAAGTCTCCACTATCAATCTTTTTTTCTAACAACTTGTGTACTTATCTCTATAGTTCCTCATTTTCTTCTAGCATCATCCTATACATGGCATTATTTGGTAATCTTGCATTTGAAATTAGATCCATGTGATGATTGATGCTTCTTATAAGTGTTATTCTTTCTAGTAATTCACTTGACATAATGTTGATGAACTTGTCTAATAACTCCTTTACTTCACATGGGAACAATTATTCCTTTCCCATGTAGACACATATGCCTTTTTCTTGCATTAATTTTGGAATGAGTTTGAAATATGCATCCTATATTACTTCTTTAAAAAAATATTTTCTTGATACCATCAATAACCTTATGAAAACACCATTGCACCTATTTTATTCCTCATCCTTCAAAGGATTTAGAGTGAATTTTCTCCCACAATTTTTAAAGTAACAAGTGTTGTCCTGACCATCATGTAATTCCTTATGGTCAAAATTCCATGGTATTACTATAAGCATATGGCACACATACATATGCATCACATCACACCATATTTCATCTTGATATGTAACTATACATAAATTCACCAAACATTCCTCATTGACTAGTACCAACTCACTCTTTTACAACCACAACACCTTGTAAGGGTTTGGGTGTGTTACCCTATTCAACCCCAATTTATCTACCATTTTATATGATACCATGTTTTGTGCTATAATTTTCTATTATCACCCTAAAAAATTTACAACTTGACCTAAAGATGGTTTAATAGAGACTTCTTCTCTGCTCCAGTTCCTTGTTCTCCCATGGTGGTTTCAATAAAATTCTTCTCATTATTGACATATCTTTGTGCTTAGCTTATTATTATTGCTTTACCGATCCCATTGATTTCTTCTCTTCATATATGACATGAAAAAATTCATCCATTCTCCAACTTCCCTTGCCTAGTGATTTGGAACATTCATAAAATTCTATCTAGGTTATCCACATCTAAAACATGTGCCTGATAATCCTCTTCCCCTTCCTTGATCAAATTTCTTTCCACCTCAACTGGGTAGTATCCTCCCCACACTCTTTGGTTTTGACTCACATGTTCCTCTTTGATCTCATGTTTTTAGCTTTCCTTGTGCCATAATAACTTCTGCTTGTCTTTAGAAATTCCTTCTTGTAGTTCATCTTTCACCTTACATGAATCTTCCCCTACCTTATGTGTCATTGAGTTGTCTATGAAATAAATTTTATTCCACCTTTAGTGAAAACTAATAGGCTTTCTTTGTATTTTAAATTTGATTCACGCTCAGTGCTTCCTTGATTACAAAGTGTAACCCATTTTGGTATCACATAAATTTCTCCTTGTCTACTTCACTATGGCTTGATCTAATAGTGATCTTATAAAATTATTAGACATTTTCTTTGATGGTTAACTCTTTTTGCATGATATTTTGAATATTTCAATATAAAATCTCTAGGTAAGAATTTTCCCTTTAGTTTGGTGACCATTCTTTCCCATATCATTATCTTTTCCTTCCCTTTTATACATCATTAATTTTTAACCTATTTACACCATAATGGTACATGAACCTTTAACTTTATTTTCACTAACCATATGCATTATGGGTCATTAGTGTCTTTTTACTTGAAGTAATCCTCCATATTAGTGAGCCATCCAACAAGTTATTTCATGTTTAAGCCTCATGAAAAACATAGTAACTCCACCTTTACAACCTTGGTGATACATGAAATAGCCTTTAAGAGTCTCTTTTTACCAGCATCCACTTGCTCCTCAACATCTCTTTTGCCTTCAATGCCATCATCCCATTTTCCTTCCTCCTTGACATCACTTTAATCATCCTTTAGAATGAATCCTCTTTATCGATCCTCCTTGATAACATATAAGCATGTTTGAAAAACACACAATACATCCAAAACTTCTTCCAACCTACTTTCTATGCTTATCACTACAAATCTTATTTCAATAGTTTTCCTTAGTGGCATATTATTCAAACATGTGATCCATTACTATGAATCCCTTACCTATAATCCTATAAAGAAAATGCCTTCCCACACTTGAAAAGGTTCAGAACCTTGCCTTGATATTAACTGAAGCAATTGTGGAAGGGGTTTTGATATACACCTAATATTTTTAAACTTTTATCAATTATTGATGCTATTTATCTTAAAAGAACCCATAAAGTCTCAATATCTCTAAATTTATGCCTTAAGGGGTGCATCATAAAAGGGGTGGGCTGACCATTGGTGCTTCACATGATTGTTGTCCCTTTTGCCACTTGTTATCTACACACTTTTCTCCTAAAAACCATATTACTAAGTTTTTTATTCTCTATTATACATTCCTCAGTAATTTATCAAATTTCATCCCCCTTTTCCTAACCTAAACCCCCTTTTGATTGTTTATAGTACTAGGTTGAATGGGTCGACCCTGTACTATTTCGGGTAGAATTCATTTAGGGTCTAGTTTAGGTCTTGGCTGACCTAGCCAATGACCTAGTGAATTTTTTCTGTAGCAGTACTAGGTTGATCTCGTTAGCTAAATTTTTTAGAAGAGATTAGGGTTAAATATACCTATTTATACAAGATAATTTTTCCATTATTTAGAGAAGAAAAAAAAACTAAGAGTTATTGCACATCTTCTTATCAACCATTCTACTTGAGGAACAAGTTTAGGGTTTCATAATTTATTTTGAGATATATATCTTAACTTGTGGATTAGTATTTTAGATACATTGATAGGTTTTGTAGCATATAAATAATTTATCCTTCTCATCCTTACATACCACAAAAACCTCTTGTGAAGCACCTTGTCTAAGGGAGAGATTGAGGTTCAACAGATTCATCTTCAAAGGTAAGTATTCATAAATTTGTTACTCCTTTGTAAGAGTAGATATATATGCATTTGTAATTATCTTACATGTATTAGGATTATGTATACATTGATGTGAATATGTCTTCTATGCATGTTTAATATTGCTATTTCTTGCCCCCACTTTGTGCCACAAGCTTGGTGAGAACTAGATTAGACTTTTGCTTTACTGATTATTAGTTTAGTTAATATGAAGACATAGGGATTAGTTAGGGTTATTTCATGATTGTGCTTGATTGGAGGCTTTGGAACCCTCCCTAGTATATTTTATTATGATAAGAGATCCCCTAATTGGGTATAATGGATCCTAATATTGGTCATGTTCTTGATTATCTAATGTATCCCTTATTGGAAGTGTAAGTATGATATATATTTTTTGAGTTAGGATTTATTTATATACATGATGAATTTTATATTACATATATTCTAGTGAACCTAACGTGAATCTAACCCTTGTAGGTTTTATTTCACATTTTTCATTGTTTTATCATTTTATTTATTATTTTTCTATATTTGGGATATTAAGTTGATAGTGACGGTATATTTTCTAACTTATATGCATAGGTTTAACACACAGTCACATCAAAATGACTATATTATGTTTGTGTAGGTCTTCATTAGATATAGGCTACTGGGTCAAATAGGTCAACACAATAGAGGTTTTCACTTCTAGATAGGCTACTAGGTTAACCTTGTCAACACAGTACACTTCTATACTTTCATAAAATATATTTGGTCAACACTACTAATATAATATTCTTCATAGGCTTCATTAAATAGGGAACTTCAGAACTAGGTCAACCCAGTTGACACAGTTGGCATAACTTACAAGTAAAAATCAAGACACTTTAACAACAATCTTTCATCTACATCTTCCAACCCACTAAGGTTCTTTTCTCTCTTTCTCTATCATTTCTATTATTCATTATAGTTCTATTTTTCATTGTTTATAATATTTAAAACTACCCTTATACAACAAACTAGGTCAATCTTATCGACCTAATTCTATATCCTATCTTCTATCTGAAAGACTAAGTCGACACTATCAACATAGTTCTTAACAGATCCTTGCTTCATAGTATAAGAGTGACATTGTTGACTCTATTCTATAATCTCTACATACACTATCATCTAAATCAACATTATATTATGTTTCAAATTTATAATTAACACTTATATGCTAGTAATTACTTCACACTTTCACTTTCAATTGCTTACATGCTTAGAATATATTACATTATCTAATTAAGTGGTTTTCAATATACCACTTAGTTTCACTATTTTTATATTTTTTTGCACACACTACCAAATCACATAATCTTAAAATGCATTTAAACAATTGTCTATCCAAGACCTACCTACTTGGATTTCATCTCTAAGGGGAAAGTCAACTTGGTTTTCTAGCCAAATATAAACATGTGGTTAATGGTATATATTTATAAAACACCTGACACCCTTATCATTATGGTGTGTGAAGTGAGGGGGTAGGACCCAATACCAAGCTAGTACCATTGCCAACATAGATCCCTTTCAGCCTAAACTTCCTAAAACCATCCATAGATTGCTTTCTAGTTTCTTACTTACAACCAACTTCCTATCACACTTAAAATCATACTCTAACAATATCTAGGATTACCACTTAGTTAAAATTTAATTTACAAGTTGACTGCTTGCTCTTTGCTCAATTATATGTTGTACTATAAAAACTTGCATTGGCCAATGTTGGTTCAATGTTTTGTACTATGTGACTCATTAGATCATCCTCATTGACCCAATTGATTTTATGTTTCCTTTCATTTATTGCTTATATTTTTTTTTCTTATTTCAGTACATTATCATTCTATTTGACATAGTCTCTTATAGTTTATCTTTTTCCCTTACTTGTTGTAATGAGTCAACCCTACTGATACATTATTTTTTTGACCCTCAGGTTACAATACTAAGTTGACCCTATTGAATCTATATTATTTTCTACGTATTTTATGTCCAAGTTGTATAACTAGGTTGACATTGTTAACTTTGTATTCCTATTTTCTCAAATTTTAGACCCTATTTTTTATACTAGGTCAACCCAATCGACTCTATACTCTTTTTTATCCCTTCTTATTTCCTTGATTTTGCATCAAATTTTTATTATCTAGTCCTTCTCCTTCATCATGAACTTCCTATTTAAAGACAACACTGTTAGGTTATGGAGCTAAAATCTTCACTGATGCAGACATGGAGGAGGTTGTTGAGAGGTTGCTGAGTGTCATAGTCACCAGCGTTGGTCAGGTCAACCGATGTCGATCAGGGCCAGATAGGAAGAGCAATCGGCATCGATCAGGGATCGGCCAGCATCGGTCACCTCTAGGTAGATAGGGACTGACGTCAATCACCTGTGCGGTTCTAAAACGCTTGTTCATGGACAGTGAGTTAACGAACTGGTTGTTTGCATGTTGAAAGGCTAATTTTAGTCTTAGGTTGTAGATCTAATTATTATAATTAGGTGTCTAGTTGTTGTTTGCATGAGATCTATATAATAGACTCATGGGCTGTATTGTAATTTGTGCTAGTTGAGTTGAGCAAAGTTAGCTCCTTCTATGTGTGAAGAGAGCAAAAGGGTGTTCCTCCTAGTTCCACAGGGGTACTGAGTGTGTATGATCAGGTTGGTCTGTAGGTGTGTTAGATCAGGGAGAAGATCTAATGGGGTACGGGTTTAGATAATCATAAGGACTTGGTGAGGCAAGGACAAGGGTTCTTTAAGATGTAGAGAGATCTACATGGTAAGTAAGATCAGGTTGGTCTGTAGGTGTATGTGTGTGCAAGATCTAGGTTTGCAGGTGTGCAAAACCAAATTGATTTGCAAGTGTGAAAGATCAGGAGGACATCAACACAATAGGTAGCAAGATTAAGGGAGATCTACTTAGAGTACGTTGAGTACTTAGAGTGCGTGGAGCACTTGTGGAGTGCATGGAGCACTTGTGTACTGGCAGTAGTGGATACTGATTGATTGGAGGTGAACACCAACTCTGTGTTTGAGTTGTGTGTTGGGACCATAAGAGAGAGAGCTTTGAGGAAATAATTACTGTACACTTGAGGTGTGGGAAGCCTCTAAGAGGTGTGAAAAAGACTGTGGCATCTTCTTTGTTGTATTTCTTTCTGAAAGAGTATTAATACAATTGGGTATTGTCTCTCATATTTTGTGTTATTTCTGATTTCTAGTTACTTGTTACGTCTGGTTAATTCTGCATATTTAAGTTGCTTGTGCATGGTAATCGATTGTGCTTTCATATTTCCTAACAAGTGGTATCAGAGCTAAGGTTGCAGGGAGCAGGTTTTGTGTTTGATTACAGGTCACTCTCAGGGGTTTCTGATTAAGTGGGAGTATAGCAATGACAAAAAAAAGTAAGCTACGAATAGAGAAACTGAATAGCATGAATGGTCAATTATGGTGTCATCGAAAGAAAGAGTAGGTAAATAAAGATTGTTGGTTGGTAGCAAATCAGCATGAAGAAGTAGATGTTGCAGGTGTTATTGGACAAAATGCTCTAGATAAAGTTGAATCTTGGTTAATAGATTCTATTGCCTCTTTCCATGTAGCCCCAAGTAGAGGGGTTGGTGAGCCTTGTCAGATTATTGGCAAAGGAGAAGTGCAGCTGAAATTGCAGGTGGCCAACACATGGGTGTTGAAGGAGGTCATGCAGGTCCTAGTCTTGGAGATGTGGCTAATTTTTTTAAGAAAGTTAGGTGATGAGAGATGCACAATAACTCTCATAGTAGATTCTTGGAATGTTACTAAGGATGCACTTGAATTGGCATGTGGTAAGAAAGTAGGTACTCTTTATCTACTTGCTTGTATTACTAATTCTTCTTCTATTGTGAAGACGTGGCTTTGTAGGCTTGGTCACATGATCAAGAAGGAGATGCATGTTCTTAAGCAGAAGATAGATGTGTTTGACAAACTTAAGAATTGAAAATCCTTGGTGTTCTTGGAGGAGATGACAGACAGAGTTTAGTGGATGGGGCTGGATACTTCTGAGCAGGGCAATTTGGACATGGGATTGATTCAAAGGAGCTCACAGGTAAAAAGTCATCACTCACAGGCAAACACAGGTACTGGCATTGATCAAAGGTAACCGACGTCAAACAGATAGGTACCAATGTCGCTCATGTGTAGACTAGAGGAGTCGGTGGTGTCAGGCAGGTGGAGACTAACATCGATAGAATAACCGATGTTGACGACCTAGACAGTCACATGGAACTAATGTCAGTCGGATGCAGATTGTGTGGTGACTGAGGTCGGTCACTGAGATATATTTTGGGTGGATAACAAGCTATCAAGGAGTCTCAAAAGCCCATGGGGAGGACTGAAAGTGCAAGTAAGCCTCAAATTCGTTGTTTCTCTTCTTTATTCTATTTGCTAACTGTAGAGCAGGAAGGATCTAAGAAATAGTGGGAGCATGGCATGAACAAGATGTAGGACCAAATAGGAGATTTGGTAGGGTTGAGCTGTTATGAAAGCACTGAGATGAATGGATACCTTGGTTAAAGAATAAAGAGAATTGATACATGAGATGGAAGGCCAGGTCATATGGTCTTGAGGAAGCTGCAGGATAGTGGTACAGGTTTTGACAGGTGGATGACAAAGTAGGACTTTAGTCAATGTCAGTGTAACCATTGTGTTTGTCTTACCAGGTGGATGATGATTGCAACATTATCTTGTTACTGTATGTGGATGGTATACTAGTTACAAGTTCAGACATACAGGGTTTTGCTAAGCTAAGGGTAAGGTTAGTTTAGTGGTTTGCCATGAAGGATTTGGGAGTAGCAAAATTCTGTGGCATGAGAGACATGGAAGATCACAGGTTGATTTTATCTCTAGTGGGAGCTGATTGAATTAGGTGTTGGTGAGGTTCAATATGCAAGATGCAAAATTGGAGCACACCAAGGGCTGGATAGCTTAATGTCTAAAATCACATGAGGTCTGGTATAGACCTGAGTTTGCCCAAGTAGTGGGTGCTGTCAGAAAGTTTGTAGTTAATCTAAGAAGGAAGCACTAGAGGGTAGTTCAGTGGATTCTCAGGTATCTGAGAGGGACCAACAGTAGGGATTCATGCTATGCAGGGTTAAGTACTTTAGATGTGGTAGGTTACTTGGATGATAGGTGGTGCACCACAAGTTTTATGGTGGTTGGTCTTCAAGGTTAAGCTTGAAGAGGGATACAAGCCAAGAAACAAATTAGATGGAGTACAGGTATAGGTACAGTGTAACTATTTATCTCCAAGTGGGAGATTGTTAGGTTGTGGAGCTAAAAGCTTCACTAATGCAGACATGGAAGAGGTTGTTGAGAGGTTGCTAAGTGTCATAGTCACTGGCATCGGTCAGGCCAACCAACATCAGTCAGGGGTAGACAAGAAGAGCAACCAACATCAGTCAGGGATCAGCCAGCATTGGTCACCTCCAGGCAGACATGGACTGATGTCAGTCGCCTGTGTGGTTCCAAAACTACTTGTTCACGGACAGTGAGTTAACAAACTAGTTGTTTGCATGTTGAAAGGCTAATTTTAGTCTTGGGGTATGGATCTAATTATTGTAATTAGGTGTCTAATTATTGTTTACATGAGATCTATATAATAGACTCATGGGATGTATTGTAATTTGTGCTAGTTGAGTTGAGCAAAGTTAGCTCCTTCTGTGTGTGAAGAGAGCAAAGGGGTGTTCCTCCTAGTTCCATAAGGGTGCTAAGTGTGTATGATCAGGTTGGTCTGTAGGTGTGCTAGATCAGGGCAAAGATCCACCAGGGTACTAGTTTGGAGAATCATAAGGACTTGGTGAGGCAAGGACAAGGGTTCTTCAGGATGTAAAGAGATCTACATGGTAAGTAAGATCAGGTTGGTCTGCAGGTGTATGTGTGTGCAGGATCCAGGTTTGTAGGTGTGTAGAACTAGATTGATTTGTAGGTGTGCAAGATTAGGGAGGATAGTAACACAATAGGTAGCAAGATCAGGGAAGATCTACTTGGAGTACATTGAGTACTTGGAGTGTGTGGAGCACTTGTGGAGTGTGTGGAGCACTTGTGTACTAGCAGTAGTGGATACTGATTGGTTGGAGGTAAACACCAACTATGTGTTTGAGTTGTGTGTTGGGACCGTAAGAGAGAGAGCTTTGAAGAAAAAATTACTGTACACTTTAGGTGTGGGAAGCCTCTGAGAGGTGTGAAGAAGATTGTGGCATCTTCTTTGTTGTATTTCTTTCTGGAAGGGTATTAATACAATTGGGTATTGTCTCTCATATTCTGTGTTGTTTCTGATTTCTAGTTACTTGTTACTTCTAGTTAATTTCACATATTTAAGTTGCTTGTGCATGGTAATCAATTGTGCTTTCGTATTTCCTAACAAACACTAAGTTGAATTAAATGGATATGATGAGGTTTACCAACCCTCATAGGGTCTCCCATAAGTAGCTTGTGGCTCCTATTTTGGATGAGAGTAATGCTCATATAGACACTTCCACAACAAACTATGGGACCCATCCTCATTATTCTTTTCTTTATAATCCTATTTTCTCACTTGAAGATCAATCCAAATTAGAGTATACACTTGCAATGCTCTTCTTTATCTCTAAGTTTCCTCAACATCGAGGAAAGGAACCTTATACCATTTACCATCTCACCATCTCATGATTAGTGGTCAAAATTAAGAGCCTCATTCACCTCCCCCCACATTCTCACATGGATTTTGGGATGTTAGCTTATTTTCTTCTCACCCTCTTCCCTATATTTTGACCCCTTCTCATACCATGACTTATTCTTCTTTGACTTCCTCTACCTCCATGTCTAGTATCTCCACTAACATAGCATGTTCTACATCTAGTGGGCCTTTTCCAAGACCCACTCTCCTCAAATATTCCACTAGCTCATCCTTTTATACCCATGGTAATCATGCCTTTAGTGATTCCTCTTCTCATCCCTTTACTAGTCCATCTTTTGGCACACAAGCAAATTTTGGCACTATGCCTCACATTCTAATAGATCTTCTCAAGCTTCTACTAGCACCCATAGTCATACCCAAGTCACTACTTCCAATTCTAATGCTTAAAATAATTCCAACAATGAAACTCAAACCCATCAAATCTTATTAAAAACCCTTAATCAAATGAATGCTTTTCAAACTAATAATGTAAATCAAATGATGTAGTTGTAAAACCACCTAATCCATATTCAAACCCATCCTCAATAAATGCCATGGGGTACACATAACCAAAATGTTCCCCCACCTCCTCTTTAGGATGCCCATGGTAATATTAACCCTAAACCTCCTCTTATCAACAATATAATTACACATCTTAAAAATGAGCCTCTTACATCTCAAATTACTTATATCGATATAGGAGGTATCACCCCTACCATTTCTTATAATGGGTCAACTGATCCTACTCTTCATCTAAACACATTTTGAAATCTATATAAATAGTGGGTCAAATTAAATACCTTTGCTGCTACCAAGCTATTAGCCAAAACTCTCATAGGTGATGCTTTAGATTGGTACAACCAACATAAAACTCATTCTATTACTAGTTTGTAATATTTAGTAAATGCTCTAGTCTAAGATTTCCCAACTAGTGATATTCCTAAGAATATATTCTTGATGCTTTTATCAATTTTAAGTAACTTTAAATTGAAATAGCTAAAGATTTCATTAAATTATGGATTAAATTTTCCAAAAAATATAAACATAACATGGATGATGACAACCTTTTCCATCTCCTTACCAATGCTCTTTTTCCCAAGTTATACTATCAGGTCTGAAGTCTCTCTCCACATACTTTGGAGGAGGCTTTTGGCCAAGCTAAATTTCAAGATTTTCTTATGCATCAATTCAAGATGACCTACCTTTTATGGGTCCTCATTTGTTACTCAAGAATAAGAATCATCATGATACCAATGATGATGTCATAGAATCTTATGATACCATTCACACTATTCAAACTATTGTTCCTAACCAATCTTCAAAACTAGCTCCCCCTTTTCAACAATTCACCAATCCTCATTTATCTTCACCTAATAACATCAATGTTCACAAACCTTTATCCTCAACCAAATTACTAAAATGTCTATCAAGGCCTCTTTCATGATAATTTGATCCCACTCATCCTATGAAATCTTGGTATGATCCCAATAAATTTTATTGGTTTCATACTAGTTGGGATCATTCTCATGAGACTTGTATGAAGATTCATAATTTGGCTATGGATTTTCTTGTTGGTCCCACTTTTGACCATGATTATATCATTCAAAAATGACAACAATCCTATGACATTTATTTCAAATCCCATAAAACAAATACTAAATCTCAAGCTTTGAATCAAGAGAATGCTCATTTGGCCATCTATAAATATCCTCTTCCAAATCACCAAGATAACTAAGACAAGCACACCCCTTCCATGAATAATGTAGATAGTCTTATTGAACCAACTCCTAAAGAGAATGTGGTTAATATGACTAATACGTGAAGGTTGGTTAATTTCATTGATCCTCAACTTATATATACACCTCCATTATCTTACACATTTCATGTTATCCAAGATTATTCTCTAACTCAATTGAATGAGTTAGGCTAAGATGACCTGATAACTTTTAATGAGCCAATTCCAACTCCTCCTATGGATAAAACTTCCCATTTATTTTTACCATCCCTCCATCTTCTTCACCTAACACTAATGATACTCAAGTTTTTATCAACACTTATTCTAGCACTTCTCAAAACTAACCTACATCAACTACTTCATCTTCTCAACATAATCTAAAAAATAGTCCTCTCATTAAAACTTTTACCTCTTATCAACATAAATTCTAGTGCACTTTAGCTCCTCCTTCTAAAGACCTTCAAAACTATGAACCTCTTTCTAATAATATTCTTATGGGTTATGATGAGTGGGATCCTATCATGAAACTTACTAATATCCCATCCCAAATCCCATTTATAAATATTAGGAAGACATATTCATGTCATCAAAACCATCTTATGTATCTTTTATTCAAAATGAACATCCCTCATCCTCCCTTAGTAAGATATGAAGCAACCTTATCTAGATTTAAAGTTAACATATTACAACAATGCAAAGAGATGTCCATACATGTAGATGAAAAAATGGACACTTCTCTTTCCCTTAAATTCCCCATCATTTCCATGATTCTTGATGAGATTATGCTTCATGTATATGATCCTCCTCTATTCATTACTATCCAAATTGGTGATATCCAAGTCAGACATGCCTTTATTAATGATGGTTTTAGCACTTGTGTTACCTCTCTTGATTTTATAAAAAACCTTTGGATATTCCAAATAAAATATCAAATCTACATGAAACACATGTTAAGGATATGATTTAAGGCAAATGCCTCCTTTAGGTTATGTGTGTCTCCCCATCACCATCCCACCTATCACCATTCACATGAAGGTGGTGATTTTTAACTTTCCTTTGTCTTACAACATTCTGCTTGGTAGGCCATGGACTCATTATATGAGATAAGTTAATTCTTCCACTTTATAGTGTATTAAATTGCCTCACAATAGAGCCATCTATAGGATTCAAGGTGACACTAACCCTTGTAATTTTAAACAATTCCAAGACTAGGGTGTATTCAATATTCCTAGCCTTGAACCATTACCAAGTGTTCTATTTTATGAGTCTCAATGATTTAACTTTCTCATTAATTCCACTCAAGGTTACAATAGTCATCCCAAACTAATTGGGAAAATTCCCCATAACCTCTTAGATTATTATGATGATGATCCTAATGAGATCAATCCCAAGATTAAAAATTTTGATCTCTCACCTCATCTCGTCTCTCAATTCCTTGATTCTTTACAACCTTGTTCTCATCAACCACCTTATGATGATATCCCAACTATCTTAATTAAGAATTAGAATTCCATTCATCACACCTCATTAGATGACAATGTCATCCTTACTTGCATTATTTATATTCATATACCTAATTATGATGATGGTTATACCTTAGATGATTCATTATTAGGTGGTCCTTTTTATGTCCATGATGTTGAGGTCATCTGTTATCATTTTTATTTTCTTCAATATTTTAGTATATATTACCATGTTATATCATATATCATTCCTAATTTTAGTATTTTCCCCTCTTTATCATAGGGTAGAGATGGTGCAAATAACTCTAGTCTCTAAAGAACCTCATAGGATTATGCTTATGGATCATGCTATGACTGGGCCCTATCACTTTGTTGGGTATCATGACCCCTATAGCCTATTTATCCCAAAGATACATGTAAATATATTTTAACCTTTTGTAGACCCCACCCATCATTCAGTAGAGCCTAGTGTGGATCCCATTCCCACACCCACTTTAGCTAAGTCTCTTCTTGTTTCCAATCCTATCACTCCTTTTATTGAGACTTATCCAATATCTCCTCCAGCACCACCTTCTCTTGGTGATGGTTTGATTCCTTTATCATAGCTAGATCTTTTGTCTACCAAATGGGCCAATGAGCCTTCCTAAGTTCCTTTTTCTTCTATTACACCTCCTCCTATGAGTACACTTACCAATATTACTTATAGGCATATCTATTACTTCCATGGCACAAATAATCATTCATCTACACATGATCACAATATGTGATAATATATTAACACTTTGCATCCTACTACCCCTCAATCCTCATATAAAGCTATACCTCCCCCAAAGGTTCTACCTGAGTATATTTCAAAGTATGATGAGGTATATTGCCTTTAGCATCATTATGGCACCCATCACACTGATTTTTACCACATCCTTCAAAAACATATTAAATATTAACTTATAACTATTCTCAGACCTTTTACCATTTGCCCCATAGGTCATTCCCACAAGAAGGCTCCCCCTTCTTCCCCCATGGTTCCACCTCCTATGGTTCCATATCCTCCAAAGTTTCTTATTCACCTCCTATTCCTCCACCCATGAATCCCTCACTCATGGACCTTCCCTCACCTATGGATCCTTCTCCACTTGTGAATCCCTCATTTGTGGATCCTTACCCACCGATGATCCCTTCATATCCTATAAAACTGACTCCTATGCATTCTCCTAATCATTCTTTGCATGATATCCCTCCTTAGGATGATCCATTAAGCATTCTTACCTTTTCTATTTAAGAGATTAGATGTAAAGTATTTTATTAGTTTTTTTTTAAGATAGATGAGATATTAGCTATAATTTGTATTCAAATTCATAGAGACTTATCAGATGTTTTGGATAATGTGTGTGGGTAAATATATCAATACTTATGAGTAGATACATGGTATTCTTACATTTTAATTTGGATTGGATGTGTGCTCCAAATTTATCTTTATCTATTTGTTATATCATTTGATATTATGTCAAATTTTTATTTATCTTACACGGTGACTTTGATTTCACACTTTATATCACTTATAATGTCATTTATGTTTGCTTATGGATTTCTTATTTATCATTACCTTATTTTTATTCTTGAATTTCTTTCTTAAGACTCCCTAGTTCTTTTTCATCATGATTTTTATCTCTTATCTCTATAAACATGGATAATTATTATTGTGACTTGGTTATATCAACCTTGTTTCCTTTAGTCATTCCTTCTCTACCAAGTAATCAGTTAACAAATAATTCATCTCATTATACTCTTCTTTTATCATTCAAATTTGGATATCCTTTCTTCCCCTTTATTACCTTTTTCAAACTAAGAATAGACATGGTTGAGACTTGAGATAACATGCTAGTTCATAGTTAAGCCTAAGTGTCTTCGTCAGTCTTTTCTTTGGTTACTTAGCTTCTTTTATCCTAAGCCTAAAGATTATTTGTGTGTATGACTTTATATCTCATGGATATTCATTCCAAGTCTGTATGGAGGAGGAATCTTACAAAATCCATCAAAATATTTAAAATCCAAATCATTTAATAAAAGGCAATGATCTCAGAAGGCAACATTCCAAATTCTTAATATTCAAATCACACTAAAAGATATGATTATAAGCACATCTCCTTATTTTAATTAAAGCTCAAAATCCATAGTTGGCCTCACTATAAAGCTGAGGTCCATTGGGGTGTGGTAGTCTAGTAGAATATGAAAAGAGAATAAAAAATATATTTTAGTGCTACCCACATTTTCATGCAAGTAACCAATCTTTGTAGTAGACTGACAGTTCTGTAAGAGGTCATGAGGAACATGGAACATGTTGTGGGAAGGTAGGTCCATTTTAATTTTCTTTTACCAATATACCTTCATGAGTTGATCTTAGTTGCACACTTATTTGCCTACATAGCTTTGTGTCTATAATGAACATGTTTCTTTTATACATTGATGGTCATTAGTCACTTAGTGTCTTCTCATGTCCTTAGTATGCCTCATGTCTCCTAAGTTATTATCATAAAATGCCTAAGTTATGATTTTTACATTCCCTTTTTCACTCCCTACAATCCTAATATTTCCTCTTAAGAAATATTTCTTTGTTCACTGATCACTCCCTTAGGGATTCTATTTATGAGTTGTATTGTAAGACCATGGAAATAACCCAACCTTCCTCACAAATTACCAAAATTTCACAGTCCTATTACCAACATCCCTTTTTACCATATTTTCACATAAATTCCACCTCATTGGTTTTCCCTTTGTGAGTTATAGTGTAAGATCATAGATAGAACCTGGCCTTCATCATAATTTTTTTTTTAATAATCCAAGTCACAACAAAATTACATGTGACAAATATGAGATAATATTTGATTGATTATGACATTAAACATCATTAACATGCTTCCCATTTTAATTTATTATTTTTTATGCTTACTTCATTACTCTTTCACTTTTTTTCTTCCTATTTTTTGATCACATGTAAGAATCCAACCATTTCTTGAATTTTTCATACTTCCCAGCTTGAATTAGTGTAATAAATATAAGACAAATTTTATCAATTTTATTTCTCTTTTATACTTCCCAACATGATTTAGTTTGATTAATTAACTCAATTGATTTATACCATTTATTATTTTACATTTTTTCCATTCTATTACATTATTTTCATACTAACCAATGTGATTTAGTGTGATTTTACTTGTTTTAATTTGGTGCCAATCTTTATCATGGTTTAAAAATAAAATTTTTGCCCTCTTGTTTACCACTCTTTAGTTTTTTATACTTAGTTATTTCTTGTTATTACACATTTCCCAATGTGAAATAATGTGTAGTAAATTTGTTTTTGATTGATTATATTTTACCAAGTCTTTTTCACCTGTTTATTTTTAACCATGCATGTGTCCTACATAATGATAAAAAAGAAAACCATGACACATATTTCCTATAACAAATACAACAAAAGATAAATATATGTGATAGAAATAAATATATCCATGCATCCACAACCACAAGCATAATACAAACACATAAGATCAACATATAACTATCAAAATGAGATATCTATTTATATATTATGTGTTTTTGATATAAAGTATAAAAATATACATCGCTCTAGCTCTAAGGCTGGGCTATATCCTTTCTATCTTATGGCCAAGCCACACTACCCATAGATGTCTCAGACTATCCCCTCTAAATAATATTCTATAAAAAGGTTGTCCAAGATCTCAAACCTATCACCTATCCCTATAGGTTGGCCACCTAGGCATGTAACTATGCCAACTGAGTCATGGTAGCCATATGCATAGCTCTCTTAAGATAAATCCTACCATGCTTGATACTCTCCACTCTAACCTCTATTGGTGGTTTTTGCTCATAACTATGCACTCATACTCACCTCACTACCTCTCCTACTAATCTAAACTAGCTTGTCTAAGTTAGGGTAGATAATATCAGGAGATCATCTAGTATAGTAGGGTCATATGGCATCAGTGCCTCATCCAAGATCTCATGGAGTACTCCCCTCACTAGGCATACCCATCTAGTCTCCTCTTCTACAATATCTCCAAAATTCAAATAAAATAGATATTAGATCATAGATATATCTCAAAATATATCTATCTTAATGAACTTAAGCAAATTTCAACCATCTATTATTACCTATCTAAGTTTCACCTATCACCATCTCCTCATTTTTATTACCATTAAGTACAATCTCTCTATCAAATCATCCACTAAGTACCTCATCTATAGGATGCCACCAAACCAATGCAAACTTAGGGTCACCACCTATGCCCATCTCAAGCTATGCCTGAGTGGTACCTCTATCGATTAGCTTTATCTTAGGCCATTTTATGGGTCATCTAAGATGACCACCCTCTATGTTTTCTCTCACTACTAGTGTCTTCATCATTGGTGTAATCAAGGTGGTCACCACTCCTCTTACTATGGTGCTAGCTATGGTGCCTTTGGCACTCTTACATCCACATCCAACTCCTCTATATCTACTAGCCATCATGCTTGATTTATCTATGGTCTCTCACATCAAGGTCTAATCTCTGGTCTAGTAATTAGGGGTCCCTCTCCTCCTCTCCCCCTCAACTCCCTTGTATGTCTATCCCAAAATGTGGGAAACACCATCAAAGCTACTAGGTGAGGGAGTCCTAACTATTCTAATATGCATGCCACTATATGTGGCTCTATCCACCAAATGTAGTGCCTTATAATCTATGCTCATGCCAATGTTAGTGCCATTATCCTCTAAATCAACCATACTATCAAGATGTGCCCATTTAGATGCTACTTTATATCTACTCATGTGACTATCTATAACACTATCATGTGTGGAATAACCTATGATTCTTGATATTTTTACCATCTCTACACTTGAGGCAATCAATCATTGACCACACAAGACAACCCAACTAGTCAGTACATTAGAAACCTTTTATATATCTAAGAACTCAAAATAACTGACCCTATGGTCTTCTACCCTCTAGACAACATCCCATACACATCATGCATGAGCTAGACCTAGATGATAGATCCTAGATCATATAGTGTTGCCTGCTCTAACATGGATTGACATAACGCTATCACATATAATAATACCTTGCCATTTGACTTATGACACAACACCCATGCTATCACAAGTTCTATCACTACCTTCTAGATATCTAAAATCTGAACTATATACATGTCAAAGAGGTTAACTCTTAACTAAGAAATATCCTATCTGCGCCCATCACCTATAGGGCTAAGGTTCACCTCTCCTCTTATCAATCTAGTACCCCCATAATCACTCATGTACCTCCTATCAGAAGTCAAAGAATAATATGAACATCATCTAAGGTGATACCCACCTTGATGGTATCCCTATCCATCACCCATATGAACATATTAGTCAATCATTCCTAGGCTCTCAAGAACATGACTACAAGATTAGCACTTAATAGTACTCAACACATATCCATAATACCTCCTAGTCCTAGTGTGACCAACCTAGATTGGTCCTCCACTATTAATCACTCCAAAAGGTCTAGGAACCAAGATGCATCCACTAATTGCCAAAATCTTAGACACCCTTGCAACCATAAAATAATAAAATATGTATTAAACCTCCATGTTACTTATAATTTAATACATTATTTTCAAATTTTAACAAAAATAAACTTAATTTTCCTCACTCTATCCATTTTTGACCAATTTATATTATTTTTTACCTACTTAGACATTTTAGTACTCAATTGGGAATGTTGGGCCTTTCTAGTACTATTTCAACCTATTTCATGCATTTCCATACTATTTTGGCCACTTAGTCAAACACTAAGTTAACCCTGTTGTCCTCTTTTTCACCATGTTGACTTAACAATGTCAACCCTTTCATTTTTCCCTTCTTAATACTAAGTCGATAGTGTTCCAAAATCAACTAAGTCATCCTAAACCTACTAAGTTAGTAGTGTGTAATCTTAATTTTTAGCCTACTAGGTTGATTGGGTCAACCTAGTTGATTCAAACTGTTGACTCTTTTCCTTACTTGTAATAAATGTCTTCGACAATTATTATTCTAATTGCTTTCAACCCTTTTGGCCTCTAGTACCCTTAGAAACTATTTGGGGTACATTTTGGTTTCTATAATTAGTCTAATTTATAAATTTTTATAAAACACTTAATTTTTAATAAAATATTAAAAAATAAGTTTGAAATTCCTAGTTACCTACCTGTGCTACACCTGCTATGGCTGTTGGGCATCCCTCTCATCTTGGTTGTCATCTCCTCACCATCTTAGCTCTATTGCCTTTTTTTGGTCTATCCAAGCTCTATTTTATGTCAAAACAAGTCAAACAATAAGCAAATGACTTTTTTTCACCCTATTTAAATTTACTATTCACAATTCTTTACCTTTCAAATATTTATCATCAAATTCCCTATTTTGATAATATATTTGTTTTTACTCACTTATTTTTTGAAATTTAATTTTTTTAGAATTATGATGTTTTATATAATCATTTCTAATACTATATGCCTATATTTAAAAAAAAAACAAATTTTTGCTATTTTTTGCACTAATCTATACAGGTTCACCTAATGTTACTCACATTGGATGCCTTTACCTCTCTCACAGTCTTATTCTTTATCTATAACATTAAGGTAAATAAAGATATGTGTTTTTAAATTCTATCTTTTTATTTATCTTATTTTCTCCTGACTACATTTTACTTAGCATCAACATTATGTGTCATCATGTTTTATTCCAGAAGCACTATCCCATGTTGCACATATGTGGCACATGATGAAATTTGAGTGGGGCATATGTATACACAATATTTTAAATTTTTTATCAATTATTGATGTTATTTATCTTACAAAAATCCATTAAGTCTTAATCTCTCTAAGTGCATGCCTTAAAGGGTTCATCAAAAAAGGGGTGGATAGACCATTGGTGCTTCACAGGATTATTTTCCCTTTTTCTACTTGTTATCTACACACTTATCTCTTGAAGACCATATCCATAAGTTTATTTTTCTCTATTTTACACTCCTTAGTCATTTCCCACCTTTCATCCCCCTTTTCCTAAACTAAACCCCCTTTCAACTATTTACAATACTAGGTTGACCCTATATTGTATTACGTAAAATTCATTTAGGGTCTAGGCCAGCTCTTGGCTGACCTAGCCAGTGACCTATTGAATTTTTATCCATAATAGTACTAGGTCAACTGAGTCAACCCTATCAGCCAAAAATTTTAAAAGGGCTTAGGATTAAATTCACCTATATATACAAGATCATTTTGCCATTATTTAGAGAAGAGAAAAAGAAGTAAGAATTATTGTGTATTTGCTTATCCATCATTTTACTTGAGGAACAAGCTTAAGGTTTCATACTTTATTTAGAGATATAGATCTTATCTTATGGAAATTTTTTTTGGATGCATTGATAGGTTGTGTATCCTAGAGATGATTTATCCTTGTCATCCTTACATACCAAAACCTCTTCCAAAACATCTTTTCCAAGGGAGAGATTGAGACTCAATGGGTTCATCTTCAAAGGTAAGTATTCATAACTTTGCTCTTCCTTTATAAGAGTATATAGATATACATTTATACTTCTCTTCCATGCATTAGGATTCTGTATACATTGACATGAGTAGATGTCTTCTATGCATGTTTACTTTTATTGTTTCTTACCCCAACTTTGTGCCATAAGCTTTAGTGAGCACTATATTAGAATTTTAATTTATTTGTTATTAGTTTAGTGAATATGAAAATATAGGGATTAGTTAGGGTTATTGCATTCTTATGTTTGACTAGAGGCTTTGTAACCCTCCCTAATATGGTTTACTATGATAAGAGATTCTCTAATTAGGTCTAGTAGATCCTCATATTGGTTATGTTACTGATTATCTAATGTATCCCCAATCAAAAGTGTAAGTATGATCTATCTTCTCTAAGTTAAGATTGATTTATAAACATGATACATTTCTAATTGTATATATTTCTCACTTACGAGATTCCTAACCATGTAACTCAATGATACCTAATTACTTTTGTTTAAGGTGCACACTATTAAGATAGAACTAAATTCATGAAATTTATATTATCATCCTATATATAAATACATATATTCTCTTTGAATTTATTAAAAACTATGATCTAGTATTATAATCCTAAAATCCTCAAATTTTTAGTTGAGGCTACCAATTTCCTCCTTAAACCCTTCCCTAAAATCCTCTAAAGTTTGATTTTTTTTGAAAAAACCCTTTTAGTCTCCTCCTTTTCCCATTTATAACTATTAAAAATGAGTCTCAACATCTCATTTATAGGTCTTTGAATTAGATATTGAATGGATTAATTCTCAAACATTCAACTACCAATAACTATCAATTAATGCATCATCGATGGAATTAGATCTAGGTTGGATAAATATGAAATCTCTTGCAGTCATGTTACCAAAATATCAACTAACTGATCCAAATGTATGTGCATGCATATATTGATGAGTTCCCATTCATTATGCTGACATGTTCATATATATCTAGTTAGATGACTATGTCACCCAACAAAGGTCCACTGGTGCCTAGTTAACTAGTCATTACAAGATTGGGTGCACTTCACCAAGTCTTGCTTATTATTTCACATAAATTTTACCCTCAATGGACATATACTCTTTAAATTGACTCATGTGCATCATACCAAGTATTCACCCAATGTAGAGTTAAGATAATCCTTAGTATGCACATGCACTTGTGCTATGCTTAAAATTAGACAATCATCTAAGGTGATGCAATATGTAACTATGCTTTGGATACTATTGCATCAAATACACTCGTAATAGTTAACCATGTAGAATATTCATGATAGTATTCATGGAATCACATACAATTATAAAAATTCATGATAGCAATCACAATACCACAAGCTTATAAACCATCATAAAATCACACACATAAACACATAATGTCATGATCGTGACACACATAAACACTCAAGACCTGACTCAAATTTTGACTCAACTCTAGCTTGATAGAAAATATGGCCATGATATAGACTAGAGGATCCTTAACACAATTGATGCATGATGTGACAACAAAAAATCAATGCACTCATTAAAACACATAATATTACATTAATGCACTACACATCACTAGGCACACAATGTACTACCCATCAATACTCACTCATGAAGAAAGAAATGTAATACATAATGGACACATATATAATACATAATATCACATTTATAAATCATCATAAAATGTAATACTCAATCAAGGATCACACCATGTAACAATCAACAACATCAAACATGCATAATACAAACAATGCTAGTCTGCAAAAATAATCTATCATTGTTGAAACATAGAAAAGTAAAATATCCATGTAATATGGAATCTTAAAGAGTATACACAAGAGTAATCCATGTGTAATAAATCTAATTAGATCAATTTAATAAATGGAATGTTAATAGAAAGATAAATCTTGATAAGGTGTTTTAAGATCCCCTTAGTGTAGGCATGCCCCCAATGTAAAAAGACAACCCCTAAGTGTAAGGAATATCCCACATTTTAATTTGTATTTGTCATATGTAATTATAGACACTATATCTAAATTATATTGTATCTCAGTCTTGTACACTTAGCAAATACATATCATAGATTTACCTTCAGCTTCTAGACCTTCTTATTGATTAAAAACTTTCATACATTATCTCTTTATGCCAAATTATTTATCTATTAGTTTGACCAATGTTATTATGATGTCTCAGACCTTATACCATAATCAAAATGGTATAGACTTGTTTATATTTTATCTTTACAAGTTCTAGACATATGCCTATTTTTTAGCTATCAAGACACTTGAGTCCGAGTCAAATGCCTACATTGATGCAAATATTCTATCTTGATGTAAGTATTCAATGTCCTAAAAGTCATCCAAAGTATAAATTAAACATTTACATATGGTCACCTTTAGTGCTTTAATGTGAGATATTATCCAAAGGGATTGATAAATATTATATATACAAGATCAATCCTCTTTTATTTCTCACCTAACCCATACCTAACACATACCAAACAACTCATAAGGAAAAATACCAAAACCATTCAATCAAGCATTCAAGTGAGAAAATTTTTCTTGTTTTATTTTATTTTCATTTTATTCATAAGGAAAACATATCTATAAATCTAAAGTACTTAAGGAACATCCCATGAGTTGTATTTGTCAAATTACAACCCAGGTCACTCTATGTACTTGATTATCACACATTGCATCCTCATACACACACAAAACCACACATATGAGAGAAATACATGAGTCTAAGGCTCTCTTTAGGGTAGTGGCTATGTAGGCAACACTCACTAACATAGGGGTCTTTGAGGTTAGCTTGACACCATGAAGCTACTAACCCATTTCCCTCAAAACCACTATAAAGATGAAGAACTATGGTTTTTCTACTTGATAAGGAGTTGTAAACCATGTGCTAGATCTGAGCACACTAGAACAAAGATGACATAAAACCCATAATATCCTAGGTGGTTGCATCCATATTTAGTAGATATTACACATTAGACACACGCATCCAGATTAGATAGAAGCATCAACATAACTATTTGAGGTCAAAAAAAGTGTTTGAGGCCACAAAGGTATAATTTCTAAAATTAGATGATTGATCCATGATCCATATCTAATCTATTTCCTTTCTGTTCTAGATCTATATTTTTATTAGCATCAAAACCAATTAGGTATCTTATTTTCATTATCATTGCAATATCTAACATAACTATACTTTATATTTTTATCATATCTCAATATATAAATTTAGAATATTGGTTATCTTAGTTTAAAAATTATTTGGCATGATTTAAAGATAGTCTACCATGCTTGTGCCTTAGGCTATCTCTACCCATTTAACACTAGATTCCCTAATCTAGATTTTAGAGTTAAACATTTGGAAAACCCAACCTCTAAGAATTAATTTGAAAACCTAGCATGATCTAAGGTTTTAAACCTCCTAGAGTTTTAGCTTGCCATGATGGATTTTTAGATCTGAAACTTTACCTTAGGGTTTTACACTCATTTGGCCACAAGGGTTTTGTGTTCAGAGGCTTTTAAATTAATTTTTATTGATTAACACATTTTTCCTTCCAAATAGATCTATTTTAATATTCATTATAGGTATTTCCTACTCATTTTGATATAATCAAAAACATTTTTTTGTTCGTTATAATTTGATATATTTTTTTTACTTTTTATAATTTACTACTTTTAGTAAATATTGACATACAAGGTGAATGATGTTTTTATTTTGTAATCAATTTATTGGTTTTATTATAAAAATTATATAAAACCCTCTCTCAAATCTTTGAAATAAATTCCTATTTTATCATAATTATTGATTATTTATTGAGAATATTTAAGGGTTATGCCTATGAAAAATTCCACATTATTTGGAATATTTATGATTCTTAAAGAATAAAATTTAAAATTCCTTTGAGTTTTTATATAATTATTTTGATATAGACAAAAACCTTTTTTTTTTTACCAAAATACTGCATAGATTTTACAAATTTAACATTTTATTATTCTTAGTAAATTTAGATCACAAGGTGTACATTGTACTTTTGTTTCCCTATTTTTTTTGGGTTCATCTTGTTTCCTATTTTTCCTAAAAAATCTATTTCAAATTCTAATTTTTTTAGCCAATCACTTTATATTTCTTTCTCTTCATTTGGTACATTATGGTGACCCTAAACCTTGGTCTCAAAACCCTAGTTGACCTAGGGATTCTTGATTTACTATTTTTTGAGCCTTGATTTCAAAGTGTTTAAAATTTAAAAATCAAAATTTCTTCTCTTCTAAAACCATGTTTAATATGGATATATCTCTTAGCTACTTCATTTTACAATACATCATGGTAGTTGTTACTTGTTATGTTTCATGTATAATGAAATCAATTAAAATGAGTAACCAACTTGATCAATATAATGAGAAGGTTTTGAAATAAAATCAAATCTAAGACCTCTTTGCAATTCTTATATGAATAGTATTGAGCCTCTTTTTCCTAACCCTAAGGAGGGTGATAGCTACCATCCCTCTAATTAGGTCCATGCCATCACTCCTTTAAGAGGTAATGTAGATGGTGTATGTATACATGTTCAATTCGAGGTACCTAGGGTTTGTGTTTTTGAAGCCTTAAAATATCCAATCATCCTTATAATCAAGTCAATATAAGAGTGGTAAAGTAATTTTAGTTCAAAGATAACATTATTGGAAAATAAGATTACATACCTATAGAATCCAACACATGTTGTGTTATTCATGTGTTTGCATCCCTATATACCAATATTGTGTCAAACAAAGTTTCACATCCAAATGAAAAGTTACAACATAATACATCTAAAAAAATAATTCAAAAATTAACCAAAAGGATACTAAGAGTCCAAGTGAAATCTCAAGAAAAATGATTCAAGATAAAGTGATCATATTGCTGCCTCCACCTCTTATCAATAAATATAAATACTATTGTGCATATCATATAATGTAAGAGCATCATATATACTATTATTTTGCATTAAATAATAAAATACAAAGTCACAAAAATAGTGTTGGTCCTAGAATTCATACATCACTTAAGCAAACCACTCATATTATGAGTACTCCTAAACCACAAGTGCCAAAACAACAAGTATGGTTACCAAAATACAATTCAAATTAAGAGAAGTATCAAAAGACAAAATAAATAGATAAATAACATTAAAAAGCATAAAAAGTTCTAAATAATATACAATTATTAAAGGAACTAATGTTATTTAAACTAACAAAAACTAAACCATGTGAGGTTCCTTTGTTGATCAACATTAAACAATAAAAGGGCACAATTCTAAATGATTATAACAATGGTGATATTATTCCTAAGAACAATATGGTAGATGAACAATTAAGAATTTTTTTTTTGGTCCAATCGATACCTTACCACATCATCTATTTATACCTATATGACTTGGTACATATCTATTGAATCCATCTCTAGAGAGTACATAACCAAATATAGATAAAGACAAGGTAAACCATATAACTTAGGATGTTCATAAGGTATGGACATCTAAGGTGTGAAAAAATACAAGTAATGACGTATCAGTAAAGTTAAAATGATGTATAACATATTGAGAAGAGAAACCAAAGGCATCTTGAAATAACATTTTTGTTAAATCTAGCATCATGAGATAGCAAGAGACACAATGTATTAATCACTGCATCCAATTGATAAAAGAGAATGATATAATTCATAATTATATACACATAAATGACACATCTAGTTCATGAAATGTTATTCATTCACTACTCTTTAAATATTTTCATCCTTCTCTTGAAATCATTTGGTAGCTTATACAATGTCCCAATATTCTAAAAGTACCTAAAAAATAATTTTTTTCTAAAATCCAAAATTATTTTCAGCATTTACATGTTCTATTAATTCCTTAGCATATGTATTTTTAGTTCCATGTTACTAGATGACATATCATTTATTTATATATACAAATGTTTCATGCATATTTTGAGTGTGATACAAGAATACATAGATACATGATCTATGCAGTTTTAGATGTTGAGCCTTCTCTCTACTCATGTCATGTAAAAATTGGGGACATTCTCTTCTTTGATCATGATACACCTAGGTTATATCATTCCATCATCACTTTACATTATCATGTTTGAGATTATGTACTTACACGTTCCTTTATATATGCTTATATCTTTCATAGTGTACTTTATATGCTATATACTTAACATTTTTACTAACATATAGATCTAGGGACTAGTATGATATCCTTATGTTCTATGCTTTTCCTTTATGTACTTCCTTGAGTGTCTTGTTTTGCATGTGGAGTATTTGAATATGTTCTATTATTTGTGTCTCCTGTGCATTTTATTCCTTCTTTGATATTTGAATATGTCATTTATTTTTATATTGACATTTGATTATGTTATTCCTTACTTTTGTGGACATTTGACTAAGTTAAATCCCTTTGATAGTGCATCATTTGAACATGCCCCTTGTTTAAGGTCTCCTTGGACCATTACCTTTCAATTTGATTTTGAATGATCTTGTGTATTATTGATTATTTAATTAGATAGTAATGTTATTATATAGGTAGTACCGTGATCTATATCATGAATTTTAGAACCTAATGTGATCACATTTTGAATGATTCAATGATATATCTACCTAGACATGTTTTTTCTATATGTTATATGATACATTCATGGTTTAAAAGTTAAATTATATTTTTGAGGTAAGATAAACTACTAATTGATATTTTTAATCACCTCAAAAGAAGGGAATATTAGTGGGGGCATGTCATAGAGACATGACTTTTACAGTCTTCACAGATTCAAATTGTAGTGGAGGAATATTTTGGAAACATGTTATCCACACTTATATCAGTTTTCAGTTTTAAATATATAATGGGGGCATGTTTTGGAAACATGTTCTCCACATTTACACTAGTTTTTAATTTCAAATTATAGTGGGGGTATGTTATGGAAACATGTTCTCCACACTTACATAGTTTTTAAATTGACTAAAAGTTATAGTTATATGATTCAGATACATAGTTGTAGTAGAATTCTATACATTGGCACCATTTTTATACCCAAGTTTTAGAATGAGACATACATAAGGTGTATATGTTATGCAAAAGGGTACCTAAATTATAAAAATCAAATAAAATTTTAAATTTCAAACAATTTTATGGACTTTAGCTCACTAGGTTAGACTATTATAGACTGAATTAAACCATTCTACTATAGTAGTTGATTCACTTTTTGGTATGGTTGAGGTGATTAAATCAGTAAATCTTACTAAATTTATAGGTTTGACGTGATTACATCATCTAATCTCACTAGATTTATAGTGTGAATTGACTTGGTTCACTCATGATCCCCAATTTGTAAGTATGATTGGGTTGTACGATTGAGCTAATCTTAATTTCCAAGTAGTAACTCACATTTTCTCTAAGGTTGAAGACATGTGTCCTCCAATATATATATATATATATATATATATATACATTGTCAAAATTTATATTTTAATAATATAAACTCTAATGGTTCATAATAATACATATTTATCAAATGAAATTGTCAAAAGGAAAGATAGTTGCATAAATATACAAGTGTACTCTTAAATATTACTCTCTTTCAATTTCAATTATTTTAATACTTTCAATTTTAGATTATATACATTTATTATATACTATAACATGCTACAAGTTGTAGGTCAGTCACTAAAAAAACACTCAAGTTGGACTCACACAAAGTAAATATATGTTATATAAATCCAAGTACACATTTTTTCCATTAAAATAGCAATTTCATTACTATATTAAAGAGGGAAAAATGTAGACACTATTTCTAAATTATATTACACCTTAGTCTTGTACACTTAGAAAATACATATCATAGATGTACCTTCACCTTCTAAACATTTACGCTATCAAAAGGCTCACATACACTATCTCTCTATACCAAATTTCTTATATTTTAGTCCAACCAATGTAGTTATGATGACTCAAACCTTCTACCATGATTAGAATGTTATAAACATGCTTATCTTCTATCTCTATAAATTTTGGACCTATGCTTATTTTTAGTTACCTTGAAACTTGTGTCCAAATTAGATGCTTACATCGATGTAAAAGTTGTATTGATGCAAAGGTATGTGGAAAAGGTTTAAAAATCATCATCTCCTAACACTAATCTTCAATCTTTGATTTGGACTTCAAATGTTTGATCTTGTTCATAAGGTTCAATCTTATCTCTATAAGCTTATTTATCCTCACTAGCTTGATAACACTCTCTCTTGAGTGATCCTATTTCTAGGCACTTATGAGACCTTTTCTCTCTATCATCATATCCTTACTACATACCGTAGTCACCCAAACAACTCATTCCATTCATTGTTTTCATTACCTTCATCTTTCTCATTCACTATCTTCTCACTAGGCAATCTTCATAGGCTTTAAGCACCAAGTCTTGTTATTGGTTATAAGGACTAAATCTACTTTTATGGATTATCTTAACAAATCATATATATTTATATTGATCTCCTTTAACCTATCAATCACCCTATTTCATCCACTATCACACCTTCACCACTTCGTGATACCCTTTGGCTATTAGCCTTTTTTCACTTTTCCTCTTTGTTTGAAGAATATATAAGTATAATTGAAGGTATAAAAACATATTTAGATACCCTATATATCCTTATATCCCTCCATGAAATTTAAAGACTTAAATCCATATATAGATAATACTTCCTTTGTACATATGTGCCCAATTAGGCCTATTAGCCATCACTTCACTCCCATAGTGATCAAAACCTTAAAATAAAATATGGTACCTAATTTAAACCACATTAATCCTTATATAAATCATAAAACAAACACAATTATAAAGTTTGGGTAAATTATAATGATTATAATGAAATTTATAGGGTTTTTGGTTTGGAAACCCTAAGTGGTTATCTACAAAGGTCGAGAGGCTTAAAAATTCACTTTCTTAAGTTTGAGGATGTTTCAAGGGAATTAAAAATTATATCTAAGTATGTTTTTAAAAGATTAAACTTTCTAAATAATATATAAACCTAGTTCAATCTCTTTAAATCCTATGGATAACAAAACACATAATTTTATAACTCTTTTAGAGGACTGTGTAAGGTTTTCATAGGTTTGTATACATCCAAAATGTCACAAGACTTCACAATCATTATTATTTTAATTTATTCTCCCCTTAAATTCATACCAAAACTTTCCTAACTCAATAACCATCATCTTCTCTAATCATACATGCTTCTTGCTTAACACTTACTGTGTAGACAAGGTATGGACTGTAACAGGGTTTAAACTTTCTGTTTGTTCCCTCAAAACAATCCTCAGACTTCAAAAAGTCTATTTTAAAACCAAATTATCCTTCCACATATATCAATACTCAATATAAATAACATCCATTCACTCTCTCACAACTTACCTCCTTTCTATATCATTCTAAAATAGGGGATTTTGTTTGAGTACATAGGGTTTTCCTTTAAGTGACTATATATTGTTCCTTTGTCAATTATTTGATCTTCAAACCTAACTCTTAGCTTCCACCATAACATAGTTTATATGTAGATCATTCTAAACAATATAAACCATAATATTTTCACAATAACTACTGTAGAAATGTTAACTCACCATGTTTTAGATGACTATGAAAATAGGTTTTGAGAGAAGAGAGTAGTCTTTTCCCAAGTATACTCATTTTAAAACACTAAATATCAGCACCATGGGGTCTGAATGAAACCAATATCTTCATGGTTCATAGCCATTGATATCCTTCCTTGAAAATTATGAGAAACTCACGAACTCATATAAACTCCAAAATGGATCACCTATGACTCTTAATTAAGACATTTCACCTAAATAACACAAAATGGTGTTTATATGATTGATGCTCCTACATCACCTATCCCAACACAAGTGTCTAAAATCCTAAAATTCATCCAATTTGTAGATTAAATGCATACATATGGTTAGCCTAAGTGATTTAATGCAATATATTATTAAAGGGATATATATATATATATATATATATATATATATATATATATATATATATATATATATATATATATATATATATATATATATCAAAGATCAAATCTCATTAATTCTTCACCTAGTACAAACCTAACATAGATTGAACAACTCACAAGGAAAAATATCAAAAGCATTAAATCAAGCAATCAAGTGAGCAAAACTTCCCTATTTTCTCTTATTTTCACATTATTCATAAAGATAATACATCTAAATGTCTAAAGTACTAAAGGAAAATCTTATGAGCCATATTTTTTAAGTTAAAATCTAAGTCACTGTATGTACTTTATTATCACACATTGCATCCTCATGTACACACAAACCCACATGTAGGGGAGAACTACATAAGTTTGAGACCCTCTTTGAAGTAGTGGCTATGTATGCAACACCTAATGATAGAGGAGTATTTAGGGTTATCTCTAAAACATGAGCCCACCAACCCAATTTTTACATAAATAATATAAAAATGAAAAAAATTAGGGTTTTTCTATTTGACAAGGAATGACATTCTATGAGCCAGATCTGAGCACACTAGAGCAAAGATTACACAAAACCCATAATATCCCAAATAGTTACATCTAGATAAAATAAATATTCTATACTAGAGACTTGTGTTCTAGGTTAGACAAATGTGTCAATGTAACCATCCAATGTTGACATAAGTGTCTAAGGCAACATAGGTATAATTTATAGAATTAGATGACTTATCAAGGATCTAGATCCAGTCTATTTCTTTCCTATTCTAGATTTAGATCTATATTAATATCAAAACCAACTAAGTGTCTTGTCTTCATTATCATTAAATTATATAACATAGTTGTAATTTCTATTTTTATTATATCTCAATATATCAATTTAGAATATTATTGATCTAAGTTTATAAATTAATTGGCCTACTTTAGAGATAGTCTTCCATTCTTATGCTCTAAACTATCTATACCCCTTTAACCTTATAATCCATAATTTAAATTTTAGAGTTAAATAGTATGATGTATTTATTACATCCCACTCATATATGTTGTAAAAATTGTGTGCATAAAAAATAGATATATAATTTATCATATATATGATAAATAACATAAATCATAACTAGCAAAGCATGTGATTCATATGTTCTGATTTTTTATTTTTTGAATATATATATTTTATATTTTTGAATTTTTTGATATGAATTATGCTCATGCTAACCAATGAGCTCATCAATTTTGTATTCATATGTATGTCCTATATCATATATGTAATAATAGTAAATTATATTTTTATAGTCATTCATTACTTTGGAGACATAATCCCCATCACTTTTTGTATTTATAGTTGGATATGTGTAACTAGTTGTATCATTTTTTAGAATTGTATTAATAAAAATTATTTTATTACACCATGTACTTGCATTCGGTAGTGTCTAATGAGAGGAATTACTCTAGTAAATAATTCTAGGAAATTATGTGCTAAATAGATATTCTTTGTACATTGGCTTATGTGGAGTGATATGATGTAGCTCATGAGTAAGTGGATCTTGTGGATGTACATCTAAAATTAAACTCTTAGGAATATATGTATCTATCTTACACATCCTTATTAAGTCTTAAAATATTATAAATTTATTAATATTAATAGCTTGAGATTATTTTTGTTCTTACTCTTTGTGTGAAGTACTCTTTACTAGCTTAATTTTGTGATCTATACTTTTTTGACTTTTCTTTGGTATCCATGCTTGTGTGCTTTAATTTTTAACTATATTATTAATAGGAGTGTTATTATCAAAAGTTTTATCTCTCTGATATGTATGAAAATAACCCTGAAACTCAAATGAAATAGTCATATTAGTCTCATCCATTTTTGTTTCCATTTATCATAACCATGACAATCCCAAAATTATATTGAATTGTGTAATAATGAGTTTCATATAGAAAAACGTTTCCACTATTTAGGCCCAAGAGAAAATGATATACAAATATGCCATATTGCATCCTCATAAGTGTTCATATGCTTTAACTAATGCTCATCATATCCCACTTCCTTAAGAAAACAAATTATGCACATTATGTAGTACCTTATCATCAATGGAAATCTATAGGTTAAAAGACTCCTACTTTGCATCCAAGACTTCCTATAAGACAAGTTATCTTTCCTCCAAGATAAAACCTAAACAATGTCTCCTTCAAATGTAGATTTAGTAGAATTGTGAACTCTAATGATTTGAACATGAATGCTATTCTCTATTGGATTGAAATAAGCCTTGTATTTATCATAATGGATAAGCCTTAACCTTTTCAAAATTTTAGCTAACAAGATTGACCAACTTAATTCATTTATAAAAAGTTACTATTAGGCCTTGAAATAAGTTGACTAGGCTGACTTAGTTCCATAACATCTACTTAATCTATTATAACAATATCAACCTAGTCAATTTAGTATAAAAAGAGGTAACTTACTTAGTTAGGTCTATTTGAAAGGATTAATGATTAGGGAAATGTGTAAACATGGTTTGGATTACTTGGGGAGTTGGATAAGTAGGGTTTATGTCAATTTTAGGTAATGATAGATTTGACTAATAATATTACAATGCAATAATGGTATACCTACCCCTTTCCCAATACATCTTTTAAGACATGCACTTAGAGGGTTAAAAATTTGGTAGGTTCTTGTAAGAGATAAAACATTAGTAAATGATAAGATTTAAAAATAATAAGGCCCAAAAATAAAACACCAACTGTACCTAAATAATTGACCCCAAATCATATATTCTTCCCTACTCTAAAATGTAATGACACAATGCAATAATATAAAAAAACACCTTTCTAAATGACTAGTGACAAATCACATGATCTATCACAAGTCCAATTATGGCTTTTCAAATATTCAAAATAGTCAACACACATATATCAAATAGGTGCACTCATAAACTAGTCTAATCATAGCTCTCAAAGTTAGTTTTCCATAAGGTTAAGGCTCACCTATTTTCATCTATTTTTAGTGTATTGTATGCCATATACAGGTCTACAATTAGGAGTCCTCAAAAAGAATGAACATCCTTGAGGGTGATATCCTCCTCAATAGTATCCCCATCTACTACCCACCTAAACATGTTAGTTAGTCATTCTCATGTTCTAAGAACATGGCGACTAACTTGACACTAAGTGGAATATATCACATCTCTATAATACCATCAAAACCCAAGGTAGTCAATTGACTTAATATACTATAGATAATATCTTAGGTACATCTGGTAATCAAACTACATCTAGTAATATCCAATATTTGTCATCCCTATTAAATATCAAAAAATAAAGAACATATCAGTTTTCCATCCCAAATAATAATCAAATATACTCTAAAAACTCAAAAATAAAATTAATTAAAAAACTTAACTACTCATCTACTTCTTCGACCTTTCCTTTACCATTTCCAACTAGGTTGGCCAAATTTTATACTAAGTCGAATAAAAATTTCTTCATATCTTATTAGGTATGTGGATAAATATCTAAGATACTAAATTTCACAGGGGAACCATTGTGAAGCTATAAGTATGTAGCTTATGTTACATAGTTTAGGAAATTAATTATTAAATATTTTGTAATAAACTTCATATATATATATATATATATATATATATATATATATATGAGTTGCTAAGCTTTATTTTATTAGAACATATAACTAAGAAGGTCCTAAGTTAAAAAATTTCTAAATTCAATATTTTTTTACTTTTCAAATCAATTTTTTAAACTTAATTTAAATTGAATTCTATTTTTTTGTTTTTGTGCCAATGTTTCATGCGTCTAAAACCCTAGTTAACTTGTCAAACTTATTTCAACTTTTGACCTAGTAAAATTTTGTCAAACATAGTCATGTAACCAGTCAATACCTAGATTTTGATACCTTTTATACATATAGACATGGTCCATTTTATGTTTTGAAACCTCATACTATTAATTTTATATATTTTTTAATAATAGTGTCAAGATGGTCATTCTGAGTGCAACTCTTTCAACACCTAATTCAGTGCAATTCTAAATTAAAATTTTATAGTATTTGGCATATCAATTATGTAATCAAGTATATTTGAACTTGTGATTTACTTTATTTTATAAAATTAGTATAAAAAATCATTAAAAAGTTTATTTTCTTAAAATTGTTCTTACATTAGTATATTTTTATGACACTTGTGACACCCTATTTTATCATAATATTTTACCATTTTTTTATTTCATCTATCATTAAATTAAATGATTATTATGTGTTTACACTTTAAAATTTGTTTTAGTATCAAATTAAATTAAAATTTATACTAAAATGTTTTATTTTAAGTATTTGTTTACTATTCTATTTAAAAGGAAGCTATGATTTTGCCTCATTTTTACTTAGATAAATCTTAAATGCTTAATGAAAATAACTATAATATATGAAAAAATCACGTTAAAATTAAATTTATGGCCCATAAGTTGTAGAATATTATCTTTAGGACTAAACAATCTCCTTTTTGATGACATGATCCCTAAACTTACCAATGCATTTTAACAAAAAATATAGAAAGTTATGTACCTTATCTTGTAGAGTGTTAAGGATGAATTTATTCTATACATCAGTAATTAGGAGTCTCCTAGCGATACTTAGAAACTCTTTGAATCTATGCACAAGGACATTCATCTCTTGAAGATTATTAATTTAATCCTTAAATTGATAACTACACCTATAAAAGGTGATGAGAAGGCTGTGAATTTTCTTACTAAAATTAAAAATATTAAAACTCAATTAGATAGATGTAATTATAATTTGATTTAAGATAAATTAATTTATTTTATCATTCATTTAAATATTCATAATTTTTTTTAAAAATTTTATTTCAATTTTGAATTCTAAGTATCAAACTGAGTAAGATATTCTTAACCTTACCACCTTGTCTGCTCTCCTAAATCAAGAAGAGTGACTTATGACTAGTTTGGATCTAAAAACAAATGCCACTCATGTACTTCTCACATTAAATAATATTTTTAAAAAAACTAAAAATTATAAATCTAACCTTAATTTTATTAAAATCAAATATAAAAATAAAAAAATTGGTAATAAGAATCATAAAGTTAAGTTTAATAAAAATTGCAATTTGTGTGATAAATTTGGTCATAAAAATGAAACTTATTATAAAAATAAGGATAAAAATAATAATAAATATTATAAAAACAAAAAGAGAATAAATTTAATAAAAATAAGTAGAAGAATCAAAACTCTAATCAGACTAATAATCAGGATCAAAATATTATTGTTTTATATGCTACTTTATTTGATTCAAATGAAAATGAGTGGATTTTATATAACAGTAAATCATACCATATGACTCACTTATCTAATATTCTATGTTATTCTAGAGATAAATCTAAAATTATTTACTTAGAAGATAATTTATTTTTAGAAGCAACTAAATAGAGAAAAACAAAATTTTCAATTATTATTATTAATTATATTTTCTATATACCTAAACTTAAAAAGAGTTTGATATCATGTTTTCAACTTATAAATGATAATTTTATTGTAAAATTACTTAAATATAGTTGGTCTATTAAAAATCAATCTAATTTTTTGATTAATGAATGTGTTCAAAAAATGGTTTATGTCTTCTTTCTTTCTACATATTTTTTTTTATCACATAGTAAGAATGAATCTCAATTATGATATGAAAGATTATGACATGTTAATTTTATTAGTTTACATAATATGTCTAAAAATAATAATATTATTAAAATTCCTTCTATCCCCTCTCATAATAAAAATTTTGAAAGTTTTTTATGTGATAAGGAACATACTAACTCCTTTTATAAGAATCATGATGCAAATTCTTCACATCCTTTAAAATTAATTCATAGTGATGTTGTAGGACTTCTTGAAGTTGTATCTCTTAAAGGTTATTTATATTTTATTAATTTTATTGATAATTATTTTAGAATTATCTAATATTTTTTTTATTAAAATTAAATCTAATATGTTGTCTAAATTCAAGGAATTTAAAGTTAGTGTTAAAAATGTATCTAATTTTTATATTAAGAGATTAAGAATTGATAATTGTGGTGAATAAGTTAGTAAAGAGTTTTATTTTTTTTTCATTATTTGAGGTATTCAAATGGAATTCACAAATTTATATTCCTCTCAAAAAAATAGTATTATTGAAAGGAAAAATTGCATTGTTATAAAAATAGCTAGAACAATGTTACAATCTACAAATATTCCTAAATTTTATGGGCTGCAACCATGAAAACTATTGCACATATTATAGATAGATTTCCTATCAAATATTTATGTTTTTATAACATTTTATAGATTTATATTAAAAATATAGTGTGACTCATCTTAGGATATTTGGTAATCTTGCTTTTATCTTTATTTTCAAAGTTAAAAGAAAGAAGCTCAATTTCGCTTTCTATTCTTACCTTTTTTTAGGTTATGGAGGTAAGATAAAAGGTTTAAAAGTGTATGATCCTTCTAAATGTCAGATAATTGATAATATACATATTTTTATTCTCAAAAAATCTTTTTATGAGCCCTCTATTGAACCTCTTCAGTGTTTTTCTATTGATGAACCCGACTCTCATGTTTCTCCTTATGATGAAGTGGATTCCCTTAATAAAGTTGATCCAATTTTAGATAACTTAAAGTTTGAGGAACCTCCTAAATTTCATATTCAATCTAAAAGACTTAAATGGGTAGAATCTCTAATACAATCTTAAATAATGATAACCTTAATAAATTAACTAAAAATCAATATTTTTATCATACATTAATAACTATGTATGAATGTAAACATCAATCATTTGAGAAAGTCACTCAAGATGATAGATGGAATATTGATATGCAAGATGAATATAATGTATTAATTAAAATCAAACTTGAAATCTTGTCTCTCTATCCAAAATACATATTTTTAGTTATAAGTGAATTTATAAGATATAATATAATTTAATTGATAAAATTGATAAATTTAAAGTTAGGTTAGTTGATCACAGATTTACTAAAAAACTTGGGATTGACTATATTTAAACCTTTGATATTGTAACAAAAATGAGTACTATTAGACTTTTTATTACTCTTGCAGCCTAAAATAGTTAGATTATCCATCAAATAGATGCCAAAAATGCATTTATAAATGGTGATTTAAAAGAGAAAATATACGTGAATCAATCTAAAAGTTTCATTGACCCTAATAGAGATATATTATATATGCAAGTTAAATAAATATTTGTATGGTTTAAAATAAGCTCCTCAAAATTGGTATTCTAATTTTTTTTTTAAAGAATTAAATTTCTCTAATTACCACTTTGATAATAATCACTTTATTAAAGTTGAAAATAGTCATTTGATTCTAGTTGTATTATATGTTGATGATTTTTTGATTACTAGTGATCTATCTAGTGTTATTCATAAATATAAGGATAAACTGAATCAAATATTTGAAATGATTGATTTAGGTATTCTACATTATTTTTTAGGAATGATTATATTTCAAGATAAATATTTTATTATTATATCACAATCTAAATATACTCATAATCTTTTTGTTAAGTTTAACATACTTGATTATAAATCTTCTTCTACTCTTATTGAAGTTTGTGTTAAACCTGATCTAAAACTTACATGTAATAAAGCTAACTCTATTTTATATAGACAAATTATTATTAATTTGATTTATCTAACCATTATTAGGCTAGATATTTTATATGCTATTGATTTAATTCTATATTTATACAAGATATATATTTGAATCATTATAAATTAGCTAAATATATTACTCATTATATCAAAGGAAAAATTAATTCTGATTTATTTTAGTCCTCCATTGATAATGCTAAATTATATAGTTATTATGATTCAGACCATGATAGTGATATTATAGATCATAAATCTATTTTTAAATATGTGTTTAAATTCGGTGTAGGTGTTATTACTTAGATCAACAAGAATCAACCTACTATCTCTATTTTTTTTACTGAAATATAGTACAAAAAATTATAAAAACTACCAAAGAATCCATATGATTATGAAGATTATTAGGAAAATCTTATTTGGATGTTTTTCATACTACTATTATTCATTATGATAACAAAAGTTATACAATTCTAACAAAAAATCTAGTACAACACCAAAGAATTAAATATATTAAAGTTCATGTGCATTTTATCTAAAAGAAAATCATCAATGGTGATATTATTTTACAGTTCTATCCTATGGATAAAAAAATGGTAGATATCTTCATAAAACCAATTAGCACTATAAAATTTTATTAGTTTTATGTAATGTTGGGCTTTTTAGAATTGCCATTGAATGGGAGTGTGCATGACAGCGTCACTTCTTAATAGTCATGTGTTTCTTCTCTTTTTCTATACTTCTTTTGAATATAAAGCATTAAAATTCATGTGGAAGTTATGTAATTGTAAATTTCATGTGAAAGTTTACTTTTGTATCTCAATACATTAAAAGCATATTTTTTAATAGAGGTCATAATGTTATAAAAAGCTCCAAATATGCTTAATGATTATTCATGAGAAATTTATGAGATGTAATCTCATAATAATGTTATCATAAACTTACTTTTGAGTAATTTATGGATTATAAATCTTTTTGTTTCAAAAGATGATATTTGACATGATGAAAGTTTTTAAATCTTTCAATTTTATACATAGTATAGTTTTGTTATGGTCATTATGACATTTATCTCTGCTTAGCATTAAGAGAGAGTTTTAGAACATTTAATGTCTAAGAAGTGTAATAATAAAGACCTATATTATATTTTAAGTAGTTAAATAATAATGATTTATTATTTATTAACATGAGTTAAAACCCTCATATAAATAAATAATAAAACATAAATAATTTATTACCTATCAATAAAAATAAAATATTATTGTTTAATTTATTACTGATGTTTTAATATTCTTAGGATGGTTGGATCCATTGGTTATAATGATCACATACTTTCAAGTTTTACTATAAAATAGGATTTACCCCTATTATTCAGACATCTCAATGATTTGCCATATGTTAGATAACACTTTTTTATATGAAGATGATTCTATGAAGAAATGAGAAGGTATAAGACTATATTGGGGGTTATTATTGTTTCTCAATCATTAAATGTCACTTGTGAGTTTTTAACCTCTTGGGGGTTTTATTACTTTAAATTCTTGTGTATTGTGTCAATTCTTTATGTGATTTATCATCATTTATTTATCTAGATTCAATATTATATTGCATATATATTTTATATTATGTTGATTTTATCAGTTCCTAAGAACATGATGACTAAATCGACACTAAGTGGAATCTATTTCATCTCCATAATATCATCAAAACTTAAGGCAATCAACTGAGCTCAATCCATCACACATAATCTCTCAAGTAGATATACTAACCAAACTGCATCTATTAATATATATTCTTTGTCATCCTTATAAAATATAAAAAACAAAGCACATATTATTTTTCCATCCAAAATAATAAAAAAATATACTCTAAAAACTAAAAATTACAAGTAATTAAAAAACATAACTACTTGATCAACTTCTTCTACCTTTTCTTTACCATTTCCAACTAGGTTGGCCAAATTTTATACTACATCAGCCAAAAATTTCTTCATATCCTATTAGATCAACTAGTTTTTATACTAAGTCATCTACCTATTTTTTTAGTACACAATCAAGTAGGGCATATACCATCGATCAACTCTCTGCAAACTAACTAGGTCAACCATTTTTTCTACTAAGTCGACTACCTATTTTTTACATAGTTGATCAGGTCATATGTCATTGGTTGACTTTTTTCAATTCAACTAGTTTGTTGTAAACACTAAATCTAAATTTTATAACACCTCAATCTTTTACACTTGACAAATACATATCATGCATGTAACTTTAGCTTCTAGACCTTCCTGTTATTGAAAGGCTCATATATACTATCTCTTTGTGTCAAATTAATTATTTCACAGTATGATTAATATTATTCTAATGACTCATGATTTATATCATGATCAAAACCCTATTAACCTATTTATCTTCTATTTTTTCAACTTTTAGACTTGAACCTATTTTTTAGCTTTAAAGACACTTACATCCCAGTCAGAGACCTATGTCGAGCAAGTGTCTTATTTTAACACAAATGTCTAGTATCCTAAAATCATTAAATTTATAAATGAAACTTATACCTATGGTCAAAATAAGTGATTTAATGTGATATATTTTTAAAATGGATCTATATGTATACAAGATCAACCCTCATTCATTTCTCACCTAACATAGACCTAACAACTCACAAAAAAATTTACAAAAAATATTCAATCGAGAATTCAAGTGAGTAAAGCTTTTCTATTTTATCCTATTTATATATTAGTCATATAAATAAAATATATATAGGTATAAAGTATTGAAATAAAAATTTATGAGTCATTTTTTAAAGTTTCAAGCTAGGTCACTAATGTACTTACTACATATTATATCCTTATGCACACACAAGCTAACACGTAGGAAAAACTACATTATTCTAAGACCCTTTTTGAATTAGTGGTTATGCAGGTAGCACCACTTATAGAGGAGTATTTAGGGTTAAATCGACACTGTGATCCCACTAATCTATTTTTCTTATAACCACTATGAATATGAAGAACTATGATTTTTTTATTTGATAAAGAATGACAACCCATGATTCATATCTAAACATACTAGAGCAAAGACAACATAGAACCCAACATATTCCAGGCGGTTGCATCTATAGTCAACATATATTATGTACTAGACACCAACATCTAAGTTAGATATAAATGTTGATGTAATTGTTCAAGGTTGATGCAAGTATCTAAGGCTACAAATGTTAAATTTTCAAAATTTGACAACTGATCCAGGGCACTGATCTAATACATTTATCTTATATTACATATAAGATATGTATGCACATAATAAACCAACTAATTACTCTTGTTATCATTTTATTATTATATCAATCAATATTTGCACTTATTATTTTAAACATATCTCATTATTTAAATTTAAAATATTATTTATCTAAGTTTATAATTAATTGATTCGCTATAGATCTATTTATCATCCTTGTGCTTATTAATTTATATATTATTAGTCCTATATTATATTGACCCATCTCAATTTAGGGTTAAAAATTTATTGAATATGATTTATATAAATGTGTTTTTTCTGATTCCTATCATTTTTAGCTAGTGGGGGTTTTAGATTGCTATACTTTTTTATTTTTTACTTATACTATTTTGCATGCAACCTAGGTGTAGCCTTAGATTATCTGGTGTTCTCATGAAACACATTTATCTTCCTTTTATACCACCTAAAATATATAAAACTAATAAATATCCTAATCTTATTATCCGTAATGATACAAATGTTGAGAATAAAAAACATATTGATGAGGCTATTATAGAAGGAGAATGTGATAATGAAAACCATGAAAATAATGAAATCAATGAACATGAACAAAGAATAAATTACATTGTTTCATGAGTGTATTCATAAAAATCCTAAACATATTGATGAGATCATAAGAACTATATTAGAAACTAAGAAATAAAAAGTGCAGATGAATGAGCAAGTCCATCTATTCATCACGATATTAGATCTATGGGCCATCCCCATATACCAACAAACTTCCCTTTGGACACATCATCAATTCATAATTATAATGGGGCATGTGATATGTGTTCACACCTTTATTCTCTAAAACTACTATTGTTATATATTACATGGGAAACATAAATACTTCAACCCATTTAGCGTGTTCAATGTCTCAATCTATTCAAACTATGGGTAGACCTTATTTGGTAACTTCCCAACTTTCCAACCTTAAAGACTAAGATGTACATGTTCTTGTTCAAACTAGAAATTTTTTTCAAATTAAAGTTACAAATATTGAATAAAATTTTATGAAATCACTTTATGCTATTGATTCACAAGAGGTATTGCATAACCCTATTGCACTAGAGATATCTTTGAACCCCTTTCCAACTAGTTTTGTTATATCTAAATTCACATTTTATGATGACAAGAGTGATCTTGAACATCATATTTGATATTTATATGTGGCACGCCTTGATTATACCCCAAATGATAAAATTTTGAATACACTATTTCCAAGGAGCTTCAAAGACTATCCTTTAAGATGGTTCTATGATTTATCAATCCAATTAGTATATTTATTCAAACCTATTACAAATCAATTTTTAACACCCTTTTATATCAATATCATCAGAAATATTTCCTATGCCTAGATTGTAAAAATCAAACAAAGAATTGATGAAACTATTAATGAATATGTCTTAAGGTACAAGATAATGTTAGTTAACCAATACAATGGTAGATAAAAAGCTTCAAGATATATTCAGGAAATGTTTACTTAACCCATTACATGAGTCTATTATTTTAAAATTTTTGATGAATTATAAAAAATTGTTCAAAATCATGAAATGAAACTTATCTCATTGAACAAGTTTAAGTATGTATAAAATATATTGACTATATCTAATACCAATTTAATATAAAACCAAGTTACAAGGTAAAACCTTCCAAATCTAAAAAGAAAACAACTATTATAGTTAATGTGGTGCCACAATAGCCTAATTAACTTGTTATATCCAATGCACCAAGGAGATAATTTACATGCTTACCTGAATCTATAGATTAATCACTCTCATGGATTGTGAAGTGTCATCTCATATCTCTCCCTCATCTTATAGAGGTTGAATGAGGCAGCCTCTACCTAAAGGATATGATAAAAATATTTATTGTGACTATCACCAATGACTTGGGTATTTCATGAACATATGTTTTACCTTATATAATAAGATATAAGACCTCATTGATGATCAAAGGATTACATTTGATGATCCTCCAAGGAAATAAAGTTCAAAATATGGTGATCATTAAAAGTAAAAAATATTTAAAAAATCTTTGCAAGATTACTCTAAGAACAATCTAGAAGTATAAATAATATACAATGCACATCCTCCTCCATCACATTATGACCATCGATTGAATGGAATTATTGATACCTATACGTAACATACACCTTTTATGGGTCAAAGACCCTTTATTACTTTCAATGATAGTGAGATTGTGAATGATGATTTTGATATTCATTCCTTATTCATTCAAGCATACCTTGATCACCAACCTATAAAAAATGTTATGATTTATAATAATAATAATATAAAAAATGTTTGTACCATAAATTTACTTACATATTTTAGTTATGCACATAATGATTTACATCGTTCAACCAAATCAATTGGAGTATTCAATGATATATCATAACATGTTCTTGGTGAGATAGACTTATCTTTATAAGTGTGTCTATCACATGTGGTTACTACCTTTTTAGTTATACTATACATGGGAGTCTTTCATATGTTATTGAGATGACTTTGGATATATATTATTTGTACAATACCTTATACATTTCATGTTTGTGTTAAATACATTCATGCCAACATGATAGTTATAATTTTTGGTATTCTATATGAGCATACGATTGACCAAGAGAAGTTTATACCCAAATAATTAATTATCAAACCTAGTAGGGTTAATCCTCTATGAAAGGATAAGAAATAGTCAATCCCCTTCCCTATGCAACTAATAATTAAGAGACCATTTCATTAGAGACATAATAGATTTCATAAAATCCTTATCTAATATGTACCATATTCAGACATTTAGATCACCTAAACATGTTTCTATTATTGCTACTTTAAAGAAACCAAATAACACTCAACGATGGGTTCTATAGACCTCCATTTACTTTATTATTTCTTCATGACCATACAATCCTATACATATGTAGTGTATTATAGATACTACAGTGCTATATATTACACCTATGTATGTTCCTTAATAGTATCACTAGTTTATTGCACTAGGTTTATAGTGGTAATATACCTATGAGCATCCATTGGATGAGATCATAGGATACTTATTTCTTTGAAAAAAATATTCCAAAAATACCAAAAAATTAAAAAACTTTAAAATCCAATATTATTTTTATCATCTACATATTTATCGGCTCCTTGGCATCTATGTTGTTGGTTTCATGTTGGTAGATGGCATATCAGTACTTTATATATACACATGTTTCACACATCATTTAAGTGTGATATATGAATACACAGATACATGATCTATAGGTATATGGATGTTGGGTCTTCCTTCTACTCATGTCATATAGACATTGGGGGCATTTTAATATTTTCTCTTGATACACACAAGCTATATGGTTTTATGATCACTTTCCATTATCAAGTTTGAGCTTATGTACTTACACATGCTTTTATTCATGCTTATATATTTCAAAATTTAGTTGATATGCTATATAGTTAATTTTTTTTTTCAACACAAATATCTAATGGATAGTATGCTATGTTTGTGCTAGTTGCTTACATTTTTTCTTTATCCACTTCCTTGAATATCTTTCCTTGCTTGTTGAGCATTTGAATATGGTCCATTATTTATAGTCCTCATGCCTTCATTTTCTTACTTTGACATTTACATATGTCATTTATTATTGTATGGATATGTGAATGTCATTCTTTATTTTATGGATATTTGATTTAGTCAAGTCCCTTCGATTTTGTGACGTTTGAACATGTTCATTGTTTGAGGTCTCCTTGGACCATTGTCTTTTGACTTGATTATAAATAATTTTATGTGTGTGCTTAATTATTTATTGATATTTTAATTTTATTATCTAGATATTTCCATGAATTAAATCATGCATCTTAAGACTTGATGTGATCACATACTATGTAATTTATTGATATATCTACCTAAGCATGCTACTCATATATGTTACATGATACATTCATATATTATAAAATTATCTTATTATTTTGAGGTAAGCTGACTACCAATTTTTAATATCACCCACCTAAAAAAGGGGGAATATTAATGGGGCCATGTCATAGAGACATGGTTTTTATAGTTTTTACTATTCATAAATTCAACTATATTATGGGGGCATGTTATGGAAATAGGTTCTCCACATTTGTCATAGTTCCTAGATTTAAATATACAGTGGGGGTATGTTATGGAAACATATTTTTCACACCTATACTCAGCTCTAAATTTTATATTATAGTAGAGATATGTTTTGTAAACATGTTTTATACATTTACATAAGTATAAATTGACTAAATTGCATAGTTATATGATTTAAATACATATTTTTGGTAGAATTATATACATTCATAACATTTTAAAACCCAAGTTTTAGAATGAAACATATATAAAGTGCATATGCTATGCAAATAGAACCTAAATTGTAAAATCAAAACTAGTTTCAAATTTCAAAATATTTTTATAGACTTTAGCTCACTAGGTTGGACTGTTACAGATAGTTATTGAACCAATCTACTTCAGTCATTGTTTCTCTTTTGGTATGGTTGAGATTATTAAATTATTTAATCTTACCAAGTTTATAAGTTAGACTTGATTACATCATATAAACTCACCATATTTATAGTGTGGGTTGACTTGGATCAACTCATGCTCACCTAGTTATAAGTATGATTATGTTACATGGTTGAATTAATCTCAACTACCAGGTGAAAATTTTTATTTTATGTAAGGATGGGCACAAGTTTATCCTTGAACCTCTCTATATATACAATTACATATTTATATTTATCCTAATCTCAATTTAAATAGTTCATAATGATACATCTTTTTAAATCAAGTTGTCAAAAGACAAGGTGATTACATTGATACACAAGTGTACTCCTAAACCTTGTTATTTATATTTAAATTATTTTAATGCTTTTAATTTCAAATTATATTCCTTGGTTATATATTTTAACATTTTCTTGGTTTCATATTAGTCACTAGTAAAGCATTCAAGTGGGACTCACACAAAGAAAATGTTTGTTATACACACCCATATACGTATTTATTTTTATTTAAATTAATAATTTAATTATTAGATTAAAAGTGGGGGAAATGTAGACACTAATTATTAATAATATATCACCTCAATATTGTACACTTAAAAAATATATATCATGGATGTACCTTCAAATTCTAGACCTTCCTACTACCAAAATAATCACATATAATATCTCTCTATGTCAAATTAATTATCTCTTAGTCTAATAAATATTATTATAATGGTCCATGAATTATATCATGATAAAATTACTATAAACATACTTATATTCTATCTCTACAAGTTTTAGATAGGTACTTATTTTTTAGCTTTTCAAACACTTCCATTCTAGTCAGATGCCTACATCAATGTAAGTAGTCCTATTCCAACACAAGTGTCTAATACCCTAAAGTCATAAAAATTATAAATTAAATACATAATTATGGTCAATCTAAGTAATTTAATGCAATATATTCATAAAATGGATTAATACACACACAGACACATATATACACACACACAATATCAACTCTCATTAATTCCTCATCTAGCACAAACCTAACAATTCATAAGATAACTTACCAAAGCATTCAACAAAACATTAAAGTGAGCATAGCTTCCATATTTTATCATATTTATATATCAGTCATAGGGATAAAACATTTATAAGTTTTAAGTATTAAAGGATCACTCCATGAGTCCTATTTGCCAAGTCATAAGTTAGGTCATAATTTTACTTTATTTTCACACATTGTATCCTTGTGCACACACAAAATTACACAAAGGGGATAACTACATCAGTTTGAGTCCCTTTTAAAATTAGTGATTACATAGATGACACCCATTGATATAGGGGTCATTAGGGTTAGTTCAAAACCATGATCCCACTAACCTATTTTTCTTACAACCACTAAGAAGATGAAGAACTAGGGCTTTATTATTTAGCAAGGAGTGACAACCCATGATTTAGATATGAGCATAATATAGTTAAGGTGACATAAAACCCAAAATATTCTAGGTGATCACATTTAGATCCAACTAATATTTTATACTAGACACCTGCATCTAATTTAGATAGAAGCATCAATGCAATTATATGAGGTTGATGTAAGTGTTCGAGGCTACATAGGTCCAATTTATAGAATCTAAAAATTAATCTAGGGTAATGATATAATATATTTCCATTTAATTCCATATCATATCTGTATGCACATAGTAAACCAACTAAATACTCTTGTTTTAATTTCATTGTTATATTAATCAATAATTGTACTTACTATTTTTAACATATCTCAATATTTAAATTTATAGTATTATTTATCTAAGTTTTTAATTAATTGACATGTTATATATTTGTTTATCACCATTGTGTTTATTCATTTCTATATTTTTAACCCTACACTACATTTATCCATCTCAATTTATGGTTAAATAGTCAACCACATTTTCTACTAAGTCAAACACCTAATTTTTTATACATAGTTAGCTAGGGCATATGCCATTGGTTGACTTTTTGTAATATAACTAGGTATGCCACTTTTTATACTAAGTTGACCACCTAATATTTATACATGATTGACCATGACATATGTCATTTACCACCTTACCTTAAACCCATTACATTGACCACTTTTAATACTAGGTTGGCCACCCCTTTGTTCAACTATGTTGACCATAACATATAACACCAACCACCCTTCAAATTTTAACTAGATTAGCCATCTTAAACATGATCAACTAATTTAACCTTCAACTAAGTCAAAAACCTATTATAAATTCATCCACCTATTCAAAATCATCCAAACCAACTAAGTCGACCAAGTTGATCCCGTTCATTATTTTTAACTAGTTTGTCATTAATGCCATAGACTTAATTTTTCAAAACATAATTCCTAACCATTACCCCTCATAAATTTTAATCTATTACTAAATTTTATGGGGAAAATTTTGTTATATGAATTTTCCCCATAACCTACTTTTCCTAACCTAATTAATTTTAATCCTAAAATACCAAAAAATCATATTAAATTCATCTCATTTATGGACTCTCTATGTAGTATCTGTAATATGTCCTCCTGCTTATTCTCCAATATGTCTACCTCCTCAATATCACACCATCATCTCTATTTATTCTCAACTATGATACTTAGAGCTTTGATATTCAATAATGACAAATGCACAAATGGATAATAATTTATACCTTTTATAGTAAAATTTTGTAAATTCTAAAGCTTCAATTATTTACTAAAAAATTTAGTATTTTACTCATAAATTTATTTATGTAAACTCTTTTGACAAATAAAAATTTCTATAATCCTAAAAATATAACTTTTTTTGCATACTAACTACATATTTTTGAAAAAAAATTGAATTGAATTTATTTTTCTATCTTGTCTCTTATTCCACAAACTAGACTCCTCTTTTATTTGCTTCTCATAAAAATCCTATTTAAAAATGAGGCAAGTGAAAGTACATATATATCAATTATTTAATTTCATTTAGTTTCCAATTTTTACTACAAATTTTTAACTCAATGATGTGTGTTGTTATGTTCTTTCTCAAAGCATTGTCCTATGTCAAACTTATGTGACATGTGATGAGCTTCAAGTGGGGCATATGTGCACATATAATATTTTTAAATTTTATCATTTAATGATGATCTATCTTACAATAACCTATTTATTTTTGATCTTTTTGGGTGTAAGCCTTAAAGGGTGCACCAAAAAATGGGTTGGTAGAACATTTGTGATTTACAAGATTGTTGGTTAACTATATCATTACCTAAACCTATTATAAATCCTATTTTTCTATCTTTCCAAGTAATCCAAACCCCATTTACACATTTCCATAAGCATTCATCTTTTAAGATAACCCCTAACTAATCAAACATCCTATTTATTACTAAGTCAGCTAGGTTGATCTTATTATAAAAGATTAATCACACATTATAGAACTAAGTTAGATGCATTGAATTAATTCAAGGCCTAACTATTATTTTTTCTAATTAACTAGATTGAGTTGGTTGATCTTGTCGACTAAAATTATGTAAGGGTTAAGTCTTATTATTATTAATAAATACAAGGCTCATTTTAATCCAATATAGAGGAATAATCATTTTCATATCATTAGAGCTCATAATTCTACTAAAAATTCATTTAAAGGAGCCATTACTTAGGTTTTGTCTTGGAGGGAAGATAACTTGTCTTGTGAGAAGTCTTAGATGCAAAGTAGGAGACTTTTAGCTTAGAGTTGATTTTTATAATGTGATCCTTACAAATCCATAACAAACTCTTGAAAAAAATTATTACAAAGGAGATATTGAGACTTAATAGGTTCACCCAAGGTAATTATTTCTAACTCTTGTTATTTCATTTGATAGATAGATATTTTATAAGTAATATGTGTTGAATGTATAAATTCTTGCTTATATTACCTCTATGCTTAAACTTAGTGTAAATATAAGGTTTTTTATGTTTGAAATATTCTATTTTAAGTTATTTAGGCCCCCATTTTCCTTATATGATCCTTTGATTATTTTATTTATGTTTAATCATCCCCATTTATACCATAATCTTTGGTGAGCAATAGATTAGTTTTATCTTATGTACTTAGGCCTAGATATTATTATATCATGGTGTCATTTACCTAGAGTCTTGAAACCCTCTCCTTTGGTGTTGTGTGGTAAGAGATCCCTTAGTTATGTTTAGTAGATAAAATTTGGTCATGCTTTCAATATAAATAATATTAAAATAGATGTTAGTTTATTAGCTTACCTAATCTTGGATTTTACTAAGTTAGATGAGATAGAAATCTATCTTGATTTATTGCATACAATGTGCATATATGAGAGTTATAACATGGGAGGAATTTTTACACCATGGCATTTAGCTGATTAGGCCATGATTGATCAGGTGGGGTTGAGTTATGTGTCCCACTTGGTGGACCCTTAACAAGGTGGGATCACCTTTAGGTATTTTCAGAGTGGTGGGTATTCCATCATGGTAGATTAAATATGATGGATTATTGTATTATTTTAGATCAATTGACAACTAATCAGATCTAGTCATCTATATAAGACATTTATTGGGTGGCCCAAGGATGGATATAAGCTACATAATATCTGGGTTAACATGTGATTGGTAAACCACTTTTTTGATGTCTATGAGTTATGTTAGTATGATAATATGTTTTGATAGTTTGGTATAGATAAGGGGTGTCATTGGATCCATATTCATGACATCAAATAGTTAGGAGTAGGAATAGGCCTAGTGAGGGACTGACTCTGACACTCACTGACCTAGCCCCTAGACTAGGTGATGAGAGAGATCCAAAATACCCTTAGCTATAGGAGATGATGTAGGATGTACAAATGCTTATACATAATGGTGAGCAAAGGCATATTGGCCATTATTATTTCTAGTTATAGTTTACCCACTTGGTGTTTTACTTATGACACATAAAGGTAGGGGAGAAGATGGAGATGGATCTCTAATGGGATGACAATCCATTTATGAGGTGGCTATTAGATCCAAATGCAAGTAATTAATTTAGATTTGCATTTTATTAACATAATATTTGATATAGTAAATGTAATTGATTTTTATTGGGTTTTATTAGTTGTAGGCAATCAGAAGTGGGTCACCATGGTTGATCATGTAGTATGGGCCCTCACTCAAAGTGTGCATATGGAAATAACTAGAGAGGGATTTATTTTAAGAGTGGTGGAAATTGCACATGCCCATGCTTCCATTTTTGATCTAGTGGCTAGGGTGGTGGTAACTTATCACAAAGTTTCCATTGAGTGAGATGACCTATGTGTAAAGGTTGAGAGACGGAGTGATTTCGAACAAAGTGATACAAATATCATGTGGGTTATGATACATTAATATGATGACCTACACTAATATCATGAGTATAAATTTCATTAACTAAGATAATTTGAGGAGAGAGTACAAGAGTTATCATAGTTATGTGGGCTTAGGCAGGACCTAGGTGCATCCACATCGAGAGATGAAAGAGTTGTTGATGTAGATAGTGATGAGGAGTATACACCTGGGGATATGCCCCCAATGTATGATTGATGTTTTATATTTTATAAAAAATTCACCATATTTACGTATGTATGTATGTGTATATCATGATGCTCACATTTTATATTTGGTTTCAAATGGATGTGTTCTCATTTGAAAATGCCTTTACTTGCATTTGTTTATGTAATAATTATTTAGGTATGGCAAGTTTATATAGTGGCATGGTAATGCATTAATTTGGTAGTGTAGGAATAATTATGCAATCACCATACACCATAAAATTTGGTTGGGAATAAAAAATATTAACTATAATGATCATTTGGTAATAGAACTTTTGGTTTTATTTCTATCATAGTAACTAATGTATCTGCATGTATATCACATGTATTTGTTTGATCTGCACATGTACGTTTTAGTTTTGGTACCCAAATATGTTGTGTGAATTTACAAGTAGGATTTATTAAATGTGTCTCCTTTCCTCCTCAACATGTATATCTATCAAGATCTAAATCAACTAATGGTTCTTTGGTAGGATTAGTATGGGAGAGATCGGTCTTTGTTGAGGGTACATTAAGAGAAAGAATTTAACTAGTGGTATAATTTTATGAAGGTCAATGGACCAAATGATCTTGAAGAGGAGTGGCATGGGATGTATTAAACCTTTTATAATTACCTATATAATAATTAGGGGAAATATAATTTGATGTGTCTTTCCAAAAGGTAATGATCCACTGATCGACAAGATATGTAAGTTTTTTCTTGAGAATAAAATAATCATTATATTGATGTCCATTAATACCATGGTAAGTGAAAAAGGGTTGTCCCTTTATATTTTAAAATATGTGTGGTGGATGATAGTAATTAGGAGGAAGGTTTATCATCCATTTATCTAATAGTGAATGGAATATATCAATTGGTCTATCTTGTAACCAATCAAACTAAATTCGTTGCCTTTTAGTAGATGCACATGGTTTGATTATAAGGGGTAATTTGTATGTGAAATATTTTATTTTATGTAAATTTTTTATTATTTGTTCTTAGGTATGTACTATTATTTTTTGAGAAGGTATTTGAAGTGGTTCCTAAGCCTTCTTGGCTAGTTACTTTACTTTGGGAAAATTCTTTGTAACATGTTTGCCTTTTGGTTGGAAAATAGGTAATTTTGTTTTTGTATTTGTCAAAGCACATGCATTTTTATGCACATACCAATATAAAATATCAAATGAAGTAAAGGGATTATAAAATGCTCTTTCTCTAAGTGGAGAAAGAAGACCCGTACTAAATATGAATTATACTTCCAAATCTGAGGGGGTATAGTTTAAGGAATACAAGATATCCTTAAATCTAATGAAATAGTATTGAAGGGATTCATCCTCATTTTGAGTGAAGGCCTATAAATTTTCTAGTGGTAGATTGGGTAATGCGTGCTTATGGAAATTAAATAAGAATACATCCTCAATTTTTTTAAAGGTTGATAAGGAACCATTTGGGAGTGTATAGAACCATAGAACCAATCAAGAGCCTCTTAAGCTAAACTTATGTGGAAATATTTTAATGACAAGCATCCATCTTTAGAGTAATGTTAAATGGATTGTATATATTATTTAAAATGAATTTTGGGATCTATTTTACCACTAAAGCAAGATAACATAGGTATGATAAAGGTGAAAGGATATGGATAATCAAAAACATATCTAGTATGGGGCTGGTACTCTAAAATATTATCACTAAAAGTAGTTTCATGAGAGGGAACTTGCAACTTAAGAATAGTAATTTGTTTTTGAAAATCCTCCATGGTAGTCATTAGAGATAGCATATCACTAGGAGGTGGTCATAAAGAGGTTGAATAATTTCTTAGAGGTTGTAATTTTCAATCCATATGGAACATAGGAATAATAGGCTCTTTACCACCTTTATTGTATTTTAGGATAGGATCATCATGTGGTTTGGAAACATTGAGTAAAAGAATTTTTTTTCAAAAAAACTCAAGTATACCATGTTGGATACCATGAAGGTTAATGCCACTCTCTTGAGTACTTAGAATTTCATGGCATAATATAGGAGCAAGAGATGTGGTTTCATTTTATTTATATAAATTTTGAACATTATTTTGAGAAAAAAATGTAAATGAGGGAGAAGGAACAATTTTTTTGAATTGATTTACAATAGAAGGAAAAATGCAAGCTTCACTTTCATTTTTGAGCTCAAACAAAGGAGTGAGAGAGAATGCAATGCTAGAGGATAGGTTCACTAGAATATTTTATGATAAATAGGTTCAATGGACAAACGTGAATAAAATTATTTCAATGCAATATGATAGTATTCATAATTCAGTAACATATGAAAAATATTGGAGATTTATCTATTTAACCATGTGTAACTAAATATAATAAAATACTATATAACTAAGGGGTAAAGAGAGCATATCTTTTTATGTATTATGTTATGGACTCTGATATTGATTTGAAATCATCTCAACATAGTGATCAGGCTATGTGTTCAATTTTTTGTGTGTTTTAACTATTTGTCTCCTATATGCTTACATCAAGTTGGGATAGTTGCATTGAGGCAGGTGTCAGGCCTCATCATAGGTGTCTAATCCAAAATATGTATAAAAATGAAACCAATTATTTAATAAAGTTTCAATGTCACTTGTAGGTATATTTTATCCTATAAAATGTATCAAAATGTGTGTGGAGTTTGACTAATAATGAAAAAACTAAATCTTTTGCCCTTGACCTCCTATAACTTAATAAAAATGGGTTAGCACGTGAATTGAGATAACCATAACAACCCCTATTTTTTCTAAGTGTTTCCTACATAGCCATATACTTTGAAGAAGGCCTCATACTCACATATAGTTCTCCCTCTTAGGTATGTATGTGGAATGGTGTCATGCATCTATATGCTCTTTCTCCTATTACAACCCTTAATACAAGCAATGTAAGTGAAAATTGATTTGAATGATGCTTACAACTTTTATTATATTTATTTGATATGTATTAAATTTCAATAGCTCTTGAATAAGAAAAATTACATGTTAATTGAGGTTATTATTTGATAATATTTGATAAAATTAAATATACCATAACTTTGTATATATAAGGATCTCTTGATTTTGAATTAGGATCTAATGGTGAGAAAGAATCAAAAAATATAATAAACATATGGCAATAAAAAAATGGTCACAAGGTGAAATGTATGAAAAATGATAAAAAGATAAGTCTAGACACCTACATCATGGTTTGACAAATATAACATAAACATAGGCAGGGATCCAAAGCATACAATGGATAAAAGGTAGTTTATACAAC